>CP092873.1:7909214-8008262 GCA_030710605.1 Cordylochernes scorpioides
TTTATATATTTTTTCCATTGAATTATAAATAAAAAATAAATATAAATTAAGCGCTAACTATTAATGCATCTTTTACGAACTCACGTGTGTATTTTTGTACCATCATGATCAGACAAAGAACGCGAAGAGCGTCTAGATACGACGTTACAATATATTTAACCTTTTTCAGAGATTGTCCGGGGTAATCATCCGCTACTCATTATCTAAATGAAAAACTCCGCTAAAAATTCCTGACACGAACCGCACATTAGTCACGTCGAGTCAATTTAGCTTCAATTAAATCCGAGACAATTATGTAATGAGATTTTCGTTTATTAACATTATCTCTCCCAAGCGACTGTTGGTCTTTGAACTCTTTAACCAACGCACTGTGTTTATTCGATTTGAGAATAAAGTAGAATCAAGATATATGATGACTCGCACCATCTATCGGAATAAATATAAATTAATCGTTGACTTTTTAAATAATCTCAGAATACTGGCTTCAAATACCCTTTCTTAATACATCGAAAAAAGACAACCACAATACATACAATATAATACACTGCGGCCTGTGATTGTAAAACGACACTTGAAGTTACACCGCATGAGTTTCTTTCAAACGAAAAAATCAAATTTTTATTTCAAGGTAAAATATCGACAATTTTTAACCTTTTTGAATGAGGTATGAAAGGGTGAACCATGAAGAGCAATGACGAACGGAAAAAACAAAATGTCCTGGTGGACATGGCGTCTGCCCGGTGGGCGGAACATTGTGGGTTCGGTTCCCATCCCTGGACACTTTTGTTTTTCCGTTCGTCATTGCTCTTCATGGTTCACCCTTTCATACCTCATTCAAAAAGGTTAAAAATAGTCGATATTTCACCTTGAAATAAATTGTTGGGACTCGTCAATGCAGTGCAGTCTCTACCAAGTGGTGTATTATGCATACGATGTAGTTGTTGTCGTGTCCAATGAAGAGCCTCAGAAGTCTCCATACATCTCTATCACAGCAGTCGCAATGTCCACTATCTTTGGTGTATATACTGTATTGTTGTTGTTGTCATGTCCAATGAAGAGTCTCAAATGTCTCCATACATCTCTATCACAGCAGTCGCAATGTCCAATATCTTGGGTGTATATACTGTATTGTTGTTGTTGTCGTGTCCAATGAAAAGCCTCATATATCTTCATACATCTCTATCACAGCAGTCGCAATGTCCACTATCTTTGGTGTATATACTGTATTGTTGTTGTTGTCGTGTCCAATGAAGAGCCTCAGATGTCCCCATACATTTCTATGACAGCAGTCGCAATGTCCACTATCTTGGGTGTGTATACTGTATTGTTGTTGTCGTGTCCAATGAAGAGCCTCAGATGTTTCCATACATCTCTATCACAGCAGAAGCAATGTCCACTATCTTTGGTGTATATACTGTATTGTTGTTGTTGTCGTGTCCAATGAAGAGCCTCAGATGTTTCCGTTTCCATACATCTCTATCACAGCAGTCGCAATGTCCACTATCTTTGGTGTATATACTGTATTGTTGTTATTGTCGTGTCCAATGAAGAGCCTCAGATATCTCCATACATCTCTATCACAGCAGTCGCAATGTCCACTATCTTTGGTGTATATACTGTAATGTTTTTATTGTCGTGTCCAATGAAGAGCCTCAGATATCTCCATACATCTCTATCACAGCAGTCGCAATGTCCACTATCTTTGGTGTATATACTGTATTGTTGTTGTTGTCGTGTCCAATGAAAAGCCTCAGATATCTCCATACATCTCTATCACAGCAGTCGCAATGTCCACTATCTTGGGTGTGTATACTGTATTGTTGTTATTGTCGTGTCCAATGAAGAGCCTCAGATATCTCCATGCATCTCTATCACAACAGTCGCAATGTCCACTATCTTGGGTGTGTATACTGTATTGTTGTTGTTGTCGTGTCCAATAAAGAGCCTCAGATGTCTCCATGCATCTCTATCACAACAGTCGCAATGTCCACTATCTTGGGGGTGTATACTGTATTGTTGTTGTTGTCGTGTCCAATAAAGAGCCTCAGATGTCTCCATACATCTCTATCACAGCAGTCACAATGTCCACTATCTTGGGGGTGTATACTGTATTGTTGTTGTTGTCGTGTCCAATGAAGAGCCTCAGATGTCTCCATACATCTCTATCACAGCAGTCTCAGGGTCCACTATCTTGGGGGTGTATACTGTATTGTTGTTGTTGTCGTGTCCAATGAAGAGCCTCAGATGTCTCCATACATCTCTATCAAAGCAGCAGCAATGTCCACTATCTCTTCATTGTAAAAAGGGGCCGTTACCACGTTAGTCACCTTGGAAACGAAACAGAATTTGGTCGAATATTCCAAGGGTCCAGGGGAGACCGCAGGGAGGTATGCATACGATGCATTATATTATCTCCCTAGTAAAAAAATAACATAATATACAGGTTTACTTTTTGTCTGAATTTGACGAAACTGGTGTTGTGACTTATTCCTTTTATCACCACTAGTCAAGGTTTTCACTAGAGTGATGAATAGAATGCATCGTCCTGATGCATGAAGGGAAAGGTACCTCTTTATAAGGTACAGATTCATATTGTCACGAAATCTGTTTATAGAAAATGTAAAGCAAATCTCTCTATTAGTAAATATGTAAATATATTTATGTTTAATGTTATATAAGGGAGGTATGTAAATTATATAACTGATTTTTCATTTCTTGTTTCTAGTTTTGTTGTGAGGAAAACATCTCAAAGTTTATCAATTGATTAATAAAAACTTTAATTTGAAATCGCGACAATATATATTGACTGAAATTTATAATCGTTGTTATATACACTGGTGTCCAAAAAATAAGAAACTTAACCAATATTGAAATTTCTCAAAAGCTAATTTATTAACAAATATAAAATTTAGTATACAAATAGTTTAAACTATGGAGAAGTCGACTAGCTATATGAAAATAAAAAAAAATATTTGAAATTATGAAATATGCAAATTATTACCAACATAACCAAAGCTAAGGTTCCAGATCTTTAAGAAATAAGATATCAATAGGGAGTATGATCACCTCTAACAGCTATCAAGGTCTCACACCGAGCCCTCATACTGTTTACCAGGCTTTGGAGGAGGTCCAGGGGTAGTAAACCCCACTCCTCCAATAGAGCAGTTCTTAGCTCAACGAGGGTTCTGGGAGAGGGGTGACGAGCTCCAATACGCCTCCCTAGAGCATCCCACACATGTCCTATTGGATTCAGGTCCGGAGATCTGGCTGGCCAATCCATCCTTCGAATATTCTCACTCTGGAGATATTCATTGACTAGCCTAGCCCTATGCGGACGAGCATTATCGTCCATAAAAATTAAATTGTGACCAATTTGATCTCTATAAGGTCTTAGATAGGGCTCAAGGATCTCGTCCCTGTACCTTTTGGGCAGTTAAAGTTCCCCCAGAAAAAATGTGGAGGGGTGTCGCGTCTGCTAGAACTGATGCCAGCCCAGACTAAGAGACTGCCCCCTTTAAAACTGTCTATTTCCTTGTTGTTACTGGGATGATAGCGGGTTCCAGGCTCCCTCCAGATGAAAACTCGTCGAGAATCTGTGTTTAAACTGAATCTTGACTCGTCACTGAAGAGAACATTGGCCCACTGATCATGAGTCCAGGCGTGATGTTCCAAGCACCAATTCAAGCGGGCTCTCCTGTGAGCAGAGGTTAAAGGGATACAGACCATTGGTCGTCTTGCATAAAGAGCACCTTCGTGAAGCCTTCGGTAAACAGTTTGTCTTGAAATTCTCGTTCCAGTTGCACTTGAGAGTTCATTAGAGAGTTGAATAGCTGTCATCTCCCTATGGCGCTTGGCAGTTACGACCAGATAACGGTCTTCAGAGGTAGCTGTTTTTCTTTTTCTACCAGAACCTTCTTTTCTTTTGATGGTTCCTGTCTCAATGAACTGTTTCCATATTTTCTGACCACAGATTTATTTACATTTAGCCATTTTGCTACTTCAACTTGTGATTGCCCTGCCTCCATTCTTCCAACAGCTCTCCATTTTAAATCATTTGCTAAAATCTTTCGTAAACTCATAATTAACTAAGGATTAAATAAAATTATAATTGGACAATTCTTAGATGGGTTAAACGACACGCCAAATAGCACACTTATAAAGACAAGCAAAAATGTGCATATTTTCAATTCTACCGAATCGAATGGTTGCGATAAATAAATTCTACGACTTAAAATACCTAATTGAATTACTTTTTAGCTTTTAGAGAGCGTTGTATATTTTAAAACATATCATTTAAAAACAAAAGTTTCTTATTTTTTGGACACCAGTGTATATATAGATGGCGCGTTATTGCTTTATATTAATCTACTAGCCGAATGACCCGGGCAACGCCCGTGTTTTACCCGATTGAATGTTTTGATTCAAATACTATTTGTTACAATTATAAATTGGCGCCTTAAATAAATGCATATGTTAGTTAATAACTATAGCCTATGTGCTTTATCTGTCTATGTACTGTTGGCTTCCGTAGGCTTCTCTTACTGGGAAAAAGAAAGAGAGGATTCCATTTAGTTATTAACTAATATATGCATTTATTTAAGGAGCGACCCGCTCCAACACAATAGTTACAAAAACCAAAAAGCGAGTGGGGGGGGGGGGGGGGGGGGGGGGGGGGGGGGGGGGGCCATGATGGAGGGGGGGGGGCAAAGGTGGCGTGATCGTAGCCAACCAATAGAAGAGCGCCATTCCAAAAAGCAAACGGTGACAGAGATGAAAAATTATTAAGAACGCATGACGCTCGTAACTGTATATAGAATGGCTAACAGGTCTTGTCTTTATTGTTTGCGGAAGAGCATTGCTCGATATAAATATTTATTTGTAAAGCTACTGTCCTATAAGCTTATGTCCATAGATTGCTTGAATATTATTCCTGAGATTCCACCTTTCACACACAGTGCAGCGTATATGAACAGAATGATCCAATACAGTATTAGAGCTCTAGAAATGGTATGGTAGATTAAAGTTGCGAAACCGCTGGGAGAGTTCACCACAAAGCTAAGCCCTCTCAATATTTTTTATCGCGGTAAGGACAATAGAATTTTGTTTTATGTATATAAAACATTCGTGCTTAAATCCTTTCATTTTCTATATATTGTAGTGTTGGAAATCAGGCCAGCCGTTGGTTAGGATGAACTTTTGTTTAATTTACTTGGAAGTTAACAAACGATGAGAACCAGACGCTGCTGATCCTCAAGTTTTACAAAAAAAAAAACGACTCTCTCGAGCCATAACTATATATGATATATTTTGTATATAGTAATCTTTTATTTTTGTCCGAATTGTTTCACAAATTGCCAAATACATTTTTAAACATGTAAATTCATTGTTGTTTTCTTCTGGCCGGCACGGAACATTTTGCAAATATGTAAATTTAACCAAGAATTTTTTTCTTTCTACGCCCCTCACGTCAGTCGCTTCTCAAGTCACAGTGTGTGTGGCCTCGCGCTGATTGCTTATAATAAAGAAGTAGGAAAAAGGCCTAACGACTGCTTAATTGTCATTTCCAGATATTGAAACTTTGGAAAAATTTACTATACGACAAATAGTCGACAGGATTCAAACTTGTTCGCGGAAATTTTACTTATTCTCAAGGCATGGGAAAGAGGAAGGCAAGCCCAAAAAATACTTCATTTATTAATAAAACTGATCTCAAAGAAAATTCGAATATGGAATATTGCCCTAAAGATTTGATACCAAGCTTTAACCCTGAAGAAGGGCTTAAATACTCACAATGGCTGAAGGTTTTCAACCAACAAATCAAGCTCCGGAATATCAAACAAGAAGATGCTCTTTTCATGATACCCACTCTTTTTAAGGGCAATGCTCTTGAGATTTATGCCACAATTTGTGACGAAATTGACACCTTGGAAGATTTACATTCTAGGATGATGACCTTCTTCCCAGAGTTGGAACGCGGGCTACATAAAAAGTTCTGGCAACTAACTAAGCAAGAGACGCAATCAGTTCGTGGTTATTATTTTGAAAAGGTAAAAATTGGCACACAACTACACATGCCAAAGGATTTAGTCTTGGAATCTCTTACATCTGGTGCCGGCCCACTCGAGAAGTTTCTGATTGCTTCCTCGCCACATTCCTTAGAGGACTGGCTTCGTATTGCCGAATCTTTGGAGCACACAACTCAACAAAGAGACGGAAGATGGAATAACGGACGGAGGAACAACTTTGCTGGAGGAAATCGCCCCAACATGGCCTCGCGGTGGCGATCTATCACGCCGCAGCATGGAGATGTCAACGCCGGCCAACTCCACGAACCTGGCCATCCTGGGACTTCATCCATCGGCCTACAAAGTGCGTCGAACCCCGGTAATCAAGGCCAAGTGGGATATTGACGGTGCCCGGGGATCAGAGCGGATGTGGGGGCAGCAGACTCATGGTTCCTGGGTATGTTTATGATTCTTTTTGATTCAGGTAGTGAGATTAATATTTTACCTACTCATTTTTTGCCCAAGAATTTTTCAAATAACATAAATATTTCTAGTTACGACAAAATAAGTACTGTATCTAATAATGTTAACATAAAAGGCCAGATTTGTTTGAATATAAAAATTGGAATTATAACTAAAAATATTTTGTTTTATATTATTGATAATCCTAATTTGAACTGTTTGATAATGTCCACAAAGTACCTAAAATATTTTAAACTAAAGATTGATTTTGATAAAAATGTTATTATACAAAATGATGGTGTTTTATCTAATTTTGATTATACTTTTTCTAAAGAAGAACTTGATGCCTTACAATATGATAATTCTAAAAATTATTTAAGTCTTGTTAGATCTGCTAAATATTGCAACAAACATAATTATTGTTTAAGACTATCAGGGAAATGTAATCGTATAAAAAATGTACATGCCATAGGTAAAACTATAAATCAATCTAACATATATTTTCCTTCTTGTTTTAAATCGAGACCTATTTATCAACCAAACTTCCGACCTTTGCCTTTACCAAACTCAGAAGATAGTTATATACATAATGACGTCAGACTTGGAAATAATTTCCATGTTTTGATGAATGACTATGATGATATTTTTGGTGAAAATAAGTATAATGTTAGACCTTTAAAGGTAGATCCCCCGAGATTAACACTCAGAGATAAGACTCCTGTTTGTCTCAGACCTTATAGACATAATCTAAAGGATAACGAAACAATTAAAGAACAAATTAGTCAGTTGTTGAAATATGGCATAATTAAGCCTGCTTCATCACCATACAGTTCGCCAGTAACCCTAGCCCGTAAAAAAGGAGAAAGTGATAAGACTAGACTATGTATTGACTTTAGAAAATTAAATTCAAAATTAATAGGTGACAGTTTTCCAATTCCGTTAATTGAAAATATCATCCAGAAGGTTCAAGGGTCGAAAGTATTCTCATGTCTTGACATTTTAAGTGCCTACTGGACTGTTTCCTTGCATGAAAAGGATCAATACATGACATGTTTTACCACCACAGAAGGTTCCTATCAATGGTGTAGACTACCATTTGGTCTACGTACAGCTCCCGCCATCTTTAATAGGATACTTAGTTCAATATTACAAAAATATGACCTTAAAAATGTAATTTCTTATTTTGATGATATATTGGTTTTTTCAAACGATACGCAATTCCATTTGGAACATCTTAAGGAAATATTTGAAATTCTACAAAAAGAGGGTATCCAACTTAGGAAGGAAAAGTGTTTATTTTTTATGAAAAAGATAAATTATTTAGGTTATGAAATTTTTGGAGACCAAATGTCTCCCTCAGGCATTAATGTTGATATAATTAAATCATTGCCACCTCCTCGTAATGTTAGGTGCTTAAGATCATTTTTAGGAAGCGTTACACATTATGCTAAGTTTATAAATCATTTTAATAAATTAAGAGCTCCCTTAAATAATTTTTTGAAAAAAGATATAAAATTTACATGGACTGACGAATGCCAAAAAAGTTTTGAGGCTCTTAAAGAAGCATTAGTTTCAAAACCAATCCTCCAAATTTATAATCCGTTATTAACTACGCATATCTTTTGTGATGCTAGTACTGCAGGTTTAGGAGGCGTGCTCAAACAGGAGTATCCTGATGGCACAATGAAACCCATAGCGTTTTATAGTAGGGCCTTAAGGGGGGCAGAATCCAAATATACCATCACAGAGCTGGAATTATTAGCAATAATAGAAACGTGCAAGAGATACCATCCCTACATTTCAGGTCAGCGGGTAATAGTTCACACTGACCATAAAGCATTAATTTGGTTAAATAATTTCAAACATACAAATGGTAGACTATTTCGATGGTCATTAAGATTATCAGAATATGATTTAGAATTCAAATATAATAAAGGATGTGAGAATTATGAAGCTGACATGTTGTCCCGCTTACCATATTCTTGCTTCCTATCCATACAAGACTTAAAGGAAGGACAAGAATCCTCAGCTAAGCCTTCATCTAAATTATATTTCAATAAAGACAATATCACTTATATTCGATTAAAAAATAAAGATAGAGTAGTAGTACCACCATCCTTACAACAAGAATTGATAATTAAGGCCCATGAAAGTTTAGGACACCCAGGTATTAGTTCAATGGCTAGGGTAATATCAACACAATATTATTTTAAAGGTATGATAGGTAAAATAAAAAATTATATTTTGAAATGCAAAACATGTCAATCTGTAAAGAAGCCGACTACACCTTCATATGGACTCATGGGTACTTTACCGCTGGCTGAGAAACCATTTGATGTAGTTGCTCTTGACAGTATTTTAGGCTTAGGAGAATATAATAGTACAAAAAATTGCCTTCATGTAGTAGTGGATCATCACTCTAGATACATTTGGGCTTTTCCCTCTAAAAGTACCTCGATAGCAACGTATATGAATATTATAAATCAATTATTAAGTATAGGTAAGCCAAAGATTATTGTTACCGACAGACATCCCTCATTTGTCTCCAAAAGATTCAATAAATTCATACAGGAAAAAGGCATAAAACACGTTATGACGTCCCCTTCTCATCCACAATGTAATGGGCTGGTAGAAAGGGCTAATGCCACTATCATTTCGAAGTTAAGACTCCACCATCAACAAAATCCCAGAATTCCATGGCACAAACTATTACAAAAAGCATTAGAAGAATATAGGAATACTCCCCATTCAATAACTACAATTCCTCCCGTTTATTTACTTTTCGGCATTGATCCATTTTATACCAGTGACCTAACAATAGCCTATCCCCCCATAGAAGAAGCTAGGAAAACCGCCAATGATAACACAAAAAAACTGCATCTTAAATTAGTCAAAAGATATAATGAATCCCATAAAGCGCCCAATTTAAAAATAGGAGATAAGGTACTGTATAAGATCCCTTACCAATCAGGCCAAGGTAAACTTATGCCAGCTTTTTACCCAGAACCTTATACGATAATTGCCATACCTTCCCCCCAAACAATAGAAATAGATAAGCCATGTCAACCCGAAAATAAACGTACAACAATAGTTAATATTTCTAAAATAAGACTCTGGGAACCAGTATTTGAAAATACCGAGGAAAACCTAAAAACAATTTTTCCATTTCAAGAAGAGGACCTGGAACAATGCTTGGGCACTTAGCTTAACAAGCAAGTTTTTCCACTACTAACCCTAAATTTTGCATACTTCCATTCAGCAATAAAAGTTGCTATTGAATGGGATTATACCTATGTGTATGAGGGTATGTAAACATGTAGTGCTTGATATTCAGAAATTTTTCCCCAGTTATCTGCATTATGTTAGTTAAGTTTTTGGGCACCTTTTCTGTGATCCCAACTAACAGAACTTTGGTCATCCTAACACATCTAACATCTTTTCTTGTATATAAAATTATTGTATGTATAGTTTTTTTCTCTCTCTTTTTCTCTCTTTTTTCTTTGTTGTTCAAAATATATCTTGTCCTTTACCATCCTTCCCCTCCCAGCCACCATTGTAAAAAAAAAAAAAAAAAAGGGAAGTTTTTTTTGTATTGTTTTTTTTTTCTCTTCGTGGGGGGTAGTGATATATTTTGTATATAGTAATCTTTTATTTTTGTCCGAATTGTTTCACAAATTGCCAAATACATTTTTAAACATGTAAATTCATTGTTGTTTTCTTCTGGCCGGCACGGAACATTTTGCAAATATGTAAATTTAACCAAGAATTTTTTTCTTTCTACGCCCCTCACGTCAGTCGCTTCTCAAGTCACAGTGTGTGTGGCCTCGCGCTGATTGCTTATAATAAAGAAGTAGGAAAAAGGCCTAACGACTGCTTAATTGTCATTTCCAGATATTGAAACTTTGGAAAAATTTACTATACGACATATATATATATTTTTTTTTTAAGAAAGATAATTATTTACATAATTTTAGCTATTTACAATCACAACAGATTTACATAATTTCTAGCCGATGTTTTAACTCGTTTCAATATAGATGGTTTTTTATTGCTTTATGTTAATATATGATATTGTTGATCTAAATATGATTCTTTTCTAAAAATAAACATTTTATAGTTTGACTCTTTATCATTTGTAGTTAATTCTCAGGTCAAATTGCGCCATCTATATTCAGAAAAAATAACTTTTTATCGCGATGTTTCTTTGTCTTCATCAAAAAAAAAATTACACACGCTAAACATGTTCCGTTATTTATATAGCATATATATCTATTATAATACACAAAGATTGTAGCATTTACATGTTTAACTATAGCTAACGAGAAATTTGTACAAAATGTTGTTATAGTCAGCAGTCATGGCTATCACTGAAACAAAAGGTGACATTGAGACAGGATTTGAGGACAGATAGACAGATGTAGACTGGGGTCAAATCGATGCCCCGGATCTGGCTGAGATGGCCTATAAAACACTGGCCTAACTCAGCTTTTTATTTCCTAGAAGACAAATCAGGTCTTTACTGTCTTAACATGCAACTCTGGAAAGATCTTACAGTATTTGCTAACAGAAAATAATTTTGTAACATCTTTAAGTATTGTAACATCTTGTAAAGTATGAAAAGATAGTACAAATATGAAATTGTACTGGGATAAGGTGAATAAATTTAGAAAAAGGCATCTCCTTATCGTGCGACTAAAAGTTTCTGATGGCTTGCGCCATCTATCGGAATAAATATCAACTATTCTCGTTGATTTTTAATTATTCCAGAATTGGCCAAATACCCATTCTTGATTAATCAAAAAAGCTAACCACAGACGCGTTTCGGGCTGTTGGCCCTCATCAGCGTTGTGCAAGCTGTAGCTCAACGACAAAAAAAATAGGTCATTAAAACATCCTGAAAACTAACTTAACTACCCGTTTCATGATTTTTCAGGATGCCTTAATGACCTTTTTTTTTTTTTGTCGTTGAGGTACAGCTTGCACCACGCTGATGAGGGCCAACAGCCCGAAACGCGTCTGTGGTTAGATTTTTTTTATTAATGAAGAATGGGTATTTGGCCAATTCTGGAATAATTAAAAATCAACAAGAATAGTTGGTATTTATTCCGATTTTAGTTACACGATAAGGAGATGCCTTTTTCTAAATCTTGTAAAGTCTTAAAACTTTCAACTTGTCAAAAAAGCTCGAGTTGTTTTACTAAACTTTCTTCATCTGACTTATAATTTAATAAAATCAATAAAAACTCCAGAGCTAAGTTAATTTACCAGTTACAAACAAGACACGCTATATCCGATCTGGATAATTGCAGGGCGTGAAATTAATTACAATAATTCATATTGTAGTAGAGTAGGTAACAGAATTATCAAAAATAAAATAAACAATTAAGAAAAAGAGCGTTGAATAAACATATACATTAAACAAATAAGCAACAACATAAGCAGATAGAAGAAATAACAAGGTAGTTATTTACAGTATGTTAAGCAATGATGGAAGAGCTAAGTTTCTTGTGTAATCTATATTTCTCTAGCTTTCGGCCTAACATGCCCTTTAACAGGATCAACTAGGAGTATAACTTCGAGCTAACAGTATAGTTGGTTATCTCGTGTGTCTTAAATAAAGGTCACTGTAATATCTTTCAGAGTTATTGTCTCAATCCCGATATACATGCTAAAATGTTGTATTTTTAATTTAGCATAACAGCAGCTTATTAATTTAAACAAATTTATTATTCAAATACAAGGAGAGGTTAAACAAACTAGTCAACGAATGAAAAATAATTGAGCTTCAATTTATTCCAAGCTATTACTACAACATAAACAAAAAAAAAACTTAGTCAAAAAGGAACATATTTGACATCACAGATTATTTTAAATTGATTTGTTTACCAATTTCAACAACTCCCCCCCTTTGGTGAGCAAATCAAAATTAGGTCCAAAAAGAAATCCCATATTTACAAGCAGTTTCTGAATTCTGTCTCCCGGCAGCCTCTTGGTGAGAAGATCCGCTTCTTGAGCTTTTGAGTTCACGAAGGAGATCCTCAAATTTCCCTTTGAGACTTCATCTTTCACGAAGAAATATTTTCTGTTAATGTGTTTGGTTCTACAATGATGAGATGTTCCTTTAATCCAGTCTATTGCTGATTTACTGTCTGTCTTCAGAACAAGAGGTATTTCAACAAATGATTGATGACCTATTTCAGAAAGAAAGTTCATAAACCATTTTAACTCTTTAGTGCCCTCACAGATAGCCATTAATTCCGCTTCGCATGTTGATAGGGCTACCAGTGGTTGTTTTTGAGATTTCCAACTAGGTAGTGAAGATCCTAATTTAGTTAAATATACTGAAAAATATGTTGAGTCTTTAGTTGAGGACCAACTAGCATCTGTAAAGACTTCAATTTTCTCTCTTATTCTGTTAAAGCATAACTTGTAGTTTTTGTTCCCTTCAAGTATCTATATATTATTTTAAGTGCAGTAAGGTGAATGACTTTGGGATCCCTGCTGTATTGGGAGAGTTGACTAACATAAAATGTTATATCGAGCCTTGTTCCCACTGATAAATACATCAAGGAACCCAATATTTCTTGGTAAAGTTTAGGGTCCACAGGAGAAGAATCTGGGTTATTATCCAGATCTTGATTAAGATCACCAGGTGTTTTTACTGGATTACATTCTTCAAGGTTAAATTTCTTCAAAATCTTTTCTACATAGGCTTCTTGTGAAAGTTCGAAACAATTTTCTTTTTCCTCAATTTTGATTCCAAGAAAAAATATAGGCTTTTTTTTCGAACAATGACAATTTGCTTATCCAATTGCTTATCCCTGCTGTATTGGGAGAGTTGACTAACATAAAATGTTATATCGAGCCTTGTTCCCACTGATAAATACATCAAGGAACCCAATATTTCTTGGTAAAGTTTAGGGTCCACAGGAGAAGAATCTGGGTTATTATCCAGATCTTGATTAAGATCACCAGGTGTTTTTACTGGATTACATTCTTCAAGGTTAAATGTCTTCAAAATCTTTTCTACATAGGCTTCTTGTGAAAGTTCGAAACAATTTTCTTTTTCCTCAATTTTGATTCCAAGAAAAAATATAGGCTTTTTTTTCGAACAATGACAATTTGCTTATCCAATTGCTTAACTATTCTGTTAATGATGGTACTATCCGATCCAATAATGAGAAAATCATCTACATAAATCCCAATTATTAGAGTTTTCTCTTCTTCTTGAAGGATGTATGCACATGGTTCACTTTCTAAACGTCTGAGTCCAATATCATTAAATATTTGGTTAATTTTTTCATTCCAGCATCTTCCGGATTGTGGTAAACCATATAAACTTCTGTTTAGTTATACACATTTTATTTTCCTGTCCTGCTTGAACAAATCCTCAGGTTGTTCCAGATACACATTGTCTTTTAGTTCCGCATTGAGATAGGCAGTTTTAACATCATATTGTTCAATTTTCATGTTTTGTTGTGATGCAATGGCAATCAATGTTCTTAAAGAGTCCAGCTTCATCACAGGAGCAGAAGATTCTTCATAGTTAACGCCAGGTTTTTGATTATGCCCCATTGCAACAATTCTAGCCTTTCTTTTGTCAATGTTTCCATCTGGATTCATTTTTATATTAAAAATCCATTTTCCTTTTATCAGGTTTTCATTTTCTGGTTAAGGTACAAGGGTCCATACATTATGTGAAGTTAGGGAATGGAAATCCTCTTCCATTGCTTCTTTCCATTGGTCTGAAAATGAGGTGTTTATGGCTTCTCGATATGTTTTAGGTATGTTCATGGAAGTTGAAGATAGTTCGGTTACATTGGCTGCGTTTCTTTCTTTTATTCTTTCAGATCGTCTTACACCACTTGCTCTCAGCCTATCTTCCTGCTCTTGTAGATTGATGAGATGTTTTGCCTGAATATCTTCATTAGTTCTTCCTGCAATACGTCCGGGTTTTCGGGGTAATCCTGATGATTCAGGTATTGGTTCAGGGTTGTCTGGAGTATTTAGTTCTTCTGGAGTAGAGCCCATGGTATGTGTAATTTTGAAGAAATCTGATTCATTTTGTTCATTTCTATAGATAATATGATCTTGGACATGTTGGTCAAAAACATTAGACGTCAAGAGATCAGAGCCTTTTGAATTTTCATCAAATTTGACAGTTTGAACTTCGTGTATTTTTCCATCCTGTGGATCATATATTCTATAAGATTTTCTTTGTCTGGAGTAACCGGTGAATATTCCTTTTCTTGCTCTAGAGTCAAATTTATTTCTTTGATTTTTAGGAATGTAATAGTAGGCAAGACTTCCAAAGATTTTAAATGTGCTACTGACGGTTTGTGTCCAGTCCATTTCTCTATGGGAGTTTTCATGTTATCATTCTTGGCCGGTGTGCAATTCTTCAAATAAGCGGCTTTTGCAATGGCTTCCGCCCAAAACTCAGTTGGTAACTTAGCATCAAATAACATAGTTCTAGCCCAATCCAGAAGGTTGCGATTGGCTCGTTCTGCAATTTCTTTGCTTTGTGGTGAATATGGAACTGTTCTTTGATGGTGTATTCCTTCATTTCTGAAAAACTCATGAAAATTTTATTTGCAAATTCAGTTCCGTTGTCCGATCTAAACATTTTTGATTTTAACATTAGTTTCATTTTCTCGATGACTTTTAAATTCTACAAAAAAATCAAATGCATCTTCCTTTGATTTCAAGAAGTATACAAAGATGCGTCTACTATACGAATCCACAATAACATACAGATATTTTGCACCACCCAGTGATTTGGTTGGCATAGGACCACAGAGATCCATGTGTATAAGTTCTAATGGCCTTTCAGAATGATTATTCTCTATAGCTTTGAAAGGGTTTTGGGTTAGTTTGCCAAGGATACATGGTTCACATTTTTCGAGATGTTGACAATCAAAATAAAGTCCTTTTACCATATTATTCTTCATCATTTTATCCAAATATTCTTCGTTCAAGTGTCCTAGTCTTCTATGCCACATTGTCTTAGCTGAACATTTATCTTCTGCTTTTAAACAATTATCTTTAGTGCTTAACAAATTTCTAGGTAAAGTTTTAATTATAAACATTCTATCTTCTTCATTAGCCTCAGCTATCAAATCTACTTATTTCCATTATTAACCAGACATCTGACAGAAAGAAGATTAGATTTAAGTCTAGGCACATAGAGAACATCCTTAACACAAATATCTTGCTTACCTTCACTTGTGTATGTAGACAATTTCACGTCACCTTGTGCTTCAGCTTTTATGAACCTTCTTCTTCTGCAAGGTTAATTTCATTGTCAATAGGAATCTTGTTGATAAGCCAATCTTCTCTAGGAGACATGTGTGAAGTGCATCCTGAATCAAGGTTCCAAATGTGTGCATCCTCCTCAGGTAGATGTGAAGAAGAGTAGATCATTTCCGCTGAAGTAAACGCATGTTCAGTGTCAGCAGAACCATTCGCTACATTAGCATGTTCCCTTGAGTTATTTTTCCAAGATGATGAAGACTTAGTTTGCATATTATTTTGTGGATATTTGTATTTTGGTTTATTGAAGTTCGCTTTATCTTGACGATGCCAACAGTTTCTTGACATGTGCCCAAATTTTCCGCATGTATGACATTTCCCTTCCTATTTGCATGTTCTTTGTATACCTCAGTCATTTCGAGCTTTAAAAGCTTTTTCATATTGACCTTCTTTAGGAAATCCCATTGAGTTTAGCCTCATTTCTTCCTCTTGAAGTGCCTGGGAAACTTCCTCGAGACTCGCAGATCGTTGTGGTCGTAAAACCGCTGCTATATTTTCAAATTTTGGCAACAAACCTCTCACTACATTATACACCATTTCCCTGGGTGAAATAGGCTGTCCCAAGTTAGCACTTCTGGATGCAATATTTCTGGCCCTTGTTATGTATGCCTCAATTCCCTCATTATTTCTCATTTTAATATTTTTCAATTCAAGTCCAATGTCGATTATTTTATCTTCAATATTTCCAGTATGGATACGCTTCAGTTCATCCCACACAGTTTTAGCATTTGTCTCTCCTATAAATATGCCAGCCTGCTCAGGTGACAAATTTACTATTATTATTCCAAACGCCTCATCATTTTTATCCTCCTATTCTTTGAAAAATTATTCTTCCTTTGAATCTGCCATTCCACGGTTAGACTTAGGCGATTCGATCACTTTTTTGAACAATTTTTTTGCTTCTCAAAATTGCTGATATTTTAAGCGCCCATATGTGGTAATTTGAAGATGTCAGTGGCTCTATTCTATTCATCGAAAAATATTCTGCCATTTTAAAAATATATATATAATCGTTACGATGTACTAGAGCGCCATCTGTTATCAAATTATAAAACTATTTTAGAGGCGTAATATTCTTTTTAAAATAAAACAATTTCTACTGTCCTTACTGCGATGGAAAAATTAAAGGGAGGGCCTGGCTCATCAGTGGTGAACCCTCCCAGCGGTTTCGCCAGTTTAATCTACCAACTATTTTTTTAACTGGCGAAATCGCTGGGAGGGTTCACCACTGATGAGCCAGGCCCTCCCTTTAATTTTTCCATCGCAGTAAGGACAGTTGAAATTGTTTTATTTTAAAAAGAATATTACGCCTCTAAAATAGTTTTATAATATATAATCGTACTCAACCTTTCTTTCAAAAATTCGGCTGTTTTCTTCTGACGCAATAACAATTACCCACGCTCTGCTACCAGTTGTTGTATTTTTAATTTAGCATAACAGCAGCTTATTAATTTAAACAAATTTATTATTCAAATACAAGGAGAGGTTAAACAAACTAGTTAACTTAACGAATGAAAAATAATATTGAGCTTCAATATATTCTAAGCTATTACTACAACATAAACAAAAAAAACTTAGTCAAAAAGGAACATATTTGACATCACAGATTATTTTAAATTGATTTGTTTAACAATTTCAACATAAAAGGTACAACTTCCTTAAGTTTTGTTCATGAATGTATATGTTTCATAATTACGCATAATTGCAAAGGCAAAAAACTATTGATGTTGAGATAGTGGCAAGCCTTCTCACAAGACATGACATCGCAAGGAATCTTATTTCAAATATAGGAAATGTTAATTATTATTTAAATTAACAATGTCCTCCTGTAGAAGGAGATTCTTTAAGTCCGAAAGCTATACATAGTAAGTTAAAGTGAAAACATCAAGCTTCCAGGGACAAGTTTCTTAAAAAAAATTAAATCCCTAGCTTTCATGCCCGAAAGCTATTTAGATATTTAAATATTTTTATTTTACAAAAAAGAAATTTATCCCTCAAAGTCTGGTGTTTTCCCCTTTAATACTAATACAAGGGATTTTTTTAATGAAAGATATAGGTAAATGAAATATCAAACGAAATTAATTCCCGAATGGTTTACATTTTATTTTAAATGCTTATTAATTTCAATTTTGTAAATATGACAAGAATTCAAAATGAAGTCTATAGATGAAACAACGATCAACATATTAGTAAGAAATACCATATTTACATACTACTTTGCAACACTAATCTCATATCATTATTAAAATATCTCACAACTCTCTTCATAACAACGACATTTTCTTTCCATCCAGGAGAAGAAAAACCAATCTCCGTTAGGGATAACGGAAATGAGTTATAAAATGTATTTATAGAAACAAATCTGGTACCACTGAATGTGAAAGCAGACGACATACTGAATGTCAATGACTTTTATTACTTTTCATTTTATATAATCTATCAACATTTTGAGTCAAAAAGCGATCCATCAATTAAGTTTATATTAAAGGACATACCTAGATCTGTAAAGAAAGAAAAAAAAACATTTTTTTTTCTAAAAATATTTCGAGAGATTTCTCCCTTTTTATCAATTCACAAAGTTGTTTTCATGTGATCTACAATAATTTGTAAATTAAGTTTACTGTACAATAAATTGATAAAGAAGGAGCAATCTCTCGAAATATTTTGGGAAATATTTTTTTTTCTTTCTTTACAGATCCAGGTACGACCTTTTATATCGAACATTTGTTTGATTTTAATAATAATTTCTACTGACTCCTTATAACTGGATATTGACTGATAGATACTGAAAGCTATCTCTTGGAATATACTAAAATATTAAGAATAACTAAACTTTAAAATGTGTCAGTGTAATAAAATTTCACTATTCTTATTATGCTAAATTTATCATCAGAGAATAATGGGAATCTCTAGCGTCAGATCTCTATAATTTGGGAAACCGCTGGGAAGGTTCACCACTGATGAGTCAGGCCCTCCCAATATTTTATCGTTGCAGTAAGGCCAGTAGAAAATTGTTTTATTTATAAAAGAATCATACTGTATCAAAAAATAATTAAATAACATCTTATATATGATATATTAGAGAGTTTCGGCAAGCTTTTGAGAGCTAGATCTTCTTCAGACCTACTGACGCAGTAACAATGCATTGAAAAGGACTTACATAACAGAATATTTGGGAATATGAAATCATAAGAAACCAGGTAGATACAAACCATCAAAACAGCTGTTAACCTTAGGTTATGCAGAGGACTTTATAACATGGACACAGAAATCATTCTTTAATTAAAAAGGCATATATTGGATCAAAAATATCATTTATTTTACCAATATTTCAGTTGGCTGAACGCCAACCTTTATCAAGGTATTATAACATATTAATGTGCGTCAACAACAAACTCAGCGCCACATAACGTCAACAGAATTAAGTTTTAAAAATATTTTGTTATATTCAATGGGGAGAAAAAAAATTGATATATATATTTATATTATGGACAATATATCATTCTATATTGGTTGAAGTTTCTATCAATTAAAATTTTCTAGCAATCCTTTTCTTTTTAATAATATCATAAAATATTATCTCTACAGACCTTACAATAAAAACATACTATTTGGATTTCCGATCAAAATAGAAAATTTTAAAAATAAAAAATACTTCCAGGGCTAAGTTTCTTGTGTAACATTTTCAAGCTTTCGGTCTTATCAGTCCTTCAACAGGAGTATCACATTAACAAATTAATAATAAATACTTTTATACAAGTTTTATGCTCCTGTTGAAGGGAGCTGAAAAGTCCTAAAAGCTTGAGAATAAAATGTTACACAAGAAACTTAGCCCTGGAAGTATTTTTTTTATTTAAAAATTATAAATCAGAGAAGAACGTTTACTTTTAAATAGAAAATTGACAAAGACAAAGTAAGGTTTTGAAAATAGAGCAATCCATAAATAAATCTTTAATTAAAAAGGTATACGAGGTGTGTTCAAAAAGTATCGCGACTTTTGTGTTTTTTCAAAAATTATTTATTTATTCATGAATACCTATTTTGTCCCCTTCAAAGTAATCCCCATGAGATATTATACACTTGTGCCAACGGTTTTTCCAATCTTCGAAGTACTTCAAAAAATCATTTAAAAAAATATTTTTCAGCTCCTCCTTCGATGCCGTCTTTATCTCGTCAAGCATAGCGTAACGTCGTCCTTTCACGGGCCTCTTCAGTTTAGGGAACAAGAAAAAGTCACAGGGGGCGAGATCTGGGAAATACGGTGGCTGCGGCATCATTAGTGTGTTGTTTTTGGCCAAAAAGGTCGCGCACAAGCAACGATGTGTGAGCAGGCGCGTTATCGTGGTGCAAAAGCCAATTTTTGTTCTTCCACAAATCCGGGCGTTTCTGGCGGATTGTTTCGCGCAAATTGCACATAACTTGCAGGTAATATTCCTTATTGACCGTTCTACCCTGTGGCAAGAACTCATGATGCACCACGTCCCCTGCAATCGAAGAAAACTGTCAGCAAAACTTTCACATTCGACCGAACTTGGCGCGCTTTCTTCGGTCTTGGTTCGTGCGGCAGCTTCCATTGAGATGATTGAGCTTTGGTTTCCACGTCATAACCATAGACCCACGCTTCGTCACCAGTTATGACCCTCTGGAGCAAATTTGGGTCGTCGCGGACAGAGTTCAACATCTCATTAGCAATGTTCATGCGATGCTGTTTTTGGTCGCAATTGAGCAATTTTGGTACGAATTTTGCGGCGACCCGTCTCATGCCCAAATCATTGATAAAAATCAAATGGCACGAGCCAATCGATATGTTTAGGTCCTCAGCAACTTCTCTAACGGTGATTCGACAATTGGCCAATATCATTTTCTCCACTTTATTAATTTTTTCGTCTGTTGTTGAAGTGCTCGGGCGTCCGGCACGCTCTTTGTCGTTCACATCTTCTTGGCCTTCTGAGAACATTTTGTACCACCGATAAACGTTGCTTCGGTCCAAGGTAGCTTCTCCGTATGCCACAGTCAACATTCGGAATGAATCCGCGCACTTAATTTCGTTTTTCACACAAAATTTGATACAGGTTCTTTGATCCATTTTTTAATAGGTAAAAATCGAAGACGATCCAAAACACCTGTAAGCAAAGCAGCTGTCAACAATTAAGTGAACATTCAAAATTACCGAGCTTGTCGGCATAAGTGAGAGACATGATTACCAACATAAAGCCACAAAAAGATCGAAATTCGAATATACGTAACCCGCGAAAATTCAAAAGTCGCGATACCTTTTGAACACACCTCGTATATTGGATCAAAATATCATTTATTTTACCAATATTTCAGTTGGCTGAACGCCAACCTTTATCAAGGTATTATGTTGTTGACACACTCTAAAATGTTATAATACCTTGATAAAGGTTGGCGTTCAGCCAACTGAATATTGGTAAAATAAATGATATTTTTATCCAATATATTCCTTTTTAATTAAAGTAAGGTCTGTAAAGATAATATTTAATTATATTTTAACCTTGGCTGGAGGAAGTGGTCTACTTTCAAGTACCAATCCTCCGCCACCTTCTGAAGACTGTAGTTGATTTGTGGGAAGGGAAGAATGCTGGCGATCACTCGTTGACTTCCAAAGAGAGATCTACTCTATAAAGAATGGAATCTCACACACGGGCGTAGTTGACCAACGCACTGACTTTATTAAACAATACTATCTATATTCTTCTTTCTTATCTCCACTCAATCATATTAGGATATCAAGTTGTGACCCTTGATGGTGTCTGTTTGACAACCATCATGACTGGGTGAAGTAGAAAGCATCTGCCTTTGTCATTAAGACTGGGAGCACTACTCAGTGGCAGGCCGACTTAGCTCCAAAAGAAATGCCGACTCTGACATGAAGAAAAGATGCCATGTACAGCCGCTCCTAACATGGAGTACAAACGCTGCTCATCCTGTTTCCCTGGATTAGGAGCCCTTACAGGGTACTATCAGCCGGGCCAGTTGAGCCCAGGTTTTTTAGTGAGCTTGTTACTGCTCCCCTTCCTCCTTTTTCATCCGGGCTTGGGACCGGCAAAAGCGGAGTTAAAAACTATCTATTTATACATACTTTGGCACGTGGTCAAATGAATTAAAATAAAACAGAATAAAAATGATTTTACAAATAAATTTATGCATGAGAAGTAGAATTAACAATCAATCTGAACAATGATATTATATTAAAAAGAAATATATTACTAGAAAAATTTAATTATTACAAATATTTTCGATAAATTGACAATTGAATTCATAAATTGATTGAAGTCTCAACCCATCTTTGAAGAAGGATAACAATATTGAATTAATCTAAAAAGGTAAAAAGTTCATTTAAAATTTCCTAATATCACTTTCCCTTTTCTGAAAATTATATTACAATTTAAAGAGGAATTGGAGGCGTAATCAGATTAGTGTTAAGATAATGGTGAAGTAATTTTAAAATAGCTTTCTTCCAAAAACTTATAATCGATAAATACCTGGCATACGATGTTATCATTAGTCTTCTGGTATCATATAGAGAAACTTGGTCAAATGTTTTAAATTTTTATTCTACGAACTGGTCAATTCTTTCTTTATTTTGAGTTAAGCAATTGCAAGGAATTTTGTCTAATTTGTTCTCGATTTTCATAGAATTACACCAAAAATCGCTATTATAGGAGGGTGTGTTGAAATTCTATGTGAATTTAAACTTATCATAACAAGTATTGTATAGAAATACACTCATAGACATAACTTGATGTGGTGGTGTCTTGTCTATGGTGTCTTGTCTACATGGAAAGGGGGGGGTGCCATTGCCCCGTTAGTCAGCCACATTTCAGAGTTCCCTGTTCACAGTTACCGTAGCGGCTCGGTGCTCACGACACCGTACTACAGGGCAGTGTCCCTTACTTGTGCTGCTTCTCCCACCCACCATGTAGAGGAGGGTTTGGACATAACGTAAGGAAGTGGAAAGTCTTTGATGTCCACGGTGATCTATTTTTTAAAAAGATATATAGACAATTTTGTTCACACTTGGTTATCTCGTGTCTTCAACAAAAGTCAATGTATATCAAATATCTTTCACAATTATTGTCTGAATCACATGAGCATTTTAAGATAGCAGAGCGCCATCTAGTGGAACAAAAATAAACTAAACGTTGATTTAGCTTGCTACAAAGATATTTAGCTAATCTAATTTTATGTTTGGGTCAAAAGGCGATGAATTAAATAAGTTTATATAAAAAAGGGCGCACCTAGATCTTTAAAGAAAGAAAAACATTTTTTTTCACAAAATATTTCCAGAGATTTCTTTATTTCTTTATTTCGACTTAGAGCGCTATGTTCCCCTAGGGACACTTGCACTTTAAAAATAAACAAAATTTTTTAAGAAGAGAAAGAAAGATATTTTAAATATGTACAGAATTAGTATGTAAGTTAGTTAGATGAAAAGATAAAATATATATATCAATACAATTGATATATGTACAAAGGGTTGGTATGCAAATTTAGTTAAATGAAATCAAATTGTAAAGTATTGTGTTTATTTCGAGAAAAGCAATTTACAGATTTTTAAAAAGCTTTAAGGAATATTTTATAATGAAAATATGCTAGATATTAGAGAATTATTCAGTTAAAACAATACAAATTGCTCCATCTCTATCAATTTATTGCACAATAACACTGTGCGATAAATTGATAACGAGAAGAAGCAACCTCTCTAAATATTTTGAGAAAAAACTTGTTTTTTTTTTTCACAGATCCATGTACGCCCTTTTATATGAACTAATATTATGTATTTGTAAATACTATAGATAATTATCACAGATTTAACCATTTTTGTAAATATATTTATAATTATCTTTCTAACCTGGAAGGAACAGGTTTCTAATATATCTTATTGTTTTTTTTTTAATTATTTTAATTTCTTATATAATATGTTTATAACTGCTCCTATTTAAAAATGTAAATCGAGGCAATTATCTCTAGTCGGGATATCGTGTTTTGTGTGTGTTGAAATAAAATAGAAATGTATTATGTAGTTATAATAATATTGTACAAGAAATTATACTTATTTACATGATATATTTCTATCGTCTGCTATTCTATCATAGTAAGAACAGAAGAAGGTATATTGTCGTCTGATCTTGAAAGGACACAACAAGAGTCAATCTGATATAGCACGACGTTAAATAGAAATTGTCCTTTCCCATTTCCGGTACACTGATGGAACATTAGTGTCATTTTTCTACCGATAGAGGGAGCTCTGATAAATGGCCTTCTCTCCATCCAAACGACTAGTTTAGTCTTTATTTATCTATTTATCTAAATAGCCATTATTCTCTTATCTATACCACAACTCACTACCAAAGCCTAAACACATAACCTCACCATAAATATATTGTAGCAGAGTATTTATTAATTGCACTATTTTTATTCTGATTTTCAGATGTGTAGATATTTGGTGCACTTACAGTAAAAGCAGTCGCCTACTTCTACCCACCATTATATCTTATATAAAGCTATTATACGCTCTACAATAAGCTATGCATCAAATATTTGGTTTCCTTTTATCACTGCAGCAGAAAGATCTAAGTTGAATTCTATACAATATCAAATTCTTATTAGATGCATTCATGCTTATAGGACTTCATCTTCTTACATCACACATTTACTAGCGAAAACTCCTTTACTGCCCGATTATCTTAAGTTATCACAAACAAAGTATAATATGACAAATTCTCTCACAGATCAAACACTCAAAAAAACCATTTAAAAAGAATTAAATAAACTATATCTGGATCTAAAATTTAAGTTTTATCTTTCTCAATCTAATGAACTGTTCAAGATATTCTTTCCAATTGCTGTCCCAAATTTCATTTCTTCTGATAAATTCACTACTTTATTCTTAACAGGCAAAGGACCCTTATTAAGTTTCCTATTCAAACTGAATGTTATCAATGATCCAACATGTGAATGCCGCTTAGATGTTGAATCACCAGAGCATCTTCTTTTATCTTGCCCTCTGACTAATCAAATTGTATGTAGATACTTTGAAACATTACCAAATTCTCTTTGTGTATATACTCTATCTTATGAGAACTTTGTTAAGTTTAGAACTATTTGTACAATAATTTAGAAAACACTACTAATCCATCGTGTAAATAATTAATCATATATATGTAAATAATACTAGCACAGCACAATAGTCTTTTGGACTTCGTGCTTTTGTAACAATAAATAAAATAAATAATCATATCATACAACAACAACAACAACAACAAAAGCCTTTATTTAGGGCATTCCGCCCCATACAGGATTCGCCGTATTTACACGTCAACAAGAGGAGAGGGAAGAGGAAACATTTAAAACAAAATAAGGTTTGTCTCACATTCAGTTACCTATTTACAGATAGTTCATCCTCCAGTATCCTTTGCCCTGCATTCTTTCTCATGCGCCCAGCTTCTGTGCAGAACTTAAAGTATCTAACAATCAGTAATTCATCAATAAATATCATCTTATTTTATCGTAAATATTGAGGCTGCCTGGCCGGCATTCATATCTCTTGAAAATGAAGATACTTCGGCCAGTGAATCTTTTTATTACCTCGACGTTTCGACAAAAATCTTTTGTCCTCGTCAGGAGCAAACAAAAATTAAACATTCAGCAAGGCGTTAAAAATCTTTCTCTTATTTTACGTTTTGATCTATTTATATATTTTGTAATTAAACTTGAATATTGTAAAATATTCCAGAATAATTTAAAAATCAACGAATAGTTGATATTTATTCCTAGAGATGGCGTAAGCCATCAGTAATTTTCATTTACATGAGCAGAAGATGTTTTATTCTTTCTTAATTGATCAACCTGATCCCACTATAACGATTTCCCTTTTTTGCAAAATTTTCATTTATTGTTAAAATTTCACACATTCAGGTATATTAGAAAATAAAAGGCATATATTGGATTTACTAAAATATTTATTTTGCCAATATTTCGGCTGGCTGAACGCCAACCTTTATCGAGGCATTACATTTTTGTACACACAAACTCAGCGCCGCATAGTGTTATCTAAATAATATTTTTCTAGAAAAATTTGTGCGGACAGGACCTTTTAAAATTAAAGAAGGTGGAATTATGCTTGCGGCGAGACACTGGTGATTAAAATGTAAGTGTAACTTCCAACTGTTGATAGAAAGTCTAAGCCTTTCCATTGTTCTGGCTAGGCGAAGCGCGTCGGTACCAAAACTGGTTAAAATCGTTTTGAAAATAGAGCAATCCATATTTAATTCATTAGAAAATAAAAGGCATATATTGGATTTACTAAAATATTTATTTTGCCAATATTTTAGTAAATCCAATATATGCCTTTTATTTTCTAATGAATTAAATATGGATTGCTCTATTTTCAAAACGATTCAGGTATATATAAATTTTAAAGAAATGAGCGAGATAAAAATGATATTCAGAGGTGATGGTCAAAATTTTAAGATATAATAAAAAGAAGATCGTAAAACAGAAGTTAATGGAGCTAGAGTAAAGGCAACCTTGCTGAAGGAAAGGTCAAATCCTTGATCCGTGATATGAGAAGTTATCTATAACAACCCCCACGCCATAAAAAAATTTCCATTACAGAATAAGGAGATTGAGCGTCACATATCCCTATATATATTATAAAGTATAAATAGGTATAATATCAAAATAATTTAAAATATAACTCTAAAGTAAATTTGTTTTTAAAAGTACAAAGAGAATGTCAACAAATATAAAAATATGTTTAATATTACAAAAAGATTAAATAAAATATTTAAAATGTATATTATTATTTATTTAAGTAACCCAGGTTCCTGGAGCGTACAGAAGTCGCCAACTACCCGGGATGTCCTTCTGACCTAAGTCTTCTTGGATTTATATACAATGCCAGTGGAAGTCCAATTAATGAGGTGTCGCCAGGCAGATTTCTTTCTTGGGAGATTTTCTAGGGATGCTGGAAATATGTTGGTGATACCTAGGAGAGTGGCTGTCTGGGATCTTTGGTATTGGAAGGTTGGGCAAGTGAAGAGGAGGTGGTCTACGGTTTGGTCTTCATCTTGGCAGTGGGGGCAAGTTGGGTCTTCTCTCGATACCGTTGCAAGGTCTGCCTGAATGTAACCATGTCCGGTCAAGATTGTTGTGGAGGTAGATCCCTGCTTGATGTTTCGAAGCATTTGGAGGAGTAGTTTCGGGGTAGCAGCAAATCTTCGTAGATTTCTGGTGGAGTAATCTTGGATGTAGAGGTCTGTCCACATTTTGAGGGCTATCTGTTCTTTTTTACCGCGCGCAACGCTCTTTGGGAGGGTGGTAAAGGATAGTGGCAGATTAGAATGTGCTGCAGCTTTTGCCGCCTGATCCGCCAGTTCATTATTAGATATTATATATATATTAGATGGTTTATCGCCCAATAAGCTTGTAAGACGTCCGTGGCTCACCTGAAGCACGGGACCTGCTGTGTGCTTCATAACAAAATACCTCGTAAAAGATGGACGATTGGTCCATCGAAATATTGGATTAATAAATAATCTTATTACAATCCAAAATAAGTCTCATTTTTCAAATATATATATTATAGATTGCTCTATATTCAAAATATATATATTTCTTTCAGGATACTTCTAGGACCAAATGTTTGGTCGTTGAAGTCTAAACCAAGATGACGAGGGCCAACAGCTTGAAATGCGTTCGTGGTTGGCTTTTCCGGATTGATCAAGTAAATGGGTTGGATAAATATTGTAACGTGGAAAATTAGGGAAGACAAACCTATAAATTACACGGCAATTTATTTACTGTACAACCCAAATTATAATTCATTAAATAGCAGAGAGGCAATGAGAAAATATTTTACAGTTATCAAAATACAAATATCTAAAATAAACAAAATTCCATATTTTATATATATACTCTTCATAAGCTGAGTATCTTCAATACAAAAGCTGTCAGGGCATCCAAGCAGGTGATCGACACACCGCATTAGTTTCCTCCATAAAAGTTTCAGATCAATATATCAAACGACCACAGAGTAGGCGGTGAAATATTTAGAAATAAAATTCGCTGAATATTCCCAGCCTCTTACTCCTATTTCTTGGGAGGCTCCGTATTTTGAACCTGGTTCATCACACCTCTGGCTATATGTTGATTGATTCCTGGAGCGTGAACTTCCATCCTTTTCTGAACTATTCAACCATGTATGTAAAATATGGATATATCTGAATGGGTTTATGTTAGATTGAATGTTTGGATACCTGAATTTATATTATTTATAGATATTTTGCCGGAAGGATATTGATCTGTAAAAATAAATATCATATTTCCTGTTAAAATAGGTCATATCAAACGTTAAGTGTTGCCCATGAGTCTTCTTCTTCTTTTTTTCTTTTCTCCAATCAATCAAACTAAGGTATCAAGCTTGTAAAGCTTGTTGATGGCGTCTGCCGGGGAAGAGTAGAGCTCATCGATGGATGAGTCAATACAGTCAATAATGTGTCTTGGGGTTGCAGGCTGACACTTAGTACATAGTGGGAAAACCCTGCAACCATTCTGGAAAGTCATTGTCCGTAGATGACCAGACTTAAGTCTGGAAATCAAAGACTGTTGTTCTCTTGGGAGGACAGAACCGGTGCTTGTCCCTCCTGCTCTGTACCAGTCATATACAGCATCAGATTTCCATTCCTGCAGGCATTGGGTTTTGATGGTACGGAGGAGATCTCTTTCGTCTAGTGTGTGGTAGATTGTCTGGCTTCAGGTAGGCCAAGAGCTCCATGCCCATGAGTGACAATTTACAATTAAAACAAATTTATTGACAACTCAGTCAATATTTACAAAAAGAGATCACAAAAATGATTAGAGAAAATAAAAAGATAGTGAAAAGCGTGTTTGAACCTGGGACATCAGGTTCTAAAGTCTAAAGCTTTCGCAGCTAGGCTATTTTGCCTTATTATATAATAATTTAAAGAAGAATTTTAATATTTACAAATTTAAATTTTCAGCAGGGAAGTCTTCTCCACCGTGTCCTCTTCCAGGCGATGTCCTCAATTCCAACACCCAGCCCCATCTGCACGAAGTACCTATATATTCGGCACTTCGCTGACGCAAGGTGTTGTCCATGAGTGTATTTTGCTGTTTAGAATGAAACAATAGGTGTCTAAGAATAGAGAAAATTGGTTCACAAAGAAATACACAGATTTTTTTTTTTTTTTTTTAATGGCCAAATGCTAATTTCTAAGAGATCTATTTTGTTTACATATCCCAAATGTTGGGTCAATTGAAGGGTGATCTAAACTTTTGGTTTTCGACCGCTACGATCCGGGATTGAATCCCGCATTGGGAACTTTTTCCTAATTTAAAAGAAATGCTCCAATGGCCCCCGATTCTTGAAGAAGTTCAATCATCCCAACCAGCGAGTGAAAATAACCAAACTGAAGCTCTGGCACATTTGTAAGTGCAAAAGTCGAACTACTTTTCACATGTGTAGACATGTGGTGCACTTACTGTAAAAGCAGTCGCTAACTACTCACCATGATTATCATGGCCTGTACCAAATGTGTAACTGGGATAAATATAAAAAGAAACATATCCCACATACTTAAAATAGAGTCCATAAGATAAATTCATAGTGGGAATATGCGTTTAAGGTTGATTTGCATTCATTATTTTAAAGAAAAATATACCTTCACCAAGAATTGACTACTTTAAAGTATATATAAGTATATATGGGAATTTTTCCGGGAGAAAATTGACCTATAAAAGCATAGGACACCTCTCCCGTCAAAATTAAACGCCATCTATTGACCGTCGTCGCAAACTAGCGGTCTCGGGTCGGTGACAAAGCCAGGAGAGATGCCCTATGCTTTTATATATAAATAAGCAGTCCAATAGTAGAACGTCATGGTAGATTAAACTGGCCAGTCCGCTGAGAGGGTTCATCATTGATGAGGCAGGCCTTTCCAATATTTTCTATTTAGGAAAGAACAGATAGAAGTTGTTTCTTTGGGGGGAGGGGGTAATAGAACTATTTATTATTCAGCAGATGACATCTCATATATTCTTCCTAATTTCACTCCCCGCGGTGGGCCCCACCAATGAAGACTGTATTATTTTATATATATATATATATATATGTATATTTATCAATTATTTTATATTTTATATCTATTTATTGATATATATTTTTTACACAAATAAATTTACTGGCAATGCGTTTCTTTTAAATATCATCAAATATTATCTCTACAGACCTTACTGCAATGATATGAGTTATTGAATGAGAGTGTTCACTACTGATGAGCCAAGCCCTCTCATTCAATAACTCATATCATTGCAGTAAGGTCTGTAGAGATAATATTTGATGATATTTAAAAGAAACGCATTGCCAGTAAATTTATTTGTGTAAAATTTTGACGATAGATGGCAAATAAATTTAATTTACTAATATATTTATCTTTATATAATTTTATTTATTCATATTTATTTATTCTGTATTAACCTTATATAATCTTATATGTTGTTGTTGTCATGTCCAAAGAAGAGCCTCAGATGCCTCCATACATCTCTATCACAGCAGTCGCAATGTCCACTATCTTGGGTGTGTAAAGTTGCTGCTCTGGGTCTATGTCAATTTTCTACAAGGGTGCGGCCATTGCTTGGCATGAGAATGTGTGAGTAGGTGTTAGTTCCACACCAGGACAGTTGTTACATGTCCTATAGGTTCTTGTACCATCTGGATGTATTGTTATTCCTTTATAGTGTTTTGTTCTAAGTCTTGTTATAGTTTTTGTAATTTTTCTCTCAGAGTTTATGTCGCATATTTATCATATAATCTTATATGGACATTGAAATAAATCAGTTTCAGGCCTTGAGGGACTCTCTTTGGAGCTCCTGTTGAATTAGGTGGTGAGAAACAGAGCTGGAGCGTTAGCGTTGTTCAAATTTTGGAAGACGGCTGAAGAGAAGGGAAAGCGATACACATAATCTAATTGATGTAAATAATTATATGTAAATAATCTTTGTCAGGATTAGAATGACGAATCCTGTATGGGACTTTGATTCCAGTAAAAGGCTTGTTGTTGCTGTTGTATATAGTCACAGTGTGTAGAAAATATTATACTATACCTACTACATATATCTCTGTATTCTTAGTTCTCTTCTCTTCAATTACTCTGTAAACTGGCGAATCATCTATAGAACGAGAGATCCTCAATAAAGGCTTTTGTTGTTGTTGTATAAATCAGTTTCAATCTCAATCTATCTCTCTCCCTCTACATATAAACTATCTGTTTATACATTGTGGAAAGAATAATACAAAAGAGTGAAATTGTACTGGGATCAGGTGAATAAATTTAGAAAAAGACATCTCCTGATCGTGCAACTAAAATTTGTTGATGGCTTGTGCCATCTATCGGAATAAATATCAACTATATGTTGAATTTTAATCCAGAATTAGCCAAAGGCGTTCAGCCAACTGAAATATTGGTAAATAAATATTTAGATACAATATATTTCTTTTAAAATATATATTTATGGATTGTTCTATTTTCAAAATAAAGATATAAATATATGAAACATATTCTCTATGAAAACAATTCTGATATTTATATTTCTAAAAATCACAATAATATTATAGAATAGAACGACATTTGAAAATTATCCCGCATGTGTTTCTTTTGAACGAAAAATCGAAATTTATTTTAAGGAGAAATAACGATTATTTCAAACCTTAGGGATGAAGTATGAAAGGATGAATTGTGAAGGATAATGATAAACGGAAAAATAAATTTCCATCCTTGGACACTTTTATTTTTCCGTTTATCATTATTTTTCACAATTCATCCTTTCATACTTCATACCTAAGATTAGAAATAATCGTTATTTCTCCTTAAAATAAATTTCGGTTTTTCGTTCAAAAGAAACATTTGCGGTATAATTGTCAAACGTATTCCTACAATCATAAACCGAATTATATTGTATTATAATATTTATATTTCTAAAACACAATAATATTATAGAATACCTATAAGAAAAATACGTTTTTTTTAAGACAATGGAAACATTCATTATATATACTGTTGACTTTGCTTAGAATTTTTAATGAAACTGATTACAATAATTGTTAATTAAACATCATATTTATTGATTTACAAGAGAGAGAACAAAATATAAAAGGGAAACTAATATTAAAACAAAGGAACTTTTTTTCTGTTTCGGTTAGCGCCTATTTACCTGTGAGCTTACACACACTCTGTGGAACAATTAATTAATATATATACAACATAAACTTGTATCAAACGACCATTTTATTGATGTGTAACCCAAGATATCAAAAGCCATTATTAGTGAACAAGGAATGTCACATATTAAATTTTCTGGAAGATTTTAAAATTGCTACATATGGTTGCTGGGCAGATACTATACCAGAAATAATGTGGTTTGTAATTACAATCTTCAGTTTTTAAACCTATTTTTAGGTTTTCGAAGGAATGTATTGACAAAAGATTTGTAATGAAAGTCATTACGTTTTAGAATTGATTATTGATATGTTCTGAGAAGATTTCATAATCATTTCTGATATTTAAATTTCATTCTTTATACCATTAGGTTGGTCTTCTTTTTCTTTCTTATCTCCACTCAATCAAATTAGGGTAATTTGACAACCATCATGATTGGGTGAAGTAGAATGCGTTGTCATTAAGACTGGGGCACTACTCAGTGGCAGGCCGACTTAGCTCCAAAAGAAATGGCCACCTCTGACATGAGGAACAGACGCCATGTACAGCCGCTCCTAACATGGAGTACAAACACTGCTCATTAGGTTGGTGAATAAAAGGTACTAGTTGTTCTAACAAATAAATTTGCTAACAATGTGTTTCTTTTTAAAATAGTATAAAATAGTGTTAGGAACCAATTCTTTCCTAGTCTACCAATCGAGCAGAGTAAACACTAACACCACTAAGAAAATCAACACTTTTAATTTCCTTTCATGACTAACCATGACTAACTAATTTACATCATTAAAAACCAATTTATATACATGTAAAACCGTCCAGTCATCTGGTCAAAATATAAATAAACTAATCTAGGAAAAAACAACTTATAAAATCCTAACAATAACCCCCCATTTTAAAGTTGTTTTCATACCCTCATCGAAGGCCTAGAGTGGTCAAGATCCTGGTTAGGTCTTCGTTTAACACCACCCGGCAAGTCAACATCCCATACTCTGTGTTCCCGAAGTGATGCCATTTCACATTCTATAGATTTCAGCCGATTTTGTGCTTTGGGCATATTAAGCGCATCCTCGTATGATGACGGCATTTCATCTTGATGGCTCTTATGTTCAACTATCCCACGGTGGAAGGCTGATCTACAATACTCCTTCTGCCTAGCCGCAATTCTTGAAGATCTTCTTGGGATTATAGTTTCATTCTGGCCTTCGTCTTCTCTCCTCAGTGCTTCGTCTTCATAGGCCTGCTCTCCATCCTCTCTTCGTTCTAAGTTATTCAGATCTTTCTCTACCGATATTGTTTCCCCATCAGTCCCTGAATATCCTCTTGGGATCGCAGCTTCATTTTGGTATTCCCCTTCATCTTCCTTCTTTAGTTCTTCCACTGTATAGATTCTTCCTCTTCTATTAGATTTCAAAATTAACCCGCCATCGCTTCCAAAAACAGAGGCCTTGCCATTCTGGAATAATACCTTGTTTCCTTTTTCCTCAATCCTTCCAACAGACAATATATTTCCGTCCAATTCAGGAACGTATAAAACGCCCTCCAAGAACAAGGTTTCACCTCCATATTCGTGACCGAGTTTGATGGTTACATCACCCATCTCTGATACTTTTATTTTCTCATTGTTAGCCATTTCAACAGAAGTTGAAATGCTTTTTGTATTCGTCATTTTCAGTCTGTTCGACGTCATGTGTTCAGTAGCTCCACTGTCTAGAAACCAGATATTCCGCGAATTATTGTCTTCAAAGCCGTTCGCAAACAGGACCTTATGAGTCAGGTCTAGCGTACCTTGTTTCAGCACACCTTCGCTAATTCTCCTTGAGGAGTTGGCAAATCTGCAATTCCTAGCTATGTGCCCTAATCTGCCACAACTGAAACACCTTATCTGCCTGGAGATACCTTCGCTAATTCTCCTTGAGGAGTTGGCAAATCTGCAATTCCTTGCTATGTGTCCTAACTTTCCACAACTGAAACACCTTATCTGCCTCGGGTAGTTATAATTTTCCCTTTTCCCTTCCGTCCACGTATTATGATAATTCCTTGGTCGATCATATTCAAATTTTTTTCGCTCTTGACATGGTGATTTGCATGTATCCTCTTTTCTTCTTACCGCAAAAGCGCAATTAGGATCTTCTTGAGGAATTTGACGCTGTTTCTGTCTTTTTTCTTCTAAAAGTAATTTGGATTTAACCACACTAGTAGATAGCTTCTCTTCTTGCTGTTCCAAACTGAGAATCAGCGGCTCGTAACTCTTTGGTAATCCCAATAGCATAATCAAAGCTAATCGCCATCCCCAAATCCATGGTGGCACTTTGCTAATTTTCTATGACATTCCATTATTCTCGCGAAATATTCCTTCATGTCTTCGTCATTTCTTTTGACAATATTGAAAAATTCTCTCAGTAACTGTAATATGTGCAGCAAGCCATATTTTGTGTGGATATCCTCCAGCATCTGCCAAGCATCAATCGCTCGCTTGCAATCACCGATATCATCTAGGAATGAATCCTCAACTGCTAGTAATATGACAGATAATGCCAAGCTATCTTTCCGCTTCTGTTTTTCTGTAGTTTCCCTAGGAAATCCAGGCTCAATCGCATCCCATATATCCTTCTGGATCAAAATAGATTTAGTTCTTATAGCCCAGGAATAATAATTATTACCATCAAGTTTAGGTATTCTCAACTCGTCAGCCATCGATATTTCCAGTTATGCAAATCTGACAAAAAAATTATAACTCAAAGCTTTTCTTCTTCTTCTTCGTTGCACAAAGTTCAGTCTTTAAATCACTCAAATTTCTTATAATCAAATTCTTTTCTCTATCTTAGTTAGCTTTATCTTCTTCAGTCTAGCATAAACTTTTTTTCTTGGCTTTCCCTTTTAGCTTTTTCTTCTTTAGCCTAACATAAACTTCAAATTTTCTTTCTTCAGCTCTAAATTCTTTCTACGGCGCAGTGGAAGCGTTCTGCTGGGCCCATAACCTGTTAGGAAACCAATTCTTTCCTAGTCTACCAATCGAGCAGAGTAAACACTAACACCACTAAGAAAATCAACACTTTTAATTTCCTTTCATGACTAACCATGACTAACTAATTTACATCATTAAAAACCAATTTATATACATGTAAAACCGTCCAGTCATCTGGTCAAAATATAAATAAACTAATCTAGGAAAAAACAACTTATAAAATCCTAACAAATAGTATCTCTATAGACCTTATTACAATGATAAAAGATTTTGAAAAAGAGGTCTCGGCTCATCAGTGGTGAAATCTCATCTTTTTCGCCAAATTAATCTCCAGACAGCTCTACTATTGTATTGGATTGGTTTTGTTATATATCCTGTATTTACTATGGAAGACAGCTTAGGGGTGTTTAGGTAACCTATGGACATAAGCTTATAGGTCTGTAGAGGTACATACATATAATTTCAAAATATTGCATCGAGCAAAATTCTTCCGCAAATATGGTTTCATAACAAATTTAAATTAGCAAATTTATAAATTCAATTGCAATCTATCTATAAAATTTGAAAGGAATTTAATGGCAATGTGTTTATTTTAAAATAGCATCAAATTGAAAGAACTAGCTTTATAATTACAGACGCAATTTTTTTTTTTCACATTAGAATCAGATTTGGAAATAAGTTTTTTTTTTTACATTTTCAAACACATGTAGTAAAATGCTTAACAAAATAATAGATATTGCCGATTTAAAAAAAAGATTTATTAAACGATAAAAAATACTAGACGCTCTCTAGCATTTTTACAAAGATCTTTCATACTAAAAAGATATTGAAGATCTAGATAAAATAATAAATGATTTAACAAACTTATTAGAAAATACAGCTTTGAAAAAAAAAGGTTTATAAATAATTCTCAAACTAAAATGCCATTAAAAAGCTAATAAAAAGTATAAATTGACAAAGAATAATATGGTAAATAATGATTGAAGTATAAAATTACATCAATAGCAAAGGTTTTATAAAGAATTCTCAAACTCAAATATCATTTAAGAGCCGATAAAAAGTATATATTGACGAAAATATTTGCTAAATAATGATTAAAAAACACTGACATTTTTAGCAAAAGATTTGACATAGATTTTGAGCTAGTTAAAAAGTAAATAATAAACAAACCGATTTATAAAAATTAAAATATTACTATAGCATATAAACAAAGCGTTTAACTAAACAGGTATTAAAAATATTAACACAAAGGTATAGAAAGCGATAATACTTGCAGCTTTAGCAATGATTTTACAAGAATTTCGAGCTAAACAAAAGTATATATTGATAAAACACTTAAATATTCTATTATCAAAGTATATATGCAGTTTTAAACTATCCACCTATTAAAGAATTTAAGACAATTTTAGCTCTATCAACCTAAATTATTTTAACAAACGAAATTACTAGCAATTTTAGCAAAGATTTTAAAATTTCTAGCTAGACAAAAGATATTAATAAAACACTTAAATATTCTATTATCAAAGTATATATGCAGTTTTAAACTAACCAGCTATTAAAGAATTTAAGACAATAGTAGCTATCAACCTATAATTAATAGCAAACGTAATTACTAGCAATTTTAGCAAATATTTTAAAAGATGATCTATATATACAAAAGAAGATATTAAACACTTAAATATACTATTATAAAAGCATATACACCGTTTTTTAACTAGCCAGTTATTAAAGATCAAAAAAGTAGCTTGAAAATAGAGGTTGCATAGCTAGCATTGATAATTCTTAAATTTAACACTTCGGCTTGTAATTAAAATGGTTTACGGCCGAGAAAAACTGTCTCTTGAATATAATAGTATCTATTGACCTAAAAGATAGTAAACAATGATAATATTGGTAGTTTCATCAAAGACTTGATATGATTTTCAAGTTAAACAAAAGATATTGATGAAATAAATGTATTAGAGCATACTAAGCTAAAACTACCTAGTTTGAACGATGGCGAAATAAATGTATTATTAATGCATACCAAGCTAAAACTACCTAGTTTTCACGTTGCCTAAATATCCATTCTCGATTGTCTAGGGGACAGACATTTCTTTTTTTGATCCATCCGGAGAGGCAGTGACTATGGAAGGCGTGGTTGCATACTCCCCAAGCAAGGTCGCAATTCTCATCTGATTGATTGGCTTGACAATATATGCACGGTTCTACGAATTTATTACGACAGATGTGACAGAAGTCGGTCTCAACATTCCAAGACCATAAGCATACCCCGCGAAATGCCTCGATTACGAATCTTTTCTCATTCTCCATGCTTGAGACTTGTATCAGCTTTCAATTCTTCTATCATTAATTAAACATGCCGGTGTATTATATCATACATATTATTTACATACTTTTCAATATGATATAAATTTACATATCTGATCTTGATATGTTTAAAATTTGTATTTATTTTGTATCTTCCTTTTTATATAATGACGAATTATAGTAGAATAACCTTAATAGAGACAATGAAAACGACTTTATTGACCGATTAGTCAACTAGTCCACTCCGGAGAGTTAAGCTTAAATATTTACAATTACAATTATATTTACAATTATTACAATAACCTTAATAGAGAGACTCAATCAATACAAGACAGCCTTCAAAAATCATAGCACTTCATTGTTACTTGTAGACCATGCAATTAAGCAAGGATATATGCCAGATTTTGATAATGCAATAATTTTATACAACAATGTACAGGATAACACACACAAGATTACTCAATTCAATGCCAAGACTGCAATGCTACCTACATAGGTGAGACAAGAAGATCAATACAAGTTAGACTTAACGAACACAACAGAAATATCAGAACAAAAGACCAATATAATACACTGCGGCTTGTGATTGTAAAACAACACTTGAAGTTACACCGCGTGAGTTTCTTTTCAACGTATAATCAAAATTTATTTCAAGGTGAAATATTGACTATTTCTAACCTTTTTGGATGAGGTATGAAAGGGTGAATTATGAAGAGTAATGATGAACGGAAAAATAAAAGTGTCCAGGGATGGGAATCGAACCCACAATGTTCCACTTACCGGGCAGATGCCATGTCCACTAGGCTACCCTGGACGTATTTTTCCGTTCATAAATAATACATAAAGTAACTTATAATACAATATAATACACTGCGGCTTGTGATTGTAAAACAACACTTGAAGTTACACCGCATGAGTTTCTTTTCAACGTATAAAGACCAACGTTCAATGATCTATCAACATATTGCACAGACCGGTCACCAATTTAACATAACACAAACGAAATTCCACTACAAAAACATTAAGAACAAAATCAACGGTTACTCTTAGAATCTCTCGTTTCCAATTAATATAACAGCATAAACAGAAAAATAGATTTACCATCACAATACCGATATCTCAGAAGAAATCAATAGATCAATTTTATAGGTTCTGGATGTCCTAAAAATTAAATTAGATATATTCCATAAAATTGTCAAATTACAAACCAATTTAAAATTTTCAGTTATAAATATCCACGCTGCGCGCGTTTGTTTTTGTAAATATTTCTGGTGGGATAAAGTCGATATTTTATTAAGCCCGTTGAAGAGCGATTATAGCTTGAAAGCTAGCGTTTTTTAATAAAAAGAAACGCATTGTGAGAAAATATTTGTAATTTTAAAACACACAAGACTATTTCTTGGTCACACCAACATATCCCTATATATGTAAAAGTCAGTGTATGTATGTATGTTTGTCGGCTATACACGTCCACAATACGCAACTAATCTGGCTGAAATTTTAACAGTATATAGAATTGAATCTGGAAAAACTTATAGGCAAATTTTCAAGCTTCTATCTCGAATATCCTTGGAGTTATTAACAAATAATTAACAAATTTTCCCATTCCACTCGTAACCAGCGCCTCACTGCGGTAACTGCGAGAAGTAAAGTTGGGGAAGGATAGACCACGTGGGGCGACGGGGATTGGTGGAGCGGGACGATTCACAAGAATGATGACCTTGAGTAACGTAATGATGGCGTAGGGGCAAGAAATCACTTGCTATCATTATTTTATGTATATACAAAATTTAAAATATATTCATATAAAAAAAACAAAATAATACAATTTTAAAATATCGTTGCGAAAATTTACATTTATTTTTATATTTTAAAGACACACAAAGTTGGAGCCGGACGTTTCACAAGAGTGAATCCACGGTGCCAATTTATAATTTTAACGAATAGTATTTGAATGAAACATTTAATCGGGTAAAACCCGGGCGTTGGCGTTGCCCGGGTCATTCAGCTTGTAATATTTAAAACAACACTTCTCGTGCGACCATCACGCGAATAATAAGCTCACAAGGAGTTTGAATTTTTCCTAGAAGAAGATAAGCGAACAGCCTCGTCGAAATATTGAATTTTTATAAATATATTGATCCAAAATATATTCTCTTATGTAAATAACTTATAACAAGATTTTAATGTTGTATAATAGAAACACATCTGTTAATGATTATACGTATTATTGACATGTGTCTTTACATCATCATATGTAATGCAATTTGTACAAACAGGATAAATAAATAAACTCTGTAATTGATTAAGAGTTGAGCTAAAGCAGAGATCGAGCATATAGTATTGCCAAAACAACAAAGTCTAAAGATGGAAACGGCCACGGCGCCAGTGTACAGTTTCGCCAGACGATCCACGCCCCTCTCGCATGTGCTGAAATGCAATACCCCCTTTCTCAGAAAAGGTATATAAAGGCCTCCGTCTTTAGCCAAAAATACAGCTAGTTCACCCTCAGTGCAAGCCCGCGTCGGTCGTACCTCATGTCGATCTCATCCATCATGTAGACGAGTAAGAAACTTCTATCTCCATCTTTCGCTCCTAGCTCAACTTTTATCTGTTAAAGGAACTTTCTTAGTGCAATTGTGTCTTCGTTTTTTGTGTGGACATTCCTAAGCTTTCCACTCTGCCTCAACCACGACTGCCTGTATTTTGTAAGAACTTTTAAATGTCTTCCAAGGTGCATAGAGGTACTGGAAAACTCTACATCCTGACTGTTCCTCTCGGTTAACACAGTATAGCGAGAGTCGACACTTCATCATCACAAAGTGAGTCGACAGGATGACCAAAACGAAGGATGACACAACAAAGAGGTAAGAAGACTGTTCAGATAGGAAGCGAGAAAGAGCAAAGATGGAGGAACAAACCCGCCAGTCCAACGAAACAACCAAGCAATCTCTCCCCCCAACAAGAGACGATATTTTAGGAGGAAACGCCGCCCCAAGGGACCTCCGCAGACCTGCTAACACCGATCGCCAACGCCGGGAGCAGTCTGACCACCCCAACGACACAGCCGAACTTCTCGCAAGACATGGAAACCGAGCAGCGATGTACCCAAACCCTGTGACAAGTTCCACACCTTCGACCTGACATCGTCGAGACAATGCTCAAGGCAACAAGCCACAAACAACTTTCCAGAAGCTACAAGCTTCTACAAGTCCAACATGGAGCGACTTCCACGTCAGCAGGAAAACAACCAAAGATCAAGTCTCCTGACTGAACTATCTTCAAAATTGTAAGTTTTTAAAAAAACCTACCTTAACTTTATCCTCAAGTTTACAACTTGATTCCCCATAATTTTTGTACTTATATTTTCACTTTAAGCATTTAAATTCAATTTTTATCATTTTTATATAATTTTTATTCAATTTTTAAAACTGTCACACTATCATTTATCAAATTTACTTTAATTTTTAATCAGATTATAAATTTCAAGTTATTACTCTCAATTTAACTTGAAAAAAAAAAATTTCGCCCATCACCCATTTTTACTAATTTACTAATCTTACAAGCCTTTCCTAAATTTACCTAAAATGGCATTATCCAAAGCTACGACTTGAAAAAAAAATCATTATTATTATTTTTAAAAAATCTGATTCATCATAATTCTCAACTTATTTTTGTTTTACTTATTAGTTATCTTTATACCAAAAGACCAATATCTTTATCAATTCTTAAAATTTGGTAATGTTCACCATTTTAAGTAAGCGCCCAATTCAAATTATTGGTAACTCTCACGACATTGCCCTTTTAAAAGAATCATTTTAACTACCATAAGCAACGATTCAAAAAATATATTCAAATTTTAAATATAAATTAATCACAGCCTTCCAAAACTATTACAATCGTTAATATTCGAGGATAAATACACTCCCTCATCTTTCCTTTTACATGCATGGTTGGTCATCAACACATTTCTTTCAACAAACCTTTCAACACCCTCACATATCACTCTCTCCAATTGGCAACAATTATTAGCACGCGACTTCACAAACAAATCCAATTTCGAGCCATACGAGCTCCATAACGTCGCCCCACTAAACGCTAAAAAAAATTCACATTAAACATGCCAAATCCACTAACACTCAAAAATTCTCGATGTGTTCGTACAACCACCACCCATGACTTTAGTGAATTTGTTATTTATGGCGAAACAGGTTAGATTTTGTACCAAACTATGACTTCACGTGACACCTTTCCATTCAATTCACTTCACAGGTGTCACAAGGCAACACAACAAAATTTTTCTCACTTTTCAGGCCAAAGACGCCCTTCACGCCTGTGACACTTCTCACCTCAAAGCGTGTCCACGTCGAAAGTCATATCTTTCACTCACTTCTAGCCTGAAATCATCGTATAACAATCTTATTAAGTCTAAACAACTTCGAAAACACAATCACTTACGAACATCGAGAAAACTATATTTTCAAATATACCAAAAATATGCCAATCTCTACAAAAGAGAAAGTCAGTTTCAAGTAAATCTCAAATATAACAAACATCCCCATGATTGACCACCCACGACGATCCCGTGAAAAACAGGAGAAGTGACCGCCAGTAATAGGATCCCCCGAATCTATTTCAGTTACACCTCCATCCCTCACAAGGCAGATCTTGACCGCTAGCTTCATGATCGCCATTTTGAACACGTGTCACACTGCTCATTTAGATTTTCTCGAGAATCTCACAAATCTCGCACAACGCCTTAATCACAACACATCATACATTAAACATTTTACATGTTAATTGGTATCACCAATTAAAACAATTTGGTTAAGTCTTATATAGACTTTATGACGCACAAAAGAGAAATGATTCTCTATATATCACCTTTTTGGATAAACGAGAACATAGTTCAATTTTCCACTACTTAACATTTATCTAATCATTATAATAATCTTTAATTATATTGTTATTTGTATAAAATCTTGAATAATTATTCTTATTTTTACCTTTCAATTATATAATCAAATTTTTATTCCAACATGATTTTCAAAAAAAAAAAAACTTTAATCAAATTTACTTTTATTTTTCATGATATTATTTTAGTATTGCAAAACATCTAATTGTTTCAAAAATTATTTTTATTTATTATTTATTATATATTTTATATATTACATGTTTAATTTTGTCCACTTTCACTTTTTGTACCCGCAATCATATTTCTATATTTTTATTCACTATATTTTATATTTGTTTAAATACCTTTATTATCTGACAATGTTTATCATCCACTATCGGGCATCTACAACAATCCTTTTCAACAATCATATTCTTTAACCAATTCCCTATATTTTTCATCACTATATTTTCAGTCATTGCGTCACATCAACGTAGAAAAACGACAGCACTGCTTGACAATTTATTTTTTGATTTCGTAATTCAACAAACTCTTTGAAAACACAGTTCCCCAGATTTAAAAATCCCAACTTCTGGCCTGAACACGCTTCAAGAGTTTATTTCAATTCATCCGCAGAGCACAATCACCAACGCATGCACAAAGCGTTCACTTTTTTCAACTTTCAATTTTTTTTTTTTTTTCAGCTCTAGCGGACCACATTCAACCTTTGATTTCGAGTCAAGTCAGACCACCTACTGTCGCTACAATTCTACTTATCGCATGGCTCTATTTCACTCCTTTCCCAATCATATAAATAAACAACTTTTCTTCAGCAACTTTTAACCCAATAATCCTAAAATTGTGACAAAGCACGGTAACCCTTATATAGGATCGCAAGTGAAACATTGCCAAGGAAGACAGCTCAAGTCTATATCCTCGCTTTGCACCTGGATCTGAGTATTTGGTTACATGTGCACTCCTAACAATTGCATATTCTTCAACTACTAACCCTTTCCAACGCCCGCCAATATTCTCTTAGGATGTGAATTTTTATGTCATCATTTTATATCAATCATCATTTTTTTTATCAAACAAAAATGTCATTTTTATTTCACTTTTATATATCCAAACAAATCATCTTGTTATAGCCCTTTTTAACCCTCACAGTTTAAATTAATTAAAATAAATTTTAATTACTTACCTGTGTAAGAGAGGCTTTACCCGCCTAAACCCGGATAAACCCTTTCACTCCCGGGGCCCATCTATGGTAATTTAAGCCAACAAACCCATATTGTAAATAACTTATAACAAGATTTTAATGTTGTATAATAGAAACACATCTGTTAATGTTTATACATATTATTGACATGTGTCTTTACATCATCATATGTAATGCAATTTGTACAAACAGGATAAATAAATAAACTCTGTAATTGATTAAGAGTTGAGCTAAAGCAGAGATCGAGAATATAGTATTGCCAAAACAACAAAGTCTAAAGATGGAAACGGCCACGGCGCCAGTGTACAGTTTCACCAGACGATCCACGCCCCTCTCGCATGTGCTGAAATGCAATACCCCCTTTCTCAGAAAAGGTATATAAAGGCCCCCGTCTTTAGCCAAAAATACAGTTAGTTCACCCTCAGTGCAAGCCCGCGTCGGTCGTACCTCATGTCGATCTCATCCATCATGTAGACGAGTAAGAACCTTCTATCTCCATCTTTCGCTCCTAGCTCAACTTTTATCTGTTAAAGGAACTTTCTTAGTGCAACTGTGTCTTCGTTTTTTGTGTGGGCATTCCCAAGCTTTCCACTCTGCCTCGACCACGACTGCCTGTATTTTGTAAGAACTTTTAAAGGTCTCCCAAGATGACTGTTCCTCTCGGTTAACACAGTATAGCGAGAGTCGACACTTCATCATCACATATATATATATATATATATATATATATAAACAATAAAAAAATATATAATGCTCCACGCTGACGAGCGCCAACAGCGCGAAACACGTTCGTGGATGGCTTTTCTTGATTTATCAAGAAAATGGTTTAGCCAAATATCAGCGAACAAGCTAAACCAACATTTAGTTGATTTCTGTTCCACTAGATGGCGCTCTGCCATCTAAAAGGTTCATGTGAGCTGTAAGGATTTTGTTTTTAATATCAAAATCTAACTTTACTTATTTTTTTTTTAATTATTTTTTCATCTTTTTAAAATCTGCTATCTAGACATGTTCATGTGAGCCTAGTCAGGAAATGCCTTTTTTGTTTTTAATATATACAGAGGGTGTTCACACTTATAGGATACAAGTTTTATTATAAAATATTAAAAATTAACACCATATTAGAATTTTTCAAATGTTCTATTTGAAAGCCTTTTTGTTTATTTACAGAACGGCACCTGATTTTCCACGATAGCAGACACTTTCTGATCATGGTGATACTCAAAAGATCCCATTCTTCCTTTACCACTTTCCAGAGCTAATCTTACCTATTTGGGCATAATTAAAATATGCAAACAAGATGATATCAACATTTCTAAAAAAGGTATTTATAATATTATTCACGACAAAAATATCAAGTTTTTATTCAAAGCACCTACGGAGAAATGGAAAAAGATTATCACCCTATATCTGTGAGAACTCCTGCAACTGTCAAAAAAGTGAAAAAATATATTTAAAAAAGAAAATCATGCCACAAAGAGATATAGCCAAATTAATAGAAAAATCAGTGTCAACAATAAATAAAATACTAAATAAAGATTTAGGCCTAAAAGCTACAAAAAACATGCGGTTCACAAATTGTTTCAGAGCCATATTCGTCAGCGACACACTATCAGCAGATATTTTAATGAAAATTTCTTGGCTGCTGATAGATAGAAATTTATTGTTACATATGTTATATATATATTTATATGTTACATGGGTATATTTAACCGATTGCAACAGAAAAAGAGCTATATACTATCAAAAAAGGGTGGAAAAATCTAGGTCAATTTGGTTGAAGGAATGTGCCGAAAGTTACACCAAAGGATATATGGTGGCATGCGGTATATCATATGAAGGAAAATTAAAAATAAGAAAAGTTGAAATAAATGCCAAAATAAACTCGGAGTCCTATCAAAACATTTTAGAACCTATATTTTTAAATTATATTCCCTCTATCTGTGGAAAACAGAGCAACAAAGTCTGGTTTCACCATGATAACGCCACAAGTCATACCTCATCTTCAACCCAAGCTTATTTGGAAGATCTAAGGCAAAGAACAGGAATCAACACTATTCAAAAAACAGACCCCAGTAAAATCTCCTGATTTAGCCCTGATGGATTTTTGCATTTTTGGATGCCTTAAAAGAGCACTTGTAAAGAGACATCCTAGGACAATTGAAGGTCTCTGGAAAGTGGTAAAGGAAGAATGGGATCTTTTGAGTATGACCATGATCAGAAAGTGTCTGCTATCGTGGAAAATCAGGTGCCGTTCTGTAAATAAACAAAAAGGCTTTCAAATAGAACAATTGAAAATTTTCAAATATGGTGTTAATTTTTAATATTTTATAATAAAACTTGTTTCCTATAAGTGTGAACACCCTCTGTATATATAAGTCATAATTTGCCTAATATCCAAGAGGTATAATTTCACCAAAATAAGTATGTTAAACTGTAAATATGTTAAGCTTGTATTAAAATGTGAATACAAATTCCACCTATCTCTAAATACACTGTACAAAATAAACGTGGGAGCCAGCCCGGGCGAATGCTATGGCACACCGCGTGCGCGCGTTCAATTGGCTGTAATTCTTTTCAAAGCTTACATGCAAAACGGTTACACCCTTCCATTCAATCACGACATATATATATATAGAAGCATAGGGAGCCTCTCCCGTCAAAATCTGACGCCATATATTGACCGTCGCCGCAAATTAGCGGCCTCGGGTCGGTGACAAAGCCACAACACCAGCTTGGCAAACTGAAAAGCGTCCACCTAGAGACCATAGTTTCGGACTAATGGCCCTCGTCAGTCTAGGGCGGACTTTATGAAATCAACACGGGATCTAATGGAATCTTCACAATCTACCAAAGAGGTGCTTTACTGGCAAGGTGGCTGGGCCAACCCGTTTGTCACCGACCCGAGGCCGCTAGTTGCGGCGACGGTCAATAGATGGCGTCTTATTTTGACGGGAGAGGCGACCTACGTGTGTGTACCTCTTCTTCCAATTCCAATATCTAAGAAATAGCTATAGTCAACATTTACCCATATCCCTATTTCCTTCATAAAATATGTCACAGTTTTATTAGAAATATTCCCGCAGAAACATAATTTTTGAATTCAATTTTAGCAATAGTTTCATAATTTATATGTATATATATGTTATGAATAATTTGTTTGTTGTCAGATAAAAGGTTGATAAGACAAAGGATCGATAAGATAAAGGGTTGAAGGCGCAGTCGTGATAAAAAAAAGATAATTATTTACCATCAAGTAGCTTTTTATTTTCAATTACTTGAGGAAATATTACACATTAGTTATTTTCACATTACATAGAATTTATAAAGTTAATCCTATATTAGTGATTCAAAAAGATAGATATGTTAACTACGCATATTTACAACAAAACTAAAAGCTATTCTAAAAACGATGATAAAAAGTAGAAATATCAATGAATAAAAATAAAATGTATATTTTTTTAAAATATAGAAATATTTGAGTTTTTAGATTTTTTTTTTTCTGAATATATCGCTTAGCTTTTTAAAATTTGCATATATATAAATGCTTCAGTTTATTTTGAAAGGGCATAACTAAGAATATGTTTTACTATAAATACAGTACATCTATAATTTCGAAACTATTATAGACGCCTATGATTCTTTTAAAAATTAAACAATATCTACTGCCCTTACTGCAAAGGAAAAATTAATGGGAGGGCCTGGATCATCAGTGGTGAACCCTCCCAGCGGTTATGCCAGTTTAATCTACCATACCGCTGTTATATTGCATTTTTCGGTTTTTCTTTTATAGTGATACTGATGCTAGGTGGAAGGATTGTCTAAACCGTTGGTTTTCGACCGCTACGACCCGGGTTCGATTCCCGCATTGGGCACTTTTTTCTGATTAAAAATTTAAAAAAAAATGCTCCAAGGCCCCGGATTCTTGCAAAAGTCCAACCCCACCAACGAGTTTAAATAAACAAACGGGTCTCTGGTACATTTGTAAGTGCAAAGTCGAACTGCTTTTTACATGTATAGACATGTGGTGAACTTACAGTAAAAGCAGTCGCCTACTTCTTCCCATCATGATTATCATGGCCTGTACCACGTGTACTAGGGATAAGCAAAAAAAAATAATAATAACAGATGGCGTATTAATGCATCATAACATCTATAATTTGTTTCTCTATATCATATATTACATATCCTATTTACATAATTTAAGTACGCCATCTATATTCAAATTTAGGAACTATTTATGGCGCAAATGTTCCTTTTTTTAATGATTGCTTAATGATTCTTGATTGAAAACAGATTTGATGGAGAATATTTAATGATCATATTTCGTTCACATTTTGATGACAATAACTAACAATCCATTCAATTTATGTTAATAGTTCAAATTTCTTGCATATAGCTATTTAGAATTTCATCTTTTTAAATGTTTTCTCTATTTAGAACGATTAGTCTAATTCCTATAGCAGTGATTCTCAACCACTGTGCCGCGGTAATTTTGTGTGCCGCGAAATTCTAAAAATGTGCCGCCGAATTTTAGTCATATGATTATGTTCACGTTTGTATTGGTTTTTCTTTTTTTCTTTTTCATTTTTTTTACTTTTTAAAATAACGAAATTAGCAAATTGAATGTTAGAGATGTATATTACTTATATTTTGCATAGAAATATTGATACATAATTTGAATTTTCTTGCATTCAAGTTAGCAGAAGTGTGCCGCGAAATTCTAAAATTGTGCCGCCAAATTTTCAAATCTTTAAAATAGTGCCGCAACAAAAAAAAGGTTGAGAATCACTGTCCTATAGATTCGATTTATAATTTTCGTTTAAGATTTCTATTGAGTTTTTTTAGATGTATCAATTACCTTTTCTGTTTTATTACTCGAATTAAAGATTGGTATTTTAGTATAATAGATTTTCTTTCTTTTTGGTATTATTATGTGGCGACCACACTTTGCCTCAGCGAGCGCGAACTGGGACAAAGCTTTACTACACATACGGTCAGTAGTGTAACGGCCTCGCCAACTGCGAGCTGTGAGAACACCTCATTACGCATGCGCGGGCGGCATCCCGGACTCTTGCCAAGCGCGTCGTGTAACAACCAGGCTTGTTTCCAGCGGCCGCTTTCCACATCAACACGCACGCAATAATCCCATAAAAATTATATCTGAAGTTATGAAAATTGTATTTTATTTATTTGTATAGATTAATTTAGGCTAAACCGTTGAGAGGGTTCACTATTAATGAGCTAAGCCCTCTCATTCAATAACTTATATCATTACAGTAAGGTCTGTAAATATTATATTTGATGATATCATTGAAAATAAACACATTGCCAGTAAATTTACAAATAACCTACATACACTGCGTGACATTGAAAATGGAACACCAAGAAATAGTGGCCAGAAAGTGATGAAACTCGGCAGACACAGAGAGACAGGGACGAACAATAAGTGATATTTATTTCAAAATGATAGTCATAATACAGAGCGAGAACGGCGTCGGCTTAGTAGCAAGTAGGACCACCGCGGACGGCGATGCACGCAGCAACACGTCTAGGTAGAGAGTCAATCAGAGTACGGATGGCGTCCTGAGGGATGGCTCTCCATTCCCTCTCAACCATTTGCCACAGTTCGTCTTCTGAACGCGGCTGTGGCAAGGCATGCAAACGGCGTCCAATGATGTCCCAGACGTGTTCGATTGGTGAGAGATCAGGAGAGTACGGTGGCCAGGGAAGCATCTGTACATCTTGCAGAGCTTGTTGGCTAATGCGAGCAGTGTGCGGTCGGGCGTTATCCTGCTGATAAAGGGCATTGGGTACCCCCTGAAGGTAGGGGAGTGTCACCGGTCGCAGCACATCATCAACGTATCGTTGGGCCGTCATAGTGCCCTGAATACGAAGTAAAGGTGACCTGGAATCATACGCGATTGCGCCCCAAACCATGATTCCACGTTGTCGCACGGTGGGGCGTTCCACAATTGCTGCCGGATTGGACCTTTCTCCACGTCGACGCCACACGCGTACACGGCGACTATCACTGGACAAGCAGAAACGCGACTCATCTGAGAACACGACCCTGCGCCATTCCGTCATCCACGTCGATCTAGCCCGGCACCATTCCAAACGTTGGCGCCTATTCGGTGGGGTCAATGGCAGTCTTCTTAGCGGACGGCATGAGTGCAAGCCATTAGCAACCAATCGACGGGAAATGGTTCTGGTCGAGATGAAATGATCTAGGGTGTCTTGCACATGTTGCAGGATGGCGGTACAAGTGGCTTGTGGGGCCGCCACTGCTTGTCGAAGGATACGCCGATCCACACGTGCTGACGTCACTCTGGTTGCACCGACATTCCTATAAATTGCCACATTTCCTTGTTCCAACCATCTTCTCCACAGTCGGTGCACCCTGGACGCACCAAGGTGTGTATCAGCTGCGATTTGACGTATGGACCAACCTGCCCTTTTTAGTCCGATCACCATGCCCCTCGTAAAAGCGTCTGTCTGCTTGAACTGCCTCCGTTTGCGATGACCTGGCATTCTCTGTTATTACACGTGTCTTTTGACACAAGAACAAAATTTCTACAATGATTTTCCTTGAAGAAATAACGACACGAATACTGTCCTTTGTCTCCTCCTGAAGTTTTTGTCTTCCCTAATTTTCCACGTGGCAATATATATATATATATATATTATGATGCATTAGCGCACCATCTGTTATGAAAATTAGAAACTATTGTATTATAGACGCGCATGATTCTTTTAAAAATTAAACAATTTCTACTGCCCTTACCATTACAAAAAAAAAAAAAAAAAAAGTGATAACTATGGTTATTCCTTACCAAGTTTTAACCCTCACGCCATCTATTGCCATCAAAATTAATTAACAATTTCCAACGTTGTTTGAAGCCAATCGGATTTAACTGGATAATTAGGAAATTTCACTGGGAGTTAATGCACTTTTTAGATGGAGCGCTCAAGTCATGTTAACAAAGTCATTCATAATTATTTTTGCTAAGCCAGAATTGATTTTTCAGATATATATCGTAATTTAAACATAGCTAAGTTAATAATACTTATCTAAGCGTGTACCATATTAATCTGTTATCACCATATACTTCATGCAATTTTTATAACTTTATTAATATAACTTATAATCTTTATTATTTTGTACCATAGGACAGGCGATAGTTAAATTAGTATAAACCCATATAAATTGTAACACTATTAATTATATTTAACAACTCTATTACTATAAAATATCACAATCTGTATTATGTAAGTAATAAAGTATGACGTCTTCCCAGTCGTCTCAAAGTGACACCAGTTTGCCACCGGACCGCAGGGGAGGGGAGGTTGACTTACATAAGTCACTGACCAATCAGAATCAATCCCCGGGAATCCGGTCAAGACAAAAGGGATGTTTTGCTGGACAGGGGAGTAGTTTCACAGTTGATATTTCTAACAGGCAGGCTCAGTATTAGGTCCGTTGTCATCTCACGGCGGCCATCTTGGTCGCCATATTGGCGGCCCCTTGTCCTTGCAGCTCCAGGCCGGACGCCGAGCCTTCCTCTGGTAGTCCTCGATTTCTCCCCGGTCCTGGAACCACTTGAGACATCCTGGGAGAACGCCTTTTGATCCCAAACTTTGTCCTTACTGTCCCGTGCGGACTTCCCACTCTGCACGCCTTGCCACTCAACCCCGACTGCTTCCAACTCACTTGTTGGCTTACCCGGGTTTACGATATATATATATATATATATTCCCCTAGTCCCCCCTAAAAAATGAATAGCTAAACATATAGGAATTGGTCGAATTTATCAATTGGAATTAAATTACAGAATATGTATATTTACGTGTGTCTAATGAGGATTATAGATGAAAATTTTGCCGGGAGGATATTGATCTAAAGAGACAAAGGTCGCCTCTCCCGTCAAAATAGACGCCATCGACCTAGACGACCGTCGCCGCAACTAGCGGCCTCGGGTCGGTGACAAAGCCACAACAGCAGCTTTGGAAAATTGAAAAGCGACCACCTAGAGACCATGGTTTCGGGCTAATGGCCCTCGATAGAGATTTGGCCCAGCCACTTTGCCAGCTAAACACCTCTTTGGCAGATTGTCAAGATTACATTAGATCCCGTATGGATCTCATGGAATAAAGTCTCCCTAGGCTGACGAGGGCCATTAGCCCGAAACCATGGTTTCTAGGTGGACGCTTTTCAATTTGTCAAAGCTGCTGTTGTGGCTTTGTCACCGACCCGAGGCCGCTAGTTTGCGGCGACGGTCAATAGATGGCGTCTAGTTTTGACGTCTATTTTGACGGGAGAGGCGACTTTTGTCTCTTTAGATAATGAGGATTAGTATATATATATTCCGAGAAATGGCGCAATGCATCATCAATTTACAACTGAGCGCTAGTGAGGTTAAATAATCGTTTAAATATATGTAAAGTGACAAATAGATTGAACCTATTGTCCATCAAATATATTTACCACAATAAATATTACCATGTGGAAAATTAGGGAAGACTAACTTCAGGATGAGACAGCAATTTATTTCAGACAAGAACAAACTATGAATGATAAACAAAAGATAAGCAATGTGGGAAGATTACAGAGTAGCAAAATATAAAAATATAAAAAATAATACTCTGTTAATAAAATAAAAAATATTTCGCTACAAAATATGTACACATCCACATTTTGGTCGTAATAACAAAATCAAAGTCTTTCTCTTTGACATGGTCTGGGGTGTCGCCAACTGTCCAGAAATGTCAAAGCCTGTCGTAGTCAAGTTTTATAATTTCTACATCTGGATTAAGTCGCGGTTAATCTGTGCCTTTGGGATTAAAATTTAATCATCGTCTTAGTTCATTAATTAGAAATTTCTCATTTAGTGTTTGTAATGTAAGGATTAAGGAATCAGATTATTTTTTTAATATCCAAACCTTAATTTACAGAATAAGATGTCAAATATTTCAATATTATAATTATAGTTAGCTAATAAATGACATCATAAAGATAGAGGTTACCTGTCCAGCATTCATAGTTCTTCAAATTAAAGATACTTCAGCCAGTAAAAAAGATTTAATTTGAAGAACAATAATGAACATATTTTGTTTTTTATCACTATTTTTCGCTGTTATAAAAATCAGGGCATTGATACAACACATCACCTATCCACCATGGACTGATACGGTAAGGAATTCCATAAGAAACCATAGCCTAAAAACATGACTAAATCCGGTCTTCTCCTGGAGATGATCTCTTAACAGAGAATCTATTTTGTTTGAAAGACTTCTCATGACTTAGTCTGTTATAACAGAGTATGAAGGTAAAAGAAATGTAAAAACCAGTTGAAATAACCCATAATAAATATAGCTGAATTAATTTTTATGAAAGTGCTGAGGCAAGTATCCTTCTTTTTCTTATCTCTACTCAATCATATTAGGGTGTCAAGCTTGTAGAGCTTGAGACTTTTGAAGAAGAGATGGCAAGTATCCTAAAACATTCAATTTCACTATTGAAATGTCATTTAAATGGATAAAAAATAGAAGAGGTATCCTTTGATTATACTTTTTGAATAATTTAGAAAGAGATCTACGAAAAAATATATAATTTATTTTTTATATTACAAAAATAACAACATAAAAACAACGAAAATAAACATTAAAAGTAAAACAAAATATATAAATCTACGCTAGATCATAGTATCCCAGAATGGCTTTGATCATTCCTCTGGTGAATGCAATAAACGCTTCTTTATTGAAGTTCGAAATCCTTGGTGAGATTTCTGGATGATTTGTTGGAAAGGATGAGAATATATAAAAAGTAAATAGTTGTCTTAATGAAGTTCAGAAATTTACATTCTTAGAAATCGCTCTCAAAAGGCGGAAAAGCCTAATTTAATTGGTCAACAACATAGACGAAAGAGGACACTGGGAAATCATTGCTGATAAAACTATATGGACCAAATTGGGGAATATTTTTCCATAGGGTTATTAAAAGTAGAACTCGACTTGAAGAACATTAACAACAATGTGTAGTTTATTTTGTCTTTGTAATATTGTCGTTATGCATTTGTATATATGTTGTAATATATTCCAATATATACCTATATCCCCGTGTGTTATATAGTTTTAGTGTAATTGTCAAGTTGACAGAAATAAAATTTCGAGTGAGTGACAGTCGGCGCCTGTAGAGGAAAAAGGTCCAAAAACAAGTCGAGTTCCCAGGTGTGCCCCTTTCTTACTCAAACAGATTAGTCCGCTTTGAGACTCGAGGATTGACAGACCCCTCTAAACAGATCTCCCCTGACCGGTGTCGGTTTCACTTACTCTCTCGCCATCTCTATGGTGACATCCAACATGCCTCGTCCTTTTGTGTAATCCCAATTCCACGCCTGAACCCACTCTAATCATTGTGGCCACCACGACTGCAACCAACATGCCAGAATACAGTCATCCTACAATATAAACAACTACATTACTACATATATATATTTAAATAATTTACAAAGAGATCTACGAAAACAATATAGTTTATTTGTCTATATTACAAAAACAACATAAAAAACAAGGAAAATAAAAAGTAAAAAAGTAAAACAAAATAAATCTACGCTAGATCATAGTCCCCTATAAGGGCTTTAATCATTCCTCTGGTGAATGCAATAAAAGCTTGTTTCTTGAAATTCGAAATCCTTGGTAAGATTTCTTGATGATTTGTTGGAAGAATCAGACATTCTTGGCTTGATGACAGAGTTGTGTATCGAACATCTTGATGTGGTTGTTCCATCACGACATTTTCAGCATTGTCAACTTCGATTCCAGATATTTCTCTTGATACTTTCACTTCTGTATTATAATCGGTTAAAAATTCACAATTCTCTGATATAGAATCTCCATGTTTTTCTGGTTCATCAATATAAACCATTATTTCTTCATTTTGATCAGCTTCAATATTCATCATTGAATATGGAATTCTATTCATATTTTGTTTAAATAGCTGCAATCAAAGTATTTTATATTTGAATCTGTAACTGTATTGCTTTCCAAATTTTCAGTCAGATTGGTAAACTCTGTCAGAATGTTGTTGGTATTTTCGATGATCAAGTTGATGAGTGAAAAGACGAATTGTAAAGATGGATTTATCGTGTTATCAATTTCTTGAACACACACATATGCCTGTTTCTTTATGATTATTTTTTTTTAATCGATTGAATTAAAGAAGAATTAGTTTGTAGCTCTTTATGCGTTTCAGAAGATCATATGCATATGCAGCTCTAATATCAATTAGCTTGTTGATATGCTTATTGCAAATTCGTGAATGAGGCGGTTAGCTTGTGCGTGAGAGTTTATCCTCAGTAATGCGTGAGAACTATTCACGTGAGATTGAGTAGGTATCGTAATAATTAGGAATCCTCTTTTTGATTAAGATGGTTGGTTTTCTCTTTGGTCGTTTGACAATTTTGACAATTAAAACAACTTTATTGACATCTTGTCAATATTTACACTCAAAGAGAGTTATAATAGTAAAAGAATATAATAATAAATAGGAAAATTAAAATATGTACAAAAAGTTATATAATAGAGGATGAGGGGAGGCATCCTCGGCGCGCGAGTGTTCTCCTCCAGGCGATAAGCGAGTCCTTCACTCCACTGAGCCCAACCTGAACAAAGTGGCGGTAGATCCGTAACTTTGCCGACGCCAGGATGGTCAGGGCGTCGTCCTCAAGGCCGGACCCGAAGATCCAAGCCTGCAGGTCAGGGGGCCGCCCGATGATGTTGAAGGTCTCCCGGACGAGGGGCCTGATGGACTGGCAGCTCCAGTAACGGTGGCCCAGGGAGCAATCAACGGATTCTCTTTGGTCGTTTTATAAGCCACACTGATTACTATTTTAGTATAAAGTAAGGAATGAAGAGTAGCTTCTTATATAGACATTTTAAAAATGTCTATATAAGAAGCTACTCTTCATTCCTTACTTCATACTAAATTGGTCATGATAAGAGTTATTCCTTAAAAAAAACTGATTACTATGCTAGAAGAACTGTTTACAACTTTATCAGCCCTCTCAGTTTGCAATTGAGCTTATTTGAATACGCTTTGGCTAAGCTATATGTTATAAAATAAATAAAGCTTCCAGAGTTAAGTTTCTTGTTCAAATTTTTATTTTCAAGCTTTCGGACTTGTCAGTCCTTCAACAGGAGTATCACGTTAATAAATTGATGATATATACTATTTTTATATACAAATTATTTTTTATATATTTTAAATATTAATGATATTGAAAGGGGGGAGAAAATATTTATTACATTCTTTGTGTTATAATTAATAGGCTAATCCCTTAATAGAATGTTCAAATCAATAAGCTTGAGGGATGAGTTTCTTTTGCACTTACAAATGTGCCAGAGCCCCGTTTTGGTTACTTGCACTCGCTGGTGGGGTTGGACTTTTGCAAGAATCGGGGGCCATTGAAGCATTTTTTAACATAAAAAAGTGCCCAATGCGGAAATCGAACCCGGGTCGTAATAAATTATTTCTTCGACACAAACTTATATTTAAAAATAGTATTTATTTTGCACTATATTCCATTATATTACATAAGAAACTTATCCCTCAAGCTTATTGATTTGAACATTATTTGTGTGTTAAAAACATTTTTTTGAAAATATACGTGCTATATATCAGTCTATAAAACGAAAAGACAAAATAAGCGGTTATATTGAAGGGAGATGTGAACTTTCTTTTTATAGATAAATATCCTCCTGGCAAAATTTCCATCAATATTTTGGCCCTAGATTTGACCTAGCCATTTAGCCAGATAAAGACCCTTTTTTTTTAAATAGGGCTTCTTTTGGATTTCAATAAGATTTTTTATTAATCCAATATTTCGATGGACCAATCGTTCATCTTTTACGAGCTTTTTTTTTTTTTGTTATGAAGAAAACAGCAGGTCGCTGTTGAAGATTGTGGTAATTTCATGGAAACCGTGAGGATTGTTAGAATCAAAGTCTGCCCTGGACTGACGAGAGTCATTAGCTTGAAACCATGGTCTCTAGGTAGGTGCTCTGAATTTTCCAAATCTGGTATTGTGGCCTTGTCAACGACCTGAGTCCGCTAATTTGAAGAGATGGTCACTTGATGGTGCTGAGGTTTTAATCTATTTTAAAAATAGAACAATCTCTAATTAAGCCTTTATGTAATATAATGGAAATATAGTGTAAAATAAATGCTATTTTTAAATATATAATATATTGTGGCGAAGAAATAATTTATTATTCAATTTAATTATTCAATGTGGGGGACGGTGGAAGGATGGTCTAAACCATTGGTTTTCGACCGCTACGACCTGGGTTCGATTCCTGCATTGGGCACTTTTTTATGTTAAAAAAATGCTTCAATGGCCCCCGATTCTTGCAAAAGTCCAACCCCACCAGCGAGTGCAAGTAACTAAACGAGGCTCTAGCACATTTGTAAGTGCAAAGTCGAACTGCTTTTCACATGTGTAGACATGTGATGCATTTACAGTAAAAGCAGTCGCCTACTTCTACCCACCATGATTATCATTGCCTGTACCACGTGTACTAGGGATAATAAAAAAAAAACTATTCTCTAGCTGTATATAGTCGAGTACATCCCGAAACAGACCCTACCTGCATCCACTGTTCAGAAGAGCCACAGACAGTCGATCATCTTCTCTTCAGCTGTCCAGCATTCCTAAGATATAGGATACAAACAGCTATCCTGCTTGGACTGACCCACCTCAATCCTAGATCTATGGCCAGACTCCCAGACTCAACCTCAGCATGGAACTTCCTGGTCAACTGGTTCAACTCAGCAATCAAAACAGGACGCGAGTAAAAGCGCTCAACACTAGTCCATACTAGTGAGCTGGACTCCTCAGGTAGTTGGTGCTCTACGCTCCCTGGGTTATAAATATCTCTCTCTATAGTTGTTCTTGTTTGATAATTGTCGACTAGTCGTACTGACGTCATCAATAAATACCTCAACATCTTAAGATATTCCAAGACTTGATTTCTAAGCTACAATATTTACTTTTTATTATCTCTAATAATTTTAATCTACACTCATAGATAAAACTTAAGGAAATTATACCTTTTACCATGTATATCAGGATTCAGACAATAACTCTGAAAGATACACTCATGGACAAAGCTTAAGTTGTAACTTTCAGCATGTATATCGGGATTCAGACAATAAATCTGAAAGATATTACAGTGATCTTTATTGAAGACACACGAGATAACCAAGTGTGAACAAAATTGCTTTTGTCGAAGCTTTCTGTATGCTTTTGGGGAGGTTGAAGTTAGCTTTCTTCGCTGATACCGGAACTTTTGAGCTTGTGGTCTTTGCATCTTGAGGCGATTTCAGCACCGTAACTGCATCATTTTATTCTAGTTCGCTCTCGATACTTGAGGCAATCAAGCTATCTATGACCATTTCTGTGTGGTAAACGCTTTCCTCATCCGAAATGGCTGAATCATCAGAATTTTTATTATCTTGCTTGAAAAGAAAGCTTTAAGGTGATGCACTTTGATCGCTGCCATTTCCAACTTGTTCTTCGTTTGAAGCAGGAATTCTGCTTGCATCTGTTGAGTCTCTGTAGGCATCTTCGCCAACTTCAACTTTTAAAGTTGTATCTTCAAAATCATAATTTTTATTCTCTTGCTTGGGAAGAAGTCTTTTAGGAGATTTACTTTGGTCATTACCATTTCCAACTTGATGATCTTCGTTTGAAGCAGGGATTCTAGCATCTTTTGAGTCACTGCAGGCATCTTTGCCATCTCCAAAATTTGAAGTTGTATCTTCATAGATTTCAAATTTTTCATCCAGATTTGAGAATTCTACCAAAGTCTTGATGGTATTCTTAATCACGATCTTACATTCTATTACCATTTCGACCAAAGAAGAGGCAAATGTAGCCATCGTTCTGATAGCCTCCTCTTTTTTCTTGGCAAATCTTCGGCTCTTTAAGATCATTCTTCTCGTCTTTGCAAAAAAGATGTCTAGAACTCTTCGTAGTTCTGCATTTTCGCGACGCAGTTGTTCTTGCACTGCCTTCGACTCTTTGAATTTGTTAAGTAAGTCGTTGCGCTGGTCAGTTATGATTGTTAGCTGTTTTTTGAATGCCTCGTTCTCTGCGCTAAAGCGAGCCAGGTCTTTACGCGCGCTGGAGCTTTTCCTCTTTTCTTCTTGGAGAAGCAATTCAAGCTCCTCTTTAGCCCCTCTTGAGGCCGTCCAGCGACCTATGCTCTTTATCAAAAGAGCTGCTGCTAGTATGTGCAGCCATATCAATGCTATAATGATAGCAGTTGTCAACATTTTGAATATCTTTTATATTTAAACTTTTAGTAAGTCATTTCGCTTCGAAGCTACGAATATATTCTTATATTTTAAAGAAACAATAGCATTCCAACAATTAAGTAAAACCACAATGGAACATTAGGGATACATATATAGAATATAGTATGGATATATACGCTAGGTTTTATAAAATATCAAAACCATTTGGTTTTTTTATCGAAAACACTCTTCCCTCTGATAAAATGATTTTCTTTAGCGTTGGCCATAATCATTTTGGAACCATATTGATTATGTATGTGCAAATTTTCCGGAAGAATATTGATCTGTGAAAAGAAGGTTCACCTCTCCCGTCAAAATAGACGCCAAAATTAAACTCCATCTATTGAACATCTCCGTAAAGTAGCAGACTTGGGTTGGTGACAAACTGCCATTCACGCCTTGACAAATTCAGAACGCCTGCATGAATATCATGATTTCAGGCTTATGGTTCATCTTTATTCCAGGCATGTGTGTGTGTGAAATTCGCACAGGCCATAAATTTGCCACTTTGCCAGCTAGTCACTTGTTTATGGACAGAAGGAGTAAGGACTTAAGTTATCCTAAAATCTCCCATTTGAACACCATATATATATATATATATATATATATATACAACTTAAACTTCACCAGGAGTCTCAGAGTTCCAAGCTCTAATTATGACTATATTTCGGCTATAGGTAGAACCTGTCCCCAAGAATACCAGTTGAGGGAGACTGATATTCAAGTACCAAAGATAAAACACCTTTCCCTTCAAAAATGCAATAAAACAATACAAAGTAATTTATAACCGCCTCCGAAGAGAAGTCAGTCATCGAGCATATTGGGAACATGGACTCCACGACTGGCAGGAGCCTGTTAAAACTCATAAAGGCTTTAAACTCCTGATAAGATCCAGACGACCCTTCGGAGAAGGTTCCGTCTGTTGTAAATATTTTCTCTTTATTTTAAATCTAATTAATTTTACTATTATAACTCTCCTTGAGTGTAGATATTGACGAGGTGTCAATAAAGAGAAAAAGTTGTTTTTATGGCCAATACAAAGTAATTTCAAACAGAAATAATGTAATATATTTTTCTCTGAATATATAATAAGTATTTAAAAAATATATTTATTTATTTATTTAACAGTTGCAAATACACGCCATTATCTACAATTAGGATAATTGCGTGTAAATCTGAAATTATATTCCATCGTGAAATTTACATAGTTATACATTGGGAAGCACGTAAAATATATATCTAATAATGTAAAACAACACTTGAAGTTACACCGCAGAGTTTCTTTTCAATGAAAAATCAAAATTTATTTCAAGGTGAAATATTGACTATTTATAACCTTTTTGGATGAGGTATGGAAGAGTGAATTATGGAGAGTAATGATGACCGGAAAAATAAAAGTGTCCAGGGATGGGAATCGAACCCACAATGTTCCGCTTACCGGGCAGATGTCATGTCCACTAGGCTACCCTGGACGTATATTTTTCCGTTCATAAATAATACATAAAGTAACTTATAATACAATATAATACACTGCGGCTTGTGATTGTAAAACAACACTTGAAGTTACACCGCATGAGTTTCTTTTCAATGAAAAATCAAAATTTATTTCAAGGTGAAATATCGACTATTTCTAACCTTTTTGGATGAAGTATGAAAGGGTGAATTATGAAGAGTAATGATAAACGGAAAAATAAAAGTGTCCAGGGATGGAATCGAACCCACAATGTTCCGCTTACCGGGCAGATGCCATGTCCACTAGGCTACCCTGGACGTATATTTTTCCGTTCATAAATAATACATAAAGTAACTTATAATATAATGCACTGCGGTTTGTGATTGTAAAACAACACTTGAAGTTATAGATGAAGATGAATATAATAATGTGTATATAAAAAAAAGTATTTATTAACGTTTGTTAACGTGATAATCCCGTTGAAGGACTGACAAGTCCGAAAGCTTGAAAATAAAAAGTTACACAAGAAACTTAACCCTGGAAGCTTTATTTATTTTATAATACAAAGCAATAGAAGAATTTAAAATCACGAATATTTCTTTTATACATAATACAAACTTCTACTGTCCTTACTGCGATGAAAAATATATTGGGAGGGCTTAACTCATCAGTGGTATACCCTCCCAGCGGTTTCGCCAATTTAATCCACCAGACCGTTTCTCAGAGCTCTAATACTGCATTGGACGATTCTGCTTACTGCACTGATACCGCTGAGAGGGTTCACCACTGATGAACCAAGCCATCCCAATATATTGTTACGATCTTTTTTATTCTGTCGCTGGTAAGCCACGGAATCACGAAGCAAACTCAAAGGTAAGTTTTATTCAACACACTGTCAAATAGAAACAACAACTATATGCTTTGTCTCTCTTATTCTAGAGAGCCAGCCTAAACCTATTTCTCAAATATTTACATAGACCCAAACAAAAAATGAATTAATAGAAAACTAGTTAGAACATTTACATATCTACAAAATAGTTGAATTAAAGTACTTTGTGACAATATTTTTCATCGCAGTAAGGACAGTAAAAGTTTGTATTGTATATAAAAGAAACATTCGTGTTTAAATCCTTTCATTTTACAATAAAACAATGCATTTTGGTTTATCAATTCAGTAAAAATGTAATGGTTGTGATAAGTAATAAGCCACATTACCAGTTTTGGAAATTTAAAACAAAATATTATAATCTCTATTCATGATAAAATTTTAAAAATACTTTTAAAATTTATAATATGATGCACCATTCTAATAAAAGACACTATTTGATATTTACGGAAGAGCGATTGCTCGAAGCATATCAAGTTTAATAGATTCTGCAGGATGTATATTTTGAGGCGAAAGTGTTGACTGTACATATTTCAAGCTACTACTTATAATTACTATATATAAAATTTGACATCGAACGTTTAATTTTAATGATTTCCAATGTTCACTGGTATTAATTGTATATAATTTAAAATATACACGCAATTATCCAAATTGTGGATATGGCGTGTCTCTCCCAACTGTTAAATAAATAAATAAATATTATATACACCTATCCCCCGATTTACACGGTAGATACGTTCCTAAGAAAAACGTGTAAATCGGGGGATAGGTGTACACAGAAATAAAAATAAAATGCATTGGCAGGTTAAAATATGTAGTCAGCACATAAGCTCGGGATTCCTCGTGAGATGTGTACACAGCGCATGTGTTCAATCACAGTAGCATTTAGTATAGTGCGATAAAAACAAAAAAATATATATTTGAAAAACCGTGTAAAAGCGAAAACGTGTAAAACAAGTACCGTGTAAATCGGGGAATATGTGTATTTATAATTATATGTAATTCTACTGTCCTAAAAGCTTATGTCCATAGTTCTTCTAAAATACCCATTCCAAGAGTCTAGCAACAGTATCACTATAAAAGGAAGTTCCAAAAATGCAATACTCGTATAACACCGGTATGGTAGATTAAACTGGCGAAACCGTTGGGAAGGTTCACCACTGATGAGCCAGGCCCTCCCTTTAATTTTTCCAATGCAGTAAGGGCAGTAGAAATTGTTTAATTTCAAAAAGAATCTTGCGCGTTTAAAATAGTTTCGATTTTGATAACTTTTAAAATTACAAAATATTTCCTCACAATGAGTTTCTTTTTATTACAAAACGCTAGCTTTCAAGTGATAATCGCTCTTAAACGGGCTTAATAAAACATCGACTATATCTTACAAGAAATATTTACAAAAACAAATGCGTGCATTACAACTGAATTTCAGTTATAAATATCCATGCTGTATGTTTGTATTTGTAAATATTTCTTGTTAGATTAGTCGCTATTTTTGAAGCCCGTTTTGAAGAGCGATTATCACTTGAAAGCTAGCAATTTAAAATAAAAAGAAACTTATTGTGAGGAAATATTTTGTAATTAAAAAAAAATTCCAATCCGTATACCATTCATTTGGGCTATGGACTTTATCATGCATAACATTCTACGAACCTGAAACCATTGTATATAGTGAAAATAATAGTACAAATGTGATATTGTACTGGGATAAGGTGCAAAAATTATTAAAAAGGCATCTCCTTATCGTACAACTGAAAGTTGCAGATGGCTTGCGCCATCTATCGGGATAAATATAAACAATTCACGTTGATTTTTAATTATTCCAGAATCAGTCAAATACCCATTCTTGATTAATCAAGAAAAGCTAACCACGGACGCGTTTCGGGCTGTTGGCCCTCATCAGTGTGGTACAAGCTGTACCTCAACGACCAAAAGACTGGTCATTCAGACATCCTGACCAAGCTGGTAATAAGTTTGATTAGTTCATCAGGACAGCTAACCACTCGTAGGGCTTCAAAGAAGGATTGGCTGAGTACAGTATCTCTTCTGATATCCAGGTTGATAGCTAGTGTTACTCTCCTCCTCTTCCATCTCTTTGTCAATAAATTCAATAAAAAGTGTTGGAATGATCAAAAGAAAACTTACAAATTTGTCTTCTGTGCAGATCCTGCGTATCTTCCAAGTGTCACCGACAACTGTCTGAAACCCAACAAGATCCTTCAAGTGAACGGTAAGGGAACAAAATACTTACTTCTTTTATATGACAACTTATCATGTAAAAATATAGTACAAAATATTGTGTGTCTTCTTTCTTATCTCCACTCAATTATATTAGGGTATCAAGCTTATAAAGCTTGAGATTTGACAACCATCATGACTGGGTGAAGTAGAATGCGTCTGCCTTTGTCATTAAGAGTGGGAGCACTACTCAGTGGTAGGCCGACTTAGCTCCAAAAGAAATGGCCGCCTCTGACATGAGGGACAGACGCCATGTGCAGCCGTTCCTAACATGGAGTACAAACGCTGCTCATCCTGTATCCCTGGATTAGGAGCCCTTACAGGGTACTATCAGCCGGGCCAGCTGAGCCCATGTTTTTTAGTGAGCTTGTTACTGCTCCCCCTCCTCCTTTTTAATCCGGGCTTGGGACCGGCAAAGGCTGAGTTTATAAAATTGTACTGGGATCAGGAATTAATAAAAAGGCATCTCCTAATCATGCAAATAAAAGTTACTGATGGCTTGCCCCATTTATCGGAATAAATATCAACTATTCGTTGATTTCAAATTATTCTAGAATTGACTAAATACCTATTCTTGATTAATCAAGGAAAACTAACCACGTATACAAGCCATCAGCAACTTTTAGTTACACAACCAGGAACTGCCTTTTTCCTAATTTTTCTACCTGATCCCTGTACAATTTTTCACTTCTATTACTATGTTTCACATTGTTTGACCTTTTCATGCATTTCTGGCCTTAACTACCCGTTTCATGATTTTTTCATCAAAAAACCTTTCAATTAAACTAATAGTAAAAATGATTAATTTAATAAGTAATGTATATAGGTATTAAATTAATCATTTTACTATCAGTTTTATTGAAAAGTGTTTTGATGAGATATCATGAAACGGGTAGTTAAGGCCAGAAATGCATGAAAAGGTCAAACAATGTAAAACATAGTAATTGAAGTGAAAAATAGGTATATAGATTCACGTTTTTTTACTATCAGTTTTATAGAAAGGGGTTTTCATGAAAAATCATGAAACGGATAGTTAAGGCCAGAAGTACATGAAAAAGCCAAACAATGTAAAATAATAGTACTAGAATTATAAAATAAATAAAGCTTCCAGGGTTAAGTTTCTTGTACAACTTTTATTTTCAAGCTTTCGGACTTGTCAGTCCTTCAACAGGAGTATCCAGTTGGTCTCGAGGACCACGCCATCACCATCTCCTCAGAGGCGAAGTACGCGATCTACGTATTCTTTGTAGATCGCGAAATACATGGTGTCGCTGGAGACCAACTGGCGATTCTCCACCAAACTCTGCAGCGCTGGCAGAGGCGCCATATTCATTGTACATAGTGTATATAATGTATATTATCTTTTTTTCAAATAGTGCAAACTGTGCATGTATTGACAAGATGTCAATAAAATTATTTTAATTGTCAATTGTCAACAGGATTATCACTTTAACAATATAATATTAAATACATTTTATATACACGTTATTATATACATAGTTTAAATACCTACTATATAATGAGAGAAAAATATACTACATTATTTCTGTTTGAAAATCAAAATTTTGTGGAAATATAAAAGTACTCGAAGTGAAAGGTTTTACTGGGATCGGGTAGATAAATTAAGACAAAGACATCTTCTGATTGTGAAACTAAAATTTGTTGATGGTTTGTACCATACGTGGTTATATTTTTTTTATTAATCAAGAATGGGTATTTTTAAGTAAGTATATATATTCAGATTGATTGTTAATTCTACCTTTTTTGCATAATTTTATTTGTAAAAATCATTGTTATTCTGTTTTATATTTAATTCATTTGACCACGTGCCAAAGTATATATAAATTGATAGTTTTGTTTGATACTTTCAACCCGAGGGACGTGCGTCCTTGCCGATTTTGCATCAAGCTGGAAAAATGCGAATTCGGGTCCTCGATTTTCAAAATTAGATATAAAATCACTGGCGGCCGACACGAATTCGTGTCCACCAGGATCTTGTCCCTTCTTGTCTATCTATCAGGGGGTTGGGGGGATATCAGCTGACCTAATGTGCCTGTAAAATATTACGTGAGACCACAGCAGTCTCTATTGTCTGCCTAGGCAACTGTGGAATCTCCCGTCCTCAAAGTGTTAATAAACTCAGTGCGTTTGTGAAATACGCCCCCCGTATGTGAGATTCCATCCTTTATAGAGTAGATCTCTCTTTGGGAATCAGCGAGTAATCACCAGCAAAGTTCCCTCAAATCAACTACAGTCCTCAGAAGGTAGCGGAGTATTGGTACTTGGAAGTAAAACATCTCCTCCAGTCAAGGTTAAATAATATAGATAAAAAAAAACAGTTATAGGTTATATCATGTCAAAGGCTCTCTCTCTCTTTCCCTACACAAATTAAACGAATAACTATTTTACATATTTTGTGATACAAAAAATCCTTCATAAGTGCCAAACAGCCATCCTCCTAGGAATAAGTATATTTATCCCTGTACAGAATCAAGTACAGTACATCAGATAAACTGGATGTCCACCATTAGACATCTCAACTAGGATAGTTGGTGACTTTAGTACGTGGTGGCTCCAGGAACCCGGGTTACCTCAAGAGAGAGAGATATTTGAGATTTAAAAAATATCTCATTAACATCATACACAAGTCAATGGTGGTTTTATAAAATAATATATATATATATAAAGAAGGATAATTAAAATTATATTTTATACTAGCGGACGTACCCGGCTTCGCCCGGGTTTTACCCGAGTAAAGGTTTGTCAAACGAACATTTGTTAAAAAAATTCTCTATAAACTTATAAAAAAAAAGATATATTTTGATAATTTGAAACTCGTAAATTTGAATCTCTCGATAAAGTGAACATTTTTTCCCGGTCCCTGTGTGCCGTGTCATCCTGAATTTTGTCTTTCCTAATTTTCTACATTACAAAATCATCGTTTTATCTAGTGAACATTTTTCCCGGTCCCTTGAAAAATACTCGATAAGTTGAATAAAATCAATATTAATTGGTTCCCTCGGTAATTGGAAGTTAAAGGAATAGTATCTTTGCCTTAGAATTGTATCATTATTCTTGTCTCAAATAAATTGCCGTGTCATCCTGAATTTTGTCTTTCCTAATTTTCTACATTACAAAATCATCGTTTTATCTAATGAACATTTTTTCCCGGTCCCTTGAAAAATACTCGATAAGTTGAATAAAATCAATATTAATTGGTTCCCTCAGTAATTGGAAGTTAAAGGAATAGTATCTTCGCCTTGAATTGTATCATTATTCTTGTCTCAAATAAATTGCCGTGTCATCCTGAGATAATCTTACTTTTGATAAATAATCTTTAATATAATAAATTTAGTGATAATAAAACTTATAGATAAAAAACTTGTTATCATCGTCGCAATGGTGGCGCTGCTTGCGAGTTAAATCTACAAATCTGCAAATACTCTAAGGATATTAAAGATATTCAAGAAATTATTTTTCAGAAACCTTCCCAGTACTATACTAAATAATTTCCCAAAGTTTCATGGCGTTCCAATGAGTGGTTTGGTCAGGCATAAAGGACAGACAGACAGACACACACACATACATTCATTTTTATATATATAGATTAAAATATTATTTTATTTAAAAGTATATTTCATAGATACAAATACTCTGTTAAATCGACCGCCAGAGGTCACGCTTCCCCTATAAAAACTCATTGTTGTTGTTTCCCGATGGCTATTGTTGTTTCCCGTTGGCCATCTTTGCTTTCCTGCTCTTGACATGAATCCTGCCAAGAAGAAAAAGAAGGCCTACAAGCCCATCGTGAACGTCGCCGACCTGGAGAAGGAAGATGAAATGGTGATCTCACGCAACCACGACATCCTGCGCTCCATTGACCATCTTGCCCTGAAGACCCTGCATGAGGACCTTATCCGCTTCATCGCAATGCGGACTGAGCTGATTAAGGCCCTCCTTGCCGAAGTGGAGAACCTCACTGGCACCCTCCAGTCCTTCGTGGAGCTGGACGAAGTTATGGAGGCCAACAAGCCCCAGACTGCTTGCCGCAGCACTCAAACCTGCCCTGCTCCTTCCTGCAAGGAAACCAGCTCCCAGACTGACCCAATCAAGCCCGCCACTCCTGCTCCTGCTGCTCTCCCTGCCAAGAAGCCTGCCTCCACCTTGCCTGCTCCTGCTCCTGCTCCAACCAAAAGGAAGCAGTCTGAAGCTCCCAACCCGCCTGCAAAGAGGACAAACCTGAATGGTCCTTCAAAACCTGTGCCTTCCCGCGTCTCCAAGCCTGCGGCCGCCCAAGTGATCCTCCATGGAGAAAAAATCGGCGGCCCACACAGTGGTCATCTCAGATGACCCACAGGCTGACCCAAGGGAGACGCTGAAAACAGTCCGCGCTGCTCACACTCTCCCCCAAGGCGTTTGGGCCTCCCTGCACACGAAGGGGAAGCTGGTCCTCCATTCCAGCAATCCTGACACCATCCCTGAGGTTACAACCTCCCTGGCCAACAAGCTGGATGGAATGAAGGTCCGCCAGCAGAAGGATATCCTGCCGCGAATCTGCCTCTTCAAAGTGGATGAGGAGACATCCAACTCCACCATTGAGGAGACCTTCCTGGAAACCGCTGCTGTTAGAAAGCTTCCTGGGGACAAGGTGGTGCGCGTGGCGCACCGTTCTGCACCCAGAAACGGGACCTGCACCGCCTTCATCGAGGTGGACCTCAAGACCTTTAGAGCCCTGGGCGTTCGCGGGAGGATCGTGGTGGATGGAGTAATCCTCAACTTCGAGGAGTCCATCCGCGCCCGCGTCTGCTTCCGCTGTTGTGGCTTCGGCCACAACTCTGCCCAATGCACCAGAGCTCCTAAGTGCTTCCACTGCGGTGAAGACGGCCATGAAGGCCGCACCTGCTTATCCATTGCTAACCAGCGCACCTCCAAATGTGCCAACTGCTGCTCCAAGGGCCTTCCTGACAAGCACGAGGTGAGAGCCTCAAGCTGCCCCATCCTGAAGTCTAGGGCCCTCAAGTTCTAGGCTTCAAGGACCTTCTGCCTCCAATTCCATCTGCCACTTCTCCTGGATTCCTGGCCTATTCAAGGCACTCGCCTCACTGCATCCTGGCGCTGTTCCCCTGCTTGCCCAACCTTTCCACCACCCCTGCGAGACATCTCCTGCCGCCAGATCCTAGGGTCCCTTGCCATTTGACATCGAGTGTGGGCTCAAAAATCATAACTTTTGGTTAGTAGCCCGTAAAACCATATTTTCTCTTTCCCGATGGCCGGCTCAAATCTTTTGTACATTATGAAAATAAGTTTTTCATTTTTTTTTAGATTCTTACGCCTTAAGCTGGGCATTACTTTTATCAAATTATGTTTTATATATATTCCTTAGCTTAATTAAAGAAATCTCTGATCAAAACTATTTTTAGTATTATACTTTCAAGATTTTAGCCACGACTGCATTATCAATACCATTGACCTAATACTAATGTATTTCAAAATATATAAAATCTCAAGATCATAATCTTAAAAATAATTCCAAAATCAACAAAAATATCATAAATATAACATATAAATATGAGAAAGATAGAATAAAAGAGTAAACCTTTTACAGTTAGGTACAGTCCAGGAGACAGCGACAAAGAGTCCAGACAGTAAGTCATGTTATCCCCTCATCTCAAGACACAGAAAGAACCTGTGCATTCATGTGTGGCGACCACACTTTGCTTCAGCGAGCGCGAACTGGGACAAAGCTCCACAACACACAACAACCATCCCACAGATGATTTGACAGACGCAAGGATGGCGTTGTCATCTAGCCCTTGACCGAAGAGCCAGTAGCCCTGCGGGTAGGATGTATGATGTTGAAGGCCTCATGAGAGGCTGTATGAGAAAGAGAGATACAAAAATGATAAAGATGATATATAGGAATGAATTTTTTATTATTAATTCTAGGATACCATTGTTAAAACAATGTTCGTTAAGCAACCTTTCGCTCGGGTAAAACCAGTCGAAGCCAGCTACATACTTTAGTATGAAAAGCAATAGAAAAGATAAAAGTATCAGGTTTTTAATTATTCTTAATATCAACACCTAACCCTTTTATTATGTTTTCTATTGTTGTTTTTTATTTCATGTGTTAAGCGTATTTACGTAAATTTGGCTTTAACTACCCATTTCTTGGTTTCTCGGGAAGCCTCTGAAACCAAAAAGATTTTTTGTTAGAATACTAGTAGGTACAGTCTGCTCCACCCTGACGAGCGGCAAAAGCGCGAAACGCGTTCGTGGATGGATTGATTTATCATGAAATTGGGTTGGTCAAATATCAGGGAACAGGTTAAATCAATGTTTAGTTGATTTCTGTTTCATTATATGGCGCTCTGCCATCTGTAAAGTACATATGCTCCTGGTCAGGATATACTTTCATTATTTTTAATTCTTTTGTATGAGAAATTTAAAATATTTTTGTGACGTGTATGATTATTTTTGAAATTAAGCAATTTTCCAACGCCTTTAGTGCTAACGATAAATTAATTGGATGGCCTGTCTCATCAGTGGTGACCTCTCTCAGCAGTTTCACCAGTTTAATCTACCATATCGCTGTAATATTGCATTAGGCTGTTTTCCTTTTATATTGATACTGAAATAAAACACTTGGAAAATGTATTTTAAATGAACAATTTCGAACATTAGACTTTGAGGATAGTATAAATACATTTATAGTAGATCCTCCATGAGAGGACACTCTCGCTAGAGGACATCTCTCCACAAATGACAGTTTTCATCACCAATACAGTAGAACTTTCCATGAGAGGATACCCTCACTAGAGGAAATCTCTCCACAAAGGACAGTTTTCATCACCAATACAGTAGAACCTCCATGAGAGGACACTCCCGCTAGAGGAAATCTCTTCACAAAGGACAGTTTTCATCACCAATACAGTAGAACCTCCATGAGAGGACACTCCCGCTAGTGGACATCTCTCCACAAATGACAGTTTTCATCACCAATACAGTAGAACCTCCATGCGAGGACACTCCCGCTAGAGGACATCTCTCCACAAAGGACAGTTTACATCACCAATACAGTAGAACTTCCATGAGAGGACACTCCCACTAGAAGACATCTCTCTACAAAGGACAGTTTTCATCACCAATACAGTAGAACCTCCATGAGAGGACACTCCCGCTAGAGGACATCTCTCCACAAAGAACATTTTTCATCACCAATACAGTATAACCTCCATGAGAGGACACTCCCGCTAGAGGACATCTCTCCACAAAGAACAGTTTTCATCACCAATACAGTAAAACTTCCATGAGAGGATATTCCCGCTAGAGGACTTCTCTCCACAAAGGACAGTTTTCATCACCAATACAGTAGAACCTCCATGAGAGGACACTCCCGCTAGAGGAAATCTCTTCACAAAGGACAGTTTTCATCACCAATACAGTAGAACCTCCATGAGAGGACACTCCCGCTAGTGGACATCTCTCCACAAATGACAGTTTTCATCACCAATACAGTAGAACCTCCATGAGAGGACACTCCCGCTAGAGGACATCTCTCCACAAAGGACAGTTTACCTCACCAATACAGTAGAACTTCCATGAGAGGACACTCCCACTAGAAGACATCTCTCTACAAAGGACAGTTTTCATCACCAATACAGTAGAACCTCCATGAGAGGACAATCCCGCTAGAGGACATATCTCTACAAAGGACAGTTTTCATCACCAAAATTACCACTTTTGCTAATTGATAACTCTCCGGTAAGAGGACATCTCTTCCTAAAGGACACTTTAGTTCTGCATATAAGTGTACTTTACAGGGAGGTTCTAATGTATCATAAATTTATAATATGCTTCGAACATTACTCTTCCGCAAACAGCAAGTAAAGGTATACAAATAAAAATCAATAAAGGCTATGTCTGAAGATAGGAAGATGCCTGAAAAAAAAAGGGAATCTTTGTTTAACTTAAAAAATTCAATAACAAAATCAGTTTTTAATGTTCAAAAATTGTATTGACGAAATTTTCAATTCTTTACAGACCACTTTTAAATCCTTTAAGCTTGATTTCATCTTCAAGTCCTTCTCAAATATTTGTAAATAAACTTCTGTCGTGATCATCGTTCTATGTGGAAAATTGATCGATTTCACTTATGTTTGCATTTATTTCATTTTTTTATTATTAGGTTTATCAGAGATGTTTTTGGGGCTGTCTTTTATTGCCTTGTGTTGAAAGATAGCCATCTGTGAATCTTTAAATCCAGTCAAAAATCCTTGTTATTATTATTTTTTTAATTCTCTTTAAATGCTTTCGTTTTTAACAAAATCAACAAAAATTTCAGGGCTAGGTTTTTTAAAGTATTTTTTTATATCTCTAGCTGTCAGGCCAACATACCCTTCAACAGGAGCACCTAGAAGTATAACTTCCAGCTAACTATACAGAAGTCATACTTTATATGTATATACATATATATATATAAAAAATGGATATATGTGTATCTGTCTGTCCTTTATGCCTGACCAAACCACTCATTGGAACGCCATGAAACTTTGGGAAGTTATTTAGTATAGTACTGGGAAGGTTTCTAGCAAATAAAATTTTGAAATAACTTTTCGCCTAAAAATAATCAAAATAAATATTCTAATTTATCTGTTATAATTCAACAATCTGCTCTAAATATTATAATGATGATACGATGATTTTTTAATGTAGAAAATTAAGAAAGACAAAATTCAGGATGACACGGCAATTTATTTGAGACAAGAATAATGATACAATTCCAAGGAAAGATATTATTCCTTTAATTTCAAATTACCGAGGGAACCAATTAATATTGATTTTATTCAACTTATCGAGTATTTTTAAAGGAACCGGGAAAAAATGTTCACTTTATCGAGAGATTCGTTAGACAAACCTTTACTCGGGTAAAACCCGGGCGAAGCCGGGTACGTCCGCTAGTATTATATAATCCTAACACTCGGATATTTCTATATTATAAAATTCTTTTTATTTAGTCATTGATAATTCTACTTTTTTTTATCATCGTTTTTAGAATAACTTTCAGTTTTGTTGTAAATATGCGCAGTTACCATATCTTTTTTTTTTGTGAAAATAATTAATGTGTAATTTTCTTCAAGTAATTAAAAATAAAACTACTTGATGGTAAATAATTATCTTTCTTTTTTATCACGACTGCACCTTCAATTCTTTATCTTACAATATGATATAATGCGGCTTATGATTGTAGAACGACGTTTAACAATTTTTCCGCAAATGTTTCTTTTGAACGAAAAATCGTAATTTATTCTAAGGAGAAATAACGACTATTTCTATCCTTAGGGATGAGGTATGAAAGGGTGAATTGTGAAGAGTAATAATAAACGCAAAATAAAGTGTCCAGAGATGGGGATCGAACCCACAGTGTTCGGCTTACCAGGCAGATGCCATGTCCACTAGTCTACCCTGGACATATTTTTCTGTTCGTAAATATTATATAAATTTAATTTATAATACGGTTCATGATGACAGCCATTATGTAGATTCTATAAGATTCCAAACTTCAGTGTAGCATATATAAGTAGAATGATCCAATACAGTATTGGAGCTCTAAAAAGCGGTGTGGTAGATTAAATTGGCGAAACCTCTTGGAAGTTTCATATTCCATTATCCAAGCCCTCTCAATATTTTTTCATCGCAGTAAGGAGACTAGAAATTTATAATACAACTAGCGGATGTGTACCCGGCTTCGCCCGGTTTTATCCGAGTGAAAGTTTGCCTAACAATTATTATTGATAATAATATTCGGGAACACACAGAATATTATGATAATAATGATAATTATATTCGTTACGTCATATTTTTATATAATATAGCGGATGTACCCGGCTTCGCCCAGGTTTTTCTCGAGGGAATGTTTGTAGTCTAGTAATAAGAAAATATACTACACCTAAAAACTATCAGAGAAAAGAGAAACCACGGAAGGTGAACAGAAAAATGCTTACAATGGATGTATATGTTTACGATATCAAGTTAAATAAAAACAAAGATAAAATTTGCATATGTTGGTCACTATAAATTTGTATATTTGTTAGGCGAAATTAGAAACATGATAAAACAATATGAATATTTTTTAGATTGAGATTATTAGCTAGTATGTAAAAAAATTAACTCTGTTGAAATTTAATTTTGTATTTATATATAAATAAAATTAACTCTGTTGATATTTTTTATATTTAATCGATAACAGCGAAGTTACGCATGTTAATGTTAGGAAAAATATTTTGATGTTAAGCAAAACCTGCTCCATCTCGTTTTACATAAATGTTGAAATTTTGGTCGAAATTGATGCATTGTAACGAAAGTTTTTAGCGAATACCACTTATGAAATTTCCATTTTATTAATATAGATATAATGCGGCTTATTAATCCTTTTTCTAACAACAACAAAAATATTCGTAACATGTATACACCAATTGCAATATTTACATAACTTAGATTAACCGATCTACTTTGACAAAATGGCGACAGAGAGTGGGCGAAACGTCGAGAAATAAATGCTGATGGCTGATATGTCTTGATGTCTAATTGGTCCTAGGTCAAAAACAAAACTAATGGATTCCTGCCCATGTTGTGATCGGGGATAATGAGATGGCAAATGAATTGCGAAAAGAAGCCAGAAAGTTGAGTCAAAGGAAAGAACAAATGTCAGTATTTGATATTGATGCTCTGGAAAAATACAAGATAATTCAACAAAAAAATATGAAAAGATCAAATATGCGAAATAAACTCTTAGAGAAGAATTACAAGAACTGTAACAAGACTCAGAACAAAACACTATAAAGAATGACAATACATCCAGATGGTACAAGAACTTATCGGACATGTAACAACTGTCCTGGTGTGGAACTAACACCTACCCACATATTCTCATGTCCAGCAATGGCCGCAGCCTTGCAGAAAATTGACATGGACCCAGAGCAGCAGCTTTACATATCCAAGATAGTAGACATTTCAGCTGCTGTGATAGAGATTCATGGAGACATCTGAAGCTCTTCATTGGACTCGACAACAACAACGATACAGTATATACACACCCAAGATAGTGGACATTGCGACTGCTGTGATAGAGATTCATGGAGACATCTGAAGCTCTTCTTTGGACACGACAACAACAACAACGGGATAATGCTAATCCCAAGCCCGGATGAAAAAGGAGGAGGGGGAGCAGTAACAAGCTCACTAAAAAACCTGGGTTCAGCTGGCCCGGCTGATAGTACCCTGTAAGGGCTCCTGATCTAGGGATACAGAATGAGCAGCGTTTGTATTCCATGTTAGGAGCGGCTGCACATGGTGTCTGTTCCTCATGTCAGAGGCGGCCATTTCTTTTGGATCTAAGTCGGCCTGCCACTGGGTAATATTCCCAGTCTTAATGACAAAGGTAGATGCATTCTACTTCACCCAGTGTGAAGATAAGAAAGAAGAAGAAGATATTTCCGTTATGAAATTGAAGCCGTCCCTGTACTGATGAGGGTCAAAATCCGAAACTATGGTATACAGTTCTTTAAATTAAAGACACTTCTGCCAGTAAATCTTTTTTTTTTTTTACTGACCGAAGTATCTTTAATTTTAAGAACTGTGAATGCCGGCCAGGCAACCTCTATCTTAACGATAAGGTATACAGGTTGGTTTTTTATCTGAATTTTCCAAAACTGGTGTTTTTTTACTTATTCTTTATCATCAATAGTATAGTGTTTTACTAGAGCGATGTACAGTGCCATCGTTCTGATGCACAAAATTCCTACAAATTTATAAAAGGGAATAACGAGATAAGTCTTCTTTAAGTAGCCACCAGAATCCTTTATTTATTTTCTCACATCAAAGAGAGCAGTGAAGTCACACGTGTACCTAAATACAAATGATGACAATCTAAATAATCTGTGTTTTAAATAAATATCATAGAATATTTTATATAAAAATAAATAAATATATAATTTAAATTTCAAATATATTAAAAATAATAAAAGAAATACGCCATTAATCATGATGTAACAATATATATATATAAATGAATGTTTGTATGTTTGTATGTCCGGTATACAAATTCGCAGTAGTTCACTAATTCAAACCAAAATTTCCATACATAGGTAAAAAAATACGGGGAAGACGATAGACTATTTAAAAAAATATATAAATCAATTATTAAAACTATATATTCAAATTATTCTACTTAGCTCACGAACAGCGCCCTCTATCAAAGAATAGATTAAATTATGCTGATGCAAACTAATAGATAATTCTAATAACAAACAATTATAAAAAAATTCTTATCTAAATATATATCACTCGGGTAGATATGCACACGGGTCAATCCCGGGGCGAAGCCCGGGTCACCCGTCTAGTATATTATATAATCTGAAAACTCAAATATTTCTATATTTAAAAATATGTATATTTTATTTATTCATTGATAATTTTACTTTTGTTATCATCGTTTTTAGAAAGACTTTCATTTTGTTGTATAGTTTTGTTGTAAATATGCGTAGTTAACATATCAATCCTTTTAAATCACTAATATAGGATTAACTTTATAAATTCGATATAATGTGAAAATAAATAATATGTAATTTTTCCTCAAGTAATTGAAAATAAAAGCTACTTGATGGTAAATAATTATCTTTTTTTTTATCACGACTGCACCTTCAACCCTTTATCTTATCGATCCTTTGTCTTATCAACCCTTTATCTAACAACAAACAAATTATTCATAACATATATATAATTGAATTGTAATATTGAATAAGGTTATCAAAATTTTTGTTTCTTTCATAGGTATACCTGTGGAATGCGAAATATATAAAAATGTGTTCGAAAAACTAGTTCTATAAAAATAAAAAAATATTACAAATCTTATTTAATTTAATCTAATATTTTTAGCAATTTTTTTTTTTCTAATTTCACGAAGGAATGTAAATTTTGTCTTAGGATTGTTTTTTTCGCCATTATATTTCTAATCAGAAGACAGGAACAAACACGTCTGGTTTATATCCGGTAGGGGGCACTACCTATTTCCTTAAGTTACGATAATAAATTGGCCAGGTACGTAGATTTTTCACCTTTCTATAATATTTGAAAAAGTAAAAATAAATATCAGCTAAAAAGTTTATTTTAATATATATTTGAAAGCTTTCAAGCAAATTTACTGCTCTTCAACGGGCTGATATTCTCTATGTACAATCTCTAAATAATATTTATACAGAATAATTGAAAACTTTTGTTATTAGCATGTGCTCTCGCGGGCGTGCATCAGACTGTTTCCAGCTAAAGTAATAGATATTATACCGGGATTAAATATATATATGTGGCAATATCGTTGCGGAATTTCTTGTTGTTGGATGCGAATGGTGAGATTTGATTGAAGCGCAGTCGTTTGAGTGGAAGTTGCAGCATACAGTTAGGAATAATCAGGACACGTGATGGGGTTTGAAAATGAAAGGCAACTGGATTGGAGGAAAGAAAGCTTGAGAAGAGCGGAATGATTTGGCTTGTTAATTATCTGATCACATGGCGGTGATTGAACTTAGCTGTGGGATGAGCAGAGGGAGAGAGGTCTCGGGAGTAGATGTCACCTTGTTGGAAGCGCAATCACTACCAACTATTCTTGCTTTTCGATTTAACACCACGACTCAGTTTCTTTCTGATTGGTCGAGAGATGATCACATGATCTTTTCCTATTGGTCGACCTATTTAGGTGCTGTCTTCTGATTGGACCGCGGTTCTCTTTGGTGAAAGGTATGGCCTGCCTGATATATCCGATTTCGTCAGGAAGTGTTGGGTAGCTTGACGCTTATAACTTCGACGGATATTAGATACGTCCTGTCTTTGCCGGAAATATTGGGTGTTAGCTTAACATTTATAACTTCTGGTCACCAGATACATCCTGCTTTGTCAGGAAGTATTGAGTGCTTCTTGACTAATATAACTTCTGCGGTCACTAGAGACGTCCGGTCTCTGCCCCTGCAATATTGATACAGGGGTGCCAAGAATAGTCGTGCCAGCTTTAGGCCTACTTCCTATGTCTTATTGCTACTTGCTTTCCTCCAGTTACCTTGTTCTTTATTAAGTCTTTGAAAATCATACATGGTACATACATAGTGGGTCGGGGTTGCATTTAATTATATACAAATTATGACAGATGCGCCCCCTACATGTGAAGAATTCAAGAAGGGGTTAGCCTGAGAGAATTCTGTAAAGTGAAAAATAATTTTGTGGGAAAATTAGTTGTGGGTATTGAGGGGCTATATACAAGCATTGCTGGTGATATAAAAGTAAAATAGAATGGTGTTGATGATATAGGTTGAGTATAATTAATAGAAATCAAAAATTTTTTAATTGTAAGAAATCAAAATGAATGTTATGGTACATAGTGGATTAAAAAGAAAAGAAAATGCGCCTAAACGAATTCTACTCGAGATAGGAAATGAAATCGAGGGAGTTCTATTAAGGCTTTTGAAATCAAAATAAAAATAATATAAAAATAGTTGAATGAAATCAAAATTGAATGTGTTTGGTTGAAAAAAAAATTGTTTTGTTGCATGGTGATAAGGGAAAATGCCTAGTTACTTTTTGCTCGAATTTTGGAAAAGAATTCGAGGAAATTTCATAAGGTCTTTTGAAATCAAAATAAAATAAAAGTTGGAAGAAATCAAAGTGAATGCTTGATGCATGGTGAAAAAAAAAAAGAAAAATGCCTAACCATATTCTAGCTCGAAATTGGGAATGGAAACCGAGGGAATTTTATTAGGGCTTTTGAGAAATCAAAATAAAAATAAAAATAAAATTTCATAAGGTATTTTGAAATCAAATAAAATAAAAAGTGGTTGAGCGAAATCAAAGTTGAGTGCTTGGAAAAAAAAAGAAAAATGAAAAATAAAAAGGTTTCAAAAATAGGATGATTTAATGTTTTTAGTGTAACCGAAAACCAATGAGTTTTCGTTGATAATGAAGTTATACTAATATAAGTTAAGTGATAAATAGAATGATAATTGATAGTTGAATATGATAATAATTTGAATAAATTGTTAATTTGGTTAAATATTTTGAATTTAATTGAAAAATAGTAAAATTGGCTAATGTACAAACAATAAAATGTATTGAATTGAATTCTTTTGTATACATGCCCTAATCTAGATGTATTAATGCTTACTTATGCCCTATAAATTTTTTGTCTTTGTGTGTATTGTGAAAAATGTTAGTAGTTTTTGGTGTAAGAAATGTGTGTGTGAATTCTATGTGTTGTCGAGATCCTAAGGTCTGTGGTATTTAGGTGTAGATGGAAGGTGTAGCGTTTTTTTGAAAGTTTGTAAAGTATTTGATCAATTATGATGGGAGTATGAACTCATTTAAATGTGTGTGACGTCTTGTACCTTTTTTAGATTTCCGAGTGACAGTTGATTTGACTACATTGTAAAAATCGATACGCAGGCTTGAACTGGAATCCAAAATTGGTGGCATAGAGGAATCTGTGGTTGGGGAGAGCGGTGACCTAATTTGGATGAGCGGGGCCTTGTAATGAGACGCCGGAAGCGGGACGTGTCGGGGACGCGAGGTCCGATCTAAAATTACCCTCCCACACTATTTGTATGTAATTTGAAGTAAGGGCGTCACGTTTTTGTCGCTGTGTCTCAAAATTCTCACTTCCTTCCGCTTATTTGTTTTGGGGTGCGGCTCGGGTCTTGTTTTTGGAATATGACTTCTCCGACATTGGTTGGTCATCCTTCAATTACTTCTATCTCTTCGGAGTCTATTTAGATTTTCTGCAAAGATGGTTCCTAAAATTATGAGAAGTTTTATAAATGTTTGTCCACAATGAAGAACTGCTTGTCCAAAACTAAAAACTGCCTCTTGTAGTTCGAAAATTTTATGAGCGGACAGGGTATAGATAAATAAATAATTAAGGAATAAAATTGGTATACATTTGTATGGTAGAACTAACAAACAAAGGATGAAAATCAGATGAAAAATAGGGTATTGCCCCATGTTCGTCCATATTTTTGTAACTGGGGACTCGGAAATATTTGCTTGAACCTTATTAATTGTAGAATTTGAATGATTGGTAGATTCGCAGTTCTCCTGTTTGATATCTTTAGGGAGTGGTGTGATATGATTGAGCTGGTTGTCAGGTTTGCAGTTTTTAACATCGGGGAAGAGTGATGCAAATCGTCTTGTTGCAAAAATGGCAGGGTCTAAATGCCTGAAAGGTTCGCTGCTGGTGGGTTTGAACCTTAATGACTCTGTTGGGAATAATTCGGGTGTTAAATGTTTGAAAGGGAACGTGTAATTGGGGTTGTGCTTTATATGATATGTGCTAACGGCGGGTGGTGATATATAACGGGTTTTTTCTGTATACAGCTTAAGTTTGTTGACGTGGATTGTGTCAGTGTCTCTTTGAAGTGGTTGATTTGGTCGATCTATGCGGACCACATTTGGTGAAATAATTTCTAATATTGTGTGAGGTCCTATGAAATATGGCGCAAGTTTCCCTGTATTTGGGTGGTGATATAATTTTACTAACACTAGATCACCTACTTCAAAATGTGGTTGTTTGTGTCGTTGATCATAAATGTTTTTGTCTTGTAAATGCTTGTTTTGTGTGCGTGTGTGTGCAATTTTTCTAGCTTTGTCGATATCTGGGTACGGTGTGTTATGATTAGAGATTTCTGGGGGTAGGATACCAAACATTAAGTATATGGGTGGAAAACCTGTGGTAGAGTGTGGGGTTTTGTTATATATAATTGTAACTCTTTTGACCAACTTGGTCCATGCGATCTTAGGATTTTCTAGATGCAATAGCCTAAGTTTTCCCGTGAGGGTGGCGTTCAGGCGTTCACATAGGCCGTTGGCTTGTGGGTTGTTGCTGGTTGTGATTAACGGGTGAATATTTCTATTAAGGAGAAAACTACGAAATTTGGGTGAAGTGAAGGCAGGGGCTCTATCCGTAAGAAGGCGTTTTGGAGAACCATCCTGGAATACTCGCTTAAGTACCTGTTGGTAGGTGGTGGTACTGGTGGATTTAGATGGAAAAGCCCACGCGTAGCGTGAAAAATGATCGACTACCACATGGAGGTATATCTTGGTGTTGCCATATTTGGCAAATCCTGCTATGGTGTCCAGAGATAAAAGGTCGAAGGGTTCTTTAGATTCCGGAGGTTGACTTAATTCTCCGTAAGTGGGTCCTACTGGACGTTTTGTTAATTGGCAGGTGGGACAGGTCTTAACTTTTTGTTTAATATCTTTTGACATACCTTGCCAGTAATATTGTGTGGAGATGATTCGTGACATTTGTGAAATACCGGGGTGATTGTATTGTGTGTGTGCTGTTTGTAAGAGTTGTTGTATGAGTGGTTTTGGAAGTATAATCTTGGTTACACCTTTTCGGGAAACTGTATGTAATCCATTATGATCAATGGTCAAATTAGACTCTTTCGATGGAGGAAGTTGGTGGGTCTTGATAAGGGTGGCGTTCAAGAATCCACAAAACGGGTTACGGGACAAGAGATCTGCTTCATATTGTAGTTTTCCTTTTATGTAGCGGACCTCATATTCGTAACTCGATAGTCGTAAACTCCATCGAAACAGTCTGCCGGACGGGTTTTTGATGGTTTTCAACCACTGTAATGCGTGATGGTCAGAAAATATAGTAAATTTTCTGCCCATAAGATAGATGCGGAACTTCTCCACACTCTCAAACGATTGCTAAGCACTCAAGTTCAGAGATGGAGTAGTTTTTCTCGTGTGGGCGCAATGTTCGGCTGAAATACTGAGCTGGATATACGTTCCCGTCAGGGTGAACTTGTTTGAGAATGCCTGCTATACCGAGGGTGGATGCATCGCAATACACTTGGCATGGCAGACCTTCTTTGTAAAGGTGTAAAATGGGGTGTTGTGTGAGGTTTCCTTTCAGGTCAATGAACGCCTCTTGACAAGCTTCATTCCAGTTCCACACGACGTCCTTTTTGAGGAGGTTATAGATGGTGCTCGCAAGCGAGCGTATTCCGGAATGAATTTGTTATAGACGTTCACAGCGCCTAAAAAGGATTGTAATGTTTTTCGGTTGTGTGGATGTTTGATGGCGTGGATAATGTCGGTGTTGCGTGTGAGTGGTGTAATTGTACCAGCTGTAATGGTGTAACCTAGAAAATCTATGGACTGCTTAAAAAATTCGCATTTCACGAAGTTAAGTTGTAGCTTCTCCGCTTCGCAAAAGGCGAAAAATTGTCGCAGGTGGTTTTGATGCTCCTCCAATGTGTTGGAGTATATGATGAAATCATCAAAGTAATGTGCCACACAGTCAAGTCCGTGTCTCTGTAGGACCTGACTTATGGCTCGTTCGTAAATCTGAGGACTGGTTTTTAACCCGAAAGGTAATCGAGTGGGTTGGTATAATCCTTCAAAGGTGGCAAATGCTAACAGTGGTCGAGAATCGGGGTGTATTGGGACTTGCCAATACGCAGAGGATATGTCGGCCGTGGAGAAATATTTGGCCTGTGCGAGGCGGTCTAGGATATCCTCGATTCTCGGGAGGGGATGGACATCAGAGCTGATTAGCTCGTTCACCTTCCTATAATCGATACAAAACCGTTTGGTCTTGTCGCGCTTAGTGACGAGGGTGACAGGGCTCGAGAAAGGTGAAAAAGATTGCTCTATGATGCCGTTCTCCAGCATTTGTTGTATTTGGTTACGGATTTCTTGTTGGTCACATATCGGAACACGATATGGACGTATGGTGATTATTTTTTCGGAATTCGTGGGTATTTTTACTGGTGGAATCCGTAAGCATGGTACGTTGAATTTGTCCTGTGAAAAAATGTGAGTGTACCTTTGTAGAAGTGTTGTGAACTGTGGTGTATAATGAGTGTTAGGTGTTGTGTTGTAGTATGCATGTGGTAAAGGGTTTTGTTGTGTATTAGTGTGAGTGTCGAGTTCGTTGTGTGGGTTGGTCATGTGAGAGTTGTGCAACGGTGTGTGATCACCTATGTTTTTGGTATGCGAGTTATCCCGCTGTGTGGGTGCGTTTTGGACAGGTTCATAAGTTGAAGTTGTTGTGGTTTGATTATTTGAGGGCATTGTAAAAAAGGCAATTGGCTTTAGTGAAAAAGGGGCATGTAGATAAGTGGGTTTTTCTCAATGAATGCACGCAATGGTTGTCATAGGCGGAAAGTTGGGATGCGGGGAAAATTTTTTGTGACATCGCCTGACACTGCCAGTACGTGCATACATTGGACACATGATTAAAATGGTAGGAAAGGGTAGACAATGGGGCGCCCAGCTGGAATATAGTGCATTTATTAAAATCTATGGTTAATCTGAATTTATGGAGGCTATTGATACTAAGAATTCCAAATGGCAATGGTGCATTCACTACATGGAAATTCTCCTTTCGTGATATTGTCCTATTGTCAGTGGGATAGATAGTTTACCCATGGTTTTTGCAAATCCGTTTAGGGTTTTGGAGGTGTAGTAAATGTCCCTCAAGGTTTAAATTAGGCAGGTGGGTTTTTAGCATATGATAAATATTATATGGCACTATACTCAGGCTGGCGCCTGTATCAATTAAAAAGGGGCATGATACATTAGGGGCTAGAAAAAGTTTGACAGTCAGTTGGTTTAGGGAGCCTACCTCAGTCTCGAAAGGGCTGCTCGGCTGGGGTGTCTCTGGCTTGACTTGGTTGTTGTGGAATCGGAACTGGTGATTTTGGGACGTTTGCACTGTCCGGACTTTTTCGTGGGTCGTCGGGACTGGTCGACGTCGGCATTCGCTGTGCCAGTGTCTCGCGCCGCAGAACTTGCAGTTGGACGGCGGAAGAGGTGCATTCCATGCACCTGGGCGTCGGGGTGTGCTGTGGTACGGACCCGACATTGTGGGTGGTTGATCTTCTCTGGATCGCGTTGCCGGTACACTGGGCCCGTGGATCCGCTGTACCAGTCGGAACCATTCTCCTAGGTTCTCGGGGGGTACTACGCGGACTAGGCGCTGGTCGTTGAATGGCAGTCCTTCTGTCAGCGTCTCGAGGATCACCTCTTGTGGAAGTCCTAGTTGCAATCCCATGGCGGTTTTTTCCCGGTAGTAGGTCTCTAGGTTGGCTTGTCCAGTAAGTTTCATGGCGAAATATTTCGCAAAGGACGCTTCGCTTGACTCAGGGTAGAGATCTAGGAGGATTTGTCTCACCTGGAAATAACTCCGGTCGGCCAGTCGAAGTTTCCTGAAGAGCTCCAGGGGTTGTCGCACCAGGTAGTTTGGCAGGCGCAGTAATTTTTCTTGTTCTCCCATGGATGCGTCTTCCATTTTTCGGTCGAACGTCTGGAAAAACTGTGTCGCGCTGTATGTGCCGTCGAAAGGCGAGATTGTCGCCTCAGATCCATCAGAAATTTTTACTCGGGTCAGGAGCGTTGACAGTTGGGTGACGACGTCCGCTAGGGGCGCAGTTGTCTCGCCCGTCTCTCTTACTTCCTGCCTCCTTTCCGTTGTTGTTTCCATCGGGCCGTCCGACTTTACGCCTATGGGATCCTGATTTAATTCCATCTCTTTATCCTGTCGACTTAACCGTTCTGTGGCAATATCGTTGCGGAATTTCTTGTTGTTGGATGCGAATGGTGAGATTTGATTGAAGCGCAGTCGTTTGAGTGGAAGTTGCAGCATACAGTTAGGAATAATCAGGACACGTGATGGGGTTTGAAAATGAAAGGCAACTGGATTGGAGGAAAGAAAGCTTGAGAAGAGCGGAATGATTTGGCTTGTTAATTATCTGATCACATGGCGGTGATTGAACTTAGCTGTGGGATGAGCAGAGGGAGAGAGGTCTCGGGAGTAGATGTCACCTTGTTGGAAGCGCAATCACTACCAACTATTCTTGCTTTTCGATTTAACACCACGACTCAGTTTCTTTCTGATTGGTCGAGAGATGATCACATGATCTTTTCCTATTGGTCGACCTATTTAGGTGCTGTCTTCTGATTGGACCGCGGTTCTCTTTGGTGAAAGGTATGGCCTGCCTGATATATCCGATTTCGTCAGGAAGTGTTGGGTAGCTTGACGCTTATAACTTCGACGGATATTAGATACGTCCTGTCTTTGCCGGAAATATTGGGTGTTAGCTTAACATTTATAACTTCTGGTCACCAGATACATCCTGCTTTGTCAGGAAGTATTGAGTGCTTCTTGACTAATATAACTTCTGCGGTCACTAGAGACGTCCGGTCTCTGCCCCTGCAATATTGATACAGGGGTGCCAAGAATAGTCGTGCCAGCTTTAGGCCTACTTCCTATGTCTTATTGCTACTTGCTTTCCTCCAGTTACCTTGTTCTTTATTAAGTCTTTGAAAATCATACATGGTACATACATAGTGGGTCGGGGTTGCATTTAATTATATACAAATTATGACATATACATTCAATAATTATTAATATTTAGATTATTTGTCAAGGATATTGTTATATTGGGTAGGGAGGTCTATTTTTCTATTGATGCTATTTATTTTTTTATGATACCAGTGCTTCTATATTTTTCTATAATATGTTTAGTGTAGAGATTCTAACAAACCTTTTTCTAAATCTAAATTTCCATCCCTGAACACTTTATTTTTCCGTTTATCATTACTCTTCACAATTCATCATTTCATACTTCATCCCTAAGTTAGAATTAATCTTTATTTCTCCTTAAAATAAATTTCCTGTTTTTTTTCGTTCAAAAGAAACACATACGGGATAATTTTCAAATGTCGTTCTACAATTAAAAGCCGTATTATTGTATTATAAAATCTAACACACACACACAAAAGCCTTTATTAAGACACACAGTTCTTACAGAGGATTCTCCTTGGGGTTACAAGACGGAGAAACCTATGAAAGTGGGAAATAAAAAATGGAGAAAGATTATATACATATGGTAAATATATACAGATTATAAGAAAAAATAAAAAAATATATAAGAAAGAAAAAAAAATTGGAAATATGGATGGGAGAAGTGGAGAGCGAAAAGAGGAAAGAAAACAAGTATTTACATATGGAACAAGTCAGTTTTATAAAATCTAACATGTGTTTAATACATTAATACATTTTAACACCTTGCCAAATGCTTTAATTTTTCTTGACGAGGATAAAAACTTTTTGTCGAAACGTTGAGAAAATAAAAAAGATATTCTGTGGCTGAAGTATCTTTTATTTTCTAGAAATATATTTAATACTGCAATGTAAAAATTAATGGGAGGGCCTGGCTCTTCAGTCGTGAACCCTCTCAGCGGTTATGCCAGTTTAATCTACCATACTGCTGTTATAATGTATTTTTCGGTTTTCATTTTATAGTGATACTGATGCTAGACTCTTGGAATGGGTATTTTAGATGAACTATGGACATATCATAACAGATGGGGGGTCGGTGGAAGGGTGGTCAAAATCATTGGTTTTCTACCGCTACGACCCGGGATCCAATCCCGCATTGGGCAATTTTTTTCTAATTAAAAAAAAATATGCTCCAATGGCCCCCCGATTCTTGCAAAAGTCCAACCCCACCAGCGAGTGCAAGTAACTAGACGGGGCTTTTTCAAAAAGGTTACGAGTTTTTCTCTAAAAATTGTAACTAATGGTCTGTCTATTTACATTATTTACAGCATGAATAAATAATAACAGTAAAAGAAAACAAATATATTTGCTATCTTGACTCCTGGTCAGTGCTGTGGCACTCGTAGATAAGGTCCCCTGATGTCCTGCAGCTCTCCAGCAGTCTTTCTATGGCTGGTGGTTCCTCGATAAAATGGTCCCCTGGCCTTGATCTATTCTTGTCTGTCAGGTCTCCTGTGTGTATGGCGTCTGTACCTCATGTCAGAGTCGGCCATTTATTTTAGAGTTAAGTCGGCCTGCCACTGAGTAGTTCTCTCAGTCTTAATGACAAAGGCAGACGCATTCTACTTCACCCAATCATGATGGTTGTCAACAGACATCATAAAAAATCTCAAGCTTTACAAGCTTGACACCCCAATATGATTGATTGGCGATAAGAAATAAGAAGAAGAGGTCTCTTGTCATCTGTTCTAGGTCGTTCTCCTGGATATCTTCTATGATCGTCGTATCCCTGTGCTCCATGTTCGGTGTTCCTCGTCTTCACAGCCAGCTCCCTACATCGTTCCAGCAATCGATATAGTAATAGTAAATAATAATAATAATAAGATATACCACAGAGAATATCTCAGAAGGAAGATAGAAGTTCTCTTAAAAGAAATAAAAGACAGGAATTCGACAGACAAATTGACTCAACTTTGAGAACAAATTTGCATAATTGAAGGTTCTCTAGAATTGACTTTATTTGCATAAGAAAGATTTCTTGTTAGTTAAGGTGATTCTCTTTTGGGATTTGAAGCTCTGACATCAACAATTGGAAATCTTAGATTCTGTAGGACTTTGATTGTTTGACAAAGTACATGTAAATATGCAATTGATTTCCGAAAGTTTCTCTTCATTTATATAATCAGGTCGATTTGTTTATTCAACAGGTATGCAAATAAATTTTAAGGAATTCGTTAGAAATCAATATGCAAATTGATTTATTTTTTGAAATTAAAATAAATATTCCATTACCTTTACTATAATTAGACCTTACAGGCTCGTTTTCGTCTGGTTTAATCGTTCAACTTGTTTTAGCCATGTTATGTCTGTACGACCAAGTTCTCACTCTGTGAAATAAAAAAAAATCAGTAAAACACACAAACACATTAATAACACGTGTGTTTTCAAGAAATTAAACTATTAAAAAGACTTTTTAGATTCTAAAATCGAAATACAGTAGAACCTCCCTTTAGCGGACACCTCTCTACAAAGGACAGTTTTCATTTACAAAATTACCAATGTAGCTATATATATTCCAATATTTCTCTTATTTTCTTTCATTGGATAAAACCCCGTCTTTTTATTTTTATATACAGTAGAATCTCCATGAGAGGACACTCAGGGTAGAGAACACCTCTCTACAAAGGACAGTTTTCATTTACAAAATTACCAATGTAGCTATATATATTCCAATATTTCTCTTATTTTCTTTCATTGGATAAAACCCCGTCTTTTTATTTTTATATACAGTAGAATCTCCATGAGAGGACACTCAGGGTAGAGAAAACCTCTCTATAAAGGACAGTTTTCATTTACAAAATTACCAATGTAGCTATATATATTCCAATATTTCTCTATTTTTCTTTCATTGGATAAAACCCCGTCTTTTTATTTTTATATACAGTAGAATCTCCATGAGAGGACACTCAGGGTAGAGAACACCTCTCTATAAAGGACAGTTTTCGTTTACAAAATTACCAATGTAGCTATATATATTCCAATATTTCTCTTATTTTTCTTTCATTAGATAAAACCCCGTCTTTTTATTTTTATATACAGTAGAATCTCCATGAGAGGACACTCAGGGTAGAGAACACCTCTCTATAAAGGACAGTTTTTATTTACAAAATTACCAATGTAGCTATCTATATTCCAATATTTCTCTTATTTTTCTTTCATTGGATAAAACCCCGTCTTTTTATTTTTATATACAGTAGAACCTCCTTGAGACGACACTCAGGTTAGAGGACACCTCTCTACAAAGGACAGTTTTCATTTACAAAATTACCATTTTTACTATTTATCAACTCTCCGGTAAGAGGACATTTCTCCCTAATGGACATTTTGCTCTGCAATTAGGTGTTGTCCTTTATAGGGAGGTTCTACTGTATATATATTTGATCTATATATAAGTTATATCTGTGATTAATATTATTTAGAGCAAATTATTAAAATAATATAAAAATAAAAAATATTGAGAAACATTGTCCAAAAATGTTCAGACAATAACTCTGAAAGATATCACAGTGACCTTTATTGAAGACACACGAGATAACCAAGTGTGTATACACTCATAGACAAAACTTAAGAAAGTTGTACCTTTTAGCATGTATATCGGAATTTAAACAATAACTCTGAAAGATATCTGATACACGGTAACCTTTATTGAAGACACACGAGTTAACCAAGCGTGTTTTAAGTCTTATTTATTTCACACAGATCCGAGGTCTCACCTGTTTACACCATTAAAAGAAATAGATCGCAGACGATTTATCAATTGTCTTTCTTGCTGATTTATGTTTCCTTCTTTTCAATTCATCAAAAGAGGCGAAAGATGTTCGGTATAGTTATCTTCCACATTACCTCTATAAATGCCAATACATATATAAAGCAAGCGTTTGTAAAAAGATAAACATTCGCAGTCATTTCGTGGTAATTTTGATATTCATAATCAAACAACCAATCAATTGGGAATTCTACATTAAGCTTGTTATGAAAAATGCAATTGAAACGCGTGAAATGTTAATGTTTATACAGAAAAAACACAACCAAATCAACCAATGATTTATTCAACTCCCGACATTTCAGGGACTTTCTGTCATTCTCTTCAGTGGAATGGTTATTTTGAATACCAGTTCTACTTATATACATACACGACCTTCCAAAATATATTGTTGCACCAAGTTGCAGCTTTGCAGGGTCGTTGACCTTGGTTACTTCCTTCTTGGTGTTATACACCGAGCGGGTTTCCATATTCAAAGCAAATAAATAAAATTAAAAGTAAATAAATAAAAGTAAATAAAAATAAATTACCTTTCAACGTTATTGTGTTTATTTATTCTCGTCTTCCTCGTAGGTCGTGATCCGCAGTCTTCCTCTAGGTCCTCTCTCGCTCCAATAACCAATCAAGATATATGTACAATAAATATTACAAAAAGGAATGAAACTATAAAAAGGAATTATGATAATCTAAATATTCTGTTTTAAATAAATATTAAATATCATAGAATATTTTGAATAAATGTAAGGCGCATTAAAATTGATGTAACAATATTTACATTCAAAGATGAGGATTCAAAATAACCATTCCCCTGAAGAGAGTAACATCGAATCACTGAAACTTCGGTAGTTAAATTAACTATTGGTAGATGTAGCTGTGTTTTAAAGATACACTCGAATGGTTTTAAAAAAATGTTAATCTTTCGATGAGAATAAAACCTAAAAGAAAAAATAGAGAAATAATAGTTAAACCATTTATCTCTTTCTATTCCTGAAAGAGCATTAACTGAAAAAAGAACCAGAATTTTTTTAATCAACTGCCAACCAACAAATGGTCTTCGGAATTAATATTGTCGCGGAGATAAATAAAGCAAGGGCAAATTTGAGAATAATAAATTTATTATAAAGGTGGGTATTTACCTTTTAGTTCTCCAATAAAATTATATACAAGAGGTATTTATAGGGAGAGAGTCAGATGATAATACAACTTATTCCAAGGTAAAGATAATAATGATGAGCGGCGTCAGCCACCGTCCCGTTTTCCTTATTTGTCGATAAGATTCCGAGAACCCCTCACACCTGTGGTCCCCCCCCCCCCCCCCCGGGGTCCAGGGATGATTGACAGGTGTCCCGTCTGGATGGAGCTTCTTGACAATATTTATTGTAATTTGAATGTCTCAATTTATCTCTTGGGAAAACTAGAAGTAGTAGAATTTTGATCCAATCAGATGATACATGAAATAAAGATGAACATACCCTCAAGTTTAAATATACTCGATTCATGAACAAGCTTATTGATTGGTGGTTGAATGGCATAAACCCTCAGTTTTCAGACACAACACAAGATCGAATCCCACATAAAGCACTTTTTTTCTGAAAAAAAAAAGATAAATTCTGAAAATAGAGCAATCCATAAATAAATATTTAATCAAAAAGGCATATATTGGATCAAAATATCATTTATTTTACCAATATTTCAGTTGGCTGAACGCCAACGGTTGTTGACACACATTAATATAAAAATGGCATCTCTTTATTCATAATTTATGCACCTTATCCCAGTACAATATCACATTTGTACTATTTTATATAGCGTGGCAGCCAGCGCGCGCGGCAGCACCTTGATCGCGCTCCTAGTTTTTTGTTTTCCTTCCCTTCAAATATTTTTCTTTTAACCCTAAATTACTGATATTGATTTTTAATTATCCTAAAACTTAAATCGAGCTCCGCCGTTTTCGCCTCAGGCGAGCGGTGAAATGTCGCTGGAAGCGACGAATTTGGTATGGGCTGGAAGCCCTCATCGAGCTGAACACGAGCCTGGAAGGCTCGGCTTTGAAAGTCAAGCCGTTGCGGAGATATCCGCGGACAACCAATCTCAAGATGAAAAATCTAGAATAGCCAATGCTAGCGGCGACTATGCTAATCTACCTTTCGACAGACAGCATGTAAATTTTGCCGCGGCGTGTATTGCTGACGTCACGCCATCAACGAGCGGCGCCTTGGCCGCTGCGACAAACTGGGCCGAGCAAATGGAGGCTGCAGAATCAGCTGAAGATGGCTTCACCGTGGTCAAACACAAGCGAAGACGCAGGGAGTCACCGAGCCGCCCTGTCGAACAACGTTCCAGCGGTGTCGCGGCCTCCAGAAGGACCGGCCCAACCCCGCGAAGACGGCCACCTGCGGGTGGAGTTACGGAGGTCCAGGTCATCAGGGCTACCCGGGCCGACATCGCTGACGCCAGAGCACGCCAGCGTTCTTCTACAGAAGACAATTGTGTCTTCGTGGAGCACTGCCCGGACTTCGGGTTTACCCACTACCTACAGGCGGTGGAAGAGCTAGTCGGGGGAGCCGGGAATGTCCTCCAGGTGATGAAAATGGACGGCCATATGCTGGTCGGCCTGTCCACCAAGGCCCTGGCGGAACGACTCATAAGGGACGGTCTTGATGTTGGGCACACCCACCTCAGGGCCTTCCCCTTCAAAAAGAGGGCGGAAAGAATCACCGTCGGAAATTTGCCGTTCTTCGTGAACGACGCCGCCGTCATCGAGGCTCTCAAGCCCTACGGTGACGTGACCTCCATCGTCCCCATCCGGTTGAGAGCCGGAAGGTTTACCTTCACGGATGGTCGACGCGAGGCCTTTATCCTCCTTAAGGGGATTGCTTTGGAAAAAATCCCAACCCGCGTCGTCATCCGAAATAAAGGCAACGTCCTATCGGCGTTTATCTCATATGGAGTCAAGTGCTCCAGATGCGGCCGTCAAGGTCACCGTAGGGCCAACTGCCCCCTCATTCCTGGGAGAGCCTCCAACAACGGCCAGCCACAACCGGCACCCCTTCCACCTGGTGCTTCGTCCACCGAGTCCCGGCAGCCGAACCGCCCAACACCAGCGGCTCCAGCTCCGTCACCAAAGCGCCCTGCGCCACAGACATCAGCTCCCGGCACTTCTGCCTCCCTGCCTACCAGAACATCCTCAGACGCCGTGGCTCCTCCTTCTAAGCCCATGGAGATTGCAGCCGAAGTGCTGGCGCCGCCCACCTCCAACAGAGCCCTACAGGCAATGGAGCCAACAGAGGCACCAAAGGCACCCGCGGACCCTCGCCCTCCGGCCTCTCAGCCCCCCGGAGAAGTGCTTCAAGCCCTGCCAGCCTCCGTCGCCCCTCCTGGTCCTCTGCATGCAGAGGGGACCCTTGTGCCGCCCTCCCCGTCATCATTAGGGCGTAAGACGAGACCCGAGCTTGAGGCCTTCCTCAAGAGAAACCCCGGAGTTTCGTTTGCTGGAACGGGCGCCCTTGGTCTTGGGCGGGAGGAGGTCCTGGACCTCCTCTCCTCGAAGACCAAGGCGCGAAAGCGCGGTCAGCATCTAACCCCTCCGCAGAGCAATGCTCTTGCCGGCCTAATAAACCAAATCCTCGACCTAAGGCCCGGAGTAAATAGCAACATTTATAAGGTCTTGCGACAGGTCTTGTCAGAGCTGAGGACCGGTCCAGCCGCAGTGCCCCCTACATCCACACTGCCTGCGCCTCGACCATCTCATCAACGCCGCTCACTTCCAACAAGCTGACACCTGCTTTGATTACACCCCCGCCGCCCGCCCCGACGGAGATGGAGGAGGACGTTCCGATGACGGAAGAAGAGCGCTGTGTACCCCCACTGCCTGCGCTTCGGCTCGCTGAGCCAACACCGCCCACTCCCCAGGGGCAAAAGACGACACCGGCCACGACTACACCTCCGCTTCCACTGCCTGACCCGATGGAGGACGACGACGACCTGATGCCGGAGTTAGATACAACCTTCAATGAAATGATCGCTGAACCCGGCTTTGGGCCCCTGCTGGAGCCTGGGATTTCCCTAGATGCCGTCATGTTTGCGATCTTATACCGCGAGGATAGATTGGATCTACTCAAAGATCTCTCACCTGAGCAGGGGAGTACCCTCGCGGGCTTCCTTGACGCTGCTCTCGAGCGAACTCGGAACAGCCATCCCACCATTCGCAGGGGTATTCACAAGCAAAGGATAGCCTTGCCCTCCTGATCAATGTACATAGTTTGCCCTTTTGACTCCTCGTGAGTAATTGTTGACCAGCGGTCAATAAAAATTATTTATTTGTCAATTGTCACACATTAAAATGTTATAATACCTTGATAAAGGTTGGCGTTCAGCCAACTGAAATATTGGTAAAATAAATGTTATTTTGATCTAATGTATGCTTTTTTAATTAAAAATATAAATAAATTGTAATAATTAATGTTTCCAATGCGTTTCTTTATATATCTACAGACCTTACTGCAATGATAAATGTTATTAAATGAGAGGGTTCACCACTAATGAGCCAAGTCCTCTTATTCAATAACTTTTATCATTATAATAAGGTCTGTAGATATATAAAAGAAGCTCTCCTGAGCATGACACCGAGTCTCTGAAACCTCGAGAAAATAAATAAATAATTATAATACAATATAATACAGCTTGTGATTGTAAAACGACATTTGAAAATTATCCCGCATGTGTTTCTTTTCAACGAAAAATCCAAATATATTTTCAAGGAGAAATAATGATTATATCTAACCTTAGAGATGAGGTATGAAAGGATGAATTGTGAAGAGTAATGATAAACGGAAAAATAAAAGTGTCCAGGGATGGGAATCGAACCCACAATGGTCCGCTTACCGGGCAGATGCCATGTCCACTAGGCTACCCTGGACATATTTTTCCGTTCGTAAATAATACATAAAGTAATTTATAAGACAATATAACATAATGCGGCTTGTGATCGTAAAACGACATTTCAAATACACTCGAATAGATTGAATGATTTGTTAATTTTTCAAGGAGAATAAAACCTAAAGGAGAAATAGAGAAAGAAAAAGAGAAATAATATTTAAACCATCTATTTTATCTCTTTCTATTCCTGAAAGGGCATTAACTAAAGATACATCGAAAAAGATAGTCGAGTTAGATAAAAGAAAATCGAGAATTTCTTTCGTTTTCTAAGAGTGATAATTATAGCAGAAGATGTTAATCTCTCAATGAGAATAATGTTGGAATATTACACAGAGTAACAATGGCTATAGATGAGCTCGTGTTTGAAAAGGAACTTGTATGTATATAATAATTATTGTTTTTGTTGTTGTCATGTATATAAACATATATACCAAGATTTGTTTTGTATAATTGCTATTAATAATAAATAATATGTAAAGTTAAATTGGTTACGGATTCATTCTTCTTACTTACTTTAATTACGTAACAAATAAAACCTAAATAAAGAGAAAAATATTTAAACCATCTATCTCTTTATATTCCTGAACGAGCATCTAACAAAGATACAACGAAAAAGATATTCGATTTAGATTTAAAAAAATCGAGAATTTCTTTCTTTTTCTAAGAGTAATAATTATAGCAGAAGATATCTCAAAAGGCCGCCATTTTGTAACGAGGGTCATGTGTTATCCAGAGTATGATGACATGGCAATTAGGGTCATAAACCTGAGATAATGACTTGGTAGTTAAACTCTAGTGAAGATATTTCTATAGGTAAACTCCGTATAATTGTTACAATTGCACAACGAATCACAAGTTTTTACGAAGGAGCTTCTTTATTTATACTTGAGCTAGCTTTCGAACCTTTCGGTTCTTCGACAGGCGTGGCTAGTATGACTATACTAACAGGGTATAAGCGCGCTTGAGCCATTATATACAACATATATTTACATGCGAAGTGATATTTCAAATATAATTAAAATAGAAATAAGAATTATGACTATTAAAAATTTTAAAATTTAGATAAAATTTTGGAAAATATACGCTAAAAGTTAAGTAAAATTATGATATTCACTGTATGCAAGTAGTGTGACACTTTAAAATTTGTAAAGTTTAAAACTAGTAAAATTTAAAACACCTCAACACAGAAAAGCCAAGCGGGGGTCCACTCCAACCCGACCACTCTCCAGAGCATATTAGGGGATAACTATTGAGATAATATATGATATATTTCCGGTAGATCTATTTTCCTATTGATGCTGTTTGTTTGTGATGATATGATAGACTCTAGTACCAATCTGTGCTGCTTATTGTTTATGTGTTGGTATAGTACTTTAGGATGATCTAAGTTAAAGCTATGGCCAGTGTTTGAAATATGTTGGTATATAAGTGACTTCGGGTCTCTATTGTTAATGTTTCTTTTGTGTTCGGTGATTCTGATATACGCGGTTCTGCCAGTCTCCCCCACATAGGAGGCCGGGCAATCCTGGCAAGAAACCGCGTATACTGCTCCGGTGGAGTGCCGGGATGCATACATATATGGTGCTCCTAAAATACACAAGTCTGGGGTACCACTCCGACCCATCATAGCATACCACCTCTCCCCGGCACACACTTTAGCTAAATATCTGGCCCAGCTGTTGTCCCCCATCATGAAGAGCAATCCTAACCAATACAACATCACGCACCCACCCAGTTTTATTCAAGAGATCACACAAATGCAGCTACCCGCACATCACACTATGGTTTCATTTGATGTTACAGCGCTATACCTCTCCCTTCCACACACCCTCATTTTAAACAAATTACAGTCCTTTCTCAAGTCGGCAGGTATTCAAGATCAAACAATAACCCTGATAACCCAGCTAACGTCCTTATGTCTTTCCATTAGTACCTTTACATTTAACCACCAGCATTATAAGCAGATCAGAGGCACCCCAATGGGCAGCCCTCTTTCATCCATAGTGGCTGAAGTCGTGATGGGGTCCTTGGACCGGTGGATCAATCAGACGCATTCTTCCGACATACATTATTGGAGGAGGTATGTGGACGACATCTACTGTATACTCAAACCGAATAAACTCCAACCCATTCTTGACACTCTACATTCCTTTCACGCAGATATCAAATTTACATATGAAACAGAAACAAACCTAGTATTACCTTTTCTGGACATTCTCATTATTCGCACTCCACACAGATTACACACAGCAGTTTATCACAAAAAGAATATCCCGCCCCTATACACCCATTTCTCCTCCAATAGCCCGGTAGCCTATAAAATAAATACAGTCAGGACCTTAACCAAAAGAATACATACGCATTGCTCATTACCTATATTCAAAGCCATAGAAAAAAACAGAATTACCACCCTTCTAACCACTGCAGGATACCCAAAAAAATTCATAGATAAACACACGTTTGATCCCACTGCTCCGAGGACCTCCACGACTTATAGAGCCGTATGCTATCTTCCATATTCCTCGTTCTCTGTTACCATTTCCAGAATCCTGCGCCCATATGGCATCCAAGTTTACTTTAACAGCCCCCCCAATCTTGCTGCCCTTCTCAGGAATCCTATCACCAAATCAGACATACCCAGCAATCCCATCCACTCCACCGGAGCAGTATACGCGGTTTCTTGCCAGGATTGCCCGGCCTCCTATGTGGGGGAGACTGGCAGAACCGCGTATATCAGAATCACCGAACACAAAAGAAACATTAACAATAGAGACCCGAAGTCACTTATATACCAACATATTTCAAACACTGGCCATAGCTTTAACTTAGATCATCCTAAAGTACTATACCAACACATAAACAATAAGCAGCACAGATTGGTACTAGAGTCTATCATATCATCACAAACAAACAGCATCAATAGGAAAATAGATCTACCGGAAATATATCATATATTATCTCAATAGTTATCCCCTAATATGCTCTGGAGAGTGGTCGGGTTGGAGTGGACCCCCGCTTGGCTTTTCTGTGTTGAGGTGTTTTAAATTTTACTAGTTTTAAACTTTACAAATTTTAAAGTGTCACACTACTTGCATACAGTGAATATCATAATTTTACTTAACTTTTAGCGTATATTTTCCAAAATTTTATCTAAATTTTAAAATTTTTAATAGTCATAATTCTTATTTCTATTTTAATTATATTTGAAATATCACTTCGCATGTAAATATATGTTGTATATAATGGCTCAAGCGCGCTTATACCCTGTTAGTATAGTCATACTAGCCACGCCTGTCGAAGAACCGAAAGGTTCGAAAGCTAGCTCAAGTATAAATAAAGAAGCTCCTTCGTAAAAACTTGTGATTCGTTGTGCAATTCTAGTGAAGATAAATCCTTGAAAAATGTCGTAGACAATCTTCCAAGCAACCTTGATTATAGACAACATACTTCCCACATTACTTCTAATTTCATTGAGATAATTCTAGAACGAACGAACGAAATTTTAGAACGTTTTTAGCGTTATTTTACACAATTAATCTATTCACCCTTTCATACCTCATCCAAAAGGTTAGGAATAATCGTAATTCCTCCTTGAAATAAATTTTTGATTTATCGTTGAAAAGTAACACATGAGGGACATGACAGACGGGAAAGAACTAATTCTGATTGGGGATTTAAATATTAGAACTGGAGGGCTCGGGGGACTGTATAATCCAACAAATCTTCAACTCTCTTTAGTTTCCGAAAGAAAAGCAAGAGATCTAATAATTTCACCACTGGCTGAAGGACTCCTCGAGTTTCTCGAGGACAATTCGCTGACAATAATCAACGGACGATCAACAGGAGACAGAGAGGGTGACTTTACATATGTTTCGGAGAGAGGCTCATCAACTATTGATTACTGCATAGTTTCCCAAGGAATACTGGAAAAAATATTAGACTTCAGGATAGAAACCCAGATGTACTCAGATCACCTTCCTCTTATCCTGAAGTTAACAGTCCAAAACACCTATGAAAACAAATCTAAGGGAGAAGATTATGGTGTTACGAGATACAGATGGACAGCTGGGGGATTTAAGACATTTAAACAGGAATTAAAGGAATTGCAAGTAGTAAAAATATCAAATCTCGATAGCTCCGTAAATACTTTCACTCAAAGAATTACCGAGGCAATGTCAACATCAGGAATAATATACTCAACTAAGGGTGCCACCGGAAAATCTAAGCCATGGTTTGACAAAAACTGTTACGATATGAAAAAGCTAACAAAAGAAAGTCTGAAGGAATTCCGTAGAACCAACAGGAAGGAAGACCTTGAAAGCTATGCTCTCCATAGAAAGAAATATCTCGGTTTATTAGATGATAAAAGAAGGAAATATATTCAGGAAAAACAAGAAATATTGAGAAATATTAAAGATTCAAAGTCCTTTTGGAAGACCATTGCGCTATTTAAAGGAGCAACAAAAATTCAAGGAGAAATTACTGTACAGGAATGGCACGAATTTTATTGCGAATTAATGAGTATTGAGGAAAAAGAGAAGATCTGTAATATAGAAGTGAGGATCTCGCCGAGCGACCCAATACTTGATCCAGAGATAACTTCTGAAGAGATAGGCAGGGCAATCAGAGATTTGAAGAATAACAAGGCAAGTGGACCTGATGACATCCCCAATGAAATAATAAAAATACTCCCAGACTCATACATGGGTTTATTAGAACAATTTTACAATAGAGCTCTGATAATGGGACACTATCCTACAATATGGACTAAATCGATCATACATCCAATCTTTAAAAGCGGTGACAAAGACAACCCTTCAAATTACCGTGGTATAGCACTGATAAGTAATTTTTCGAAACTTTTTACAACAATACTAAGATCAAGACTGAATGAATGGGTAGAAAGAAGAAACGTCATTCCAGAAAATCAGGCGGGTTTCCGAAGGGGACGATCGTGTGTGGACCTGATATTCACATTGACCTCTCTAATACAACTTTCACTGAGGAAAAAGAGAGGAAAATTATATGTATTTTTTGTTGATTTGAGAAAAGCATTTGACACAGTTCCTCACTCATTACTCTGGAAGAAATTAACCAATCTGGGCGTGAGCTATCAATTTATACATGCAATTAGAAATTACTACGAACAGGCGACTGTGGCAGTCAGATGGAGGGGTTCAATTACAGAAAATATTAAGATACATTCGGGCGTTTTACAAGGAGAGCCACTATCGCCATTACTTTTTATATTATTTATGACGGACCTGATTAAAATGTATGACAACTCAGATCTGACGAGTGTATACCTTCCGGAATTTGGTGATGTTCACCTGCTGATGTATGCAGATGATATTGCTATTATAGGGGAGTCGAGGTTAAACCTCCAAAAAAAGATTAATATATTGAAGGAATATCTTGGTGTGAACGAAATGACACTGAACGAGTCTAAATCGAAGGTTATGGTATTTCGCAATGGTGGTAAACCCTCAAGAGAAGATAGATGGTACTGGAATGGTAAACCTCTGACGGTAACAATAAGATATAATTACTTGGGATACCCTCTGGTCAGTACAACTAAAACCACTC
>CP092873.1:8008362-8164919 GCA_030710605.1 Cordylochernes scorpioides
ATATTCATTATTGAATATGGAATTCTATTCATATTTTGCTTAAATAGTTGCAATCAAAGTATTTTCTATTTGAACCTGTAATTGTATTTCTTTCTAAATATTCAGCCAGAATGGTAAACTATTTCAGAATGCTGTTGGTATTTTCGATGATCAGGTTGATGAGTGAAAGACAAATTGTAAAGATGGATTTATTGTGTTATCAATTCCTTGAATATATATCTTTTTTCTCTATGATTATTCTTTTTAATCGATTGAATTAAAGAAGAACAAGTTTGTAGCACTTTGTTTATCCTTTTCAGAAGATTATATGCATATGCAGCTCTAGCATCAATTGGCTTGTTGATATGCTTATTGCAACTTCGTGAATGAGTCGGTTAGCTGGCACGTGAGAGAGAGTTTATCCTCGGTAATACGTGAGGGCTATTCACGTGAGATTTAGTAGGTATCGTAATAATTAGGAATCCTCTTTTTGATTAAGATGGTTGGTTTTATCTTTGGTCGTTTGACAATTTTGACAATTAAAACAACTTTTATTGACATCTTGTCAATATTTACACTCAAAGAGAGTTATAATAATAAAAGAATATAATAATAAATAGGAAAATTAAAATATGTACAAAAAGTTATATAATAGAGGATGAGGGGAGGCATCCTCGGCGCGCGAGTGTTCTCCTCCAGGCGATAAGCGAGTCCTCCACTCCACTGAGCCCAACCTGAACAAAGTGGCGGTAGATCCGTAACTTTGCCGACGCCAGGATGGTCAGGGCGTCGTCCTCAAGGCCGAAGCCGAAGATCCAAACCTGCAGGTCAGGGGGCCGCCCGATGATGTTGAAGGCCTCCCGAACGAGGGGCCTGATGGACTGGCAGCTCCAGTAACTGTGGGCCAGGGAGCAATCAACGGATTCTCTTTGGTCGTTTTATAAGCCACAATTTTATCAGCCCTGTCAGTTTGCAATTGAACTTATTTAAATACGCTTTGGCTAAGCTATATGTTATAAAATAAATAAATTTTCCAGAGTTCAGTTTCTTGTTCAAATTTTTATTTTCAAGCTTTCGGACTTGTCAGTCCTTCAACAGGAGTATCACGATAATAAATTGATGATATATATACTATTTTTATATATACACAAATTATTTTTTATATATTTTAAATATTTATGATATTGAAAGGGGAGAAAATATATATTACCTTCTTTGTGTGTTATAAACATTTTTTTGAAAATATACGTGCTATAGATCAGTCTATAAAACGAAAAGACAAAATAAGCGGTTATATTGAAGGGAACGGTGAACTTTCTCTTATAGATCAATATCCTCTTGGCAAAATTTCCATCTATATTTTGACCCTAGATTTGACCTAGCCATTTAGCCAGATGAATACCTCTTTTTAAAAATAAGGCTTTTTTTGGATTTCAATAAGATTTTTTATTAATCCAATATTTCGATGGACCAATCGTTCATCTCTCACGAGCTTTTTTTGTTATGAAGAAAACAGCAGGTCGCTTTGGAAGATTGTGGTAATTTCATGAATCTCGTGAGGATTGTTAGAATCAAAGTCCGTCCTGGACTTACGAGGGCCATTAGCTTGAAACCATGGTCTCTAGGTGGACGCTTTTCAGTTTACCAAAGCTGGTGTTGTGGCCTTGTCACCGACCCGAGGCCGCTAGTTTGAAGAGACGGTCAATTAATGGTGCTTAGGTTTTAATCAATTTTTAAAATAGAACAATCCCTAATTAAATCTTTATATAATATAATGGAAATATAGTGTAAAATAAATGCTATTTTTAAATATATAATATATTGTGGCGAAGAAATAATTTATTATTCAATTTAATTATTCAATGTGGGGGACGGTGGAAGGATGGTCTAAACCATTGGTTTTCGACCGCTACGACCTGGGTTCGATTACTGCATTGGGCACTTTTTTATGTTAAAAAAATGCTTCAATGGCCCCCGATTCTTGCAAAAGTCCAACCCCACCAGCGAGTGCAAGTAACCAAACGGGGCTCTGGCACATTTGTAAGTGCAAAGTCGAACTGCTTTTCACATGTGTAGACATGTGGTGCGCTTACAGTAAAAGCAGTCGCCTACTTCTACCCACCATGATTATCATGGCCTGTACCACGTGTACTAGGGATATGCAAAAAAATATATATTCAATGGAAATATTTAACAGATTATTACTCTGTATTTGTAAAATCATTATAAATGTTCCTTAGCTTGCTTGTTCAATATTCTCCAGCTGTATATAGTCGAGTGCATCCCGAAACAGACCCTACCTGCATCCACTGTTCAGAAGAGCCACAGATAGTCGATCATCTCTTCAGCTATCCAGCATTCCTAAGACATAGGATACAAACAGCTATCCTGCTTGGACTGACCCAACTCAATCCTACATCTATGGCCAGACTCAACCTCAGCATGGAAATTACTGGTCAACTGGTTCAACTCAGCAATCAAAACAGGACGCGAGTAAAAGCACTCAACACTAGTCCATACTAGTGAGCTGGACATCCCGGGTAGTTGGTGTTCTGCGGTAGGAACCTGGGTTATAAATATCCCTTTCTATAGTTTTTCTTGTTTGATAATTGTCGACTAGTCGTACTGACGTCATCAATAAATACTTTCACATCTTTTGATATACAAAGAATCGATTTCTACGCTACAATATTAACTTTTTATTATCTCTAATTATTTTAATCTACACTCATTAACAAAACTTAAGGAAGTTGTACCTTTTAGCATGTATATCGGGATTCAGACAATAACTCTGAAATATATTACAGTGACCTTTATTGAAGACACACGAGATAACCAAGCGTGAACAAAATTGCTTCTGTAGTCTTTTGGGGAGGTTGAAGTTAGCTTTCTTCGCTGATGCCGGGAATTTTGAGCTTGTGGTTTTTACATCTTGAGGTGATTTCAGCACCGTATCTGAATCATTTTCAGATTCTAGTTCGCTCTCGATGCTTGAAGCAATCAAGCTATATTTATGTCCTTTTCTGTGGGGTAAACGCTTTCCTCATCCGAAATTGCTGAATCATCCGAATTTTTATTTCCTTGCTTGAGAAGAAAGCTTTTAGGAGATTCATTTTGAACGCTGCCATTTCCAACTTGTTCTTCGTTTGAAGCAGGAATTCTGCTTGCATCTGTTGAGTCTCTGTAGGCATCTTCGCCATCTTCAACTTTTGAAGTTGTATCTTCAAAATCAGAATTTTTATTTTCTCTCTCTCTCTTGCTTGGGTAGAAGTCTTTTAGGAGATTTACTTTGGTCATTACCATTTCCAACTTGATGATATTCGTTTGAAGCAGGGATTCTTGCATCTTTTGAGTCACTGCAGGCATCTTTGCCATCTCCAAAATTTGAAGTTGTATCTTCATAGATTTCAAATTTTTCATCCAGATTTGAGAATTCTACCAAAGTATTGATGGTATTCCTAATCACGAGCTTACATTCTATTACCATTTCGACCAAAAAAGAGGCAAATGTAGCCATCATTTTGATAGCATCCTCTTTTTTCTTGGCAAATCATCGGCTCTTTAAGATCATTCTTCTCGTCTTTGCAAAAAATATGTCTAGAACTCTTCGTAGTTCTGCATTTTCGCGACGCAGTTGTTCTTGCACTGCCTTCCACTCTTTGAATTTGTTAAGCAAGTCGTTGCGCTGGTCAGTTATGATTGTTAGCTGTTTTTTGAATGCCTCGTTCTCTGCGCTAAAGCGAGCCAGGTCTTTGCGCGCGCTGGAGCTTTTCCTCTTTTCTTCTTGGAGAAGCAATTCAAGCTCCTCTTTAGCCACCCTTGAGGCCGTCCAGCGACCTATGCTCTTTATCAAAAGAGCTGCTGCTAGTATGTGCAGCCATATCAATGCTATAATGATAGCAGTTGTCAACATTTTGAATATCTTTTATATTTAAACTTTCAATAAGTCACTTCGCTTCGAATATATTTTTATATTTTAAAGAAACAATAGAATTCCAACAATTATTTAAGACCACAATGAGAGACATTAGGGATACATATAGAGTATAGTATGGATATTATGATACATTAGCGCGCCATCTGTTATCAAAATTCGACACTATTATAGACGCGAAGATTCTTTTTTAAAAATAAACAATTTCTACTGTCCTTACTGCAATGGAAAAATTAATGGGAGGGCCTGGTTAATCAGGGGTAAACCCTCCCATTAATTTTTCCACTGCAGAAAGGACAGTAGAAATTGTTTATTTTTATAAAAGAATCATACGCGTCTAAAATAGTTTCGAATTTTGATAGTATGGATATATAAGCTAGGTTTTATAAAATATCAAAACCATTTGGTGTTTTATCGAAAACTCTCTAACCTCTGATAAAATTATTTTCTTTAGCGTTGACCATAATCATTTCGGAACCATATTCATCAGGTAGTTAGAAGTTTTGCCAGAAGGATATTAATCTGTAAAAAGAAGGTTCACTTCTACCATCAAAATAAACGCCAAGACTAATCGCCATCTATTGAACATCTCCGTAAAGTAGTAGACTTGTGTCGGTGACAAAATCGTAATCAGGCCTTAACAAATTCAGAACGGCTGCATGAATATCATGATTTCAGGCTTATGGTTCATCTTTATTCCAAGCATGAGATCCGCACAGGCCATAAATTTGCCACTTTGCCAGCTAGTTACTTGTTTATGGATAGAAGGAGATAGGACTGAAGTTATCTTACAATCTCCCATTTAACTCATACACACACACACAATTCAAACCTCATCAGGAGTTGTCAGAGTTCCAAGCTCTACTGATGGCTATACTTTCGGCTATATGTAGATCTTGACCCCAAGAACATCAGTTGCGGGAAACTGATATTCAAGTACCAAAAATAGAACCTCTCCCTTCAAAAATACAATAAAACAATACAACGTAATTTCAAACAGAAATAATGTAATATATTTTTCTCTCAAAATATAATATTTTTTTAATTAAAAAGGCATATATTGGATCAAAATATTATTTATTTTACCAATATTTCAGTTGGCTGAACGTCAACCTTTATCCAGGTGTTATAACATATTTAATGTGTGTAAACAACAAACTCAGCGCCACATAACGTCAACAGAATTAAGTTTTAAAATATTTTTAATAAACGCCAACTGAAATATTGGTGAAATAAATAATATTTTGATCCAATATATGCCTTTTTAATTAAATATTTATTCATGGATTACTCTATTTTCAAAAATCTACTTATATAATTGCCTTATTCTGTCTGTGTGAAGTTCACTGTGTGAAGTTCACGGATAGATTTTGGTCATCAACGCGCGCATCATCATTATGATCATTATCATTATCGAATGATAATTATTTATTTTTATATATAATTGCCTTATTCTGTCTGTGTGAAGTTCACTGTGTGAAGTTCACGGATAGATTTTGGTCAGAATGGATAAAATAAAAAAAGTGTCAAGGGATGGGAATCGAACCCACGACCTTCCGCTTACCGGGCAGATGCCATGACCACTAGGCTACCTAGGACAACGATAGGTTATTTTAAATTATATATAAATTAAATATTAAAACTATATATTCAAATTATTATACTTAGCTCACGAACAGCGCCCTCTATCAAGGTTATAAATACGTTTAAAATCGAATTCTTTTCAAAATTTTATTAATAATAGTTCGCTTACTAATTAGAATACTTGATCTAAATCGAAATATTTATAGACGCTCGCTCGATTTGAAGATTTATATCGTAACTAATCTGACTGTAAAGTTTGGAGCGGGACGTTTCACAAGAGTGACATCCACGGCGCCAATTTATAATTGTAACGAATAGTGTTTGAATAAAACATTTAATCGGGTAAACCCGGGCGTTGCCCGGGTCATTCGTCTAGTATTTAATAAGTATTTAAAATATGTATATAATAATGTGTATACAAAAAGGTATTTATTATTATGTTGTGAACCTGATAATCCTGTTGAAGGACTGATAAGTCCCCTAAAGCTTGAAAATAAAAGGTTGCACAAGAAACTTAACCTTGGAAGCTTCATTTATTTTATAATACAAAGCAATAACGCGTCATCTATAAATATATATAATGAAAGAATTTAGCCACGAATTTTTCTTTTATATATAATACAAGCTTCTACTGTCCTTACTGCGGTGAAAAAATATATTGAGAGGGCTTAACTCATCAGTTGTGAACCCTCCCAGCAGTTTCGCCAATTTAATCCACCAGACCGCTTTTCTTATAGCTCTAATACTGCATTGAACGATTCTGCTTATATACGCAGCACTGAAACCGCTGGAAGGTTTAACCACTGATTAACCAAGCCCTCCCAATATATTTCCACACCGCAGGAAAGACAGTAGAAGTTTGTATTATATATATAAAAGAAATATTCGTGCTTAAAGTAGCCTAGCCAGAATGCAATGCTCAAATTCCTTGCTTTATTTACATAAAAAAACAGAAGCAATGAGACAAAGATTCTGAGTGACAAAATATGAAACATATTAATCAAATCACGAGCAATCCATGATTGATTCTTCAGATAATAAAAAAGCATATATCGGATCGTAAAAGGTATTTAATGATCAATAATTCGGTTGTTTGTGTGAGCCTCAAATGTTGTCAAGGTATAATTACTTATTTATGTTGTGTGTCAATATATTCCAATAGAGAAGACTTGCATCATAATCCTTAACGAGGCTTACACTTGTGTATGCACTTTTACAGACCGATAAACTTGTGTCCATATACAAGTATATAGATTCTCTAAACACCCCTTAGCTGCCTTCTTTATTTTAAAAAATGCAGAAAATATAAAAACACCAATCCAATACAATAGTAGAGCGGTCTGGAGATTAATTTGGCAAAACCACTGAGAAGATTCACTACTGATGAACCAAGCCCTCTCATTCCATAATTTATATCATTCCAGTAAGGTCTGTAGAGATAATATTTGTTGTATATATGAAGGGAAGCAAATTGCTAAAAATAATAATTACAAATTTTACCAATTGTTGGCAATTGAATTTATAAACCTAATCAATGTATATTCATAGACAAAACTTAAGGAAGTGGAAAGTTTTTTATGTTTGCGGTCATCTGTGGTTTTGAGGGAGACAGAAGCAATTTTGTTCACACCTGGTTATCTTATGTGTCTTCAATAAAGATTACTATGATAAAATATCTTTCAGAGGTATTGTTTGAATCCCGATATACATGCTAAAAGGTACAACTTCCTTAAGTTCTGTCCATGAGTGTAATATAGTCTCCATGACCTTGTACAATGATACATGGTATAATAAAAAGTGTTGGAATGATCAAAAACAAACTTACAAATTTGTCGTCTGTGCAGATCCTGCGTATCTTCCAAGTGTCACCGACAACCGTCTGAAACACAACAAGATCCTTCAAGTGAACGGTAAGGGGACAAAATACTTGCTTCTTTTATATCACAACTTATCATGTGAAAATATAGTACAAAATTGTCTTCTTTCTTATCTCCACTCAATCATATTAGAGTATCAAGCTTGTAAAGCTTGAGATTTGACAACCATCATGACTGGGTGAAGTAGAATGTGTCTGCCTTTGATATTAAGACTGGGAGCACTACTCATTAGCAGGCCGACTTAGCTCCAAAAGAAATGGCCGCCTCTGACATGAGGAACAGACGCCATGTGTAGCCGCTCCTGACATGGAGTACAAACACTGCTCATCCTGTATCCCTGGATTAGGAGCCCTTACAGGGTACTATCAGCTGAGCCCAGGTTTTTTAGCGAGCTTGTTACTGCTCCCCCTTCTCCTTTTCAATCCGGGCTTGGGACCGGCAAAGGCGGAGTTTATAAAATTGTACTGGGATCAGGAATTAATAAAAAGGCATCTCCTAATCATGCAAATAAAAGTTACTGATGGCTTGCCCCATCTATCGGAATAAATATCAACTATTCGTTGATTTCAAATTATTCTAGAATTGACTAAATACCTATTCTTGATTAATCAAGGAAAACTAACCACGTATACAAGCCATCAGCAACTTTTAGTTACACAACCAGGAGATGCCTTTTTCTTAATTTTTCTACCTGATCCCTGTACAAATTTTCACTTCTATTACTATGTTTCACATTGTTTGACCTTTTCATGCATTTCTGGCCTTAACTACCCGTTTCATGATTTTTCATCAAAAAACTTTTCAATAAAACTAATAGTAAAAATGATTAATTTAATAAGTAATGTATATAGGAATTAAATTAATCATTTTACTATCAGTTTTATTGAAAAGTTTCTTGATGAAAAATCATGAAACGGGTAGTTAAGGCCAGAAATGCATGAAAAGGTCAAACAATGTAAAACATAGTAATTGAAGTGAAAAATAGGTATATAGATTCACGTTTTTTTACTATCAGTTTTATAGAAAGGGGTTTTCATGAAAAATCATGAAACGGATAGTTAAGGCCAGAAGTACATGAAAAAGCCAAACAATGTAAAATAATAGTACTAGAATTATAAAATAAATAAAGCTTCCAGGGTTAAGTTTCTTGTACAACTTTTATTTTCAAGCTTTCGGACTTGTCAGTCCTTCAACAGGAGTATCCAGTTGGTCTCGAGGACCACGCCATCACCATCTCCTCAGAGGCGAAGTACGCGATCTACGTATTCTTTGTAGATCGCGAAATACATGGTGTCGCTGGAGACCAACTGGCGATTCTCCACCAAACTCTGCAGCGCTGGCAGAGGCGCCATATTCATTGTACATAGTGTATATAATGCATATTATCTTTTTTTCAAATAGTGCAGACTGTGTACTTTGCATGTATTGACAAGATGTCAATAAAATTATTTTAATTGTCAATTGTCAACAGGATTATCACTTTAACAATATAATATTAAATACATTTTATATACACGTTATTATATACATAGTTTAAATACCTACTATATAATGAGAGAAAAATATACTACATTATTTCTGTTTGAAAATCAAAATTTTGTGGAAATATAAAAGTACTCGAAGTGAAAGGTTTTACTGGGATCGGGTAGATAAATTAAGACAAAGACATCTTCTGATTGTGAAACTAAAATTTGTTGATGGTTTGTACCATACGTGGTTATATTTTTTTTATTAATCAAGAATGGGTATTTTTAAGTAAGTATATATATTCAGATTGATTGTTAATTCTACCTTTTTTGCATAATTTTATTTGTAAAAATCATTGTTATTCTGTTTTTATATTTAATTCATTTGACCACGTGCCAAAGTATATATAAATTGATAGTTTTGTTTGATACTTTCAACCCGAGGGACGTGCGTCCTTGCCGATTTTGCATCAAGCTGGAAAAATGCGAATTCGGGTCCTCGATTTTCAAAATTAAATATAAAATCACTGGCGGCCGACACGAATTCGTGTCCACCAGGATCTTGTCCCTTCTTGTCTATCTATCAGGGGGTTGGGGGGATATCAGCTGACCTAATGTGCCTGTAAAATATCACGTGAGACCACAGCAGTCTCTATTGTCTGCCTAGGCAACTGTGGAATCTCCCGTCCTCAAAGTGTTAATAAACTCAGTGCGTTTGTGAAATACGCCCCCCGTGTGTGAGATTCCATCCTTTATAGAGTAGATCTCCCTTTGGGAATCAGCGAGTAATCACCAGCAAAGTTCCCTCAAATCAACTACAGTCCTCAGAAGGTAGCGGAGTATTGGTATTTGGAAGTAAAACATCTCCTCAAGCCAAGGTTAAATAATATAGATAAAAAAAAAAACAGTTATAGGTTATATCATGTCAAAGGCTCTCTCTCTCTTTCCCTACACAAATTAAACGAATAACTATTTTACATATTTTGTGATACAAAAAATCCTTCATAAGTGCCAAACAGCCATCCTCCTAGGAATAAGTATATTTACCCCTGTACAGAACCAAGTACAGTACATCTGATAAACTGGATGTCCACCATTAGACAACCCGGATAGTTGGCTGCGACTTTTGTACGTGGTGGCTCCAGGAATCCTGGTTATATCTAGAGGCAGAGAGAGATTGAAACTGATGTATTACAATTTCCATATAATATTATATAAGATTAAATACAGAATAAATATAAATATGAATAAATAAGATTATATAATGATAAATATAGGAATCAAAATTCTAAACTATTTTAAACGCGTAAGATTCTTTTTGAAATTAAACAATTTCTACTCCCCTTACTGCAATGGAAAAATTAATGGGAGGGCCTGGCTCATCAGTAGTGAACTTTTTCCATTGCAGTAAGGGCAATAGAAATTGTTTAATTTCAAAAAGAATCTTACGCGTTTAAAATAGTTTAGAATTTTGATAACAGATGGCGCGCTAGTGCATAATAAAATATAGGAATAAATAGATAAAAATAATTGGTAAATATATATATATATAAATATATACAATGTCGTCATTGGTGGTGCCCACCACGAGAACTACTTCCTCCACCGATGGACTGCGAGAGTTCTTTCCCACAGAGTGAGAGAGAAAAAAATGATTACAATGATATATTAGGAATGATTTTTTATTAATACTTCTAGGATACCATTGTTAAAACAATTATCGTTGAGCAACCTTCCACTTGGGGTAAAAACCAGTCAAAGCCAGCTACATTCTTTAGTATGATAAAACAATTGAAAAAATAAAAGGGTCAGGTTTTTAATTATTTTTAATATCAACACCTAACCCTTTTATTATTGTTTTCTATTGTTTTTTCATGTTGTTGTCGTGTCCAATGAAGAGCCTCAGATGTCTCCATGCATCTCTATCACAGCAGCAGCAATGTCCACTATCTTGGGTGTGTAAAGCTGCTGCTCTGGGTCCATGTCAATTTTCTACAAGGCTGCGGCCATTGCTGGGTATGAAAATATGTGGGTAGGTGTTAGTTCCACACCAGGATAGTTGTTGCATGCTCTATAGGTTATTGTTCCATCTGGATGTATTGTCATTTGTTTTTTCATGTGTTAAGCATATTTTGTAAGCACATTAAATACCCATTTCATGGTTTCTGGGAAGCCTCTGGAACCAAAAAGATTTTTGGTCGCAGTGGTACAGTCTGCTCCACGCTGACGAGCGCCAACAGCGCGAAACGCGTTCGTGGATGGATTGATTTATCAAGAAATTGGGTTGGCCAAATATCAGGGAACAAGCTAAATTAACATTTAGTTGAGTTCTGTTCCACTAGTTGGCGCTCTGCCTTCTGTAAAGTACATGTGCTCCTGGTCAGGATATACTTTCATTATTTTTAATTCTTTTGTATGAGAAATTTAAACTATTTTTGTGACGTGTATGATTCTTTTTGAAATTAATCAATTTTCTACTGCCTTTACTGCTAACGATAAATTAATTGGAGGGCTTGTCTCATCAGTGGTGACCTCTCTCAGCAGTTTCACCAGTTTAATCTACCATATCTCTGTGATATTGAATTAAAGGTTTTGCTTTTATAATGATATGAAGTAAAACTCTTGGAAAATGTATTTTAAATGAACAATTTCGAACATTAGACTTTGAGGATAGTATAAATACATTTATAGTAGAACCTTCATTAGAGGACACTCTCACTAGAGGACATCTCTCTACAAAGGACAGTTTTCATTTGTAAAATTACCTTTTTTACTAATTGACAACTCTCCAGTAAGAGGAAACCTCTCCCTAAAGGACACTTTATCTCTGAAAATAAGTGTACTTTACAGGGAGGTTTTACTGTAATTATAAATTTATAATATGCTTCAAACATTACTCTTCCGCAAACAACAAGTAAAGGTATACAAATAAAAAATCAATAAAGGCTATGTCTGAAGATAGGAAGATGCCTGAAAAAAGGGACTCTTTGTTTAACTTGAAAAATTCAATAACAAAATCAGTTTTTAATGTCCAAGCATTGTATTGACGAAATTTTCAATTCTTTACAGACCACTTTTAAATCCTTTAAGCTTGATTTCATCTTCAAGTCTTTCTCAAATATTTGTAAATAAACTTCTGTCGTGATCATCGTTCTATGTGGAAAATTGATCGATTTCACTTATGTTTGCATTTATTACTTTTTTTTATTATGTTTATCAGAGATGTTTTTGGGGCTGTCTTTTATTACCTTGTGTTGAAAGATAGCCATCTGTGAATCCAGTCAAAAATCCTTGTTATTATTATTTTTTAATTCTCTTTAAATGTTTTCTTTTTCAACAAAATCAACAAAAAATTCAGGGCAAGGTTTTTTTAAAGTATTTTTTTATTTCTCTAGCTGTCAGGCCAACATACCCTTCAACAGGACCACCTAGAAGTACAACTTCCAGCTAACTATACAGAAGTCATACTTTATATGTAAATACATATATATGTATATTATATAGTCCTAACACTCGGATATTTCTATATAATAAAATTATTTTTATTTATTCATTGATAATTCTACTTTTTTATCATCGTTTTTAGAATAACTTTCAGTTTTGTTGTAAATATGCGTAGTTAACATATCTATCTTTTTTTTGTGTGAAAATAATTAATGTGCAATTTTTCTTCAAGTAATTAAAAATAAAACTACTTGATGGTAAATAATTATCTTTCTTTTATCACGACTGCACCTTCAATTCTTTATCTTACAATATGATATAATGCGGCTTATGATTGTAAAACGACGTTTGACAATTTTTCCGCAAATGTTTCTTTTGAACGAAAAATCGTAATTTATTTTAAGGAGAAATAACAACTATTTCTATCCTTAGGGATGAGGCATGAAAGAGGGTGAATTGTGAAGAGTAATAATAAACGGCAAAAGTAAAGTGTCCAGGGATGGGGATCGAACCCACAGTGTTCGGCTTACCAGGCAGATGCCATGTCCACTAGGCTACCCTGGACATATTTTTCTGTTCGTAAATATAATATAAAGTTAATTTATAATACAATATAATGCGGTTTATGATGTCAGCCATTATGTAGATTCTATAAGATTACAAACTTCAGTGTAGCATATATAAGTAGAATGATCCAATACAGTATTAGAGTTCTAAAAAGCGGTGTGGTAGATTAAATTGGCGAAACCTCTTGGAAGTTTCATAATCCATTATCCAAGCCCTCTCAATTCATCGCAGTAAGGAGACTAGAAATTTATAATACAATATAATGCGGCATATGATTGTATTTTCTTTCCTTTTATCTTATTAATCCTTTATCTAACAACAAACAAAAATTATTCGTAACATGTATACACCAATTGCAATATTAACATAACTGAGATTAACCGATCTACTTTGATAAAATGGCGACAGAGAGTGGGCGAAAAACGTCGAGAAATAAATGCTGATGGCTGATATGTCTTTATGTCTAATTGGTCCTAGGTCAAAAACTAAACCAATAGATTCCTGTCCATGTTGTGATCGGGGATAATGAATGGCAGATGAATCAGGAAAGGAAGCCAGAAAGTTGAGTTAAAGGAAAGAACAAATGTCAGTATTTGGTATTGATGCTTTGGAAAAATACAAGATAATTCAACAATGTTGACTTTGCTTAGAATTATTAATGAAACTGATTCTAATAATTATTAATTAAACATTATATTTATTGATTTACAAGAGTGAGAACAAAATATAAAAGGAAACTAATATTAAACAAAGGAACTTTTTTCTGTTTCGGTTAGCGCTTATTTACCTGTGAGCTTACACACACTCTGTGGTAACAATTAATTAATATATATACAACACACGCTCCCCTGTGTGTAAGCCATAATCAGCAAGTCCAAGGCTATCCGCACATTTCCGTAGTTTGTCCTTATAGTCCACACCATATCTTTGATTGCATCCAACAGCAACCGGTCTGGCCTTTCTTTTATATATGCCGTCATTTGATGTTTTCTTCGTACTGTAGACCCATTTACTATTGATGGCTTACATACCATTTTCCCTTGGTACTAGTGTCCATACTTTATGCTTCTCTATCTGTGTGTAAGCTCACAGGTAAATAGGCGCTAACCGAAACAAAAAAAAAGTTCCTTTGTTCAATATTGGTTTCCCTTTTATATTTTGTTCTCTCTTGTAAATCAATAAATATAATGTTTAATTAATAATTATTGGAATCAGTTTCTTTAATAATTCTAAGCAAAGTGAACAAACAAAAAATAAGAAAAGATCAAATATGCGAAATAAACTCTTAGAGAAGAATAGCAAAAACTGTAACAAGACTCAGAACAAAACACTATAAAGGAATGACAATATATCCAGATAGCACAAGAACCTATAAGACATGCAACAACTGTCCTGGTGTGGAACTAACACCTACCCACATATTCTCATGTCCAGCAATGGCCGCAGCCTTGCAGAAAATTGACATGGACCCAGAGCAGCAGCTTTACATATCCAAGATAGTAGACATTTCAGCTGCTGTGATAGAGATGTATGGAGACATCTGAAGCTCTTCATTGGACACGACAACAACAACGGGATAATGCTAAGAAAATGCATTAGATGAGATAACCTCACACCTACTAAAAAAATGAGTTTTTCACAATTCAATATCAGAATCTTTTAATAAGTCCGCGTTACGCCAACTTGGTTCGAGATTCCACACACACACACACACACATACAGAATATTATTTGAAAAAATAGTACAAATGTGATATTGAACTGGGATAAGGTGAATAATTAAGGAGGGGGGCACGATAAGGAGATGCCTCTTTTCTTTAGAATATTATATATTCAGCATACACAGCCATTATTACAAAATAAATAAAGCTTCCAGGGTTAAGTTTCTTGTACAACTTTTTTTTTCAAGCTTTCAGACTTGTCAGTCCTTAAACAGGAGTATTAGGTTAATAAACTAATAATAAATACTATATATATATATATATATATATATGAAAAAACGAAAGAAAAAAATAAAAGATAAAAAGATCAGGTGTTGAAATCAATAATAAAAATGGCATATCCTGACCAGGAGCACATGTGCTTTACAGAAGGCAGAGCGCCATCTGGTGGAACAGAAATCAACTAAACATTGATTTAGCCTGTTCCCTGATATTTGGCCAACCCAATTTCTTGATAAATCAAGAAAAGCCATCCACGAACGCGTTTCGCGCTTTTTGGCGCTCGTCAGCGTGGACTAGGCTGTACCACTGCGACCAAAAAGATTTTTTGGTCCCAGTAGCTTCTTGAGAAACCAAGAAATGGGTATTTAAGGCCAAACTTGCGTAAATACGCTTAACACATGAAAAAACGAAAGAAAAAAATAAAAGATAAAAAGATCAGGTGTTGAAATCAATAATAAAAATGGCATATCCTGACCAGGAGTTGGCCATGGGTTGGCCAAATATCAGGGAACAGGCTAAATCAATGTTTAGTTGATTTCTGTTCCACCAGATGGCGCTCTGCCTTCTGTAAAGCACATGTGCTCCTGGTCAGGATATGCCATTTTTATTATATATATATATATAGTGTAGAAACTATATAACAAAATTATAACAGTGATTCTAATTTTAGAACTTAAGGAGCAAACTGATAATAATGATAACTTATAGCAATTAGATTTGATTAGATTAGCAAGCTAAATCTAAATTAATTATAATAATAAATAGTTATTTAATTTTATAGTCCAGTTTTGTATTAAGATTATCTTCACTATTATGATCATTTAAATTCAAATTATAAAATTTGTAAAATGTTATTAATTTGTAGATAGAGAGAGAAAAAAAAATCCTTTACTTCTACTACATCATCAAGTTAATTATATATTTATAATTAATAACAATAAAAATTAACAACGTAACGTTTATTACATCGGCTTTTACACGTCATTTAGACATACCCTAATCCTATATATAGAATAATCGAAGTGAGAATATATATAATAGTTAGAAAAAAGAGAGAAAGACAGAACCATGCACTTTTAATCAAACTAATAATAAGGAAAAAAAAAAAAGTTTTGTAAAGAAGGTAGATAAGATTGTTAGTATATATATATATATTTTTATAATTTTATATTTTATCCTTTTTTTTTTTTTTAAGATTTTTAAAGGTTTTTTTTATTTTATAATATGATTATAAATAGTTGTATTTAGTAATATATCTATAGTATGAATTAACATTTGTTATAAGTTTGGATATTATGTTTTGAAACCCTAATGGTAGACCAGACATACACAAAAAACTTTAAATTGAAATAAATTGGAAAAAGAGATCCCCGGTCCAGCAGATCTCTTTTTCCAATTTATTTCAATTTAAAGTTTTTTGTGTATGTCTGGTCTACCATTAGGGTTTCAAAACATAATATCCAAACTTATAACAAATGTTAATTCATACTATAGATATATTACTAAATACAACTATTTATAATCATATTATAAAATAAAAAAACCTTTAAAAATCTTTTTAAAAAAAAAAAGGATAAAATATAAAATTATAAAAAAATATATATATATACTAACAATCTTATCTACCTTCTTTACAAAACTTTTTTTTTTTTCCTTATTATTAGTTTGATTAAAAGTGCATGGTTCTGTCTTTCTCTCTTTTTTCTAACTATTATATATATTCTCACTTCGATTATTCTATATATAGGATTAGAGTATGTCTAAATGACGTGTAAAAGCCGATGTAATAGACGTTACGTTGTTAATTTTTATTGTTATTAATTATAAATATATAATTAACTTGATGATGTAGTAGAAGTAAAGGATTTTTTTTTCTCTCTCTATCTACAAATTAATAACATTTTACAAATTTTATAATTTGAATTTAAATGATCATAATAGTGAAGATAATCTTAATACAAAACTGGACTATAAAATTAAATAACTATTTATTATTATATATATATATATATACATTATTATTTGAAAAAATAGTACAAATGTGATATTGTACTGGGATAAGGTGCATAAATTAAGAAAAAGGCATCTCCTTATCGTGCAACTGAAAGTTGCTGATGGCTTGCGCCATCTATCGGAATAAATATCAACTATTCTCGTTGATTTTAATTATTCCAGAACTGGCCAAATACCCATTCTTGATTAATCAAGAAAAGCTAATAAAAGATTAAAAAAAAAAAAAAACGCGTCCGTGGTTAGCTTTTCTTGATTAATCAAGAATGGGTATTTGGCCGAATCTAAAATAATTAAAAATCAACGAGAATAGTTGATATTTATTCCGATAGATGGCGCAAGCCATCAGCAACTTTCAGTTGCACGATAAGGAGATGCCTTTATTAACAGAGTGGTCATTTTTATGTTTATATCTTGCGACTCTGTAAATTTCCCTCGTGGCTTATCTTTTGTTGACAATTCATAGTTTGTCCTTCCCTGAAATAAATTGTTGTCTCCTCCTGAAGTTTTTGTCTTCCCTAATTTTCCACGTGGCAATATCATCCTCCCGTAACTTTATGTTACATTATTAACATGAAAATTGACCACTTCACCAGTTTAAACACCTGTTTGGTTAAATTGGACCCATTTATTAACTTCTCTCGTAGAATGTTATGAAATCGAAGATTCTCGCTTTTGGTGGGAGAGGTCCCGGGTTCAAATCCCGGAGACGAGCCCTCTTTTTATTTTGGTTAGCAGCCCCGTAAATAAATATATTTCCAAAATCCGCCTTTGCCGGTCCCAAGCCCGGATTAAAAAGGAGGAGGGGGAGCAGTAACAAGCTCACTAAAAAACCTGGGTTCAGCTGGCCCGGCTGATAGTACCCTGTAAGGGCTCCTGATCTAGGGATACAGGATGAGCAGCGTTTGTATTCCATGTTAGGAGCGGCTGCACATGGTGTCTGTTCTTCATGTCAGAGGCAGCCATTTCTTTTGTAACTAAGTCGGCCTGCCACTGAGTAATGTTCCCAGTCTTAATGACAAAGGCATTCTACTTCATCCAGTGTGAAGATAAGAAAGAAGAAGAAGATATTTCCGTTATGAAATTGAAGCCGCCCCTGTACTGATGAGGGTCAAAATCCGAAACTATGGTATACAGTTCTTCAAATTAAAGACACTTCGGCCAGTAAATCTTTTTTTTTTTTTTACTAACGGAAGTATCTTTAATTTTAAGAACTATGAATGCCGGCCAGGCATCCTCTATCTTTACTATACGAGGTGTGTTCAAAAAGTATCGCGACTTTTGTGTTTTTTCAAATATTATTTATTTATTCATGAATACCTATTTTGTCCCCTTCAAAGTAATCTCCATGAGATATTATACACTTGTGCCAACGGGTTTTCCAATCTTCGAAGCACTTCAAAAAATCATTTTTTAAAATATTTTTCAGCTCCTCCTTCGATGCCGTCTTTATCTCGTCAAGCGTAGCGTAACCTCGTCCTTTCATGGTCCTCTTCAGTTTAGGGGACAAGAAAAAGTCACAGGGGGCCAGATCTGGGGAATACGGTGGCTGCGGCATCATTAGTGTGTTGTTTTTGGCCAAAAAGTCGCGCACAAGCAAAGATGTGTGAGCAGGGGCGTTATCGTGGTCCAAAAGCCAATTTTTGTTCTTCCACAAATCCGGGCGTTTCTGGCGGATTGCTTCGCGCAAATTGCGCATAACTTGCAGGTAATATTCCTTATTGACCGTTCTACCCTGTGGCAAGAACTCATGATGCACCACGCCCCTGCAATCGAAGAAAACTGTCAGCAAATCTTTCACATTCGACCGAACTTGGCGCGCTTTTTTCGGTCTTGGTTCGTGCGGCAGCTTCCATTGAGATGATTGAGCTTTGGTTTCCACGTCATAACCATAAACCCATGCTTCGTCACCAGTTATGACCCTCTGGAGCAAATTTGGGTCGTCGCGGACAGAGTCCAACATCTCATTAGCAATGTCCATGCGATGCTGTTTTTGGTCGCAATTGAGCAATTTTGGTACGAATTTCGCGGCGACCCGTCTCATGCCCAAATCATTGGTAAAAATCGAATGGCACGAGCCAATCGATATGGTATACAGGTTGGTTTTTTATCTGAATTTTCTAAAACTGGTGTTGTTTTACTTATTCTTTATCATCAATAGTGTTTTACTAGAGCGATGCACAGTGCCATCGTTCTGAACCACAATTAAAGGGAGAGGTATCTCTTTTGGTATATATTATATAATATAAAAACTCAAATATTTCTATATTTTAAAATATATATATTTTATTTTATTCATTGATAATTTTACTTTTGTTATCATCGTTTTTAGAAAGACTTTCAGTTTTGTTGTAAATATGCGTAGTTAACATATCTATCCTTTTAGATCACTAATATAGGATTAACTTTATAAATTCTATATAATGTGAAAATAAATAATGTGTAATATTTCCTCTAGTAATTGAAAATAAAAGCTACTTGATGGTAAATAATTATCTTTTTTTACCACGACTGCACCTTCAACCCTTTATCTTATCGATCCTTTGTCTTATCAACCCTTTATCTAACAACAAACAAATTATTCATAACATATATATATAATTGAATTGTAATATTGAATAAGATTATGAAAATTTTTGTTTCTTTCATAGCTATACCTGTGGAAAGCGAAATATATAAAAATATGTTCGAAAACTAGTTCTATTAAAATAAAAATAAAAATATTACAAATTTTATTTTATTTAATCTAATATTTTTAGCAATTTTTTTTTTTCTAATTTCACGAAGGTTTGTAAATTTTGTCTTAGGATTGTTTTTTTCGCCATTATATTTCTAATCAGAAGACAGGAACAAACACGTCTGGTTTATATCCGGTAGGGGGCACTACCTATTTCCTTAAGTTACGATAATAAATTGGCCAGGTACGTAGATTTTTCACCTTTCTATAATATTTGAAAAAGTAAAAATAAATATAAGGTTAAAAGTTTCTTTTGATTTTAAATTTGCAAGCTTTCGAGCAAATATACTGCTCTTCAACGGGCTGATATTCTATGTACAATCTCTAAATAATATTTATACAGAATAATTGAAAACTTTTGTTATTAGCATGTGTGGGCGTGCATCAGACTGTTACCAGCTAAAGTATTAGATATTATACTGGGATTATATATATATACATTCCAATAATTATTAATATTTAGATTATTTGTCAGGGATATTGTTATATTGGGTTGGGAGGTCAATTTTTCTATTGATGCTATTTATTTTTTATGATACCAGTGCTTCTAAAATTTTCTATAATATGTTTAGTGTAGATTCTAACAAACCTTTTTATAAATCTAAATTCCAATCTCTGGACACTTTATTTTTCCGTTTATCATTACTCTTCACAATTCATCATTTCATACTTCATCCCTAAAGTTAGAATTAATCTTTATTTCTACTTAAAATAAATTTCGTTTTTTTTTTTTTCGTTCAAAAGAAACACATGCGGGATAATTTTCAAATGTCGTTCTACAATTAAAAGCCGTATTATATTGTATTATAAAATCTAACATGTGTTTAATACATGAATAAATTTTAACACCTTTCCAAATGCTTTAATTTTTCCTGAGGAGGATAAAAGCTTTTTGTCGAAACGTTGAGAAAATAAAAAAGATATTCTGTGGCTGAAGTATCTTTTATTTTCTAGAAATATATTTAATACTGCAATGTAAAAAATTAATGGGAGGGCCTGGCTCTTCAGTCGTGAACCCTCTCAGCGGTTATTCCAGTTTAATCTACCATACTGCTGTTATATTGTATTTTTCGGTTTTCATTTTATAGTGATACTGATGCTAGACTCTTGGAATGGGTATTTTAGATGAACTATGGACATATCATAACAGATGGGGGGGGTCGTTGGAAGGGGGGTCTAAATCATTGGTTTTCGACCGCTACGACCCGGGATCCAATCCCGCATTGGGCACTTTTTTTCTAATTTAAAAAATATATGCTCCAATGGCCCCTCGATTCTTGCAAAAGTCCAACCCCACCAGCGAGTGCAAGTAACTAGACGGGGCTTTTTCAAAAAAGTTACGAGTTTTTCTCTAAAAATTGTAACTAATGGTCTGTCTATTTACATTATTTACAGCATCAATAAATAATAACAGTAAAAGAAAACAAATATATTTGCTATCTTGACTCCTGGTCAGTGCTGTGGCTCTCACAGATATGGTCCCCTGATGTCCCGCAGCTCTCCAGCAGTCTTTCTATGGCTGGTGGTTCCTCGATAAAATGGTCTCCTGGTCTTAATCCATTCTTGTCTTTCAGGTCTCCTGTGTGTAGCATCTGTTCCTCATGTCAGAGTTGGTCATTTATTTTAGAGTTAAGTCGGCCTGCCACTGAGTAGTGCTCCCAGTCTTAATGACAAAGGCAGCCGCATTATACTTCACCCAGTCATGATGGTTGTCAACAGACACCATCAAAAGTCTCAAGCTTTACAAGCTTGACACCCTAATATGATTGATTGGCGATAAGAAATAAGAAGAAGAGGTCTTTTGTCATCTGTTCTAGGTCGTTCTCCTGGATATCTTCTATGATCGTCGTATCCCTGTGATCCATGTTCGGTGTTCCTCGTCTTCACAGCCAGCTCCCTACATCGTTCCAGCAATCGATATAGTAATAGTAAATAATAATAATAATAAGATATACCACAGAGAATATCTCAGAAGGAAGATAGAAGTTCTCTTAAAAGAAATAAAAGACAGGAATTCGACAGACAAATTGTCTCAACTTTGAGAACAAATTTGCATAATTGAAAGTTCTCTAGAATTGACTTTATTTGCATAAGAAAGATTTCTTGTTATTTAAGGTGATTCTCTTTTGGGATTTGAAGCTCTGACATCAACAATTGGAAATCTTAGATTCTGTAGGACTTTGATTGTTTGACAAAGTACATGTAAATATGCAATTGATTTCCGAAAGTTTCTCTTCATTTATATAATCAGGTCGATTTGTTTATTCAACAGGTATGCAAATAAATTTTAAGGAATTCGTTAGAAATCAATATGCAAATTGATTTCTTTTTTGAAATTAAAATAAATATTCCATTACCTTTACTATAATTAGAACTTACAGCCTCGTTTTCGTCTGGTTTAATCGTTCAACTTGTTTTAGCCATGTTATGTCTGTACGACCAAGTTCTCACTCTGTGAAATAAAAAAAAAATCAGTAAAACACACAAACACATTAATAACACGTGTGTTTTCAAGAAATTAAACTATTAAAAAGACTTTTTAGATTCTAAAATCGAAATACAGTAGAACCTCCCTTTAGCGGACACCTCTCTATAAAGGACAGTTTTCATTTACAAAATTACCAATGTAACTATCTATATTCCAATATTTCTCTTATTTTTCTTTCATTGGATAAAACCCCGTCTTTTTATTTTTATATACAGTAGAACCTCCATGAGAGGACATTCAGGTTAGAGGACACCTCTCTATAAAGGACAGTTTTCATTTACAAAATAACCATTTTTACTATTTAGCAACTTTCCAATAAGAGGACACCTCTCCCTAAAGGACAGTTTGGCTCTGCAATTAGATGTTGTCCTTTACAGGGAGGTAGTTCTACTATATATATATATTTGATCTATATATAAATTATATCTCTGTGATTAATATTATTTAGAGCAGATTATTAAAATAATATTTAAAATATATTTTAAGCAACAATGGTAAAAAAAGAACCATTTTTTTAGCTTTGAAAAAAATAAGCAAATTTTAATATGTCAAAAATATAACACTTGATTTTTATATAATTTTTATAAATAGTGTCTATAAATAATATATAGAACTCCCAATAAAACACAAATAAAACCAACTTTCTACTGTGTTAATTAACTACGATAGAAAATATTGGCTCATCAGTGATGAACCCTCCCAGCGGTTTCGCCAATTTAATCTACCAGACCGCTTCTTTAGAGTTCAAATACTGTATTCAATCCGGTTCAAAATCACTTTATTAGGTACCGCTCAACAAGGGCAACCTAGTTTATGATATTTGAAACAATTAATAATAGGTGAAGGTTATTTACATATATTAAACAAAATGTTAACGCGGGATTCAATCCCGGTTCATGACTGTCGGGAATCGAAGGTGTTAACCACTCGTCAACCGACTTTTTATTATTTTTGTATTGGATCATTCTGTTTATATATGCTACATTGAAGGGTGGAATCTCAGAAATGGTATTCAGGCAAACTATGGACATATGCTATTAGAACAGTAGAATTACATTCAATATAGAATGGCATTTTCCAAAAATAAATATGCATGTCTCCATGACCGTATTTTATTAATTATGCATTCATGGAGAATATTTACAATGATCTATGAGTGAGGAAGTCTTCACCATCTTGAAAGGGTCCTCCTCCAGACCAGGAGAGGGTCCTCTTGGACCCCCGCAACTCCAGGGCCAGGAAGTATTTATAGATTCGGGTCTTGGCAGATGCCATGATGACTCATGGAGACAAAACATAAGGAAGGTTTATATTTTAGTATTTGAGGAAATAATACAAAAGTGAACTTTTAATGAGATAAGGTTGGTAAATTAAGAAAAAAAAAACATCTTTTGATCATGTAAATAGAAGTTGCTAATCATTTGCATAATAAGGAGATAACTTTTCATAATATGATGCACTAGCGCGCCATCTGTTATCAAAATTCGAAACTATTTTGAAGTCGTAAGATTATTTTTGAAATTAAACAATTTTTACTGCCCTTGCTGCAATGGGAAAATTAAAGAGAGGGCCTGGCTCATCAGTGGTGAACCCTCAAGCGGTTTCGCCAGTTTAATCTACCATACCGCTATTATATTGCATTTTTTGGAACTTCCTTTTATAGTGATACTGATGGTAGACTCTCTTCGAATGGGCAGTAGAAATTGTTTTATTTCAAAAAGAATCTTCAACTCCGCCTTTGCCGGTCCCAAGCCCGGATGAAAAAGGAGGAGGGAGAGCCGTAACAAGTTCACTAAAAAACCTGGGTTCAGCTGGCCTAGCTGATAGTACCCTGTAAGGGCTCCTAATCCAGGGATACAGGATGAGCAGCGTTTGTACTCCATGTTAGGAGCGGCTGCACATGGCGTCTGTTCCTCATGTCAGAGGCGGCCATTTCTTTTGGAGCTAAGTCGGCCTGCCACTGAGTAGTGCTCCCAGTCTTACTGACAAAGGCGGACGCATTTTACTTCACCCAATCATGATGGTTGTCAAGTGTCAAGATTTACAAGCTTGATACCTTAATATGATTGAGTGGAGATAAGAAAGAAGAGGAAAAAGAATCTCACCCCTTAAAAATAGTTTCGAATTTTGATAACAGATGCCTTTTTCTTAATTTTAGTATGTGCCTAGAGGGGCATCTCTCCCTTTAATGATGCATCTGGACGATTGCACTGTGGATCATCCTGGTAAACTAACCCTTTACTAAGTGTTGATATAGAATAAGCCGCAATACCAGTTTTGGCAAATTCAGACAAAAAGTCAACCTGTATACAATGGCTCTCTAGGTACATGATTATAATCCTCCCGCAACTTTATGATGATTTTTAGCATGTATATCGGTATCCAGACAATAACTCTGAAAGATATTACAGTGAACTTTATTGAAGACACACGAGTTAACCAACATACACTCATGGACAAAACTTAAGGAAGTTGTACCTTTCAGCATGTATATCGGGATTCAGACAATAACTCTGAAAGATATTACAGTGACCTTTATTGAAGACACATGAGATAACCAATATATACACTCATGGACAAAACTTAAGGAAGTTGTACCTTTCAGCATGTATATCGGGATACAGACAATAACTCTGAAAGATATTACAGTGACCTTTATTGAAGACACACGAGATAACCAATATACACTCATGGACAAAACTTAAGGAAGTTGTACCTTTCAGCATGTATATCGGGATACAGACAATAACTCTGAAAGATATTACAGTGACCTTTATTGAAGACACACGAGATAACCAATATACACTCATGGACAAAACTTAAGGAAGTTGTACCTTTTAGCATGTATTTCGGGATATAGACAATAACTCTGAAAGATATTACAGTGACCTTTATTGAAGACACACGAGATAACCAATATACACTCATGGACAAAACTTAAGGAAGTTGTACCTTTCAGCATGTATATCGGGATACAGACAATAACTCTGAAAGATATTACAGTGACCTTTATTGAAGACACACGAGATAACCAATATACACTCATGGACAAAACTTAAGGAAGTTGTACCTTTTAGCATGTATTTCGGGATTCAGACAATAACTCTGAAAGATATTACAGTGACCTTTATTGAAGACACACGAGATAATCAATATACACTCATGGACAAAACTTAAGGAAGTTGTACCTTTTAGCATGTATATCGGGATATAGACAATAACTCAGCAAGATATTACAGTGACCTTTATTGAAGACACACGAGATAACCAAGTGTGTATACAATCATGGACAAATTTAAGGAAGTTGTACCTTTTAACATGTATATCGGGATATAGACAATAACTCTGAAAGATATTACAGTGACCTTTATTGAAGACACACGAGATAACCAATATACACTCATGGACAAAACTTAAGGAAGTTGTACCTTTCAGCATGTATATCGGGATTCAGACAATAACTCTTAAAGATATTACCGTGACCTTTATTGAAGACACACGAGATAACCAAGTGTGTATACACTCATGAACAAAACTTAAGGAAGTTGTACCTTTCAGCATGTATATCGGGTTTCAGACAATAACTCTGAAAGATATTACAGTGACCTTTATTGAAGACACACGAGATAACCAAGTGTGTATACACTCATGAACAAAACTTAAGGAAGTTGTACCTTTTAACATGTATATCGGGATATAGACAATAACTCTGAAAGATATTACAGTGACCTTTATTGAAGACACACGAGATAATCAATATACACTCATGGACAAAACTTAAGGAAGTTGTACCTTTTAGCATGTATATAGGGATATAGACAATAACTCAGCAAGATATTACAGTGACCTTTATTGAAGACACACGAGATAACCAAGTGTGTATACAATCATGGACAAATTTAAGGAAGTTGTACCTTTTAACATGTATATCGGGATATAGACAATAACTCTGAAAGATATTACAGTGACCTTTATTGAAGACACACGAGATAACCAATATACACTCATGGACAAAACTTAAGGAAGTTGTACCTTTCAGCATGTATATCGGGATTCAGACAATAACTCTTAAAGATATTACCGTGACCTATATTGAAGACACACGAGATAACCAAGTGTGTATACACTCATGAACAAAACTTAAGGAAGTTGTACCTTTCAGCATGTATATCGGGATTCAGACAATAACTCTGAAAGATATTACAGTGACCTTTATTGAAGACACACGAGATAACCAAGTGTGTGTACACTCATGAACAAAACTTAAGGAAGTTGTACCTTTCAGCATGTATATCGGGATTCAGACAATAACTCTGAAAGATATTACAGTGACCTTTATTGAAGACACACGAGATAACCAAGTGTGTATACACTCATGGACAAAACTTAAGGAAGTTGTACCTTTCAGCATGTATATCGGGATTCAGACAATAACTCTGAAAGATATTACAGTGACCTTTATTGAAGACACACGAGATAACCAAGTGTGTATACACTCATGAACAAAACTTAAGGAAGTTGTACCTTTCAGCATGTATATCGGGATTCAGACAATAACTCTGAAAGATATTACAGTGACCTTTATTGAAGACACACGAGATAACCAAGTGTATATACACTCATGAACAAAACTTAAGGAAGTTGTACCTTTCAGCATGTATATCGGGATACAGACAATAACTCTGAAAGATATTACAGTGACCTTTATTGAAAATACACGAGATAACGAAGTGTATATACAATCATGGACAAAACTTAAGGAAGTTGTACCTTTCAGCATGTATATCGGTATACAGACAATAACTCTGAAAGATATTACAGTGACCTTTATTGAAAATACCCGAGATAACCAAGTATATATACACTCATGGACAAAACTTAAGGAAGTTGTACCTTTCAGCATGTATATCGGGGTACAGACAATAACTCTGGAACATATTACAGTGACCTTTATTGAAAATACACGAGATAACCAAGTGAATATACACTCATGGACAAAACTTAAGGAAGTTGTACCTTTCAGCATGTATATCGGAATTCAAACAATAAATCTGAAAGATATCTGATACACGGTGACCTTTATTGAAGATACACGAGATAACCAAGTGTGTTTTTAAGTATTATTTCTTTCATACAGATCCGAGGTCTCACCTGTTTACACCATTAAAAGAAATAGATTGCAGACGATTTATCAATTGTCTACTGCTGATTTATGTTTCTTTCTTTTCAATTAATCAAGAGAGGCGGAAAATGTTGGGTATACACCAATACCTCGCTTTGCGTCGTTTCGTTTTGCGTTTTTTTCGAAGTTGCGTCGCTGCTTAATTTTTACTGATTTTCACTGTGCGTCGTTAGATTTTCGAAGTTGCGTTGTTTTGGATTGGAGTCTTTAATTTTTTTTCAATTTTTTTTCCTAAAATATGGCAAAACTTTTGTTTTTGATTGCGCCTTCACATATTTTCACTTTGCGTCGTTTCAATTTGCGTCGTGTTTTTTTGGAACGTAACCCCGACGCAAAGCGAGGTATGGGTGTAGTTATCTTCCACATTACCTCTATAAATGTCAACTCATATATAAAGCCAGCGTTTGTTAAAATAGAAGAATTTGCAGTCAATTCGTTGTAATTTTGATATTAATATAGGAACAACAAATCAATTGGGAGTTATACATTAAGCTTGTTATGAAAAATTCAATTGAAACGCATGACATTTTACTTAATTATAATTATACAAAAATACTTCACATTGTGTCGCGATCTCACGCAATTCTGGCCTTAACTACCCGTTTCATGATTTTTCAGGATGCCTGAATGACCAATTTTTTGAGGTCGTTGAGGTACAGCTTGTACCACGCTGATGAGGGCCAACAGCCCGAAACGTGTCCATTGTTAGCTTTTCTTGATTAATCAAGAATGAGTATTTGGCCAATTCTGGAATAATTAAAAATCAACGAGAAATAGTTGATATTTATTCCGATAGATGGCGCAAGCCATCAGAAACTTTCAGTTGCACGATAAGGAGATGCCTTTTTAAAAATATAATTTTACTTGATGTTTATAATGATTAGATATCACAATTCATCTTTTGGAATAGCTATAAGTAGTAGAATTACAAGAGACGGAATATAACATTTCTAAGAAGGAATAAGAGTTAAGGATGACAAGTGTCTTTATTAAAGAGATCAACGGCACCAAGCTAGACGAGAGATCCATCCGACTGGACTGGGACACAGCCTTTTTAGAAGCAGTATAGCCGCAGCAAGTGTGGCGGCCACGTCAGGGATGAGTACAGGCAGGACGAAATTTATTTTAAGGAGAAATAACGATTATTTCTAACCTTAGAGATGAAGTATGAAAGGATGAATTGTGAAGTGTATTGATAAACGGAAAATTCTCATCCCTGGACACTTTATTTTTCCGTTTATCATTACTCTTCACAATTCATCCTTTCATACTTCATCCCTAAGGTTAGAAATAATCGTTATTTCTCCTTAAAATAAATTTCGAATTTTCGTTCAAAAGAAACGTCGTTCAACAAAGAGATATAATCTTGGAAAGCTTTCGTACAATGATGTCCTTTAACAGTCTGTAATAGGAATACCCGTATATACGAATATTTGTATTACAGCCTGTTTAAAACATCATAGTCCGAAAGCTTGATAAATTTATATCGCTTTATAATCCAATATAATGCAGCTTATGATTGTAGAACGACATTTTAAAATTATCCCGCATGTGTTTCTTTTGAATGAAAAATACAAATTTATTTTAAGGAGAAATAATGATTATTTCTAACCTTTGAGATGAGGTATGAAAGGATGAATTGTGAAGAGTAATGATAAACGGAAAAATAAAAGTGTCCAGGGATGGGAATCGAACCCACAGTGTTCCGCTTACCGGACAGATGCCATGTCCACTAGGCTACCCTGGACATATTGTTCCGTTCGTAAATAATACATAAAGTAATTTATAATACAATATAATGCGGCATGTGATTGTAAAACGACATTTTAAATACACTCCAATAGATTAAATCAGTGTCGGGCAACCGGTGTGCCGTGGCACACTGGTGTGCCGCGAAGAATTCTAGGTGTGCCGCGAACATTTTTGTAGGTATTTAGAACTTTTGGTTAAATATAAAAATAATGTTTCAAAAAATATTTTTTATAATTTTTATTCAATTTTAATAATTTTTTCAAAAATTTTCATATAAAAAATGAAATTAAAAAAAGCAAATTTCATTTTATATAAAACTTATTTTGGTATTATAATTACAACAGTTTGCATAATTTTATATTTCATATAACGTATGTACATAATCTTGACGTACATAACTGGCACGTGCCATTATTAAAAAATAAAAATGCAAATAGGTACGTACCTATTTAAAATCATAAGTTAAAAAAAAACAATCCGCGAAAACAACTTTATTTAATAAAGTTGAATACATACTGCGGGAAAATACCTAATTTTTAAAATAATATGTCCAAACTTAACCGTCATTTACAATCTTTGTCACAGCTGTTTATTAATAGAGACTCAAAGCTACAAAGCTTAAAAAAAAGAAAACAAAAAAAAATTATAAATTTATTTAAAAAATTTATTCGGAGTTTTCGTCAAAGTATTGCTGTAGTAATTCTTTATTTTTTTTGCATGTTGTAAAACACACACATTCACACAATAAGTTTTGTACACCGTAAAATCTGTTGGTTAAAAAAGGAAAAAAATATTTTTGTTACGAAATTCTCACAGGTGCGCCGCGAAAAAAAGAAATTAAGCTTAGTGCGCCGCAACTCGAAAAAGGTTGCCCGACACTGGATTAAATGATTTGATAATTTTTCAATAAAAATAAAACCTAAAAGAGAAATAGAGAGAAAAAGAGAAATAATATTTAAACCATCTATTTTATCTCTTTCTATTTCTGAAAGAGCATCAACCAAAGATACAACGAAAAAGATATTCGAGTTGGATAAAAGAAAATCGAGAATTTCTTTCGTTTTCTAAGAGTGATAATTATAGCAGATGTTAATCTCTCAATGAGAATAAAACCTAAATAAAGATAATATTTAAACCATCTATTTTATCTCTTTCTATTCCTGAAAGTGCATTAACCAAAGATACAACGAAAAAGATATTCGGGTTGGATAAAAGAAAATCGAGAATTTCTTTCGTTTTCTAAGAGTGATAATTATAGCAGAAGATGTTAATATTTCAATGATAATAAAACCTAAATAAAGAGAATATTTAAACCATTTATTTTATCTCTTTCTCTTTCTGAAAGAGCATCTAACAAAGATACAATGAAAAAGGTATTCGAGTTGGATAAAAAATCGAGAATTTCTTCGTTTCTTCGTTTTCTAAGAGTAATAATTATAGCAGAAGATATCTCAAAAGGCCGCCATTTTGTAACGAGGGGTCATGTGTTATCCAGAGTATGATGACATGGCAATTAGGGTCATAAACCTGAGATAATGACTTGGTAGTTAAACTCTAGTGATGATAAATCATAGAAAAATGTCGTAGACAATCATCCAAGCAACCTTGATTATAAACAGCATTCTTCCTACGTTACTTCTAATTCCATTTAGATAATTCTAGAACGAACGAACGCGAAATTTTATAACGTTTTTAGCGTTATTTTACACAATTAATCTATTCATCCTTTCATACCTCATCCAAAAGGTTAGGAATAATCGTTATTTCTCCTTGAAATAATTTTTGATTTGTCGTTGAAAAGAAACACATGAGGGATAATTTTCAAATTTCGTTTTACAATTAATCAATATTTATATCACATATTTGTTTAAAGTTTTGAAAGATTATATAAATATGGTAGAAAATTTATAAAAGGTAGTTTTTTTTTTTGACCGAGAGAGCGTGATGCTACAGAATTGGCGCAGCCGACAGGATTCTTAGGAAGATTTAGAATTTGGGACCTAAAGCTTGTCCTAAACCTCTGACTCCAGAATCTAAAGAAGATGAAGTGAAAAGGATTCTGATACAGAACGATCAATCGAAGCACTGATTGGCTTGTTACTCTCTCAATTTATAAATTCAATTAACTCTGCCTTTGCCGGTCCCAAGCCCGGATGAAAAAGGAGGAGGGGGAGCAGTAACAAGCTCACTAAAAAACCTGGGTTCAGCTGGCCCGGCTGATAGTACCCTGTAAGGGCTCCTATTCCAGGGATACATGATGAGCAGCGTCTGTACTCCATGTTAGGAGCGGCTGCACATGGTGTCTGTTCCTCATGTCAGAATGTAAGAGGCGGCCTTTTTTTTTTTGGAGCTAAGTCGGCCTGCCACTAAGTAGTGCTCCCAGTCTTGATGACAAAGGCAGACGCATTCTACTTCACCCAGTGTGGAGATAAGAAAGAAGATAAATTCAATTAAAAGGGGTCGGTGGAAAGATGGTCTAAACCGTTACTTTATATACACTGCGTGACATTGAAAATGGAACACCAAGAAATAGTGGCCAGAAAGTGATTAAACTCGGCAGACAGAGAGAGACAGGGACGAACAATAAGTGATCTTTATTTCAAAATGATAGTCATAATACAGAGCGAGAACGGCGTCGGCTTAGTAGCAAGTAGGACCACCGCGGACGGCGATGCACGCAGCAACACGTCTAGGTAGAGAGTCAATCAGAGTACGGATGGCGTCCTGAGGGATGGCTCTCCATTCCCTCTCAACCATTTGCCACAGTTCGTCTTCTGAACGCGGCTGTGGCAAGGCATGCAAACGGCGTCCAATGATGTCCCAGACGTGCTCGATTGGTGAGAGGTCAGGAGAGTACGGTGGCCAGGGAAGCATCTGTACATCTTGCAGAGCTTGTTGGCTAATGCGAGCAGTTTGCGGTCGGGCGTTATCCTGCTGATAAAGGGCATTGGGTACCCCCTGAAGGTAGGGGAGTGTCACCGGTCGCAGCACATCATCAACGTATCGTTGGGGCCGTCATAGTGCCCTGAATACGAAGTAAAGGTGACCTGGAATCATACGCGATTGCGCCCCAAACCATGATTCCACGTTGTCGCACGGTGGGGCGTTCCACAATTGCTGCCGGATTGGACCTTTCTCCACGTTGACGCCACACGCGTACACGGCGACTATCACTGGACAAGCAGAAACGCGACTCATCTGAGAACACGACCCTGTGCCATTCCGTCATCCACGTCGATCTAGCCTGGCACCATTCCAAACGTTGGCGCCTATTCGGTGGGGTCAATGGCAGTCTTCTTAGCGGACGGCATGAGTGCAAGCCATTAGCAACCAATCGACGGGAAATGGTTCTGGTCGAGATGGAATGATCTAGGGTGTCTTGCACATGTTGCAGGATGGCGGTACAAGTGGCTTGTGGGGCCGCCACTGCTTGTCGAAGGATACGCCGATCCACACGTGCTAACGTCACTCTGGTTGCACCGACATTCCTATAAATTGCCACATTTCCTTGTTCCAACCATCTTCTCCACAGTCGGTGCACCGTGGACGCACCAAGTTGTGTATCAGCTGCGATTTGACGTATGGACCAACCTGCCCTTTTCAGTCCGATCACCATGCCCCTCGTAAAAGCGTCTGTCTGCTTGAACTGCCTCCGTTTACGCTGACCTGGCATTCTCTGTTATTACACGTGCCTTTTGACAAAAGAACAAAATTTCTACAATGATTTTCCTTGAAGAAATAACGACACGAATACTGTCCTTTCTGCAAGTTCCTTCCCTTATATCTTACTCCATGTGTGCACGAGAGCTGCGCATTTTACATCATTTGCATAACTCGGTTAGGCGCGTCTACCCTGAAATTTGCATAATTTTCTGGCCACTATTTCTTGGTGTTCCATTTTCAATGTCACGCAGTGTATAATACAAAGACATTATACATAACGACGAATCAAAATTCGAAACTATTTTAAAGGCGTAAGATTCTTTTTGAAAATAAACAATTTCTACTGCCCTTACTGCAATGGAAAAATTAATGGGAGGGCCTGGCTCATCAGTGGTAAACCCTCCCAGCGGTTTCGCCAGTTTAATCTACCATACCGCTGTTATATTGCATTTTTTGGAACTTCCTTTTATAGTGATACTGTTGCTAGACTCTTGGAATAGGTATTTTAGATTAACTATAGACATAATTCCAAGAGTCTAGCAACAGTATCACTATAAAAGGAAGTTCCAAAAAATGTAATATAACAGCGGTATTGTAGATTAAACTGGCGAAACCGCTGGGAGGGTTCACCACTGATGAGCCAGGCCCTCCCATTAATTTTTCCATTGCAGTAAGGGCAGTAGAAATTGTTTATTTTCAAAAAGAATCTTACGCCTTTAAAATAGTTTCGAATTTTGATAACAGATGGCGCGCAAGTACATCATATAAGGACGAATAATACTGGTATTTCACTTTTTTTGCAAGTGTTAACGAACTGTTGGAACAACCTTTTAATATAACGAAGAAAATGAATAAGAAAGATCAACTAAATACCAGCTAAGGAATCTGCCAATATACGTCGTTAGATAGATTTGCCTCGGTGTTATCTCTTGGGCAGAGCGAGATAAGCTGTTTACATAAGTTCTTACGCGGTGAGGGAAGTTTTACTGAATTGATGCAAAGTAAACATGCGCGCGGAGTTAAATAGTTCCTAGTAAATTGGATATTTAATTTAACCAAGTTTTTTTTATCACTTATATCCCTTTAGAAATATTTGGCAATCGCTTTCTGCCAGGCCAAGAAAATAAAAAAAGATGAAAAGTCTTGATTTTTTTAATATTCATTTTATTCGTTTTTATTTGAATTGCGAATGTTATTTTATAATTTTAAGATATTTTATATTCAAATATAAGAAAATTTCGATATAATTTTATAAAAATATCGAAAAACCTTTCGTAATAATGTCTGAATGACCAGTTTTTTTTTTTTTTTGGTTCGTTGAGGTACAGCTTGCACAACGCTGATAAGAGCCAACAGCCCGAAAAGCGTACGTGGTTAAATTTTCTTGATTAATCAATTCCGGAATAATTTTAAAAACCAAGGAATAGTTTATATTTATTCCGATAGATGGTGCAAGTCATCAGCAACTTTCAGTTGCATGATAAGAAGATGCCCCTTTTTTCTTAATATATTCACCTTATCTCAGTATAAATTACATTTGTACTATTTTTTGACAAATTTCATAGTGTTGTGTTTTGTTGAGTGATCAGCTATACTTATTTTTTTCACATTACATCCATTTTGAAAAGACTTATAAGAAATTTCTCTTTAATTGGTTATAATAGATGATAAAATAAGGAGAAAAACGTTTCTTTAATGAACGGATTCGTTGACTCCGACTTATCCGTTCATTAAAGAAACGTTTTTCTCCTTATTTTATCATCTATTATAACATTACATCCATATTACTTAAATATTCTGTGATTTCTCATAACTACAATATCAACCTGTTCTACAAGAGATAACGAGTCTAAAATAACATCCAATTCTAAGCCATATTGTAACAAGATGTTTTATATCTAAGCTTTAATTAAAAGGTCTCACCTATATATATTGATATACCTTAATTTTAGTGTGCACTCATGAACAAAACTTGAGGAAGTTGTAACTTTTAACAAGTATATCGGAATATAAATAATAACTCTGAAAGATATTACATTCACCTTTATTGAAGACACACGAGATAACCAAGTGTGTATACACTCATGGACATAAATTAAGGAGGTTTTATATTTTAGAATGTATATCTGGATTCAGACAATAATTCTGAAAGATATTACAGTGATCTTTATTGAAGACACACGAGATAAACAAGTATGTATACACTCATGGACAAAACTTAAGGAAGTTGTACCTTTTAACATGTATATCGGGATTCAGACAATAACTCTGAAAGATATTACACTGACCTTTATTGAAGACACGCGAGATAAACAAGTCTGTATACACTCATGAGCAAAACTTAAGGAAGTTGTAACTTTTAACAAGTATATCGGGATATAGACAATAACTCTGAAAGATATTACAGTGACCTTTATTGAAGACACGCGAGATAAACAAGTCTGTATACACTCATGGACAAAACTTAAGGAAGTTGTACCTTTTAGCATGTATATCGGGATATAGACAATAACTCTGAAAGATATCACAGTGACCTTTATAGAAGACATACGAGATAAACAAGTGTGTATACACTCATGAGCAAAACTTAAGGAAGTTGTAACTTTTAACAAGTATATCGGTATATAGACAATAACTCTGAAAGATATTACACTGACCTTTATTGAAGACATACGAGATAAACAAGTGTGTATACACTCATGAACAAAACTTAAGGAAGTTGTAACTTTTAACAAGTATATCGGGATATAGACAATAACTCTGAAAGATATTACATTGACCTTTATTGAAGACACACGAGATAACCCAGTGTGTATACACTCATGAACAAAACTTAAGGAAGTTGTAACTTTTAACAAGTATATCGGGATATAGACAATAACTCTGAAAGATATTACATTGACCTTTATTGAAGACACACGAGATAACCAAGTGTGAACAAAATTGTGACTCTGTCTCCTTAAAAAAAAAAATAGACGACCGGCGACATCAAATACTTTCAACTTCCTTAAGTTTTGTCCATGAGTGTGTATTGATAGGTTAGGTTTGGAAGCATTCCCAATGTCAAATTTCTCATAAAGGTGAAAATTCCAGAGTTTTTTTATTATTATTATCTCTCGTACACGTGGTAAAAGCCATGATAATCATGGTGGGTAGAAGTTGGCGACTGTTTTTACTGTAAATGCACAACATGTCTACGCATGTGAAAAGCAGTTTGACTTTAGCACGTACAAATGTGCCAGAGCCCCGTTTGGAGTAAAACAGAATAACACTCGTGATTCTTCTTCGCGATATTCATTAGCCACTATACTTGGATAAAACAAGAGCTTATTGGATTTAAAGCAATTTCTTTATAGAATAGACAGCTTGTCGTGAAATCACTAAGACTCCATGAAATATAGATTTCTACCCCAATTTGATGGAACGCATGCAGAAGTTCAGGAATTGATCAAATCAGAAGCCTTGAGTAATCATTTAATCAAAACCTTGCCGATATTAAAGACAGAGTAAAAATAAATTAGAATAATTTATACAATACCCGCGTGCAATTCTCAGCCTGCAACCCCAAGACATATTATTGAGTGTATTGACTCATCCATTGATGAGCTCTACTCTTCCCCGGCAGATACCATCAAAACTCTCAAGCTTTACAAGCTTGATACCTTAGTGTGATTGATTGAAGATAAGAAAGAAGAAGAAGGCAATACCCGCTGTGTATTATGTAATAAAATTAATCTTAAATATATTGTAGAAAATATTTATTGTTTTATTAACCGAGTATCATTTTTATTTTTATATTTTGCTACTCTGTAAACTTCCCTCATTGCTTATCTTTTGTTTATCATTCATAGTTTTTTTTTTTTTTTTTGCTTATCCCTAGTACACGTGGTACAGGCCATGATAATCATGGTGGGTAGAAGTAGACGACTGCTTTTACTCTAAGTGCACCACATGTCTACACATGTGAAAAGCAGTTTGACTTTGCACTTACAAATGTGCCAGAGTACCGTTTGGTTACTTGCACTTGCTGGTGGGGTTGGACTTTTTCAAGAATCGGAGGCCATTGGAGCATTTTTTTTTTTTTTCACATAAAAAAATGCCCAATGCGGGAATCGAACACGGGTCTTAGCGGTCGAAAACCAAACGGTTTAATTTGTTCTTGTTTCATTCATAGTTTGTTCTTATCTTAAATAAATTTCTGTGTCATCCTGAAGTTTGTCTTTCTAGCCTCCCCAGCCTGGTCATAGGGCTTTGCATATATTCTGCTTTACGCGGCCATTGGGGCTCAAAAATCATTTTATTTTGGTTAGCAATCCGTAAATAACGATATTTCCATCCTGAAGTTTGTCTTTCTTAATTTTCCACGTGAAAATATATAAATAATCAATATTTTTTCAATCAAGAACAATTTTCAACGCCTTGCCAAATGCTTTATTTTTATTTACTTCTTCTGACGAAGACAAAATATTTTTGTTGAAACGTTGAAAAAAATAAAAACTCCAAATGGCCGAAGTGTCTATTTTTCATAAAAACAAGATTGAATTGTTTCTTAAGTGATTTATATTCGAAGATTAATAATGAATCAAATTTGATTATTTCAATTTTTCTGGAGCAAGTATCAAAACCAACACGCTTATTTAGAAATAGAACAAAATTGATCAAATTCTTCAAATGAATATAGCTCTTTTCATATAGAAATATGAAAAAACAATAGAAAATAAAAGATAAGTGGGTCAGGTGTTGATATTAAAAATAAAGAAGGCATCTCCTGACCAAGAGCACATGTTATTTTTAGATGGCAGAGCGCCATCTAGACATACTAAACGTTTCGATCAAATAATCCCTTGAATTATAATTAAAAGAAACTTTTCCCTGGAGGCTTTATGTTTTTATTTTAAATACTAAACGTTTATTTTTGCTCCACTAGATGGCGCTCTGCCATCTAAAAAGCACATGTGCTCGTGGTCAGGATATGATTTTTACAAATATTTTACATTTTTGTTATAATGATAATAAACAATTTACAAATAATAAAAATCCTGTCCTTTATTTAAACTTCCCACATGTTTATTTCAATAGCCCTAATCATGCGCCGTCTCGTGGTTTCAGTCTGCAGATTTAATATTTACTTTTCTCAAAAATCGGTCTTCTGTTAATATTAACATATATAAATAGTTTTAAAACTTTCCTTTTATATATATATATATATTAAAAATAAAGAAGGCGTCTCCTGACCACGAGCACATGTGCTTTTTTTCATATCTATTGTTTTTTCATATATATACATGTGATGATTTAAGACCATGGAATTGTTGTAAATAGTCTAAATATCCACTACCACATGTTCCACCCCATGACTGTATATAACTTCTTATGTACTGCACATAGAAAGCCTCAACTAACATCAATCTGTACCGCGTAAGAATCTAATAAAGTATTGCAACTGTACAGATAGAAGGAATGGAGAGAGACAGGAGAAAGTTAAGGTTAAAACAAATCAGGCTTAGAGGATCGTAGAAGTCAAACCTAAGAGGTAGGCCTAGAAGAGAACATAATTATTAATAACGCCACAGTTAACCTTCTGACCCCGGACACCCTGCGAGCTAAGTTTAAACCAATATTTCCGGACAAGACAGGACGTATCTTGTGACCAGAAGTTATAAAAGTTTGAGAGACGCCCAATTTCCGGAACAAGACCGGACGTATTTCTTCCGTCAAAGAGATAAGCCCGGCCCAATCAGAAGACAATACCTAAGTAGGTCAACCAATAGCCCACTACCACGTGAAAAAGTCCCACCAATTAGGAAAGAATCACCTAAATAGGTCAGCCAATTAGAAAGCAGCAAGGTCGTGGTGTTAAATCGAGGCCCTAGAATTGGCAGTCTTCGCTTGGATTCCAACGGTAACACTTGCTCTTAAGATCTCCCTCTCTCCTCATCCCATTTCTTCTTGACGTCAGACGTTTTTAGTGGAATCTCTGTTTGTTTATTTCACCTTTGGCCCAGCTGTGTCGCCTTCCACCACGACTGCACGGGAGAGTTGACATCGAGGTTCGTCTAGCATCAGGTAACACTGGTCCCAGAGGTCCCAAGATATCACAGACTCCCCCGTAACGAAGAGTCGACAGGATAGTGGACGCCAAGGTACAAGTAAGCAAATAGACCACTGTCTGTACAGAAAGATGGAACAGGGAAGAGAGGAGAATCCCAAGGAACCAATGGAGTCCGATCCCGACTCCGAAAGTGGCGGAAGCACCACTTTTCCGAAGAAAGAAAACAATCTCGGTAGGACGCAGGAAATTGTCCCCGGCCAGGAAGACGTCACACCCCCGCCGCCGGTGTCAGATGTCCTGGGGAGGTTGACGACGACGCTACATCAGCTTTCTGCCGTGACCGGACATCGCGAAAGGTGGAATCGCTACGATGGTTCGTACGAGGCGCAGAGCTTCTTCACCAACTACGACGCCCAAGCAGATCGGGCCCAACTACAATACTCTACAAGACTGAGAAAGCCAGCAAACCTCCTGCAAGCGCCCCTCCGAGTTACCAACACGCGAGCGTATGTTACCTGCTCCCCCGACCATCTCTAAACCACGAGCCCAGCGAAGACAATGAACTCTGACTGTCCCAAAAATCCGCCAACCACGACAACAGACCAGGACTGTCCCGACATACAAGACAACACAACAGTAGGTTCCTACTCCTATAATTTTTGTTGAACAATTGCTCGTTCGTGCGGAACTGTCCAATAATGTAAACCTCCCTCTACTACTTGATACAAGAGCATCTATCGCTATAATTAGGCAGAATACTTTTAAAATAATAGAAATCAGTTTGTAAAAGAAAAATACCTGTCCATCCATTTAACTTAACTATTAATGCCATAGCTAACAATATTTTCACCATAGATTATATCTTGTGGATCTTAAAAATAAGTAACCTAACGCGGAATCTAAAATTCCATATAATCGATACACCTTTGCCTTTTGTCATTTTATTCCTTAATTCTCTAAAACGATTTCTACTAATTATAAACTGTTCTCAGATACTCCTGTATCAAGATAATGTGCCTCTACCTACTACCTTGTACAAATTCACCTCGTGCAAGCAACACGTGTCCCATGGACAGGCTAATACAACTGTCCCGTTTACTAAAATTTTTCCCTCCTGGAACAGGTTGCTCACACGTGGTGAACTCCAACATTCTTATTTAATCTTATTGTAATGTTCCTAATCCCATTTTCAACGCCCCTATGTCCTTTTCTTTCATATCTTTGGACAGAAGTAACTTAAATCACAGCCTTCCAAAACTATTCCAATCGTTAAATTCCCACATAACTATACTCCTTCCTTTTACACGCATAGTTAAATATCGACAAATCTCTCTCAACAAAATATACAACACCCTCTCACACCACTTTTTCTAATTAACAAATTTTTAATGCGCGACTTCACACCCAAATCTAATTTCGAGCCACACAAGCTTTATTACGTCGCCCTACTAAACACACACACAAAAAAAAATCACATTAAACGTGTCATATCCACTAACAATATAAAAATTATCGATATGTTCGTACAACCAACAACCATGACTTTAGTAAATTTGTTATTCTTAGTGAAACAGGTTAGATTTTGTACAAAACAGAGACTCACGTGATACCTTTTCATTTACAATTTTTTCGCTTCGTGTCACAGCGCCACACCACTAAACTCTTTCAATTTTCAGGCCAAAGACGCCTTCACCACGCCTGTGACACATTTATTTAACCACACATTGTCCACGTAGATAGTCGCAATTTCACTCAATTCTAACCTGATATCATTGAATAACATTTTTACTAAGTCCGCCAAAAACCATTCGATTTAATAACAGATACAATATCCGAATTTTCGAAATACAAACACAAATCTAACAAATGCTTGAACACACGGAATAATTCAACCTCTGTATCTCCCTATGTCAATCCCATAACGCTTGTCACCAAACGTGACAAATCAAAACGCTTTTGTGTTTACAATTTTAGAAAAAATATCTCCGAACGTAGTTCGAATTAACTTCCAATAAGTTGAAAGAAAGCAAGCAGCCTCGCAAAAGGCCTCCCTGACCTACATCCGGAATCGCATTAAAAATAGCTTCGCTCCCCCTCGCCCCCCCCCGAGCAAACAAACAGCCGACATCTTGTTACATCCGTCGCCACCCCGTGTTCTCTAATGAACTTTCGCCAGCTATTAAATTAAATATTAGTGCGTGCCTTTTATTTTTAATCTACGCCGATATCCCGTTTAGCTACTAAAACTTGCTTAACACGTTATTTTACATTTACTAACAAATCTGTTCACTAACATTCTCTCGCCCTCGATTAACTTGTCAACTTAACATCGACACTTAGATCCAAGGACAACATTTTACTTACAAAAATCACACACACCCACATAAGTTTTAAAAAAAAATCGACAACATTAGGACTCAGTTAGTTTCACAGCTGGAAACAATGTGATCCACGAGTCGCGTCAAACATAAAACAAATTCGATAAGTTAGAAAAACTTAGGCCAACAAGACCAAAGATATCAATCGAGGACAATTTAAAGCTCTCTTTACCCATCCTAAAAAAAAAAAAAAAACAGGTACATTACGTTTGGCCTACAACTTTCCATTCTTTCACGATATATAATTTCTATATATAATCTTACTTGCTCTTCCTTCTCGATGAACATTTTTAAAAAATTTTTCATTTTAATATCCTTTATATAATCATTATATAGCTCTTATAATTGTTTTTTTTTACGTCAACCAATTAGTTTAGATTATTGTCTTTTTTTATTTTTCTTTACCAAAACTTATTTACTTTTGCTTTATGACTCTATTTTATAATCAACTTTATATTTTATCTTTCATATCATATCTAATAATCTCAAGTTTATATTTCATGTTTATATATCTCTAATTTGCATTTATCATTTTATATTTTTTCTCACTTTATAAATTAGATGTTATTTACATTGTTTCACCTTCCGCTACCATGTCAATGCTATCGAGTATATTATTGCTCATTATTTTTTTTTTTCATTTAATATTTTCACTTTCTATTACCCCTTATATACTGCTGTAGTGTGTTAATCTTTGTATCATATCATCACTATTTTTACTTTTTTTTTAAAGATTACTTTGCATTTAACTTCGCAATTCTATTTTCGATTTTTCAAATCCTTTAACGCTATATGCAAAGCCTTACTTTCGCAATTTCATATCTCAATGATATATTCTTTTATAATCAAACTAAAAATCATGATCTAAAAACAGGGCAATCTTCAATAACCTCTTAAACAACCACTTTAAAGGTTACTTCGTAAGAATTACTAACATTCCTTTTCCGCAGGAACTTTTAACTCCTTCGCAGGCTAGACTTGACCTACTTTGATTTCGTAATTAACAATCTTGACACATCGTCCCCCAGATTTACCTTATCCCAACTTCTGGCTTGGATACGTGCAAATTGTATTTTTTTTTATTCCAGGGCACTCTCATGCCACACGCTGGCACATTTTTTTTTTATTTTACTCTTTTTCTCGCTAAGCCCCTGACGACTCTAATTAAAACTTTGATTTCTGGTCACTGATCTACGCCCTCATTTATCCTGCATGCGTACGTCTTAACGACTAATTACTAAAACCCATAACAATCCCCTTATCTTACTTTTCGATTGTGGTACTGTAACTTTATTAGGTCCTTAAATTTACATGTGAAACATGGCCTAGGTTTTCCGCGCCGTGCACATTAAATGGTTTGGGACTTGAGTCAAAGTGACCTTGCCTCAACCAAGTAATAACTAACCCCTCAACCCTTTCTAACGCCCATCACGAAAAGATCATGATTTACCCATACAATCATTTATATTTTTACCTATCATCATTATATGCTCTCTATTAAATATTTTATTCATATTTTATTTTTACTTGTATGTTTAATATTAGTTGTTTATGCTTTATTATCTCTTATGGATATACAGAAATTAACCCCATGTTATATAACAACTCACTTTAATTAATTTTTTTTAAAATTACTTCCTTAATAACAGTCTTCCTATTCCGCTCTCTTAAATCCCTCCATATGAACCCTCTCACATCCGGGGCCATCTGTGATGATTTAAGACCATGGAATTGTTGTAAATAGTCTAAATATCCACTACCACATGTTCCACCCCATGACTGTATATAACTTCTTATGTACTGCACATAGAAAGCCTCAACTAACATCAATCTGTACCGCGTAAGAATCTAATAAAGTATTGCAACTGTACAGATAGAAGGAATGGAGAGAGACAGGAGAAAGTTAAGGTTAAAACAAATCAGGCTTAGAGGATCGTAGAAGTCAAACCTAAGAGGTAGGCCTAGAAGAGAACATAATTATTAATAACGCCACAGTTAACCTTCTGACCCCGGACACCCTGCGAGCTAAGTTTAAACCAATATTTCCGGACAAGACAGGACGTATCTTGTGACCAGAAGTTATAAAAGTTTGAGAGACGCCCAATTTCCGGAACAAGACCGGACGTATTTCTTCCGTCAAAGAGATAAGCCCGGCCCAATCAGAAGACAATACCTAAGTAGGTCAACCAATAGCCCACTACCACGTGAAAAAGTCCCACCAATTAGGAAAGAATCACCTAAATAGGTCAGCCAATTAGAAAGCAGCAAGGTCGTGGTGTTAAATCGAGGCCCTAGAATTGGCAGTCTTCGCTTGGATTCCAACGGTAACACTTGCTCTTAAGATCTCCCTCTCTCCTCATCCCATTCCTTCTTGACGTCAGACGTTTTTAGTGGAATCTCTGTTTGTTTATTTCACCTTTGGCCCAGCTGTGTCGCCTTCCACCACGACTGCACGGGAGAGTTGACATCGAGGTTCGTCTAGCATCAGGTAACACTGGTCCCAGAGGTCCCAAGATATCACATACATATATATTCCTTCCTACCATTTGTACCATAGTTCTTATAAGTCGCGCTTCATTGCTCGCATGTTGAAGGGCTTTTACCCGAAAGCTTGCACCTATGCATCAATAAAAGAAACTCGTCTTCCTTCACCTTGTTTTTCGTCTAATAAGGATATGATTTCTTTATTTTTAATATAGAAATATACCTATTATTAATATATTATTCCCATGAACCCATTTTGAGATTCCTTCGTTTCTTATAACTATAAAACAATGATAGTGTGTTTTTATCTAAATTATAACTCTTTGGGGAATATATAGTTATATATAATCAAAATGAAAATCACTGGTATAGTTTTCAATAGCTGGATATATCGACTTGATCATTATTCCAAGATGAATCCAACACCTCTTTCCTTGCAACGGCTTATCGATTTTGGGAAGAATGCGTTGGAAAGTAATGCTTTCTATTTCCTTAGAAGAGAACTTCCAATCCGTTTAGCCAACATCATGCAAGAATTCCAATATCTACCAGAAAGGTTGATCAAAACGCCTTCCATTCACGAACTTAAATCTTGGTATAAGAAGAGCTTCATGGAATTACTTGAATTTGAAACTGCTGATTGTTATTCTATGGAGAATTTAAGACATTTCTGTCATGTTATCAGTGGTATAAACCAGAGGCATGCTGGATTACGTCGGAAAATGACGCAAGGTATTGAAGAAATGGGTGACAAAGCTGATATAGGAGAGATTTCCGAACGAAACATCCATTATTTCCTAACTAGACTCTATACTACTAGAATCTCTGTTAGGCTTCTGATCACTCAGCATAATCTTCTGTTCGATAAGAAAAAATGGCCTCCAGAACAGACACTTGTTGGTTCAATCGATACTGCATGCGACTTGGTCAAAATCATCAATAATGCATACGACGATGCTAAAATCCTATGTACCAAACACTTCTCAGCATGTCCCCATCTTGAAATGGATATCGTAAACTTCCATGGTTATCAATTTACATATGTACCTTTTCATTTGTATATTATGTTATTCGAACTGTTTAAGAATTCAATGCGAGCTGTTGTAGAAGCTCATCTCGATGGTAAATACCCACCGATACATGTACTTGTGATTCGAGGAAATGAAAACATTTGTATAAAGATTCAGGATAAAGGAGGAGGTATTCCACGTTCTCAATTAGGATTGATGTGGAAGTTCTGGAGAACTACATCACCTGAGACCTATGCACCTGGCACTGAAGGTTCGTTTACAGGGACTGGTGACGGATTGCCTCTAGCACAGATCTATGCCAGGTATCTACAAGGCAATATCATCCTTGCATCTTACGATGGTTATGGATCGGATATCATTATCTATCTCAAAGCCTCAGCTTCCGATATGAGTGAAGTACTTCCCGTCTTCAACAAAGAATGTTCCAAACGATACTTAGAAGCTGATATAAGTCATGACTGGAGTGTACCACGACATCTACTAAATCCACTGATATCAGAAGAAAAATTATAAAACTTGGAAAAATTCTCAAATTTATTATAAAATAAATAAATATTTCAGGAATAAGTTACTTGTACAACTTTTTATTTTCAAACTTTCGGACTTGTCAGTCCTTCAATAGAAGTAACACGTTAATAAATTAATGATAAATACAATATGTGTTTATATATAAATTATTATTTACATATTTTAATTATTTATGGTATTGAGAGAGAGAGATAAATTCATGTTTATAATAACGTTTTATATACATATCGTATTTTAGATATAGTAAAAAATGTTTTTAAAGCTTGGAACATAATTGTTTCGTTAATTTTTCAAGGCGAATGATAAAATGAGGGAAAAAGTTTTCAACTCCACAGACAACGGCTGATTGCTCCCCCTCCCCTCTAAATTGCTTTTCCTCCTCACTCATGTACATATATAACCTTTTAGGGGAATCCCCTTGTAAGACAATAGTGTCTTAATAAAGGTTTTTGTTGTTGTTCCCAAAAAATCATAATTGTTTCTCGTCTAAGAATAATTTGAAACAAATATATATACAAACAAGCACTACAAAACCTTAAAGATAGAGATTGCCTGGCCGGAGTTCATTCTTCTTCAAATAACAAACACTCCGTTCAGAATAATTTTTATTTTTTCGACAAATATATTTTGTATTCGTCTCTCAGAATGATATTAAAAATAAGCTGTCGAAACGTCGAAAAAAATAAAACTCTGGCTGAAATTTCTGTCATTTCAAGTACTACAAAATCCTCCTATTAAACCTGGCGCCACATAAATTCAGAACAGGACAACAGGGAACAGGAAATATCCGTCCTATAGCTCCCGAGGGGGCTCGAGAACCGGGCTGTTAGAAGACAGTAGGGAGGAAAAGTTCAAAGGAGATGTACTGGGAAGTCTTATTGCTGGAGCCATGTCAGTACGTCTGTTTCTAAGGACGTAGCCTTCTTGTCGCCACTAACATCTGGAGTGCTCATTTACATATATCCATTTACATTACTACATATATATATTATAAATAAAAAGATTTTCTGCTTGATTTTTGATTATCTTGTGGATTATGCTATGGTAATGCAGTTGTGGTTAAAATCTTGAAAGTATAATAATAAAAATGGTTTTGATCAGTAATTGTTTTAATTGAGCTAAAGGAATATATTTAAAAAAAAAACAATTTGATATAAGTACTGCCTGGCTTAAGGCGTAAGAATCAAAAAATGAAAAACTTATTTACATAAAGTACAAAGGTTTGAGCCGGCCATCCGGAAACGACAACAATGAGTTTTTTTTATAGGGGAAGCGTGACCTCTGGCGGTCGATTTAACAGAATATCCGATTATGAAATATAACCTTAAATAAAACAATATTTCAGTATGACATATATGTAGTAAGGTAGTCGATCCTGTAGGATGACTGTAGTGTGTTGGTTAAATGCAGTCGTTGTGGCCTCAATGTTAGAGTGGGTTCAGGCGTGAATGTATTACACCAAAGAACGATACATGGTAGATGTCACCACGGAGATGGCGAGAGAGGGAGTGTAGCCGGCGCCGGTCATGGGATAACTGTCAATCGTGTCTCAAAGCGGACTAATCTGTTTGTGTAAGAAGGGGGCATACCCGACTTGTTTTTCGGACCCTTTTCCGGCTTTCCGGCGTCGACTGTAACTCACTCGATTTTATTTGGCAATTACATATACAACTATATAATACATGGGGACATAGATATATATTGGAATATATTACAACATTTTATGCCCCCGTTGATGAAAATTAGCTTATGGTGATTATAGATGAAATCATAAGATAATTATAATGGGGGGAAATAATTTGTATACAAATTGGTTTATATATATCGACATTTGACAAAATACGTAATCAGATTCTTTATTCAAATTTACTCTACAGTAACCGTGAAGGCCTATAGAAAACTCTGAAATGTGGCTGACTAACGAGGCAATGGCACCCCCCATTTCCATGGAGTAACAGGACAAGACACCACCACATTCAAATATACATAGCTTACGAGAACCAGGATATTCATCGGACGTAACAAAATATAGTAGAAAAAACAGCACAGCTTGAATAAAAATATAAACTGTGTTTTTATTTCATATTTCAATGATCAGAACCTTCGTCTTTTTTTTTTCTTCGAAAGCTTGCAACACCTAAACAATAATAATAAAGAAACGCTTTGCCCAAAATAAATCTAGTTTTCCTTATTCAAATAATATCTGAGTAGCTATTGCTTGTTTATATTGATGTCAAAAGTGGAAATTATTATAGACACGTATGATTCTTTTTAAAAATAAACAATTTCTACTACCCTTACTGCAATGGAAAAATTAATGGGAGGACCTGGCTCATCAGTGGTGAACCCTCCCAGCGGTTTTGCCAGTTCAAAAAGGATCATGCCCGTCTATAATAGTTTCCAATTTTGATAACAGATGGCGCGCTAATGCATCATAATATATATTGATGTATTTACAACTAGTATTTTCAATAAGAGATAATCTTTAACAAGAAATAGATGATCTTGCCTATGGTTAATCCTATGTCTATGGCAGATGGAAAGGTTCCGTTGGATTCTTCTGGTCTTGACGCTCATCATTGCCACAGCCCCTGCCATGAGGGACCGTAAGTATCTTCTAAGCTCTTAATTATAACTAGTAACCTCAACCTAATTATAACCAGTAACCTTAACCTAATTATAACCAGTAACCTTAACCTTTTTTTTTGCTTATCCCTAGTATACGTGGGTACAGGCCATGATAATCATGGTGGGTAGTTAGCGACTGATTTTACTGTAAGCGCACCACATGTCTACACATGTGAAAAGCAGTTCGACTTTGCACTTACAAATGTGCCAGAGCCCCGTTTGATTACTTGCACTCGCTGGTGGGGTTGAACTTTTGCAAGAATCGGGGGCCATTGGAGCATTTTTTTTTTAAACAGAAAAAAATGTCCAATGCGGGAATCGAACCCGGGTCCTAGTGGTCGAAAACCAAATGGTTTAACCAGTCTTCCACCGACCCCCGTAACCTTAACCTAATTATAACCAGTAACCTTTTGTTTATAAATATTTTGACGGTAGAGAAGACAAGTATTCCAAAAGCTTAATTAAAAATAATTAATTAATTAATTAAACTTGTATATTGCAAAATGTGTCCAAAGGATTTTTCAAGTGGTAATTTACAAGCATGGTAAGGGGTGATGACTATGCAAATATTTATGATGATATACAACAGAATATTTAAAATAATTATTCAGTGACAATAGTATATCTTGAAATTTTTGGTCAGTTCTCTCTTATATTTTGGCTATATGGGGATGATTACAAGTTTGTCCCAAAAGTTCGTAAACACTTTCAAAAAATTGAAATACCAATATTATTCACCGTTATGTATAATGTATTTGTATTATGTATAAAGTAATTGTATTGTTATGTATTCGCCGTAATAATATTATTCGCCGTTATGTATAATGTCTTTGTATTATGTATAAAGTAACTATTATTCACCGTTATGTATAATGTCTTTGTATTATGTATAATGTCTTTGTATTATGTATAAAGTAATTGTATTATTATGTATTCGCCGTAATAATATTATTCGCCGTTATGTATAATGTCTTTGTATTATGTATAAAGTAACTGTATTATTCACCGTTATGTATAATGTCTTTGTATTATGTATAAAGTAATTGTATTATTATGTATTCGCCGTAATAATATTATTCGCCGTTATGTATAATGTCTTTGTATTATGTATAAAGTAATTGTATTATTATATATTCGCCGTAATATTATTATTCGCCATTATGTATAATGTCTTTGTATTATGTATAAAGTAATTGTATTATTATGTATTCGCCGTAATAATATTATTCGCCATTATGTACCAATTAAACAGATTTTATTGACCGCACAGTCAATTAGTACACTCCGGAGAGAAAGCTCAAATATTTACAATTATTTTACAATTGTTTCAACAGGAGGTCGGACGGCAAGGCGGCCCTAAGCTCAGATAGGTCCCTGAGAGTAAGGGAGTGTAAGTCCCGAGTATGCTCGGAAAGCTTGTCCAGGATTTGGATGATAACTTTCTTGTCCCCTGGCGAAAGTCTCCTGAGGAAGCCCTTCCTATCCTCAGGGTATAGCACCGCTTCCACGAGGTCAGGGTATAAAGAGTCCAGTTGTGGCCACAGGTTGAGTTCCTTCATCAATTGAATGGTTAAAAGTTGCAATTCATCGCAACGTTTATCGATTAGGTCAGCCTCCATTTGGGCAGACGTGGGAGGCGGAGGTGTGGCCATGGCCGGCGTCGACTCCCTCTCTTGGGGAGCGGGTGGTGCTGGCTCGGCAGGCCAAGGCGCAGGCAGTGGGGGTGTTGGAGGCACTGCCGCCGGTCCTGTCTTCAGCTCGGACTTGACCTGATGTAAGATTTTATAGACATTGGTATTGCCTGCGGGCTTCAGGCCAAGGAGTTGTTTAATTAGACCGGCAAGAGCATCGCTCTGCGGAGGTGTCAGGAGCGAGCCTTTTCTTGGGACCTTGGTCTTCGAGGAGAGGAGGTCCAAGACCTCCTCCCGCCCAAGACCAAGAGCGTCCGTCCCAGCAAAGGACACGGTGGGGCTACTCCGAATGAACGCCACGAGGTCATCTCTCGTGGATTTCCTGCTCGATGATGTAGAGGAAGCGGAGGACTCCTCGATGGCGGTCATTTCAATGTCCTGAGCGGGGGGTTCCGACTTCGTTGATTGAGGGCTCACGGAACCCCCAGGTGCCCTCAAGGACGGAGCTGGTATCACAGGTGGAGGGGCAGGAGACGTGTCCTCCACAGGTAAGGCCAAAGGCGCTGGTGGTGGTGGCCGGGGTGCAGCAGGTGGAAGTAGCGCGGCACGGCTCGCGGGAGGCACGTCGGAGAGCTCCATGGTTGGACTGGGAGACGCCGAAGGTGGAGGCTGGGCGGATGGCTGCTGAGGTATGCCAGGCGCAGTCGCTGAAGGGACGCTGGTGGGAGAGGTAGGTGTGGCCGGTCCAGGAGCGTTGGTTCGCCCTGCAAGCAGGGGGCAGTTGGCCCGGCGATGTCCTTGGCCTCGGCACCTGGAGCACCTAATCCTGGAGGATAGGTATGCGGGCCAGGCCTCGCCTTTGATAGTGATGTTGAGACGGGTGGGCAGTCCCTCGATGGTCATTCCTTCGCGGAGGATGATAAACGCTTCTCGGCGGCCGTCGTTATAGATGTACGGGCCAGCCTTCATCAGCTTGGGGGCGATAGATGTTACTCGCCCGAAAGCTGAAAGGGCGCTGATGATGGTTGCATCCCCCACGAAGAAGGGGAGGTTGCCCACCGTAATTCTCTCCGCCCTCTTGCGGAATGGGAAGGCCCTGTGGAGAGTTCCCTCCACCTCGAGGCCCTCGTTGACGAGGCGCTCGGCCATGCCTCTGTTTTCCAGTCCCACCAGGAAGTGGCCGTTCATTTTGGTCACCTGGAAGACCTCCCTGGTGCTCCCAAACATCCTTCCAATGGCCCTCATGTAGTGAAAGGGCTCCAGTTCAGGGCTGCGCTCTACGTAAACGCAGTGGTCCTCGGTGGAAGACGCCTGCCGCGCCCTGGCCTCCGCGATGTGCGCTCGGGTGGTCCGAATTTCCTCCGCCCGCGGTGCCCATCCCGTGGATGATCGTGGCCGGCGAATGGATCCTGCGCCTCTGATGTTAGAGGAAGGTGCAGCCGCCGCAGGTGATTCCGCCGAGCCACGGCGTCTTTTCTTTCTTTGGACAGTGGTGTAGTTGTCCTCGTGTTCAGTATTGTTGTCCTCTGCTAAATCTGCCCAGCTTCTATTGGCTTGGGCAGCGGCCTCGGAAAACGAAGCAGTATCAAAGTTGGTCGGCGCGGCCGGATTTGCATGTTGTCCGCCGGCGGGCGGATTTACATATTTTTGAAATTCGTCTGAAGAAATTGAAATGTTCTTCTGTATGTTTTCTTTCGCTGATAAATCAGCACATAGTTGAGCTTGAAAGCCGATCTTACAGGCTTCTTTTCAGCTTTCGATGGGCTTTCCGCCCGTATCATATTCGGCGTACCGCCGGGATCCATACACTCGCCAGAGGCGAAAAACGCGGAGCTCGCGCGACGCGTGGCCGCACGGTCTTTGTATTATGTATAAAGTAATTGTATTATTATGTATTTGCCGTAATGATATTATTCGCCGTTATGTATAATATCTTTGTATTATGTATAAAGTCATTGTATTATTATATATTCGCCGTAATGATATTATTCGCCGTTATGTATATTATCTTTGTATTTGACAATTAAAATAAATTTATTGACTACTTGGTCAATTTGTACACTCCGGAGAGTTAATTACATTAAAATGTACACTTTTTCAACAGGGGGTACCCTCAGAGAGGGTCTGTAACAATCAAGACGGCAAGGCGGCTCTGATCTCAGACAATCCCCGGCGAATAGAGGGATCCATGTCCTGTGTGTGCTCGATTACCGCTTCCAGGAATTGGGCGAGAAAGATTTTCTGCTCCGGCGAAGGGTATGCGAGGAAGCTCTCCCTCTTCTCAGGGTATCGGACCGCCTCCACGATTTCGCTCACGTAGATCGACGTATCGAGCACGAAATTCGAGAAGGGTCCTCGCATTGATTCTATTATTCTAACCTTGAACACCTTCCAACGGTCCGGCACCGGATCATCCTTCGCATGGGCGAGAGGCGGAGGCGGAGGTGCCGCCATGGCCGGCGCCGACTCCCTCCTCTGGGGAGCGGGCGGCGTCGGCCCAGCAGGCCGAGGCGCAGGCAGTGGGGGTGTTGGAGGCACTGCCGCCGGTCCTGTCTTCAGCTCGGACTTGACCTGATGTAAGATTTTATAGACATTGGTATTGCCTGCGGGCTTCAGGCCAAGGAGTTGTTTAATTAGACCGGCAAGAGCATCGCTCTGCGGAGGTGTCAGGAGCGAGCCTTTTCTTTGGGCCTTGGTCTTCGAGGAGAGGAGGTCCAAGACCTCCTCCCGCCCAAGACCAAGAGCGTCCGTCCCAGCAAAGGACACGGTGGGGCTTCTCCGGATGAACGCCACGAGGTCATCTCTCGTGGATTTCCTGCTCGATGATGTAGAGGAAGCGGAGGACTCCTCGATGGCGGTCATTTCAATGTCCTGAGCGGGGGGTTCCGACTTCGTTGATTGAGGGCTCACGGAACCCCCAGGTGCCCGCAAGGACGGAGCTGGTATCACAGGTGGAGGGGCAGGAGACGTGTCCTCCACAGGTAAGGCCAAAGGCGCTGGTGGTGGTGGCCGGGGTGCAGCAGGTGGAAGTAGCGCGGCACGGCTCGCGGGAGGCACGTCGGAGAGCTCCATGGTTGGACTGGGGGACGCCAAAGGTGGAGACTGGGCAGATGGCTGCTGAGGCAGCCCAGGCGCAGTCGCTGGTGGAACGCTGGTGGAAGGGGTAGGTGTGGCCGGTCCAGGAGCGTTGGTTCGCCCTGCAAGCAGGGGGCAGTTGGCCCTGCGATGTCCTTGGCCACGGCACCTGGAGCACCTAATCCCGGAGGACAGGCATGCGGGCCAGGCCTCGCCTTTGATAGTGATGTTGAGACGGGTGGGCAGCCTCTTGATGGTCATTCCTTCGCGGAGGATGATGAACGCCTCTCGGCGGCCGTCGTTATAGATGTACGGGCCAGCTTTCATCAGCTTGGGGGCGATAGATGTTACTCGCCCGAAAGGTGAATGGGCGCTGATGACGGCTGCATCCCCCACGAAGAAGGGGAGGTTGCCCACCGTAATTCTCTCCGCCCTCTTGCGGAACGGGAAAGCCCTGTGGAGAGTTCCCTCCACCTCGAGGCCCTCGTTGACGAGGCGCTCGGCCATGCCTTTGTTTGCCAGTCCCACCAGGAAGTGGCCGTTCATCTTGGTCACTTGGAAGACCTCCCTGGTGCTCCCAAACATTCGATCTATGGCCCTCATGTAATGGTAGGGCTCCAGTTCAGGGCTGAGCTCTACGAAGACGCAGTGGTCTTCGGTTGAAGACGCCTGCCGCGCCCTGGCCTCCGCGATATGCGCCCTAGTGGTCCTGACCTCCTCCGCCCGCGGGGCCCATCCCGTGGACGATCGTGGCCGGCGAGTGGCCCCTGCGCCTCTGGTCCCAGAGAAAGGTGCAGCCGCTGCAGGAGAACCCGGCGATTCGCGGCGCCTTTTCTTATTCTTGACGACGGTGAAGTCGTCGTCCTCTCCAGGGCCTTGGTCCTGGGTGTAGTCCGCCCAGTTTCCCAGGACACGGGCAGCGCCATTGGATGATGTGGCTGCCGCCGAGCCGGTCGTGACGTCACCGCGCGCGGCGGCCAGATTTGCATTCCAATCGCCTGACGGCGGATTAGCATAATCTTTATTTGCAGAATTATCTCTAGAGATTTCTCGATGTAATTCGTTTTTCAATGAATTCTTGCCACCGGTTGGAGATAGGATGCTGGGCCTTCCAGGCTCTTGTCCAGCAGGTCCTGGGCTCCTTGGTGATGCCGAATTCGGCATGTTTACAGATGATACATCGCTCGCCAGAAGCGAAAAATACGGAGCTCGCGCGACGCGTGGCCGCACGGTCTTTGTATTATGTATAAAGTAATTGTATTATTATGTATTCGCCGTAATAATATTATTCGCCGTTATGTATAATGTCTTTGTATTATGTATAAAGTAATTGTATTATTATGTATTCGCCGTAATAATATTATTCGCCGTTATGTATAATATCTTTGTATTATGTATAAAGTAATTGTATTATTATGTATTCGCCGTAATACCAATTACCAATTAAACAGATTTTATTGACCGGACTGTCAATTAGTACACTCCGGAAAGATAAGCTCAAAAATTTACAATTATTTTACAATTGTTTCAACAGGAGGTCGGACGGCAAGGAGGCCCTAAGCTCAGATAGGTCCCTGAGAGTAAGGGAGTGTAAGTCCCGAGTATGCTCGGAAAGCTTGTCCAGGATTTGGATGATAACTTTCTTGTCCCCCGGCGAAAGTCTCCTGAGGAAGCCCTTCCTATCCTCAGGGTATAGCACCGCTTCCACGAGGTCAGGGTATAAAGAGTCCAGTTGTGGCCACAGGTTTAGTTCCTTCATCAATTGAATGGTTAAAAGTTGCAATTCATCGCAACGTTTATCGATTAGGTCAGCCTCCATTTGGGCAGACGTGGGAGGCGGAGGTGTGGCCATGGCCGGCGTCGACTCCCTCTCTTGGGGAGTGGGTGGTGCTGGCTCGGCAGGCCAAGGCGCAGGCAGTGGGGGTGTTGGAGGCACTGCCGCCGGTCCTTTTTTCAATTCGGATTTGACCTGGTGTAAGATTTTATATACATTGGTATTGCCTGCGGGCTTCAGGCCAAGGATTTGTTTAATCAGACCGGCAAGAGCATCGGTCTGCGGAGGTGTCAGGAGCCAGCGTTTTCTTTGGGCCTTGGTCCTCGAGGAGAGGAGGTCCAAGACCTCCTCCCGCCCAAGACCAAGAGAGTCCGTCCCAGTAAAGGACACGGTGGGGCTTCTCCGGATGAACGCCACGAGGTCATCTCTCATGGATGTCCTGCTCGATGATGTAGAGGAGGCGGAGGACTCCTCGATGACGGTCATTTCAATGTCCTGAGCGGGGGATCCCGACTTCGTTGATTGGGGGCTCACGGAACCCCCAGGAGCCCGCAAGGACGGAGCTGGTATCACAGGTGGAGGGGCAGGAGACGTGTCCTCCACAGGTAAGGCCAAAGGCGCTGGTGGTGGTGGCCGGGGTGCAGCAGGTGGAAGTAGCGCGGCACGGCTCGCGGGAGGCACGTCGGAGAGCTCCATGGTTGGACTGGGAGACGCCGAAGGTGGAGGCTGGGCGGATGGCTGCTGAGGCAGGCCAGGCGCAGTCGCTGAAGGGACGCTGGTGGGAGAGGTAGGTGTGGCCGGTCCAGGAGCGTTGGTTCGCCCTGCAAGCAGGGGGCAGTTGGCCCGGCGATGTCCTTGGCCTCGGCACCTGGAGCACCTAATCCCGGAGGATAGGTATGCGGGCCAGGCCTCGCCTTTGATGGTGATGTTGAGACGGGTGGGCAGTCCCTCGATGGTCATTCCTTCGCGGAGGGTGATAAACGCTTCTCGGCGGCCGTCGTTATAGATGTACGGGCCAGCCTTCATCAGCTTGGGGGCGATAGATGTTACTCGCCCGAAAGCTGAAAGGGCGCTGATGACGGTTGCCTTCCCCACGAAGAAGGGGAGGTAGCCCACCGTAATTCTCTCCGCCCTCTTGCGGAATGGGAAGGCCCTGTGGAGAGTTCCCTCCACCTCGAGGCCCTCGTTGACGAGGCGCTCGGCCATGCCTCTGTTTGCCAGTCCCACCAGGAAGTGGCCGTTCATTTTGGTCACCTGGAAGACCTCCCTGGTGCTCCCAAACATCCTTTCAATGGCCCTCATGTAGTGAAAGGGCTCCAGTTCAGGGCTGCGCTCTACGTAAACGCAGTGGTCCTCGGTGGAAGACGCTTGCCGCGCCCTGGCCTCCGCGATGTGCGCTCGGGTGGTCCGAATTTCCTCCGCCCGCGGTGCCCATCCCGTGGATGATCGTGGCCGGCGAATGGCTCCTGCGCCTCTGATGTTAGAGGAAGGTGCAGCCGCCGCAGGTGATTCCGCCGAGCCACGGCGTCTTTTCTTTCTTTGGACAGTGGTGTAGTTGTCCTCGTGTTCAGGATTGTTGTCCTCTGCTGAATCTGCCCAACTTCTATTGGCTTGGGCAGCGGCCTCGGAAAACGAAGCAGTATCAAAGTTGGTCAGCGCGGCCGGATTTGCATGTTGTCCGCCGGCGGGCGGATTTACATATTTTTGAAATTCTGAAGAAATTGAAATGTTCTTCTGTATGTTTTCTTTCGCTGATAAATCAGCACATAGTTGAGCTTAAGCCGATCTTACAGGCTTCTTTTCAGCTTTCGATGGGCTTTCCGCCCGTATCATATTCGGCGTACCGCCGGGATCCATACACTCGCCAGAGGCGAAAAACGCGGAGCTCGCGCGACGCGTGGCCGCACGGTCTTTGTATTATGTATAAAGTAATTGTATTATTATGTATTCGCCGTAATAATATTATTCGCCGTTATGTATAATGTCTTTGTATTATGTATAAAGTAATTGTATTATTATGTATTCGCCGTAATAATATTATTCGCCGTTATGTATAATGTCTTTGTATTATGTATAAAGTAATTGTATTATTATATATTCGCCGTAATAATATTATTCGCTGTTATGTATAATGTCTTTGTATTATGTATAAAGTAATTGTATTATTATATATTCGCCGTAATAATATTATTCGCCAAGTTATAAGAAAACGTTTTAATAAAAACACGAACTTTAAGGATAACCTTATAAAAAAGCATTTCTAAATGTAATAGTTTTGTATATATATATTTTTTTTGTTATTATACGTTTGGAAGGTTTATTTGAGAACCAAATTTCGTTTTTTTTTTCTTTGATTCCTTCTAGAGATAACACTTTCTGTTTTTACTACCCTATATCTTCATTTAAATTGATATATTTTTATTAAAATTGATATAAAATTGAATTTATCAAGAAAATGGGTTTGCTAAATATCAGGTAACAAGTTAAATCAACGTTTAGTTTATTTTTGTTCCACTAGATGGAGCTCTGCCATCTAAAATGTTCATGTAAGCGATCAGGATATGTCTTTTTTTATCTTAATATCAACACGACCTTTATTCTTCTTATTTATTCACAGACACACACACATATATATATGCATATGTACTGCACTACGCTGACAAGGGTCAACAACCCGAAATGCGTACGTGGTTGGCTTTTCTTGATTTATCAAGAGATTGGGTTAGCGAAATATCACGGAACAAGTTTTAAGGAACGTTTTGTTTATTTTTGTTCAACTAGATGGCGTTCTGCTTTCTAAAAATTCTCACATGAGCGGTCAAGATATGCCTTTTTTTGTTGTTGTTTTTAATATCAACATCTGACCTTTTTTTCTATTTTTATCTCATTTTCACACACACAAAACACACACATATATATATGTCATAATATTACTCTTCCAGGAATAATAAAGTAAACCTAGAGTCAGCCCAGAGAGAGACAGCAGCTAAAGTCCAGTCATTTGAGACACCAGCGACATTCCAGGGGGCGACCACAGGGGCGTTACTTGGAACCTCAGGACTAATTAAGACAGTTGAGGATTTTTTGTGTGCGATACGAACGGCCGGCCGCTCAGCGGCGGGCAGGCTGGCTGTCCCCCCCCCCCCCCATCTCTCTCTCTGGTTGTCTGGGATTTCTCTACCAAATTGTGGTGTCCTTATTTCTCTTTCCCCACATTATTATTATATTGCCACATATATATAGTAATGTAGTTTTGTTTATGCTGTTGGATGAATGTAGTGTGGCATGTTGGTTGCAGTCGTGGTGTCCACAATGATTAGAGTGGGTTCAGGCGTGATTGGGATTACATAAAAGGACGAAGCATGTTGGATGTCACTATAGAGATGGCGAGAGAGTAAGTGAAGCCGACACCGGTCAGGGGAGATCTGTCTAGAGGGGTCTGTCAAATCTCGTGTCTCCAAGCGGACTAATCTGTTTGCGTAAAAAGGGGACATACCCGACTTGTTTTTTTGGACCCTTTTCCGGCGCCGACTGTCACTTACTCGATTTTATTTGGCACTTTGGCAATTACATATACATCTATACAATACATGGAGACATAGATATATATTGTAATATATTACAACATATATATAATAATAATTCTATATTTAGAACGATATATATATTTTTACCCTCGCTAGCTGGTAAGATAAATATGTAAATATGTGGACACAAATTGAGTTGCATAGAGGTTAGGAACAAAGAGATGGGAAGATATCGACGAATTCCAGCTATAAAAATACCTCAGCACATTTCCCATTTATTCTTTGTTCGCCTCAGGGCTTAGGTTTCTGGAACCAAATTCAATCAGATAATTTCTTTCCCTTATAACATCTTTTTCTCTTTTTCCATACAACCCGTCGTCGAAACTCTTTAATATATTTTCCTTAATTCTCTCTCTCTCTCTCTTCATTTAATTGTTATTTTACCTTGAACGAGACATGGTACATAGTCTTATTAGAAATTATTAGACAAAGAGAAAAAACGGCGTTTCGCGTCTTATAAGAAGCTTCTTTCCATGATAGAAGGAAGGTTCGGTGGACGAATGGTGTAAACCGTCGACTTTATACAGCTACGGCCCGGGTTCGAATCCCGTATTGGGAACTTTTTTCTGAAAAAATAAAAAATTGTTTCAAAGTGTTCGAACTCACCAGTGAGTGCAAGTAACTAAACGAGACTCTGGTATACTTGTAAGTGCAAAATTCAAACTTTTTTCTACATGTGTAGATAGCTGTTCGACTTTTGCACTTACAAGTGTGCCAGAGCCTCGTTTAGTTACTTGCATTCGCTGGTGAGGTTGTACTTTGTAGACATGTGTAGACAGGAATTCGACTTTTGCACTTACAAGTGTACCAGAACCTCGTTTAGTTACTTGCATTCGCTGGTGAGGTTGTACTTTGTAGACATGTGTAGACAGGAATTCGACTTTTGCACTTACAAGTGTACCAGAACCTCGTTTAGTTACTTGCATTCGCTGGTGAGGTTGTACTTTGTAGACATGTGTAGACAGGAGTTCGACTTTTTCACTTACAAGTGTGCCAGAGCCTCGTTTAGTTACTTGCATTCACTGGTGAGGTTGTACTTTGTAGACATGTGTAGACAGGAGTTCGACTTTTGCACTTTCAAGTGTGCCAGAGCCTCGTTTAGTTACTTGCATTCGCTGGTGAGGTTGTACTTTGTACCAGGTGTACTTGAGATAAGTAAAAAAGAATAGGATGAAGGATGATAGATATACCACTGACCATTCCGTGCTTTAAGTCTATTCTCAGTAGGTTGAAATAGTAATCGTCAATTTATAGAAGACAGAATATGAGATCAACTAGGGATAAGTTCTGACTAGCCAACTTCCCTCTCCTTATACTTCTACATAGACTTCTATATAGACCATCACTCTTCATATATTCAACCTTTTCATACGTCATTCAAAAGTTAGAAATATTAAATTATTTCTCTTTGAAATTAAAAATGATTTTTCATAAATAAAAAAAAAAGAAACTTATGCGGTTAAACTGGTTGTATAGCTTTATAATTATACGCCGCAGTCATTTATAAGTATTATTAGTCAGTTTAAATATTAGTTACGAACGGAGAAATACGTCCAGGATAGCCTAGTGGACATGGCACCTGCCCGGTAAACAGAAGGTTGTGGGTTCGATTCCCGCTCCTGGACACTTTTATTTTTCCGTTCGCCATTACTCTTCATATTTTTCACCCTCCATACGTCATCCATTCATATATAGACCATCACTCTTCATATATTCAACCTTTTCATACGTCATTCAAAAGTTAGAAATATTAAATTATTTCTCTTTGAAATTAAAAATGATTTTTCATAAATAAATAAAAAAAAAAAAGAAACTTATGCGGTTAAACTGGTTGTATAGCTTTATAGATTATCTTTATTTACATATTTAAATATGAAACTATTTTAGACGCGTATGATTCTTTTTATAAATAAAACAATTTCTACTGCCCTTAAAGCAATGGAAAAATTTATGGGAGGGCCTGGCTCATCAGTGGTGAACCCTCCCAGCGGTTTCGCCAGTTTAAACTACCATTACAGTAAAGGCAGTAGAAATTGTTTTATTTATAAAAAAGAATCATACGCGTCTAAAATAGTTTCGTATTTTGATAACAGATGGCGCGCTAATGCATCATAATATATTTACATATCTCTCTATAAGATACATTTCTATATGTGGTACAGTAGACTCTCCTATAACGCGAGTTTTTACAACGCGATTTCGTACAACGCGATAAAAAAATTGCGACAAATTTATTTATACAACGCGAATTTTCGTATAACGCTTTATAAAATAAACAATTTACCCTAACAACATTCGCCTTATACAAGTTTTATTTCGTACAACGCGAATTCCTATAACGCGATTTCATACAACACCGAACACATTAATCACGTTATAGGAGAGTTTACTGTATTGTGGTATATATAGCCCGTTATTACTTTACTAGGCTTATAGTGTAGTAAATATGGTGTAGGTATTACAGTAATGATCATATTAACGACATGTTCTCTCCAGAAGTTAACCCGCTGTTGTCCAGGGGAGTACGACCGATACAACCAACTAGCCACTTACCTCTTCTACAACAGAAAGTAAGTTCCCAGGACATTCCCCTACATCGCCTTCCTATTCTATAACGATGATATATATATATATGGAAAACAATAGAGAAAATAAAAGTGCTATGCCATCTAAAAAACACATGTGCTCCTGGTCAGGAAATGCCTTCTTTATTTTTAATATCAACACCTGACCCACTTATCTTTTATTTTTTTCAATTGTTTTTTCATATATGTATAAATTGTGACATTATTATAAAATAGTTATAATGTTTTACCCTGACAAAAAAAAATTGGCGTTCAGCCAACCAAATTACTAGTACTTCAAATAAAAGATACTTCGGCCAGTAAATCTTTTTTATTGTCTAGACGTATTTTATTGCCGAAACGTCGAGACAATAAAAAATATTTACTGGCCGAAGTGTATTTTATTTGAAGTACTATGAATGCTGGCCAGGCAGCCTCTATCTTTACGATAAATTACTAGTAATTGAATACTCTCTTCAATCCAATTATATATGCTTTTTATTATCAATATAACTACATATAAAAGAAAATAGGGTTGAGAAAAATCAACCTTCAATATATTCATAGCACTCTATATATTATTTACCTAATCAAAGATGTCTAACCATGACTGCTATTGTACCAGGAGGAGCTGTATCAGAAGGAACGGGATGTGCGATCATAGGCCCCACTGATTGCTGTTTCAGCGCGGCCTGTAGATGCAACTTGTGGGGCACCAACTGCCGTTGTCAGAGGCCTGGCTTGTTGCAAGGCCTCGGGCGATAGCAAGCCACCCTTTCAATCCAACCTTGGGCGCTTCCCACTTGACGTACCCTTCTTATATTGATTTAATATCGTTCCAAAAGATTTTCAAGTAGAAAAAATTAAAATAAACGTAAGGATAATAAACTTTTTTTTTGTAAATCTTTGATTTAAAAAAAAATAATTATAAATTATTAATTTTAAAGATAGGTAAAGAAAGAAATAGGATGAATAATCAAATATTAAAATTAATATTCTATTCCTAAATTAAATATTCTTTAGAATTTATATATTTTAAAATATTTTTTCTATTATAATATTACATTTCCACTATTATAAACGTTTTTCTCTAAAACAGTGTTTCGAGAGTCAAGAGAATTTTTGAAAAATATCTTCAAATATCAAAATTCATTATTCATATCGTGCAATACACAAAATATGTAATAATGATAAAGGCTGAAACCATTCTAAAAAATGTGCTCACAAATCTATTCGTCTGATACGAATTTAGGCCTAAATTTTTATCAGCCTACAATTATATTTTGTTGGAAAAAAATCTTCCTTTGAAGTTTGTTTTTGGGGATAAAAACATAAGATCTTTTCCTCTAAATTGAATATTTATAAGTAATTTATTCACTTTAAATTTATATGCTACATTTCCTATATATAATTTAAAATATATATCATTGCTTAATATGTTCGTTTCATTTTTTATAATTATAAAAAATAAATAAATACTTTATATATTAAAAATAATATTTACTTTAAAAGCCTTTTTCAAAATGTTGCCTGAAATAATTAATATTATTTTTTTAAATACTATAGATAATTTTTATATTATATTTTTATGTTAATGCACAATTATTTTTATATTTTGTTATATAAACGCGCATATTTTTAGAATTATATATATATTTTAATACATATATATATATTATAAAATGTATAAATATATGCGAAATAATTCTGCTTCAAAATTTTTTTTTTTATATAATATTTTTGCATGTGTGTTGTGTGCATTTATTTTTATGTTTAAGTGTGGAATTGTCTTTGTTAGTTACATGTGCATTTTACCTATTTTTATATATACTTCAAATATAAAGTAAACGAGATGAAATTACGCCTAGACGAATTGAGCATTTCCGCACAGTATTGATATATCGAGATTCTATATATTTATAATTATTTTATATTTAAATAAAAAATCATTAAGTAATTTATTTATTTTATATCAATATGTACACGAATTCTATTCATTTCTGACACATTTCAACAATAATGGAGCTTGTTTGTTTATTATGTCTCATTAATTTTTGCAGATCAATTTTATGTATTTTTGTTGCATATTTTCATGGAAGTGGCCATTAATAAATATACATATAGCATCTCATTTGTGATTTATTATCGTTATTAGAATGAGGCAGTTTATCGTGTGATGAAAATAAATGGCTTGTTTATACCGATGTATCAAGGGTTTTAGAAATAATGATAAGAGATTCCATATGGCATTATATGTATATAAATTATAATATTTTGTGATGATTATTTTAAATTAAAATATTAATTTATCTGAACCAAAATTAAAAAGTTGTTTAAAAAGAATTAGGGAGGCGAAGATAGAGAGAAATGAACTATGAATAAAACAAATTTCAAAAAGATTTTTTAATTCTTATTAACAATATTTCACGCAAAAGCTTCGGCAGTTACGTGTCATATATTCGGAACATAGAAAAAAGGAAAAGGTGAAGATATTTAGAGTAGAAAAAGAGCTAAAGACAGAACCATTTTTCATCTTTTTTTTTATAACTTTTAAAATAGTAATTTAAAATGTTTATATTCTTAAAAAATATATAATATAAATATATATATATATTATAAAATAAAAAGATTTCTGTTGTTTTTGATTATCTTGAGTTATATAATCATTATCTGTTGCTTTATTTTGTTATATACGAGTATGTTACCATATTGTTTTGCAGTCGTGGGAATAATAAAATAGTTTTGAATCGGAGATTTCTTTATTTGAGCTAAGGAATACTAGTATATATATATATATATATGAAAAACATAATTTGGTAAAAGTACCTGCCTGGCTTAAGGCGAGTAGAACAAGGAAAACAAAAGATTATTTACATAATATACAAAGATTTGAGCCGGCCATCGGGAAAAAAACAACAACGAGTTTTTATATACAAAGCGTGAACTCTGGCGGTCGATTTAAAATAATATTTGAATCTATGATATATAATTTTAAATAAAATAATATTTTTATATAACATATATATAACTGTTTTTTTTTTCTAGTCCTAATTTAAAATTACTTTGTTATAGTTTACATCCTCGTTTTGAAATTTTGCATTCAGATCTGTGAGCAATATTTTCAATAATATATAAAAATAGATAATGGTCATCTTATGCACTCTGTGTCTAGGTAAATAGAAATTAGCATACCTATGTGGTTAATAATATCACGAAATCCTTGGTATATTTCATCATTATTTTGGGTTTTCTATGAAATTTCATGGTGTTTAGAAGGAACAAAAATAATGTGTTATTCGACAACTTTACCGCAAATGTTTCTTTTGAACGAAAAATCGTATTTTATTTTAGGACAAACAGCGATCATCTCCATCCCCAGGGATGAAGCATGAAAGGATGAATTGCGAAAAGCAATGAAAAACGGAAAATTCCCATCCCTGGAAAATTTATTTTTCCGTTTGTCATTGCTCTTCGCAATTCATCCTTTCATGAGTCATCCCTGGGGATGGAGATGGTCGCTGTTTCTCCTAGAAATAAAACACGATTTTTCGTTCAAAAGAAACATTTGCTATAAAGTTGTCGAACATCTTTCTATGGTCATAAGCCGCATTATATTGTATTATAATGGTTGTAAATATATTTTAAGTTTAATTAATTAATTGTTTTCACAGAGTATATGTGTGTAAGATAACAAGTAAATAAGCGCTAACTGTAACGGCAGCTGGCATGCCTATATAGTAAACTAGACGGGTGACCCGGGCTTCGCCCCGGGATTGACCCGTGTGCATATCTACCCGAGTGATATATATTTAGATAAGATTTTTTTATAATTGTTTGTTATTAGCATTATCTATTTGTTTGCATCAGCATAATTTAATCTAATCTTTGATAGAGTGCGCTGTTCGTGAGCTAAGTAGAATAATTTGAATATATAGTTTTAATAATTGATTTATATATTTTTTAAATAGCCTATCGTCTTCCCCGTATTTTTTTACCTATGTATGGAAATTTTGGTTTGAATTAGTGAACTACTGCGAATTTGTATACCGGACATACAAACAAACAAACATACAAACATTGATTTATATATATATATATTATCAGTGAGCACATCACTGATGGTACTCTGTGCAATTGACTTTTGACTGATTGTAGATATATCCACATGTAAACTTATGTCTGATAATTAATATATTATATCCGATATTAGCCTAAAAGAAATAAAAACTTTTCTTTTAAACTTCCAAGTACTTCTTGCTGATTAACGTCAACCAACAAATACGAGGACGTTACACTAACCGTTAGAAGATAAGTTATTCTCTATGTTATAAGTTTCTCTTTTTTATTTTATTCTCTCTCTTGTAAATCAAATCAATAATGTTTGATTAATATTCTTGGAATCAGTTTCTTTAAAAAGTCTAAGCAGAGTCAACAATTGGTAGCAGAGTCCCGTGGTTTGATATAAAGCTCAAAATCGAAAATATTTAATCAGAAGATTAAGCAAGAAGTTTATTCTAATCTGTAAACTGAAGTACTTCTGAGAATATTAAAGGTATTTATATAGATTAAGTTAAATTATATCTATATATTGCATTTTATAATACAATATAATACGGCTTATAATTGTAGAACGACATTTGAAATTATCCTGCATGTGTTTCTTTTGAACGAAAAATAGAAATTTATTTTAAGGAGAAATAACGATTATTTCTAACCTTAGGGATGAAGTATAAAAGGATGAATTGTGAAGAGTAATGATAAACGGAAAAATAAAAGTGTCCAGGGATGGGAACCGAACCCACAGTGTTCCGCTTACCGGGCAGATGCCATGTCCACTAGACTACCCTGGACATATTATTCCGTTCGTAAATATTATATAAAGTAATATATTTGTTTATTAGTTCACAAAAGTCGAAAATGTCTGATTATAATTTTTTATCTCAAACAAAAATTGAACCATTAACAGGAACTAACTATCAAATTTGGGCGTTGAAAATCGGCGCAGTTCTGAGAGGTAGAAAATTATTTGAATGTGTAAATTCTGATCCACAGAACCTGATATGAAAGACAAAAGTTCTTGGGAGATTTGTAATGAGAAAATGATGAAGCTTTTGGGATAATCATCACTACGTTGACAAATGAACAAGCTGGAATGTTCATAGGAGAAACAAATGCAAAGAAAGTCTGGGACTCACTGGGAAAAACATACACAGACAATTTGGAAGATAAGATCATTGATATAGACTTAGAATAAAAGAACATTAGAATGAAGATAATGAAACTGCAGATGAATATATAACGAAGGCAGAAAATATTGCTGCGAGAAGTTCATCATTATGGCATCAATTTCCTTCAAGAGAGCTTTTATTTCACATTGTTAGAGGCATGCATCCAAGGTATGAAAATATTTCTATTGTCTTACGATCTAAGAGAGAGGCAACAATTAAAGATATTCAACAAACTCTAAGAGAAGAAGAGTCAAGAAGAAATATGAGAATAAATCAATCGGTTGAGAATGGGCATGAACAAGCATACATAATTAAAGATAGAAAAGTTAAACAATTTCAGCCAAAAAGATGTTTTTGTCTGTAATAAAAAGGTACATCTAGCTAAAGATAAAATTCTCTTCTACGGTCTATTTTAAAGAAATTTTGACTTTTTAAAAGCTTTTATTTAACTTGCTTTTCTGTCTGTCTGTTCACAAATCTTGCAATCGATTTTTAATATACTCCTAGAGCACGTAGGAATCTGAAATTTGGTATACTTTTCAGAACCCGATGACAATGCAAGTCGACAAATTTTCAGACTTCTGGGTTGTCAGGGTGGCCGGAAATGGATCAAATTTCCTTTCAAATTTTGTAAATTAATTTTAATATACTTCCAGATCACATAGAAGTATGAAACTTTTAACACTCATTCAGTCCAATCAAAAATGCAAGTGTACAAATTTTTATACTATGGGTGGTCGGAATGGCCAGGAATGAACAAATTTCTATATTTCTTTTTAAGTCTTATGTTACGTCTCTTACAAGGAATTGACCAATCCGCCGCGAGCAGGCTTCCGTCTATTTAAGGCCTAATCCTTAATGAACTTTTGATTCTAAGTATTGTAAATTCATGACTAAAAACTAAATAATTAATAGATAAAAATACATTTTAAAAAAATCTTTTATTTAAATGCACTAAAAAGGAAAAAATAAAATATTGTATCTTCTGTCATTGAGCAATTAAATGCATCTGAGTGAAATTAAAAGCGGCGGGGGACGATCATATTTAGAGAAGAGGTAAAAATATAGCAAACACTTATAAAAATCAGTTGCTACATATTAAATCACATTAGGTTCAATATTCATGATGATCGTCCCCTGCCGCTTTTATTTTCACTCAGATACATCTAATTGCTCAATGACAGAAGATACAATATTTTATTTTTTTACTTTTTAGTTCATTTAAATAAAAGATTTTTTTCAATGTATATTATCTATTAATTATTTTCAAATAATTTTTCCATTGCAGTAAGGGCAGTAGAAATTGTTTAATTTTTTTTTTAAATCATACGCGTCTATAATAGTTTCGAATTTTCATAACAGATGGTGCGCTAATGCATCGTATATAAGAAAATTATGTTGACTATGGTTAAATTTAGAATAGCTACTTATATGTAAAATTAAAAAGGTATACACCGATAAAATTAATTGCAAAAAGTTTATTTATTTATCGGTGTATACCTTTTTAATCTCCAATTATTCCACAATTTACTTATATATAAACAGAAGATTAACACAAAGCAATAACACGCCATCTATACATATAAAATGAAAGGATTTAAAATCACGAATGTTTCTTTTATATATAATACAAACTTCTACTGCCCTTACTGCGATTGAATGTAATTCTACTGTCCTATAGGCTTATGTCCATAGTTTTCTTGTAAACCATTTCTGAGATTCCATCCTTCAGTGCTGCGTATATAAGCAGAATCGTCCAATACAGTATTAGAGCTCTGAGAAGCGGTCTGGTGGATTAAATTGGCGAAACCGCTGGGAGGGTTCACCACTGATTTGCCAAGCCCTCCCAATATACTTTTTCATCGCAGTAAGGGCAGTAGAAGTTTGTATTATGTATAAAAGAAACATTCGTGCTTTTAAATCCTTTCAATTTATATAAACAGAAGATCAATCTTAGCAGCGTTATCAGATTTTTAAACAGCAATTTGAGTCGTATATTACGTGTAAACTAAATCTATAATCATTCAATCATAGAGAAAGGTAAATCAAACTTCTTTTTTAATATATATTCCAAGAATATTTTGTTAATAAGACTTTAGCGGTGTATATATGTTATTAAAAAAAGAAGAGATTTCCTGCATGATTTTTTATTATCTTGAGGATTATGCTATGGTAATGCAGTCGTGGTTAAAATCTTGAAACGTATAATAAAAATAGTAAAGATTAGAAATAGCTTTAATTGAGCTTATGGAATATAGAAAAGACATAATTTGATAAAAGTACTGCCTGGCTTAAGGCGTAAGAATAAAAAATAAACTTATTTACATAATTTACAAAAGGTTTGAGCCGGCCATCGGGAAACAACAACAATGAGTTTTTTATAGGGGAAGCGTGACCTCTGGCGGTCGATTTAACAGAGTATTTGAACTTATGAAATATAATTTTAAATAAAATAATATTTTAATATAACATATATATATATTTACAAATGAAAACACTAAAACGGGAATGTTTCTTTTCACAAATAAATCAAACTTCTACTATCCTTTCTGCGATGAAAAAATATTAGGAGGGCTTGGCTCATCAGTGAAGAACCCTCCCAGCGGTTTCGCCAATTCAATCTACCAGACCGCTTCTTTAGAGCTCTAATGCTGTATTAGATCATTCTGCTTTTATATGCAACACTGAAGGGTGGAATCTTAGAAATGGTATTTAAGCAAACCATGGATATAAGGACAGTAGAAGTTTGATTTATTTGTGAAAAGAAACATTCGCGTTTTGGTGTTTTCATTTGTATTATATAGATGGCGTGTTATTGCTATGTATTAATTTATATATTTGAAATATATAAGCAATATGCCATATATATTTACATCCAAAATACACATGTTTAAGACATGGTTATCATGGTTGGTAAGTTTGCGATTGGCTTTACTGTAAGTACACCAGACATATTTACATATGCAAAAAATCAGTTTGATTTACATTGTACCAGAGTCCCGTTTGGTTATTTGAATTGAATATGCGTGTACATGTGTTCATTCTGTGTGACAATTAGCCCATTGCTCATTTGACAAAGATATTCGTAAATCTATTTAAATCACCAACCAAAATAAACGTATTTATATATTTTTAAAATTCGAAATAGATAACATAAAATTATACTTGGCTTCTGGTTATATACAATATTTGTTTTGATTTAACTTCAAACATAGAAAAACAAACTCTATTTGTTGATCTTTGATGACACCGCGTCTGCTCATTAAATGGTATTTTGCAACTACGGCCGGGGAGCATCTGGTCGACCAATCAACAGCAGAAAGGTTACCTTACCGTTAGCTATCGAGACCCCACCTCCCGTCTGTGCTGACACAACGGTAATATAAAGTAAATGAACTACGCATGCGTCTAGCCAACCAATCAAAATCTGAAAGGTTACCTTACTGTTAGCCATCGGGAACCGACCTCCTGTCTGTGCTGACACAACAGCAACATAAAGGAATTGAACTACGCATGCGTCTAGCCAACCAATCAAAAGCAGAAAGGTTACCTACCGTTAGCCATCGGGAATCCCCCTCCCATCTGTGCTGACACAACAGCGACATAAAGGAAATGATCTACGCATGCGTCGCTTGATGGTCGCTGAGGAAGCAAGAGAAAGGCCAATAAGCGGGAGAATGAAAGTGACACCATATATACCAATTAAGGCATTATATTATAGGCATCATTAAGGCTTTTATTATAGTGATAAACATTCTCTCTCTATTTTCATTATTGTTATCTTTACTTTTTGTCAAAACGTTTAGAAATTGTATATATTATACGTATCCCTAAATTGTCATCACAGATAATTCTTGGTCTATGTGTTAGAATATACATAATTCTGTGATTTTATTATTTTTGACCACTGACTGGAATTTTTGGAATTGCATAGAATTTAAAATCTGCAAATTTCGCCAAATTTCGCCGCGTTATAATTATTTAGAAGTGGTACTTCTGATGTATCCATGTTAAAGGGCATATTAGTCTGAAGGCATGAGAAATAAAAGAAATGTAAAAAGAAACCAAACCCTAGATTCTTTATTGATTGTGTTAAATGGATATTTAATATAAAATAAGTTTTTAAAAGATAAGATTCTGCTTATTTCTGATAACCTAATACATTAAAGATATTAAATAATTGTATGTAATTCTACTGTCCTCAAAGCTTATATCCATAGTTCTTCTAAAATACCCATTCCAAGAGTCTAGCTACAGTATCACTATAAAAGGAAGTTCCAAAAATGCAATATAACGGCGGTATGGTAGATTAAACTGGCGAAACCGCTGGGAGGGTTCACCACTGATGAGCCTGGCCCTCCCATTAATTTTTCCATTGCAGTAAGGGCAGTAGAGAAATTGTTTAATTTCAAAAATAATCTTAACGCCTTTAAAATAATTTCGAATTTTGATTAAAGAAATTGTCAAAATGTTTACTCGTAAACAGCTATCCTGTCTATTGTGATATTACTTTTCTTTATACTGAGTCCATATTACATTTTTGATTTTTAACCACACTATGACATAGTACGTTTTTGAATATACTCATGAACAATACTAAAGGAAGTTTCATAATTTAAGCATAATCCACTCATTATTTGCTTATAACGGTGCATTTCCCATACATGTAAACTCGAACGTTCTCCTTTTAATAAAATAAATATGATGTAATAATAAAATAACATATATGCATGCTAAAAGGTACAATTTCCTTAAAAGTTTATCCATATGAGTGTAAGACCCCCAAATTAACATTATAATCAATTTTTTTTTTTATTATCTTTATATTTCTTTTGATAGAAATGTGTGTTTTAGAATTAATGTTTGTATATATTCTTCATATATTGCTGTTTCTAACTTTCCCCAACATTTTTAATACTGTTTACTTGTAAAATATTAAAAGTGTTGTGTTTATTGTGTGCGTAATGAGCCCATTGTTGGATTGAATACCAACAAAATTTTGTGAAAATATTTTACTTTGACTTTTAAAGAAATGTGAAACACACATACAAGTAATTCTTGGTTGTAATAAAATGAATTAAACTTACTTGCATCTCATTGGTATCGTGTGCTTAGTTTACATTACATTTGCATATTCTTGTACACCTGGCTTGTTTCAATAAAGTACATGTATATTACAACATTGTATTTAAGACACAAGTACACATAAAGTCTTTTAAGATACTTGGTGTGTTATATAAAATTATTCTGTAATTAAGAAAAAAAGCATCTTCTTATCGTGTAACTTAAATTTGCTGATGGCTTGCGCCATCTATCGGAATAAATATCAACTATTATATTGTGGCGAAGAAATAATTTATTATTTAATTTAATTATTCAATGAAAATATTTGGAAACAGATTTATTATTTAACACAAAGCAATAACGCGCCATCTATACATATAAAATGAAAGAATTTAAAGCACGAATGTTTCTTTTATACATAATACAAACTTCTACTGTCCTTACTGTGATGCGGTCTGGTGGATTAAATTGGCGAAACCGCTGGGAGGGTTCACCACTGATGAGCCAAGCCCTCCCAATATATATTTTTTCATCGCAGTAAGGACAGTAGAAGTTTGTATTATGTATAAAAAGAAACATTCGTGCTTTTAAATCCTTTCAGATTTATTATTTGTAAAATCATCATTTAGTTTCCTAGCTTGCTTGCTCGATATTCTCTAGCTGTAGATAGTTGGGGTTAATTTGTTAATATTTGTCGACTAGTCGTGGTGACGTCATCAATAAATACTTTCACATCTTCAGATATACAAAGACTTGATTTCTACGCTACAATATATAATCAAGAATAGGTATTTGGCCAATTCTGGAATAATCAAAAAATCAATGAATAGTTGATATTTATTCCGATAGATGGCACAAGCCATCAGCAACTTTCAGTTGCACGATAAGGAGATACCTTTTTTTCCTTAATTTATGGAACCTTATACCAGTACAATGTCACATCTTTGTACTCTTTTCTTCTGTAATTGTTTTAAAAGAAATTTCACCTGGATTATATACACTGTTCAACAACATTTTTACCTCCAAGAGAACCTGATGGTGTTTCTAGTATAATTTTCATGCTGAACTCAAAATTCTTATCAGAAATTTTCCATCGCTCATGGGTTTTTTTTTCGTGACAACCTTTTTTTATTTCTTCAAATAAAAGACACTTCGACCAGTAAATATTTTTATTTTCTCGACGTTTCGACAAAAATCTTTTGTCCTCGTCAGGAGCGAACAAAAATTAAAACATTTGGCAAAGCATTAGAAATAATTTAAGGCTGCAAGGGCGTTCTCACGTGATATTTGAAATTTTGTACAACATCTAAAGCACGAGTCAAAAAACAAATATTTAACTCACAAAAGACTATGATCTTTGAAATAAATTATATAAATATATATAATGAGAAATTATAAAAATATATCTATATTAATAAAATGCAAATTTCATAAGAGGACATCACTAAAAACTTTCGTTACAATGCATCAATTTCGACCAAATTTTCAACATTTATGTAAAACGAGATGGAGCAGGTTTTGCTTAACGTCAAAATATTTTTCCCTAACATTAACATGCGTAACTTCGCTGTTATCGATTAAATACAAAAAAATCAACAGAGTTAATTTTATTTATATATAAATACAAAATTAAATTTCAACAGAGTTAATATTTTTACATACTAGCTAATAATCTCAATCTGAAAATATAATATAAAAAGCCAACAATGAAGAGTAAATGTAATATAAAAAGCCAACAATGAAGAATGAATGTAAGATAAAAAGCCAACAATGAAGAGTAAATGTAATATAAAAAGCCAACAATTATGAATGAATGTAAGATAAAAAGCCAACAATGAAGAGTGAATGTAAGATAAAAAGCCAACAATGAATAGTAAATGTAATATAAAAAGCCAACAATGAAGAATGAATGTAAGATAAAAAGCCAACAAAGAAGAGTAAATCTACTTATATAATTGCCTTATTCTGTCTGTGTGAAGTTCACTGCGTGAAGTTCACAGATAGATTTTGGTCAGAATATAATATAAAAAGCCAACAATGAAGAATAAATTTAAGATAAAAAGCCAACAATGAAGAGTAAATATAATATAAAAAGCCAACAATGAAGAATAAAGGCAATGTGACACGGCAATGTGACACGGGAAAAAATGTTCACTAGATAAAACTATGATTTTCTAATGTAGAAAATTAGGAAAGACAAAATTCAGGATGACACGGCACACAGGGACCGGGAAAAAATGTTCACTTTATCGAGAGATTCAAATTTACGAGTTTCAAATTATCAAAATATATCTTTTTTTTTTAATAAGTTTTTAGAGAATTGTTTTAACAAATGTTCGCTAGACAAACCTTTACTCGGATAAAACCCCGGGCGAAGCCGAGTACGTTTTATAAGTTTATAGAGAATTGTTTTAACAAATGTTCGTTAGACAAACATTCACTCGGGTAAAACCCGGGCGAAGCCGGGCACATCCGCTAGTCTTCTATATAAATGGAAATTTCATAAGTGGTGTTCACTAAAAACTTTCGTTACAATGCATCAATTTCAACCAAATTTTCAACATTTATGTAAAACGAGATGGAGCAGGTTTTGCTTAACATCAAAATATTTTTCCTAACTTTAAAATACATAACTTTGCTGTTATCGATAAAATACAAAAAAATTCAACAGAGTTAATTTTATTTATATATAAATACAAAAAAAAAATTCAGCAATTCATTCAACTCAATCTAAAAAAATATTCAAAACAAGCAATTTTAAGATAACACCATATGTAAAACAGTCGGCCAAGAAAACAACAACGATATTACATCTTTCTCACATATTCACACACAATATTGATTAATAATTAAAACTAATCTTTAGCATTGTTTATTATACTTCATAATATATAATATTCGTTAGGCAAACTTTCACTCGGATAAAAACCCGGGCGAAGCCGGGTACACATCCGCTAGTATATATATAAAAATCTAATAATATTTACAAAGATTTGTCTTTTGAATATAACAAAATATTTTGAAAACTTAATGCTGTTGAGGTTATGTGGCGCTGAGTTTGTTGTTGACACACTTTAAAATGTTATAACACCTTGATAAAGGTTGGCGTTCAGCCAACTGAAATATTGGTAAAATAAATGATATTTTGATCCAATATATGCCTTTTTAATTAAATATTTGCCAAATGTTTTGATTTTTGTTCGCTCCTGACGAGGACAGAAGATTTTTGTCGAAACGTCTAGATAATAAAAAGATTTACTGGCTGAAGTATCTTTAATTTGAAGAAATATGAATGATGGCCAGTCAGCCTCTATCTTTACGATAAAGTTTTTTATTATTTGGATAAATACAATAATGAATGCAAACTGTGGAATAATGGAGTCTACTTCAGGGTGTCAGACAGCGATGGCTCGGGTGACTGTAAACAAACAAGCCCCAGCTGCGTCAGCCGGCAAATAAAGAGGGAGGGGAGCATCCGGCCTGATCTGCCACCATACTAGTTGGGTGTTTTCCTCTGTCCTCTTAGGATGTTTTGAATAAAGTTTGTTTGAAGGAGACTTTTACCCTCTCCTTTCTGCTATTTAGTGATCTGATTAAAATCCTTGTAACAACCCACAAAAGAATCATCACTGCGAATTCTTCTACCAAATTTCGCATCAGTGTTTTGTGAAACGATTACCCGACATTTCTTCATACAAGCAATGTTACTTAAGCATTTTTGCATAGACTTTATTACATTACACTGGTTTATCAAAAATTATATATATTAGCTATTTTAAAACTCCTTTTGTAGAATGCTATGAAATCGAAGACGTTTTCCTGTACTGACGAGGGCCATAGCCTGAAACCGTGATATACAGGTTGTTGGCTTTTTGTCTGAATTTACCTAAACTGGTATTGTAACCTATTCTTCATCACTACCTTAACATTCTGTATTGAAGATATTAAACCAAATTTCATTGATTTAATACATTTTTTAACAGGAGAGGTACCTTCTTTGGTATATAATATTAATCTCCCGCTACTTTTTATTGTAAAACAACACTTGAAGTTACACTGCATGAGTTTTTTTTTTTTTTCAATGAAAAATCAAAATTTATTTCAAGGTGAAATATTGAATATTTCTAACCTTTTTGGATGAAGTATGAAAGGGTGAATTATTATGAGTAATGATGACTTTTTATTGTACACTCATACCTCGCTTTATGTCGGGGTTACGTTCCAAAAAAAACACGACGCAAATTGAAACAACGCAAAGTGAAAATTTTGATGGAATGGCGCAATCAAAAAACAAAGGTGTTGCCATATTTTAGGGAAAAAAAATCAAAAAAAAAATTAAAGACTCGAATCCAAAACAACGCAACTTCAAAAATCTAACGACGCACAGTGAAATTCAGTAAAAATTAAGCAGCGACGCAACTTCGAAAAAAAACGCAAAACGAAACGACGCAAAGCGAGGTATTGGTGTATATCTATTGTTGTCTATATCTATTGTTATCTATATCTATTTCTGTCTATATTTATTTATTTTTTAATTCTCACACACAAATCAATGTATTTTCTGATTCATAAAACGGCTGGATTTGTAAGGACACTAAAAAAGTAAAGAATTCAATGGAATCTTTCTTCAGTTCATTTAACTTATAGAATGTTTACAAACGCCACATACCACTTAGAGATGCTATTGAATGATTTCCAAGAATTCTCTCAGTTTTACCATGAATGAATGAATGATATCCCATATAAAAGAATTCTAACTTAGCAAATAAAATGTTTCTTTAGAATAAATCTCTCTGTTAAATAAATATTTGAACTTTATTTAATTAGTTTCCACCCACATTAATTCTTCACAACGTATTTTTAATAGACAAATATATCACATTTTTAATTATTTCCAGTTCTATACAAAGGGGACTTCTGTTAATTTGAAAAAATGAACTAATATCTCTCTAGAAGCTATTAACTAAGGTTTCTGGTTTCTATATTCATCATCATCAAAAGCCTTTATTGAGGACCTCTCGTCCTATAAAGGATTCGCCAGTTTACAGAGTAATTGAAGAGAAGAGAACTAAGAATACAGAGAGAAACCTATAAGTATTAGGTATAGTATAGTATTTTCTACACTGTGACTATATACAACAGCAGCAACAAGCCTTTTAGTGTATTCAAAGTCCCATACAAGATTCGTCATTCTAATCCTGACAAAGATTATTTGCATATAATTATTTACATCAATTAGATTATGTATATAGCTTCCCCTTGTCTTCAGCCGTCTTCCAAAATTTGAACAACGCAAAAGCTCCAGCTCTGCTTCTCACCACCTCATTCAACAGGAGCTCCAAAGAGATTCCCTCAAGGCCTATTTCACTGAGGAGCACTTCTCGTTCGTCTTTCAGCCCCATACATGAGAGTATATGGTGAAGTAGCCCCGGCTCCATTCTTGTCCCGCAAATCTCGCATGTCCATCCGTCTGTTTTAAATATTCTAGGGCGATCATCAGTAAAGAACACCGAGTGGTTTCTATATTTCTATTCTCTATCTCGTTATATACACTCATAGACAAAAATTAAGAAAGTGGAAAGTCTTTGATATCGCCGATCGTCTGTTTTACATGTATGCACTTAAAATAGAAGCAGTCGCTAACTAGCCACTATTATTATCATTAGCTGTAAACCATATGCACTTGAGAAATTACTTTTTTATAAACACAGATTAAACCTTTTTAAAGAATGAACATTTTATGTGTATAGTTAAACCTCTCTATAGCGCCCGATTTTAAATACGTAGTACGATGCGATTTACATTTAAAGTGACCTGTCTATAGCACCCCCGCTAAATAGCGCCTTCCTCTCTATAGCGCCCGATTTTAAATACCTAGTACGATGCGATTTACATTAAAAGTGACCTGTCTATAGCACCCTCTCTAAATAGCGCCTTCCTCTCTATAGCGCCCGATTATAAATACGTAGTACGATGCGATTTACATTAAAAGTGACCTGTCTATAGCGCCCCCTCTAAATAGCGCCTTCCTCTCTATAGGCCCGATTTTAAATACGTAGTACGATGCGATTTACATTAAAAGTGACCTGTCTATAGCACCCCCTCTAAATAGCGCCTTCCTCTCTATAGCGCCCGATTTTAAATACGTAGTACGATGCGATTTACATTAAAAGTGACCTGTCTATAGCACCCCCTCTAAATAGCGCCTTCCTCTCTATAGCGCCCGATTTTAAATACGTAGTACGATGCGATTTACATTAAAAGTGACCTGTCTATAGCACCCCCTCTAAATAGCGCCTTCCTCTCTATAGCGCCCGATTTTAAATACGTAGTACGATGCGATTTACATTAAAAGTGACCTGTCTATAGCACCCCCTCTAAATAGCGCCTTCCTCTCTATAGCGCCCGATTTTAAATACGTAGTACGATGCGATTTACATTAAAAGTGACCTGTCTATAGCACCCCCTCTAAATAGCGCCTTCCTCTCTATAGCGCCCGATTTTAAATACGTAGTACGATGCGATTTACATTAAAAGTGACCTGTAAATGCAAATAAAATATGTGTCTATAGCACTCCATCTCTATAACACCCTATTTTGGTGAGTCCCAAAAGGGGGCGCTATAGACAGGTTTAACTGTATTTCTATTTATAAAATATCAAAATAGCTTGCGCAATATATTTCTTTATTACCAAAAGTTTTGGCAACAACAAAGCCTTTATTTGGGGCCTCTCTCCCTATACAGGATTCGTCAGTTCACAAGGGATGGGGAGAACACTGTGTGGCCTTTTTCCTGGATATAATCCTGTGGAATCCAAATATCGCCACCGCTATATACCTATTCTTTGATATTTCATTAATTAGTGCCGGAAATGACGGACAAAGTTGCCCCGTTTTATCATTTAGTTTTCGTCTTTCCTCAGACATAGCAGCACAATCAAATAAGTAGTGCAATATCTAAGTTTTTGGCAATAAAAAAAACATATTCCGTAAGGTTTTTTGATATTTTATAAAATAAAAATCGCAATTCTCGTATATCTGAATATATATTTCTACTATTCTCAAATTACATGTCCATATATATAGTTACCTAATATTCACCAAGAATTCTTCCAAAATGTGCCAACTATACGAGAGCAAAACAACCTATATACAATATTAGAGTGAAATGGTAGATTAAACTGGCGAAATCGCTTTGAGAGTTCACACTGATGAGCCAGGCCCTCCCAATATTTTCCATCACAGTATACTCGTATAGTTATTTTATTTACACGTATTGACAAAAGCATGTACATCGGGATTCAAATGATAACTCTAAAAGATACATTCATGGACAAAACTTAAGGAAGTTGTATCTTTTAGCATGTATATCGGGATTCAGACAATAACTCTGAAAGATACACTCGTGGAAAAACTTAAGGAACATGTATCTTTTAGCATGTATATCAGGATTCAGACAATAACTCTGAAAGAAACACTCATGGACAAAACTTGAGGAAGTTGTACCTTTTAGCATGTATATCGGGATTGAGACAATAACTCTAAAAGATATACTCATGGACAAAACTTAAGGAAGTTGTACCTTTTAGCAAGTATATCGGGATTCAGACAATAACTCTGAAAGATACACTCATGGACAAAACTTAAAAGAAGTTGTATCTTTTAGCATGTATATCGGGATACAGACAATAACTCTGAAAGATACACTCATGGACAAAACTTAAAGGAAGTTGTATCTTTTGGCGTGTATATCGGGATTCAGACAATAACTCTAAAAGATACACTCATGGACAAAACTTGAAGGAAGTTGTATCGTTTAGCATGTATATCGGGATTCAGACAATAACTCTAAAAGATACACTCATGGACAAAACTTAAGGAAGTTGTACCTTTTAGCAAGTATATCGGGATTCAGACAATAACTCTGAAAGATACACTCATGGACAAAACTTAAAGAAGTTGTATCTTTTAACATGTATATCGGGATTCAGTCAATAACTCTGAAAGATACACTCATGGACAAAACTTAAGGAAGTTGTATCTTTTAGCGTGTATATCGGGATTCAGATAATAACTCTGAAAGATACCCTCATGGACAAAACTTAAGGAAGTTGTATCTTTTAGCATGTATATCGGGATTCAGACAATAACTCTGAAAGATACACTCATGGACAAAACTTAAAGGAAGTTGTACCTTTTAGCAAGTATATCGGGATTCAAAAAATAACTCTGAAAGATACACTCATGGACAAACCTTAAGAAAGTTGTATCTTTTAGCATGTATATCGGGATTCAGACAATAACTCTGAAAGATACACATGGACAAAACTTAAGGAAGTTGTATCTTTTAGCGTGTATATCGGGATTCAGATAATAACTCTGAAAGATACCCTCATGGACAAAACTTAAGGAAGTTGTATCTTTTAGCATGTATATCGGGATTCAGACAATAACTCTGAAAGATACCCTCATGGACAAAACTTAAGGAAGTTGTATCTTTTAGCATGTATATCGGGATTCAGACAATAACTCTGAAAGATACACTCATGGACAAACCTTAAGAAAGTTGTATCTTTTAGCATGTATATCGGGATTCAGACAATAACTCTGAAATATATTCCAGTGACTTTAATTGAAGACACACGAGATAAACAAGTGTGAACAAAATTGCCTAAGAAACTTTTTTTCCGAAAAATTATTTGAATTTTTTTCGATTTTTGCAAAGGTTCAACCTCACCAGTGAGTGCAAATAACTAAACGGGGCCCTGTCATATTCATAAGTTTAAAAGTCAAATTGCGCTTTATAAATTCGTAGACATGTTTCCATACATCTCTATCACAGCAGTCGCAATGTTCTCTATCTTGGGTGTGTATATACTGTATTGTTGTTGTTGTCGTGTCCAATGAAGAGTCTCAGATGTCTCCGTGCATCTCTATCACAGCAGCAGCAATGCCCACTATCTTGGGTGTATATACTGTATTGTTGTTGTTGTTGTCATGTCCAATGAAGAGCCTCAGATATCTCCATACATCTCTATCACAGCAGTCGCAATGTTCTCTATCTTGGGTGTATATACTGTAATGTTGTTGTCATGTCCAATGAAGAGCCTCAGATGTCTCCATACATCTCTATCACAGCAGAAGCAATGTCCTCTATCTTGGGTGTGTATACTGTAATGTTGTTGTCATGTCCAATGAAGAGCCTCAGATGTTTCCATACATCTCTATCACAGCAGTCGCAATGTCCACCATCTTGGGTGTATATACTGTAATGTTGTTGTCATGTCCAATGAAGAGCCTCAGATGTCTCCATACATCTCTATCACAGCAGTCGCAATGTTCTCTATCTTGGGGGTGTATACTGTGTTGTTATTGTTGTCATGTCCAATGAAGAGCCTCAGATGTTTCCATACATCTCTATCACAGCAGTCGCAATGTCCACCATCTTGGGTGTATATACTGTATTGTTATTGTTGTCATGTCCAATGAAGAGCCTCAGATGTTTCCATACATCTCTATCACAGCTGTCGCAATGTCCACCATCTTGGGTGTATATACTGTATTGCTGTTGTTGTCATGTCCAATGAAGAGCCCCAGATGTTTCCGTACATCTCTATCACAGCAGTCGCAATGTTCTCTATCTTGGGTGTGTATACTGTATTGTTATTGTTGTCATGTCCAATGAAAAGCCTCAGATGTCTCCATACATCTCTATCACAGCAGTCGCAATACTCTCTATTTTGGGTGTGTATACTGTATTGTTTTTGTTGTTGTCATGTCCAAAGAAGAGCCTCAGATGTCTCCATACATCTCTATCACAGCAACAGCAATGTCTACTATCTTGGAATATCATTGATAGAAATATCGGTTTTTGGAAAATGGATGCCATTGCCACGTTAGACACCTTCGAAAGAAACCAGAATTTGGTCGAATATTCCAAGGGTCCAGGGAGTCCAGCTCACTAGTATGGACTGGTGTTGAGCGCTTTTACTCGAGTCCTGTTTTGATTGCTGAGTTGAACCAGTTGACCAGAAATTTCCATGCTGTGGTTAAGTCTGGAAGGCTGGCCATAGATGTAGGATTGAGGTGGGTCAGTCCAAGCAGGATAGCTGTTTGCATCCTATGTCTTAGGAATGCTGGACAGCTGAAGAGACGATAATAGACTGTCTGTGGCTCTTCTGAACAGTGGATGCAAACCTATAGATATATTGATGTACCTCTCATGAGAGAAAACAAAGTCTAATGGATAACATTATTATTTCTAATTATTTTCCTGAATTATATAAATACCCTTTCCTGATTAAACAATAAAAGTTAACTATATACTCGTTTTAGGGTGTTGGCCCTAACAAAAAGTCGGTGGACAATTGGGTAACACCCTCGATTCCCGACAGTCATGAACCGGGATTGAATCCCGCGTTAAAATTTTGTTTAATATGTGAAAAGCCTTCATATATTAATCACAGTTTCAATTATCATAAACTAGGTTGTTCTTGTTGAGCGGTACCTAATAAAGTGATTTTGTACCGATCCGGTGTTGGCCCTCATCAGAGTGATGAATAACTAATGGATAACATTAGTCTTTCACGGGAGTTTTATTTATGTCAAGTTATTAGTTTTATTCAATGAATTAATCCCATGTATCAATACTGAGTAAAAATATCAGGCCTCCAGGAAAAAGTATATGGCGACCACACTTTGCTTCAGCGAGCGCGAATTGGGACAAAGTTTCAAAACACATACGGGCGAAAGAATGGCGGCCGCACTATGCCTCGGCAAGCGCATGCTGGGAGAACACGTCACTACGCATGCGCGGGTATCATCCGGAACTTTCTAGCGACTGTCGCGGTAAACAACAAGGCCAGCTCCAACGGCCGTTACTTCAACCGTTACTTCTTTTCTCTTTATATATTTCTGGTTTTAAATAAATTAATTTTAATTATAATTTATCAGCGGCCTTTCCACAAACCACACCAACACATCACGCAACCATACCAAAAGTATCTTTTAAAAAACCTTTTAATCTCTAGTTTTCGGGCACGAACGCCTTTCTAGAGGAGAAAACCTGGTTTAATTATACATAATTTTCCTAGGAGAACTGATACTTTTACTCCATAATGGGTTTATCCTACACATCACTAAAGGGAATATTTTACTGCACTATAGTTAAAAGTATATCGGCGATCAACAAACCAATATAATTGGAGAGAACCTTTTAAGCAAATTCGATTTGTACGAACTCTCTGTGAGTGAATAATTAATTAAATAATAACATTAGACCACGGACTACCAGCTGGAATACAGTTACTGTAAATAGATCAATAATGAGAATAGATTTCTGTTACAGTAGAACCTCCCTTTAGCTAACACCCCACAAGAGGACACCTCTCCACAAAGGACAGTTTTCATTTGCAAAATTACTATTTTTACAATTTAGTAACTCTCCGGTAAGAAGACACCTCTCCCTAAAGGACACTTTGGCTCTGTAATTAGTGTCCTTTACAGGGAGGTTCTACTGTATTTAGCAACTCTCCGGTAAGAGGACATCTCTCCCTAAAGGACACTTTGGCTCTTTAATTAGGTGTCCTTTACAGAGAGGTTCTACTGTATTTAGCAACTCTCCGATAAGAGGACACCTCTCCCTAAAGGACACTTTGACTCTGTAATTAGGTGTTGTCCTTTACAGGGAGGTTCTACTGTATTTAGCAACTCTCCGGTAAGAGGACACCTCTCCCTAAAGGACACTTTGGTTCTTCAATTAAGTGTCCTTTACAGGGAGGTATTTCTACTTAATATAGACCTCTATCTTAGTTAAATGAATCTATTTTAACACGTTTTTTAAAATAAATAGTTGGCGTTTTTTGGCCTAGTATTTAACCAAACCTAATCTAACCACGCCTTGGCCTGAAAACGCGTTCCCCTAGATTAAGGTTAGTAGACATTTTGGATAGATGGCGCAAGCCATCAGTAGCTTTTAATTGTACAATCAGGAGATTCCATTTTTTAAATTAATTTATTCACCTGATCCCTGTACAAATTTTCACCTTTTTACTATAATTTATTCTCTAGAAAGACTGTTTACATTTCATTATATAAATATGTCCATAGTTCTTCACAAAATACTGTAATCAATAGTAAATATTATGATGCATTAGCGCGCCATCTGTTATGAAAATTCGAAACTATTATATTCCAAGAGTCTAGCATCAGTATCACTATAAAAGGAAGATCGAAAAAATGCAATTTAACAGCGGTGTGGTAGATTAAACTGGCGAAACAACTGGGAGGGTTCACCACTGATGAGCAAGTCCCTCTCATTAATTTTTTCATTGCAGTAAGGGCAGTAGAATTTGTTTTATTTTTAAAAAGAATCATACGCGTCTATGATAATTTCGAATTTTCATAATGGTTAATATATATACAGGGCATATATAAGAAGCTCAGTCTAATACAGGGTACGGAAGCTATTTGAGAACGTACAATATAGGTGCCACACTTTCCTGTATGTGATAGTAACATCGTTTTTTCTGTTTCAGGTAGACATGCAGAACCTACCTATTTTAAGAAATGAAGAGACATGCAGTTATTGTCTCTTAGGCTGAAGGACACATACCGATTCAGAAACTGTTGCATTCTTGAAAGTCGTCCGATCTTTTTTTTTTTTCAAAGTTTGGAGAGAATTGGAAGCTACAAATGGTGATATGACGGAAGTTTCCCAAAGGAACGACATTGTCGACGTTCTGACAGGATCAGGACGCCAGACTTTATAAGCCGTGTCTAGCTGCTATCGATGAGAACCCTGGGAAGTCGATAAAAGCACTCATCAGAGAGCTGCAGGTTGATGAGACTACCATCCGACGTGTAGGTTCATGAGGACCTCCGTTATAAATCTTACGTGATGTGGAGAGGACAGTTCATGTCCAAAAGAACCAAGGTGAACTGCTTGACCAGAGTCAAGCGCTCTCAGAACAGCTCAAAAATGCCGAGGAGACAGAATGATCTGGTTTTTATCAGAGGAGAACTTTGTTCAGGACCAGAAGGTGAACCGCAAAAATGATCGGTGACTGTGTAAAAGCCCTGATGAGGTACCTACGGTCATGCATACCAAATTTCCAGCATCAGTGATGGTTCTTGGTGTTGTTTGTAGTGAAGGTGATGGGATGACTCCACATATTTCTATTCCAGGCGCCAGAGTCAATGCCGTTGCTTACACCGAGGTGTTAGCCACAGTGGTCAAGTCTTGTATCGCTACTGTAGCATGTGGGAGGCAGTATGTGGTTCAACAAGACTCAGCACCATCTCATACAGTCAGAGCAACCCAAGAATGGATGGCAGAGAATCTTCACGACCATGTCACACCTAACGTTTGGCCCCCAGCTCACCAGATGTCAATCCGCTGGACTATTACATGTGGGGCGTAGTTGAGAGGGATTCCAATAGTCATTCCCACAACACAGAGCTGCTATAATGGATGCAATGACAAACATTCTCAAGACCCATCTCATTACTGTCTGCAGTCGACAGCGTATAGCTGTTGTTACCGTTTATAGCGGGTTAATTGAATGATATCGTAGGTATGTGTTCATCTTTGTAAAACTTTGAAATAAACACAAGGTAATAAGACCAAATCCAAATAAATAAATAGTGTGTGACGTTATTTGGATTTGGTCTCATTACCTTGTGTTTATAATCTATAATCCAAATTGTGACTTATCAAAACTTTGAAATGTAATGAATGCTCTTTGTCTATCCATTCTTTTTTCATAGACATAATTTTGCTCTCAAATAGCTACCACATCCCATATGTGAATAATAAAGAAGTAAAAAATACAAATATAAATGATCAAAGAACTTTTTTTATTAGAAATAAAATGCATAAGTGGAGGAAGTATGTATAAATATCAATTTTACATGATTAGCGTGTAGATTTTAGAAATATTTTCCACGAGAAAGGTAGATCAAAGAAACCACAATTAGATAGAATAAAAAGAGGGAAATAAAAACTTTACCTGACAAATTCAGAGAGAAGAAAAAGCAAACATCGTTATCTTGAGGAATACACGTTGTAAATATGTAAAAATGTCAATATTTATATGCAACTCGCTTTACTATGAAAACTCACCAATCAGAGAAAGATATATGTAAATTTGAAGATACAACGATACAAAAGATTTATTTTTTAATGATCAAAAGATTATATATGTTCGGGGAAAAGTTTAAAGAAGTCTATAAAACATTGGCAGAGAAAGAGAGAGGCGCATTATAAGTTATGGAAATGTAAAATAGATTTTATAAATAATTGAGAACTGTTTTTCTTTAAATTGCAGACGAATATGAAGGAAGAGAAGCAAAAAAAAAAACACACCAAACTAGAATTGGTATAGGTTTCCATAAAAGTCAAATAAAAAGAGATATAGAGATTTAAAGATGAGCATAGAGAAAAATGACGTTTGTTATTGGATAAAATTAAGTATTGTATATAAATTACTGCACAAATTTGATCGATTCTATAAATATATATGCATATTAATAAGAAAATGACAAAGAGGAAATATATGCATTTTTTGATAAACAATTTGGGAAGTGAAAACTTTTGTAATTAAAAAAAAGAAGTAAAACGGGAAAATATATATAACAAAAATTACACTAATCAACTCTTTGTAAAGGATCTCGGTGTAAAAATTAAGGGAATAAAATAAAAAATTCTAGAAATATTCAAAATTAAATCTTGGTGCGATGTAAGAAAGGGATGGTTGTAGGTTATAACTGAATTGAGAAGGCAAAGAATCTGGTATCGTTAAAGGTATGGAAATATACCGATTGGATTTTCAAGTTGCATGTTAGCATTGCCATCTGTAAAGAGCAGTAGGAATGCTGGATTGATTCACAGAAGAGGATAGCAATGGAAAGAAAACTGGATATCGCTCAAATGCTATGAGATGCTTCAGGTGAAAAGGATGTCAAATCTTTAGTTTAGAGTTTGGAAAATAAGAAATAAGTATTGTAAACTTCAGAGGTTGAGGTATCTTAGAATAGATTTTAATGGAAGTCTCGATATATTAAGGGAAACATAATAGAAATAATTAATTGTGAAGCATTCTAATGACTGAAGGAAAGAAAAGTGAACATTGAGAAGTTTTAAGGATAGGAAAGTAAGTACATTAAAGGTTAATGAGTAAAGAGTTTAGAAAAGAGGAATGGTTGAGTGTAGAAAGTTGTAATAGAAGATTTTATATCAATAAGGTGGTATATAAACTAATCATAATGCAGAAAGATATAGGTGGTTGAAACTTATAATACATGGAGCGGCTATTGTTGAGTTGGAAGAATTAGTGAATTTTGATGAATCGTTTTGAAGCGAAGAAAGAATTATTAAGAAGGGGAATTCGAGGGCAGATGGTAAGACTTGAGTCTGTGAGAAAGAATTTGAGCTATGTTAATAATTGGGAATAAGATTAAAATAGAGCATTTAAAGCTAGATTGTGGGCGAAATTTGTGTTAAATTTGAATTGAAGATGTACAAATGGAGCTATAAAAATTATATTTGAATATAGAATAAAGTTGGAATTGTCTTTTGAGGCGGTAGGATACTGTTAAAGTTGGATTTGTTGGTAAAAAGAAACTGCAATAATGAACTTAAGAGTCAAGAAAATGGATAAGGAATTAAGAGTTTGATCTGAGAAGCTCTTAATGGTGGATTTTGTAAGGCATATGTGAACTGAAAGGATGAACTGATACAAAAAGACGTTTTAGTAAAGGTTGAATTTGACGAATTAAAAAAAAAACGTGTGCGGTCAGAAAGCAGCTCTCTAGCTAAATTCAAGGGTTAGAAGTATGTTCTTGAGCCTATAATCAAATTACAGGGAATGGCCTCTTGAACTAGATTTAAGGGTAAAGTAGCTCGATTGGATCAAAAGGAGTTCAACTAGGATTTCTTGAAGTTACATACATGGAGGTCGGGAAGAATCTTTTGAACCTAGATTCAAGAATCAGAGGGTAGTTACGGCATCTGAATTAAATGTAAGTAAGAAGCTGTTCAAGGTCAGGTAGGATCTGTTGAATCTGGATCCAAGGCCAGGGGAGATCTGTTAAAGCTCGATCCAAGGTCAGGATGGATCTGCTGAATATGGATTCCACGCCAGAATGGAACAATTGAAGGTGTATCCAAGGTCAGAATTGATCTGTTAAAACTGGATTCAAGGCCAGGGGAGATCCGTTGAAGGTGGATCCAAAGTCAGGATGGATCTTTTAAATCTGGATTCCACGCCAGAAGGGAACTATTGAAGGTGCATCCAAGGTCAGAATTGATCTGTTAAAACTGGATTCAAGGCCAAGGGAAATCTGTTGAAGGTGGATCCAAAGTCAGGATGGATCTTTTAAATCTGGATTCAAGGCCGGGGGAGATCTGTTGAAGGTGCATCCAAGGTTAGGATGGATCTTTTAAATCTGGATTCAAGGCTGGGGGAGATTTGTTGAAGGTGGATCCAAGGTCAGGATGCATCTGTTGAATCTGGATTCAAGGCCAAGGGAAATCTGTTGAAGGTGTATCCAAGGTCAGGATGGATCTGTTAAAACTGGATTCAAGGCCAGGGGAGATTTGTTGAAGGTGGATCCAAGGTCAGAAAGGTTATGTTCAATCTGGATCCAAGGTCAGGAGGAATTTGTTGGAATTGGATCCAAGGTCAGTAGGAATTTGTAGGTGAAATCAAGGTCAGGAGGAATCTTTTAAAGTTGGATCCAAGGTTAGGAGGGATATTAGATAGAGAAGGAGCAGAAAGGCCTATCTCCAGGGAGGACGCTCCCAGAGGTACGGCGACTTGTTGGAGCGGATCTCGGCACATCGCGGGACGTGGCGCTCAGCCACCGTCGCGGAGAAGCGACGGCCGCAGTGACGGCACGACACCAGCTCGGGGTGGTCATCGTATGGCGGTGGGGGTAGCTCGGATAGCCGCACCCCGCGGGCCAGCATGCGCTGAGCAGCCCGACCGTGGCGCAGCGCTGCGATCAGAGACTCATGCTGCTGTCGCCAGCGTGTGGCGTGTTTGTGCGGCAGGTCCTGCGACACACACAGGGTAAATACACGTTTTCGCACACAGCTTACTCCAGTACCTGCCCAGCACTACGTACAACAATCACATAGCATATAGATTATATATCACAGTTATACTGTCCTCAAAGCTTATGTCCATAGTTCATCTAAAATACCCATTCCAAAAGTCTAGCATCAGTATCACTATAAAAGGAAGATCGGAAAATGCAATATAACAGCGGTATGGTAGATTAAACTGGCGAAACCGCTGGGAGGGTTCACCATTGATGAGCCAGGCCCTCCCATTAATTTTTCCATTTCAAAAAGAATATTACGCGTCCGTGGTTAGTTTTTCTTGATTAATCAAGAATGGGTATTTGGCCAATTCTGGAATAATTAAAAACCAACGAGAATAGTTGATATTTATTCCGATAGATGGCGCAAGCCATCAGCAACTTTCGGTTGCACGATAAGGAGATGCCTTTTTTTCATATGATATGTATATGTAACACGCTCTTTGTATTTATTTATACAAATATATACCCATATTTATTTTTCTCTTCAATTTTTTCTTTATAGTTAAGAGTAGTCGGCAATATATATTATGTATGTTTTTGTTTATGTACTTTTGAATAAATAATGACTATGCTTAACATGTTATGGTTAATTTTTTTGTCTTGAAATTAAATTCAAATATCCAAAAGAGAGTATTTCTATTATCACTGATTTCGAAATAGGAGAGGCGTTACAACATGGGGAAGTCGACAGGAATCGCTAATTTTTTTATCGCTAAAGAAGGTAACGTAATAGGCTATAGCTTTAATCCTAATGGTAAAATGTTTGAAATACCAGATAGATACCAGGATCCAATTATAGAAACCCATAATCGGGCGGCCCCCTGACCTGCAGGTCTGGGTACATGGCCTAGACGATGACACCATCCTGACGTCTACCAAGACACACATCTATAGGTACTTCCTCGGTGTGGAACTGAGGAGTGAAGACCTTGTCTAGAGGAGAACTCTCTCAAGATGGGGAAGACTTCCTTACTGAAGAAATTTGTACACATACACAACTATATATATTCCCCTACATTTTATCTACCCTTTATTTACTATTTTATTATATATTTTTTCCACCTTTGTAAAAATTGATTAGAAGAATCAATAAAATTGTTTAAATTGTCCAATTATAGAAACGATGGGGAACCTACCGGTAAACTTGAAGTATAGAGGTAGATTCCAAAATGAGCGAGTCTCTTCGCTCGAGAATCGAAGACTGGTCTCTTCTTCCCGAACACCTTCTGACAGATGCGTTGATGCGCCTGGATACGCAGCGGGGAGAAGCCCCGTTCACACGTCAGACACTTTACTCTCTTCTCCTGGACCTTTGGGTAGGGTCGTTCCCGACGGAGGACAGGTCCGCTCCGGATTTCTTGAATGACTCTGTGGAGATTGGCACTTCCCTCTCCAGCGACTGATGGTCCTGGAGATGTACCCCTCCTTCTGAACATGACCATCTTCGTAGATTCATCCCCTTTGGATGATTTGGAGTTTGTCTTCTTCGTCTTCTTCATGGTAATCTCCTCTTCGTCCTTTTCGGTGTCTGATTGAATACTGACGGTTTGTTTCAAGGACAATGCTTTGATCTTAAGTTTACGATACGTTGAGGTTCTTTCTATCTTCTGAGTTAGATCGTTCTCATCGCAGATTCGAATAGTCTTATGCTGAAGCGAGGAACTGGGATTCAATCTTCTCTTTACCTCTTTATCAACTATCTTCTCCGCTTTGTGCGATAGGATCTTAATCTTGGAATCCTTTTCGAATTCCTCATCAAATTGTTCTTCCGATTGTGAAAGCTTCAGTTGATCTTCGGAAACATCTTCGATAACTGTTTCTAACATCTTTTCACGAAAAAAAAATCAAAGAACTTTTTTAAATCACTTTCCTCTTCTTTTTTTCCTTCTTTTTCTGTCACAATTAAAATAGGTTTGTGCTTTGTCTAAGCATCGAAGAGTATGTGATTCTTCAGGTAGATTTTGATCATGCTAAGATAAAAGTTTCTCAGAACTTTACCGTTTTTCCAACGAACAAAGAGGAAATAATAGTAATATGGTAAAGGCAGATACACAGCGATCTCTGCTAGAAAGAAAGAATTTTGACTAAAAAGAAATTCATCTATTTAGAAAGAAGAGAAATCAATGTTCCATAGCCTTCAATTTTGTCCACCTGCAAACACACAGAGAACAATGCCGGTTAGAAATAGTTTTTTTTTTTTCTTCTTATCCCTAGTACACGTGGTATAGGCCATTATAATCATGGTGGGTAGAAGTAAGCGACTGCTTTTATTTTAGGTGCATCACATGTCTACACATGTAAAAAGCAGTTCGACTTTGCACTTATAAATATGCCAGAGCCTAGTTTGGTTACTTGCACTCGCTGGTGGATTTGAACTTTTGCAAGAATCGGGGGCCATTGGAGCATTTTTTTTTTTTTTTTTTTGTCAGAAAAAAAAATTTGGCCAATGCGGGAATCGAACCCGGGCCGTAGCGATCGAAAACCAACGGTTTAGACCATCCTTCCACCAACCCCCCAGTCTAAGAACTAAACTAAGAAGAACTAAAAAAAAAGACTCATCAACATTGTATTTAGATTAATAAAAAAGCCATTTCCTGATCGTGCAACTAAAAAACTACTGATGGCTTGCGCCATCTATCGGATAAGTATCAACTAATCTTTGATTTCTTATTATTCCAGAATTTACCAAATACCGTTGTTGCACGATCAGGAAATTCCTTTTTTTTTCTTAATTTATCCACTTGATCCAAGTAAAAATTCACTTTTGTACTATTTTTCACTTGTACAAAGGAAAATACCAAAACACGAATGTTTCTTTTCACAAATAAACCAAACTTCTATTGTCCTTTCTGTGATGAAAAAAAAATAGATTTTTGAAAAGAAAATTCGTGTTTTGATGTTTTTATTTGTATTATATAGATGGCGTGTTATTGCTTTATATTTTTCACTTGTATTTATAGTTTTAAATACAAGAAAATAAGACCTAATAATTTATTAGTGTGTGACACACAGAATAATTCTTTTGTCATGGTGACAATGTTGTTGCTCAAACGTCACACACTAAAATATTATTTGGATTAGGTCTTATTTTCTTGTATTATTATCTATAATCCAAATTGTGCTGTATCAGAGTTTTAAAAGGTTTGTCACTGAAATTCAGTGAAAAATAAATTAAATAATTTTGACCATTGACCAACTCAGTAGTTTTGGTCATCATCACGTGTCATGCTTTGCTTGTTAGCTTGAGAAGCAAATGCACTCGCTGATGGGGTTTGACTTTTGCAAGAATCGGTGGCATTGGAGCATTTCAGTGGCATTTTAGTGAAAATAAATTTAATAATTTTGACCATTGACCAAATCGGTAGTTTTGGTCATTATCACGTGTCATCTCTTGCCTTGTTAGCTTCAGAAGCAAATGCACTCGCTGATGGGGTTTGACTTTTGCAAGAATCGGTGGCATTGGAGCATTTCAGTGGCATTTCAGTGAAAATAATTAAAATAATTTTGACCATTGACCAACTCAGTAGTTTTTGGTCATTATCACGTGGCATGCCTTGTTAGCTTCAGAAGCAGGTACAATCGCTGGTAGGGTTGAAATTTTGAAAGAATCGGTGGCATTGGAGCATTTCAGTGGCATTTTGGCGAAAATAAATAAAATAATTTTGACCATTGACCAACTCAGTAGTTTTTGGTCATTATCACGTGGCATGCCTTGTTAGCTTCAGAAACAGGTACAATCGCTGGTAGGGTTGAAATTTTGAAAGAATTGGTGGCATTGGAGCATTTCAGTGGCATTTTAGTGAAAATAAATAAAATAATTTAGACCATTGACCAACTCAGTAGTTTTTGGTCATTATCACGTGGCATGCCTTGTTAGCTTCAGAAGCAGGTACAATCGCTGGTAGGGTTGAAATTTTGCAACTATTGGTAGCATTGGAGCATTTTTTTAATTAAAAAAGAGTGACCAATGCGGAATTTGATCCCAGGTCGTAGCGGTCGAAAACCAACAGTTTAGACCACTCATCTACCGATCTGCCATAACGTACCCTATAAAACACTTTAATTAATTGATTCAGTATATTTACTAACACACGAGATAACCACACAACGAATATATCAGAATTATTTATAACATTTTCTAATGCAGCCGACCAAAAATCCTCTTTTCAATTTTAATTCTACACACAATAAATAAATAAATATAATTAATATATTAATGAATTAAGTAAAAAATTAAATATTAAAATGTGTTCATCTAGCGAATTAATGTTATATACATTTATATATAACTAATATTTATTTTAATATATACGAATAAAAAGCTTTTCTTAGAAAATCCATTTCTGCAGATTTTATTGCGGTGAAAGAAAATAAAGAGATGCAGGTTGAAATAACCAGTAGTACACACACCTTTATCAAGACATTCCGTCTTATAAAGACGATTCTCCTATTAGAAATGAATCTAAAAAGAAATGAGAAGCAGGGGAAGAAACTGAATCCTCGCTCAGAAAAGAGAAAAAGAAGAAAAGGAAAGAATATATATGTACAAAAGACTATATACATCATACATAGAACACAGTGAAGAAGTATACTATTGAGTAAATGGTTGCATCTTGTGAAGAATAAAATATTTCCACACAGTTCAGTTACTTTGTTAGGTCTTTTTTCCTACTTGCAGTCTTGAAAAAACTAAAGAACTTTAAAATAGCTGATCCATTATCCATCAAGTCTGAAAGAAAGGAATACAGAGAAATGTGTGGATGAGCAGCTCTACGGCAAAAAGTTTCTCTTTCCATAGTGAGAGACGTATAACCAGCAGTAAACATCCTTTTAATGGTTTCGCCAAATTAATCTCCAGACCGCTCTACTATTGAACTGGATTGTTTTTCTTGTATAGTCTGTATTTATCTATCAAGAAATGACTTACGCTCATGGACAGAACTTAAGAAAATGGTTAAGAAAAAGGCATCTCCTTATCGTGCAACTGAAAGTTGTTGATGGTTTGCGCCATCTATCGGAATAAATATCAACTATTCTCGTTGTTAGCTTTTCTTGAATAATCAAGAATGGGTATTTGACCAATTCTGGAATAATTAAAAATCAATGAGAATAGTTTATATTTATTCCGATAGATGGCGCAAGCCATCAGCAACTTTCAGTTGCACGATAAGGAGATGCCTTTTTCTTAATGTATGCCCCTTATCCCAGTACAATATCACATTTGTACTATTTTTCATATATATATATATATATATTTTTTTTTTTTTTTGAAGGAGACAGAGGCAATTTTGTTCACACTTGGTTATCTCGTGTCTCTTCAATAAATATCACTGTATCACTGGAGAACCAAACTTCCTCCCACGTGGCCAGATAATTCATGATCAAGACCTTAGGAGGAAGGTTCTGAGTGAAGATGTAAGCATCAACAGGTTCTTGTTCAACGACCCCATGTTGCTGGAACTGGCCAGACAAGATTTCATGGTCAACTACCCTTTGTAAACTTCTTTCATTGCGTTGTAAATGGTTCTTTGAATAAAACACACTTTGTAATATCTTTCAGAGTTATTGTCTGAAAAAAAAAAAATCCCGATATACCTGTTCAAAGATACAACTTCCTTAAGTTTTGTTCCATGAGTGTGTATCTATATATAGTTAAACCTGTCTATAGCGCCCCCTCTAAATAGCGCCTTCCTCTCTATAACGCCCGATTTTAAACCTTAAAATGTAATCATTTTACATTAAAAGTTGACCTGTCTATAGCAACCCCTCTCTATAGCACACTATTTTGGTGAGTCCCAAGAGGAGGCGCTATAGACATTTTAACTGTAATAGGAATAATAAAAATATTATATATTCCATATATAATTATATAGATGGAAAATTTGCCGGGAGGAAATTAATCCATGGAAGCAATGGTCGCCTCTCCCGTCAAAATATTAGATGGCGTCAGATTCTGACGTTTATTTTGACGGGAGAGGCGACCATTGCTTCCATATAATTATATATAAAATTTTGGAAGCTTTGATTAATTTATCTATAATATATATAAAGCTCTGAAAGAGATAAATCTTGAGTGGGTAACTCCACTGAAACAGTGAACAATGGGAAAGTGATGTTTGTGGTTACAATTTCTAGGCCAATGGTATTCTCTAACTTTCATTTTTACATTGAAGATAAAGGTTGCCTGTCTGGCATTCATTGTTCTTAGAATTAAGATAAACTTCGGTCAGTAAATCTTTATTATTCTCTCGACGTAAATTTCGAGACAATAAGGCAAAAATCTTGGGTCCTCGTTAGGAAAAAATACAAATTGAAGCATTTCGCAAGGTATTATGGCAAAGTTTCTCTTAGTTCTAAGTGTATGAAAAAGTGAAAGTTGTATAAGCTTATGATTTTGCTTTGTTTTAAAAATGAATCGATGTTGGTTCCATATGCTTGAATTGAATACTACACCTTAGTTCTATATATATTTTATTGCTTAAAAAGGAACACAACAAAAAAGGAACTACAATTGCAAATGATTTGATAACTAACAAAAATAAATTAATGTCCAAAAATAATGATGATAAAAAATTGAATATGTCTGCCAGAAAAATGCTTCTATGAATTAAAAAAAAATAAGAATAATTACAAAATTAACATATAAACTTCAAACACTAAGAACTTTCAATTTTAACCTGTAAAGTTATAGTGCCTTAGCGAAAATTACAACGAATACAAACACTAGCGCCGGTTATAGTATTGTTGCGTAGAAGTAAAAATAAAAGGGGACGAATTCCAGAATAGAATGTTTTACAACGTTTAAGAATAATGTAGAAAATCGAAGAACAACTGATTGGCCAATCTAAAGCGATTGCGCAAGGGTTAGCGCTGGCGGCTTTCTGATTGGCTGACCAACCATGACCGTTATGGAAAGATCTACTCCGGGATATATAGGGAAGAGGAACTCAGGCCGAGAAGAAGAAGAACGAAGCTACGTGGTGGACTTCAAGCAAACGCTGCTGTCTCAAGAGGTCGGACTGCTGCTTACCGCCGACGCCGGTGTACTTCCTGGAAGATTCTAGAAGGTTCTACCAACTTCTGTCTTCTGCGCCTGCTTTCCCTCACCGTGCTGCAGTTGGTGAGTTTGTAACTGCTGTTTTCTTTATTGTTGTTTTATTTTTGCACTCTTCTGTAATTATTTTATCGATTTGGCTTAAATAAAGTTTTAAAGTTCCTTTGTACCCACGGAAGTTATTCTTTGTCAACGAACAAAGCAACAATATATATACTTGTAATTATCAAATTTCGAAACTATTTTAAACGCGTAAGATTCTTTTTAAAATTAAACAATTTCTACTGTCCTTACTGCAATGAAAAAAATTAAAGGGAGGGCCTGGCTCATCAGTGGTGAACCCTCCCAGCGGTTTCGCCAGTTTAATCTACCATACCGCTGTTATATTGCATTTTTCGATCTTCCTTTTATAGTGATACAGTTGCTAGACTCTTGGAATGGGTATTTTAGATTAACTATGGACATAAGCTTTGAGGACTGTAGAATTACATACAATTTTAAATATATAATACTTGTAATTATAATTATACTAATTAAGCATAACGGGAGATCTCGGGATCTGTTCACCATGTTTACTAATCCTAACCTGAACCTAATTTAACCGCAATTAATCTCATCGTGACTTTTAAACTCTTTACATTATATTAGGGTTAGCAAACATGGGAACCGGTCCTAAAATCTCCCGGAATAATAATACAGATTAGTTTAAAATTGTCTCTAAAAGTTTCCAGACGATTCAATTGTCTAAATCAAAATTAATTGACCGGTTTCGGAACAAACTTACTCGTTTGCTAATCTAGCATAAAGAGTGACGGGGTTAGATAGGGTTATTTTATTTCAATACACAAAACGCGATATCCCGGCTAGGGATAATTGCGTTGATTTTTTCATTTTTTTAAACAGAAACAGTTAAAAACATATTGTCGCGATGAAAAATAATTAATTAGGTCTTCGAATTACCTTAAATATTTATTTAATTAGTTATATGCGAGAATTCAAATATAAAATAAGAGTTACTATTTACATGAGCCAAATCGACCCAGCCATTAGAGCAAGAGGGGAGAACTGAGATCTTTCCTCCTTTTTCTGTTTACCCCGACCGGTCGGTCCAGATAAGAGGGAATACCAGGAAACTGTCCTCTTGACAAAATTATACAAGAAAAAGTAATCAAAAATAAAAAGAGAAACAATAATATATATTCTGAATATATAGAGCAATCCATAATATATATATATTTTACAAATAGGGCTTATTTTGGATTGTAATAAGATTATTTATTAATCCGATATTTCGATGTTTAAAATGTATATATTAGATGGTTTATCGCCCAATAAGCTTGCAAGACGTCCGTAGCTCACCTGAAGCACGCGACCTGCTGTGTGTTTCATAACAAAATACCTCGTAAAAGATGGACGATTGGTCCATCGAAATATCGGATTAATAAATAATCTTATTACAATCCAAAATAACCCTTATTTTTAAAATAATATATATATTAGGAACCTGAACCTTTCAGGTTAGAAAGATAATCACAAATAAATTATACAAAAATAGTTAAACCTGTGATAATTCTCTATGCTATTTACAAATTGATATAGATCTACAACATTATTTATTGTCTGTTGTCTAGCGGTAAAGAAGAGTGGGTATTCCAGCAGTAGGTGTCTCGAGTCCTGGAATTCATTGCCACAATGATAGGGTTTAGGTTCTAAGAAATATAAATTATTTTTGACTCATATGATTCTTTTTGAATTAAAACAATTTTCTACATCCCTTACTGCAATGATAAAAATAATGGGAGTGCCTAGCTCATCAGTGATAAACCCTTCACGCGGCTTCGCCAGTTTAATCTACCATACCGCTGTAATATTTCATTTGGCTGTTTTCCTTTTTATACCGATACTGAAGAAAACCTCTTTTGGAAAAGGTATTTTAACTATGGACATAAGCTTTGAGGGCAGTAGAAATATAAAGGGCAGTATAAATGTCTTGGTATAAATACATACAATTATAAAATATATATATATAATAGGTCAGGTGTTGATATTAAAAACAAAGGCTCATATGAACCTGGTCAGGATATGCTTCTTTTATTTTTAACATACAATTATAAATATACAATATGCGCTTCGAGCATTGCTCTTCCGCAAATTGCAAGTACATATTAATTAGGTTAGTTTAAGTTAGGATAGATTAGGTTACGTTCAGGTTAGGGTTAGTAAACCAGTACGCTTGTAACCCGAGACCTCCCGTATAACTAAAGGGAAAAAAATAAAAAGCTATAAATGACTTCGAATCAAACAAAAGAAAAGACATAAATGTGATATAAAGTAGAATAAAAAGCTTCAAAACCAAATATTTTGAAAAAGCTAAGAGAGAAAATATAACTCACCTTCCTCCACTTGCAATGTATTGGTGGAACTGCGTGAACACGTGCAGACATCGAGACCTACAAAAAAAAAACGTTTCATGATAAAATTGTAAAAAAGTATTAAAATTACAAATATATTCTCACAATGACTATCTTTTTTATTTTAAAAAACGCTAGCTTTCAAGCGTTTTTAAATAAAAAAGATACTCATTGTGAGAATATATTTGTAATTTTGAAAAAACGTTTACAAACCTTGAAATACAAATCGCAATGAATCAATGCAACAACTCTGTGATATCCAGAGAGATCTTTTTTTGTAAAATCATTTTCTGGTTGGGAATTTGTTTATATTTAATGTAGATATACTAATATTTATATGTTTCTTTACACTCATTGATAGAACTCAAGAAAGTTGTACCTTTTAGTATGTACGAGTATATGGGGATTCAGACAATAACTCTGAAAGATATTACAGTCACTTTTATTGAAGACACGAGATAACCAAGTGTGTATACACTCATGGACAAAACTTAAGGAAGTTGTAACTTTTAGTATGTATATCGGGATTCAGACAATAACTCTGAAAGATATTACAGTCACTTTTATTGAAGACACGAGATAACCAAGTGTGTATACACTCATGGACAAAACTTAAGGAAGTTGTAACTTTTAGTATGTATATCGGGATTCAGACAATAACTCTGAAAGATATTACAGTCACTTTTATTGAAGACACGAGATAACCAAGTGTGTATACACTCATGGACAAAACTTAAGGAAGTTGTAACTTTTAGTATGTATATCGGGATTCAGACAATAACTCTGAAAGATATTACAGTCACTTTTATTGAAGACACGAGATAACCAAGTGTGTATACACTCATGGACAAAACTTAAGGAAGTTGTAACTTTTAGTATGTATATCGGGATTCAGACAATAACTCTGAAAGATATCATAGTGACCTTTATTGAAGACACACGAGATAACAGTGAACAAAATTGCCTCTATCTCCTTAAAAAAAATATATATATATAGAGACGACCGACGATATCAAAGACTTTCTATTTCCTTAAGTTTTGTCAATGGTGATATTTCCAGAGGTTTCTCTGACTGGCTATCAGGATAAATGTATTCTTGAATTCTAGAGATTTTAATTATATATATAGATGCTCCCCAAGTTCTGTTAACTGCCTCAGTGTGGCAGGGAGGTGACCCTGGGCAGGACAGTATGTCTGAAGTCTTGTACTCCTGGTACCCTAGACATGAAGGCTGTCCTACTAAGCCCAGCTAAATGTAGAGTACTCCCCAAGTCCTGTTAACTACCTCAGTGTGGCGGGGAGGTGACCCTGGGCAGAACAGTATGTCTGGAGTCTTGTACTCCTGGTACCCTAGACATGAAGGCTGTCCTACTAAGCCCAGCTAAATGTAGAGTACTCCCCAAGTCCTGTTAACTACCTCAGTGTGGCGGGGAGGTGACCCTGGGCAGGACAGTATGTCTGGAGTCTTGTACTCCTGGTACCCTAGACATGAAGGCTCTCCTACTAAGTCCAGCTAAATGTAGAGTACTCCCCAAGTCCTGTTAACTGCCTCAGTGTGGCAGGGAGGTGACCCTGGGCAGGACAGTATGTCTGGAGTCTTGTACTCCTGGTACCCTAGACATGAAGGCTGTCCTACTAAGCCCAGATAAATGTAGAGTACTCCCCAAGTCCTGTTAACTACCTCAGTGTGGCGGGGAGGTGTCCCTGGGCAGGACAGTATGTCTGGAGTCTTGTACTCCTGGTACCTTAGACATGAAGGCTTCTGTCCTACTAAGCCCAGCTAAATGTAGAGTACTCCCCAAGTCATGTTAACTACCTCAGTGTGGCGGGGAGGTGACCCTGGGCAGGACAGTATGTCTGGAGTCTTGTACTCCTGGTACCTTAGACATGAAGGCTTCTGTCCTACTAAGCCCAGCTAAATGTAGAGTACTCCCCAAGTCATGTTAACTACCTCAGTGTGGCGGGGAGGTGACCAGGACAGTATGTCTGGAGTCTTGTACTCCTGGTACCTTAGACATGAAGGCTGTCCTACTAAGCCCAGCTAAATGTATGTAGAGTACTCCCCAAGTCCTGTTAACTACCTCAGTGTGGCAGGGAGGTGACCCTGGGCAGGACAGTATGTCTGGAGTCTTGTACTCCTGGTACCTTAGACATGAAGGCTTCTGTCCTACTAAGCCCAGCTAAATGTAGAGAACTCCCCAAGTCATGTTAACTACCTCAGTGTGGCGGGGAGGTGACCAGGACAGTATGTCTGGAGTCTTGTACTCCTGGTACCTTAGACATGAAGGCTTCTGTCCTACTAAGCCCAGCTAAATGTAGAGTACTCCCCAAGTCCTGTTAACTACCTCAGTGTGGCAGGGAGGTGACCCTGGGCAGGACAGTATGTCTGGAGTCTTGTACTCCTGGTACCCTAGACATGAAGGCTGTCCTACTAAGCCCAGCTAAATGTAAAGTACTCCCCAAGTCCTGTTAACTACCTCAGTGTGGCAGGGAGGTGACCCTGGGCAGGACAGTATGTCTGGAGTCTTGTACTCCTGGTACCCTAGACATGAAGGCTGTCCTAATAAGCCCAGCTAAATGTAGAGTACTCCCTAAGTCCTGTTAACTGTCTCAGTGTGGAGGGGAGGTGACCCTGAGCAGGACAGTATGTCTGTACTCCTGGTACCCTAGACATGAAGGCTGTCCTACTAAGCCCAGCTAAATGTAGAGTACTCCCCAAGTCCTGTTAACTGCCTCAGTGTGGCGGGGAGGTGACCCTGGGCAGGACAGTATGTCTGGAGTCTTGTACTCCTGGTACCCTAGACATGAAGGCTCTCCTACTAAGTCCAGCTAAATGTAGAGTACTCCCCAAGTCCTGTTAACTACCTCAGTGTGGCAGGGAGGTGACCCTGGGCAGGACAGTATGTCTGGAGTCTTGTACTCCTGGTACCTTAGACATGAAGGCTTCTGTCCTACTAAGCCCAGCTAAATGTAGAGAACTCCCCAAGTCATGTTAACTACCTCAGTGTGGCGGGGAGGTGACCAGGACAGTATGTCTGGAGTCTTGTACTCCTGGTACCTTAGACATGAAGGCTTCTGTCCTACTAAGCCCAGCTAAATGTAGAGTACTCCCCAAGTCCTGTTAACTACCTCAGTGTGGCAGGGAGGTGACCCTGGGCAGGACAGTATGTCTGGAGTCTTGTACTCCTGGTACCTAGACATGAAGGCTGTCCTACTAAGCCCAGCTAAATGTAAAGTACTCCCCAAGTCCTGTTAACTACCTCAGTGTGGCAGGGAGGTGACCCTGGGCAGGACAGTATGTCTGGAGTCTTGTACTCCTGGTACCCTAGACATGAAGGCTGTCCTAATAAGCCCAGCTAAATGTAGAGTACTCCCTAAGTCCTGTTAACTGTCTCAGTGTGGAGGGGAGGTGACCCTGAGCAGGACAGTATGTCTGTACTCCTGGTACCCTAGACATGAAGGCTGTCCTACTAAGCCCAGCTAAATGTAGAGTACTCCCCAAGTCCTGTTAACTGCCTCAGTGTGGCGGGGAGGTGACCCTGGGCAGGACAGTATGTCTGGAGTCTTGTACTCCTGGTACCCTAGACATGAAGGCTCTCCTACTAAGTCCAGCTAAATGTAGAGTACTCCCCAAGTCCTGTTAACTACCTCAGTGTGGCGGGGAGGTGACACTGGGTAGGACACTATGTCTGGAGTCTTGTACTCCTGGTACCCTAGACATGAAGGCTGTCCTAATAGGTCCAGCTAAATGTAGAGTACTCCCCAAGTCCTGTTAACTACCTCAGTGTGGCAGGGAGGTGACCCTGGGCAGGACACTATGTCTGGAGTCTTGTACTCCTGGTACCCTAGACATGAAGGCTGTCCTACTAAGTCCAGCTAAATGTAGAGTACTCCCCAAGTCCTGTTAACTGCCTCAGTGTGGCGGGGAGGTGACACTGGGCAGGACACTATGTCTGGAGTCTTGTACTCCTGGTACCTTAGACATGAAGGCTTCTGTCCTACTAAGCCCAGCTAAATGTAGAGTACTCCCCAAGTCATGTTAACTACCTCAGTGTGGCGGGGAGGTGACCCTGGGCAGGACAGTATGTCTGGAGTCTTGTACTCCTGGTACCCTTAGACATGAAGGCTGTCCTACTAAGCCCAGCTAAATGTATGTAGAGTACTCCCCAAGTCCTGTTAACTACCTCAGTGTGGCAGGGAGGTGACCCTGGGCAGGACAGTATGTCTGGAGTCTTGTACTCCTGGTACCTTAGACATGAAGGCTTCTGTCCTACTAAGCCCAGCTAAATGTAGAGAACTCCCCAAGTCATGTTAACTACCTCAGTGTGGCGGGGAGGTGACCAGGACAGTATGTCTGGAGTCTTGTACTCCTGGTACCTTAGACATGAAGGCTTCTGTCCTACTAAGCCCAGCTAAATGTAGAGTACTCCCCAAGTCCTGTTAACTACCTCAGTGTGGCAGGGAGGTGACCCTGGGCAGAACAGTATGTCTGGAATCTTGTACTCCTGGTACCCTAGACATGAAGGCTGTCCTACTAAGCCCAGCTAAATGTAGAGTACTCCCCAAGTCCTGTTAACTACCTCAGTGTGGCAGGGAGGTGACCCTGGGCAGGACAGTATGTCTGGAGTCTTGTACTCCTGGTACCTAGACATGAAGGCTGTCCTACTAAGCCCAGCTAAATGTAAAGTACTCCCCAAGTCCTGTTAACTACCTCAGTGTGGCAGGGAGGTGACCCTGGGCAGGACAGTATGTCTGGAGTCTTGTACTCCTGGTACCCTAGACATGAAGGCTGTCCTAATAAGCCCAGCTAAATGTAGAGTACTCCCTAAGTCCTGTTAACTGTCTCAGTGTGGAGGGGAGGTGACCCTGAGCAGGACAGTATGTCTGTACTCCTGGTACCCTAGACATGAAGGCTGTCCTACTAAGCCCAGCTAAATGTAGAATACTCCCCAAGTCCTGTTAACTGCCTCAGTGTGGCGGGGAGGTGACCCTGGGCAGGACAGTATGTCTGGAGTCTTGTACTCCTGGTACCCTAGACATGAAGGCTCTCCTACTAAGTCCAGCTAAATGTAGAGTACTCCCCAAGTCCTGTTAACTACCTCAGTGTGGCGGGGAGGTGACCCTGGGCAGGACAGTATGTCTGGAGTCTTGTACTCCTGGTACCCTAGACATGAAGGCTGTCCTACTGAGCCCAGCTAAATGTAGAGTACTCCCCAAGTCCTGTTAACTACCTCAGTGTGGCAGGGAGGTGACCCTGGGCAGGACACTATGTCTGGAGTCTTGTACTCCTGGTACCCTAGACATGAAGGCTGTCCTACTAAGTCCAGCTAAATGTAGAGTACTCCCCAAGTCATGTTAACTACCTCAGTGTGGCGGGGAGGTGACAGGACACTATGTCTGGAGTCTTGTACTCCTGGTACCCTAGACATGAAGGCTGTCCTACTAAGTCCAGCTAAATGTAGAGTACTCCCCAAGTCCTGTTAACTACCTCAGTGTGGCAGGGAGGTGACCCTGGGTAGGACAGTATGTCTGGAGTCTTGTACTCCTGGTACCCTAGACATGAAGGCTGTCCTACTAAGCCCAGCTAAATGTAGAGTACTCCCCAACTCCTGTTAACTGCCTCAGTGTGGCAGGGAGGTGACCCTGGGCAGGACAGTATGTCTGGAGTCTTGTACTCCTGGTACCCTAGACATGAAGGCTGTCCTACTAAGCCCAGCTAAATGTAGAGTACTCCCCAAGTCCTGTTAGCTGCCTCAGTGTGGCAGGGATGTGACCCTGGGCAGGACAGTATGTCTGGAGTCTTGTACTCCTGGTACCCTAGACATGAAGGCTGTCCTAATAAGCCCAGCTAAATGTAGAGTACTCCCCAAGTCCTGTTAACTGTCTCAGTGTGGAGGGGAGGTGACCCTGAGCAGGACAGTATGTCTGTACTCCTGGTACCTTAGACATGAAGGCTGTCCTACTAAGTCCAGCTAAATGTAGAGTACTCCCCAAGTCCTGTTAACTGCCTCAGTGTGGCAGGGAGGTGACCCTGGGCAGGACAGTATGTCTGGAGTCTTGTACTCCTGGTACCCTAGACATGAAGGCTGTCCTACTAAGCCCAGCTAAATGTAGAGTACTCCCCAACTCCTGTTAACTGCCTCAGTGTGGCAGGGAGGTGACCCTGGGCAGGACACTATGTCTGGAGTCTTGTACTCCTGGTACCCTAGACATGAAGGCTGTCCTACTAAGCCCAGCTAAATGTAGAGTACTCCCCAACTCCTGTTAACTGCCTCCGTGTGGCAGGGAGGTGACCCTGGGCAGGACAGTATGTCTGGAGTCTTGTACTCCTGGTACCCTAGACATGAAGGCTGTCCTACTAAGCCCAGCTAAATGTAGAGTACTCCCCAAGTCCTGTTAACTGCCTCAGGGTAACGGGAAGGTGACCCTGGGAAGGACAGTATGTCTGGAGTCTTGTACTCCTGGTACCCTAGACATGAAGCTGCTGTCCTACTCAGCCCAGCTAAATGTTAACAGTTGTATTCCTACCTCTGTGCGTCTCAGATGTCCCTATCAATAGGAAACGTACCCAATACCACGTATATGTGTGAACTAAGGATATAAATTAAGTAAAAAGGTGTATCCTTATTGATGAGAGAGGCGTGGACGCGGGCGCCGCTTGGAGGCGCTGCATGAAGATAACTGACCAATGAGAACGGCCCACCTCAACCGTCAGTCTTCTTCCTTGTATATAACCAAAAGACTGCCTTTGTTCTACTGCTGTGTGCGGTTGTTTTGTAAACATATGTATCTTTATATCTAATAATAATAATATATTTATAAAATCACTTATTTGGCTGTACTTTTTGCAACATCGACCCACAACACTGGTCGTCCAACTAAAGGTTGCCTATGGCATGCGCCATCTGTTGGAATAAATATCAACTAATCATTGATTTTTAATTGTTCCAAAATAAACCGTTTCTTGATTAATCACGTAACTGAGAAGAATCCACCTGATGACCATGGTTTCAATTAAAGGACCATTAACTCGAATCCATGGTCACCAGGTGGAGGCTTCTCAGTTTACCAAAGCTGGTGTTGTGGCTTTGTCATCGACCTGAGCCCGCTAGTTTGCGGAGACGGTCAATAAATAGCGCTTAGTTTTAGCGTCTATTTTGACGGGAGACCTTTGTTTCTATAGTTCAATTCCCCCGGGAAAAATTCCCATTTACTTTATTAATTAGGTGACACTTTTCAGTTCAATACTGGTTACCTGTCGAGCTAGACCCATTTGTAGAACAGGGAAGGTTCGAGTCTATTGAAATAAGTTATCAAAAGTTCCCCCAAGAATCATCTTTCCACCATGCCCTCTGTTAATAAGACCAGAAAGGTTTCCTTACTTCTTCTTCTTCTTTCTTATCTCCACTCAATCATATTAAGGTATCAAGCTTGTAAAGCTTGAGACATTTGATGGTGTCTGCCGGGGGACAATCATCATGACTGGGTGAAGTAGAATGCGTCTGCCTTTGTCATTAAGACTGGGAGCACTACTCAGTGGCAGGCCGACTTAGCTCCAAAATAAATGGCCACCTCTGACATGAGGAATAGACGCCATGTGCAGCCGCTCCTAACATGGAGTACAAACGCTACTCATCCTGTATCCCTGGATTAGGAGCCCTTACAGGGTACTATCAGCCGGGCCAGCTGAGCCCAGTTTTTTTACCGAGCTTGTTACTGCTCCCCCTCCTCCTTTTTCATCCGGGCTTGGTACCGGCAAAGGCGGAGTTGTTTCCCTACTAACATAAACAAACGAATATTCCTAAACATTGGAGAAGGGCCATTAGTAATGAATTCTACCAAAGAATTCGCCTGTTCAATCTACTATGTGTCAGGAACCTTTAAAATTTTTCATTTTCGGTTCAGTGGTCGTAGAAATGTCTTTTTCATAAGATTGAAATTATTAGCGTTGATTAATAAAATTGATACAAATTTGACAGGCGATCAATATGTTGAGGTATAAGCTTTAGATCCACATAAAAAAAACTTTTTAAAAAATAGCCATTAATTAATAGGCTAATCCCTTAATAGAATGTTAAAAATCAATAAGCTTGAGGGATGAGTATCTTTAGTAAATAAATTTATAACGTAGCGTAATTTTCCTGTCGAAGGGCGGTTGAGCCCGAAAGCTTGAAATAAATTTATTTGCTAAAGATACTCATCCCTCAAGCTTATTGATTTTTAACAAAAAATAGCCATCTTAGTGAAAATCTTTCGTAAATGATGGCGATTTGGTAGTTGACGTAGAGCTATGTAGAAATGAATCCGCGTGGTGTAAGAGTGATTCGTTATTCTATAATGTGGAGTTATATATCTAAAAAAGCAAAGGTCGCTTTACCGTCAATATAAACGTCAAACCTAGACACCATCTATTGACCAACACCGCAAACTAGCGGCCTCGGGTCGATGACAAAGCCACAACACCACCATCTTTGGCAAACTGAGAAGCGTCCACCTCGGCTCTGAAGAGGGCCATTATCCCGAAACCACGGTCTCTAGGTGGACGCTTCTCAGTTTGTCAAAGCTGGTGTTGTGGCTTTGTCACCGACCCGAGGCCGCTAGTTTGCGGAGATGGTCAATAAATGGCGTCTAGGTTTGACGTTTATTTTTACTGGAGAGGTGACCATTGCTTTCATTGATCTATTTCCTCCCGGAAAAATCTCCATCAACAATGATTTGTAGAACGACATTTGAAAATTATCCCGCATGTGTTTCTTTTGAACGAAAAAATCGAAATTTATTTTAAGGAGAAACAACGATTCTTTCTAACCTAAAGGATGAAGTATGTAAGGTGAATTGTGAAGAGTAATGATAAACGGAAAAATAAAAGTGTCCAGGGATGGGAATCCCTGTATTATAAATTACTTTATATAATATTTACGAACGGAAAAATATGTCCAGGGTAGCCTAGTGAACATGGCATCTACCCGGTAAGCGGAACACTGTGAGTTCGCTTCCCATCCCTGGATACTTTTATTTTTCCGTTTATCATTACTCTTCACAATTCACCCTACATACTTCATCCTTTAGGTTAGAAAGAATCGTTGTTTCTCCTTAAAATAAATTTCGATTTTTTCGTTCAAAAGAAACACAAGCGGGATAATTTTCAAATGTCGTTCTACAATCATAATCCGCATTATATTGTACAATGATTTGTGTTGCTGGGTATCTGCTTCCTCCTTGTCTCTCCAATAGATGGGGGAGAGAGGTCTTGTGAAATTCGATCATGAGCATTTAGAAGCCTTGGATAGGTATTCCGGAGTAAACAGCTCTTGATTTGTTTCTTCCCAAACATAGAATGTGCAATGAAATAACTAAAAATATAATAAAATGTGTTTAATGTATGGTAAGTTTTTCTACTTAATTTGATGATACAAGTTTTATTGTAAATTTGATTAAAATTGTTGTGCCGTGATTATTTAACCCCAATCACTAATCTGTGGACATAATCGTCCTTTTTTCGGCTCCAATTTTTATCTTTTCCACAGAGACGATTGACAGGAAGAGAACCAGCATGTTTGGACTTCTTGTCCAACACTCTGAATGGATAGTATTGCTGGTGGAATTTATGGAAGAAAGACAAGGAAGAGGAAGGCTGAAATGTAATTCATAAACAATTTCGGGACATGACCCAATGACACCATCAACAGACTAGCCATAGAGAGGAAGCTCTGAGAGGACAAGAATACTGCCAGCCACCAACCTATGGCTGGTTGAGGAGAAATAGATAGACCCTACGAAACCATCAAAAGACTAGCCATAGAAAGGAAGCTCTGAGAGGACAGGAATACTGCCAGCCACCAACATATGGCTGGTTGAGGAGAAATAGATAGACCCTACAATACCATCAAAAGACTAGCCATAGAAAGGAAGCTCTGAGAGGACAGGAATGCTGCCAGCCACCAACCTATGGCTGGTTGAGGAGAAATAGATAGACCCTACAATACCATCAACAGACTAGACATAGAAAGGAAGCTCTGAGAGGACAGGAATACTGCCAGCCACCAACCTATGGCTGGTTGAGGAGAAATAGATAGACCCTACAATACCATCAACAGACTAGACATAGAAAGGAAGCTCTGAGAGGACAGGAATACTGCCAGCTACCAACCTATGGATGGTTGAAGAGAAATAGACCTTACAATACCATCAACAGACTAGCCATAGAAAGAAAGCTCTGAGAGGACAGGAATACTGCCAGCTACCAACCTATGGATGGTTGAGGAGAAATAGACCTTACAATACCATCAACAGACTAGCCATAGAAAGGAAGCTTTGAGAGGACAGGAATACTGCCAGCTACCAACCTATGGATGGTTGAGGAGAAATAGACCTTAAAATACCATCAACAGACTAGCCATAGAAAGAAAGCTCTGAGAGGACAGGAATACTGCCAGCTACCAACCTATGGATGGTTGAGGAGAAATAGACCTTACAATACCATCAACAGACTAGCCATAGAAAGGAAGCTTTGAGAGGACAGGAATACTGCCAGCTACCAACCTATGGATGGTTGAGGAGAAATAGACCTTACAATACCATCAACAGACTAGCCATAGAAAGGAAGCTTTGAGAGGGACAGGAATACTGCCAGCTACCAACCTATGGATGGTTGAGGAGAAATAGACCTTACAATACCATCAACAGACTAGCCATAGAAAGAAAGCTCTGAGAGGACAGGAATACTGCCAGCCACCAACCTATGGCTGGTTGAGGAGAAATAGATAGACCCTACCATACCATCAAAAGACTAGCCATAGAAAGGAAGCTCTGAGAGGACAGGAATACTGCCAGCCACCAACCTATGGCTGGTTGAGGAGAAATAGATAGACCCTACCATACCATCAAAAGACTAGCCATAGAAAGGAAGCTCTGAGAGGACAGGAATACTGCCAGCCACCAACCTATGGCTGGTTGAGGAGAAATAGATAGACCCTACCATACCATCAAAAGACTAGCCATAGAAAGAAAGCTTTGAGAGGACAGGAATACTGCCAGCTACCAACCTATGGCTGGTTGAGGAGAAATAGATAAACCCTACCATACCATCAAAAGACTAGCCATAGAAAGAAAGCTTTGAGAGGACAGGAATACTGCCAGCCACCAACCTATGGCTGGTTGAGGAGAAATAGATAAACCCTACCATACCATCAAAAGACTAGCCATAGAAAGGAAGCTTTGAGAGGACAGGAATACTGCCAGCCACCAACCTATGGCTGGTTGAGGAGAAATATAGACCCTACGATACCATCAAAAGACTAGCCATAGAAAGAAAGCTCTGAGAGGACAGGAATACCGCCAGCCTATGGCGTTCAAGTGGAGTTCAACTTTTGGTATCTATGGACAAATATTTCAAACATGATCTGTTAGTGACCATCACCCCCAGCTCAACTAGAGACCTTCTAGTAGGTTCCTTGACCCTTTCCAGCCAGCTCATTAAAAATATTTTTCTCTTTCTTCTACCTTTCCAAACACCTTTTTCAATCTATTTCCTTTCAATATGTGTTTGAAATTATCCAGTTTTTTGCATGGTGGTATGCTTATCATAGAATCATGGCCTGTATATCATTCAATACTATATCTTTCAATCATAAAGTTCTACAATTAGTAAAGTGAAAATTAAAAAAAAAGCAAAAATATTTGCTAAATTTCTACAATCATAGAGAAGCATATTTCACAGTGTAGTTAAATACTATCACGAATCAGAAATAAAGATGGGGGGTTGGTGGAAGGCTGGTTAAACCGTTTGGTTTCCGGCCACTACGACCCGGGTTCGATTCCCACATTGGACACTTTTTTCTGTTTAAAAAAAAATGCTCCAATGGCCCCCCGATTCTTGCAAAAGTCCAACCCCACCAGCAAGTGCAAGTAACCAAACGGGGCTCTGGCACATTTGTGAGTGCAAAGTCAAACTGCTTTTCACATGTGTAGACATGTGGTGCGCTTACAGAAAAAGCAGTCCCTAACTACCCACCATGATTATCATGGCCTGTACCACCACGTGTACTAGAGATAAGAGAAAAAAAAACAATGGTTGCCTGTAAAGTCGGTTTTACGGGCGAAGATTTTACGTGACAACGGTAGAATATTTATTGATATGAATATAATTAAATTGCACAATAGGAACAAGGAATTGAATGAAAATAAGAATTGCACAAATTTTAACTATAGAAATATATTTTGTTTACTAAAACATTGTACATGTAAACTTAAACTTAACTAATTCCTATTTGAGTGATTTTGTTGAGGATAGGACGATGATAGGAGAAATATGAAATGAAAGGAAGTGTTTCTGCTGTAATGTGTCTTGCGAAAGTCAAGTCGATAGTTGTTCCTTTTAACGTAGTTGACTTAGAAACGTTTGATACGCAATCAAGATTATACGTATTTTTCATGAAATTAAGAAACGAGTTGTCAGGCTTTACGTTTTTGTTAAAATCACCACACAGAAGAATCGGTATACTAGAATCAATTTGCACGAACGGTGGCACGTACTGGCTGTTGTGAATGTACGGACCGAGTCCTTGCCATAGTAACATTCCAATATCCTGCATACTAGCTCCTGGATGAATATATACAGCACCGAGTATAAACTTGAAGCTAGTATTAGCGGCGAAGCAAGTAACTTCAGTCATGCACATGTCACCCTTGGTTTTAATGACACGAGTTACGTCTGTAATCGCAACTTGGAACACTTCCGCCGTAGATGTCGATGATAATTTACGATAGATCGCCACTCCACCAGCCGCGTTGGTATCTGAGTTAGGTCGATTATTTTCCCTGGATACACACTCATAACCCTTGATTGGAGTTGGTTCACAAGTGTCGCGCATCCACGTTTCAGTCAATACTAAATAGTCTGATCGTGGTATCACTGTATCTGTTTCAATGTCCGCGGCATGGGCACTTAATTGGTTTGAAACTATTTAAAATTTGTAAAATAATAATTAATTAATTAATTAATTTTAAACTAATAATTTACTTAACACTATCAACATTTATCAATAGTATGACATAACCTATAAACTCAGTTTCTCAACTTTTGTGTCAATCTAACAATTAATCAATCAATCATAGTTTACGATAATGAAATATCAGTGTACAATTATTTACCTTTATTGTTGTAGTTGTTGTAAATGACGAATCTAAGCACTCCACATTTTCACTACAGACACAGCTGACGATACTTTAACCACACGTGTGAACTTGTATTATGACGCTTTCTTGTTTTTCCAACGCCAAGAACGTTCGAGAAAGACAAAGACAGAGACAAGCATGCGCCGATTCAATGCGCCTAATTCTCTAGCGCTGCGCGCGCAGCACTCTCGTTCGGTGACTCATCGTAACGTTACCGGGCGTTACACTTTTTCATAAGTGACTCCCAGCCGCAACCTAATTTAAGACGTTGTCACGTCAAAAAAAGAAATAAAGATACAGTAGAACTTCCCTGTAAAGGACAACACCTAATTCCAGAGCCAAAGTGTTTTTTAGAGAGGGGTGTCCTCTTACCGGAGAGTTGCTAAATAGTGAAAATGGTAATTTTGCAATTGAAAACTGTCATTTGTGGAGAAGTGTCCGCTAGCGGGGTATCCGCTAAAGGGAGGTTCTATTGTATACTGTTGTATATAGTTATAATCTGTGCTACAAAAGATCTGGCAACACAGTATGTAAACAACGCCGCATAATAAATATACAATTGTTCTAGCACGGCGGTATATTAATTGTCTATATACATAAAGGCTGTAACTATATTAAATATATATAAAGCTAAAGGTAAATGAACCCGTATAAAAGATACAACATGGTGGCAGCGCCGGGATTTTGAAAGATAAGTAAAATTTCAAATATCAATTAAGCCTAACACGTTGAAAAATGGCCTCGAGTACCGGGAATAGTTTGCAGCCATTTGTGCCTGGAACAAACCCATCAGAAGCATGGGGTAAATGGAAAAAGAGATTCCAAATGTTTTACATAGCCACAGAAATAGATAAAAAATCTATTCCAAGACAAAGGGCTATTCTACTCTATAATATTGGTGAGTTAGCCCTAGATATATACTCTACATTTAAAATACAAGAAACTGATGCCTCTCCGACTGTTCCGGATATACTTGAACTGTTTGATGGACACTTTAAACCATATAAAAACACAACCTATAAGAGGTACCAGTTTTTTACAACGGAACAAGGGGAGAATCAGAATTTTGATGACTATGTAACTGAATTGAAAAATAAAAGCATGGACTGCGAATTTGGAGAGCTTGCAGATTCCTTGGTCAGAGATAGAATTATAATTGGAATTAAAGACAAAGCTTTAAAAGAAAGGATGCTACAAGATCCTGATCTTTCTTTAGCTAAAGCCAAGACTTGAAAGACTGGTCTTGAAATTGATGCGATATGATTTTAATTTAGAATATGTACCAGGAAAAGTGATTCACACCGCAGACACTCTATCTAGAGATTCAATTTCAGAGGAAACCATCGACACCTCAGATCTGGATCTCCAGAACACCATTATGACTCTAAATCTGAAGGTGACCACTAAAAGATACCAGGAAATTCTCAGAGATATGGAGTCAGATGAAGAAATGATAAAATTAAGGGATCATATACTGAATGGGTGGCCTATTCATAAGAAAAGTGTGGACTATGCTGTTAAGCCCTACTGGCATTGTAAAGAAGAACTATATATATGGAAAGACCTGATTTGTAGAGGACAAAGACTTGTCATCCCTAAAGTCCAAAGGGAAAGCATCTTGCAAACACTACACATGTCTCATCAAGGGATCTCTGCTTGTAAAAACAGAGCACATGAAGCTATTTATTGGCCTGGACTGGATAGAGAAATAGAAGAGATGGTTTATAAGTGTAGAATTTGTCAAGAATCACAACCTTCGCAAAGGAAAGAACCACTTATACCTCACGAAATAGCAGACTACCCTTGGCAAAAAGTAGCTATTGATTTCTTCTATCTAGACCAATCAGTATTCATAATAATAGTAGACTACTACAGCAGCTTTCCTGAAGTCATCAAGGTAGCATCAACTTCAGCAAAAGAGATTCTACCAGTTTTGAAATCTACCTTCGCAAGACATGGGATTCCAGAGATCATCATCACTGATAATGGACCACCATTTACATCACAAGACTTTACTAATTTTACAAATGAATGGGACATAGAACATAAAACCTCTAGCCCAGGATACCCAAAATCAAACGGATTAGTGGAGAGGATGGTGCAAACAGTAAAGAAGCAACTTAAGAAATGCCGTCAAGACAACACTGATCCTTATATGTGTTTAATAGCCCTGAGAACAACTCCGTCAAATAATCTACCGTCCCCAGCTCAGATGCTAATGGGAAGAAACTTGAGAACCTTGATCCCAATGAAAACCACAAAGCTAAAACCTGCTTTCATTAGCACGGAAAACATTCTACAGCAGAAGAGGGAAAATCAATATAAGATGAAAGAATATTATGACCGAAATGCCAAAATACTTCCTAAAATGAGTTCTGGTGAACAGGTAAATGCCAAAACTAGCAATGCCTGGAGACCAGCTACCATCATTGGAGAAGCCAACCAGCCTCGATCATACATCATTCAGAACAACGAGGGCCGAATGTTAAAACGGAACAGAGTTCACCTACGGCCCAGAAGTTATCCTGTTGGACAGAGAAGGAGCAGCCAGTCATCGCCCCAATTGGATCCAGCCCCCTCGACATCATCGGAGTCCAGTGGTCAAAGGGAACCAGGAGAATTTCCCCGCCTGAACCTCAGTCCTGAAGAGTTGGCCCCATCCACTTCAACTCCCATAGGAAACTACAATGAAGGAGGCACTGCCTACACCACTAGAAGTGGACGTGTGGTAAAGCCTCCGAAAAGATTCGACCCCGGACTTTAATTAAAAGGGGAACATGTTGTATATAGTTATAATCTGTGCTACAAAAGATCTGGCAACACAGTATGTAAACAACGCCGCATAATAAATATATAATTGTTCTAGCACGGCGGTATATTAATTGTCTATATACATAAAGGCTGTAACTATATTAAATATATATAAAGCTAAAGGTAAATGAACCCGTATAAAAGATACAACATATACTATATAAGCAGAATAAACATACAATATTTATAAATGTATGTAATTCTACTGTCCTCACAAAGCTTATGTCCATAGTTCATCTAAAATACCCATTCAAAGAGTCTAGTAACAGTATCACTATAAAAGGAAGATCGAAAAAATGAAATATAACAGCTGTATGGTAGATTAAACTGGCGACCCCACTGGAAGGGTTCACAACTGATGAGCCAGGCCCTCCCATTAGTTTTTCCATTGCAGTAAGGACAGTAGAAATTGTTTAATTTCAAAAAGAATTATACGTGTCTAAAATAATTTCTAATTTTCATACAATAATTGTAGCTTAGATCTGGTAGATTAATCATTTGGAAGGTTGTTGTTTCTTATCCCCTTGTGCAAAGATTACAGGAATTCCATGCTCTTCAAGCTCACGGTTCACCACTTTGTTAACAGCGTTGTTACCAAAATGTCACACTATATATTTATTTGGATTTGGTCTTATTATTGAACTCCGCCTTTGCCGGTCCCAAGCCCGGATGAAAAAGGAGGATGGGGAGCAGTAACAAGCTCAGTAAAAAACCTGGGCTCAGCTGGCCCGGCTGATAGTACCCTGTAAGGGCTCCTAATCCAGGGATACAGGATGAGCAGCGTTTGTACCCCTTGTTAGGAGCCGCTGCACATGGCGTCTGTTCCTCATGTCAGAGGTGGCCATTTCTTTTGGAACTAAGTCGGCCTACCACTGAGTAGTGCTCCAAGTCTTAATGACAAAGGCAGACACATTTTACTTCACCCAATTATGATTGTTGTCAAACAGACACCATCAAGGGTCACAACTTGATACCCTAATATGATTGAGTGGAGATAAGAAAGAAGAGACCTTGTATTTCTAATCTAAAATCCAAATAGTGCCTTATCATCTTCCGTTTACCAATTGTAGAAACCAGTCCGGGGGGGTCGGTGGAAGGAAGGTCTAAACCGTTGGTTTTCGACCGCTACGACCGGGGTTTGATTCCCGCATTGGGCACTTTTTTTCTGATTTAAGAAAAAAAAATGCTCCAATGGCCCCTGATTCTTGCAAAAGTCCAACCCCACCAGCGAGTGCAAGTAACCAAATGGGGTTCTGGCACATTTGTAAGTGCAAAGTTGAACTGCTTTTCACAAGCATAGACATGTGGTGTACTTACAGTAAAAGCAGTCGCCAACTTCTACCCACCATGATTATCATAGCCTCTACCACGTGTACTAGGGATAAGCAAGAATATTTCTGTCCTCAACATAACAGTTGGAGATATTGTGTTTTAGTAAATTAAATTTGAAGTAAAATTTAATTTACTAATATATATTGGTTATGAAAGCATATTTTGCGGAAGAGCTTTGCTCGATGCAATACCTTGAAATTATATGTATGCACCTCTACAGACCTATAAGCTTATGTCCATAGTTCACTAAACACCCCTAAGCTGCCTTCTATAGAAAATGCAGGGTATATAACAAAACCAGTCCAATACAATAGTAGAGCGGTCTAGAGATTAATTTGGCGAAACCGCTGAGAGTGTAAACTACTGATGAGCCAAGCCCTCTCATTCAATAACTTATATCATTGCAGTAAGGTCTGTAGAGATAATATTTGATGATATTTAAAAGAAACGCGTTGCCAGTAAATTTATTTGTTTAAAATAATGTACTCTGTTTAACCATTTCTATCTATATCTCCATCATTTACACTCATAGACAAAACTTAAGGATGCTGTACCTTTTAGCATGTATATCAGGATTCAGACAATAACTCTGAAAGATACACTCATGGACAAAACTTAAGGAAGTTGTACCTTACAGCATGTATATCAGGATTCAGACAATAACTCTGAAAGATACACTCATGGACAAAACTTAAGGAAGTTGTACCTTACAGCATGTATATCAGGATTCAGACAATAACTCTGAAAGATACACTCATGGACAAAACTTAAGGAAGTTGTACCTTACAGCATGTATATCAGGATTGAGACAATAACTCTGAAAGATACACTCATGGACAAAACTTAAGGAAGTTGTACCTTTTACCATGTATATCAGGATTCAGACAATAACTCTGAAAGATACACTCATAGACAAAACTTAAGGAAGTTGTACCTTACAGCATGTATATCAGGATTGAGACAATAACTCTGAAAGATACACTCATGGACAAAACTTAAGGATGTTGTACCTTTTAGCATGTATATCAGGATTCAGACAATAACTCTGAAAGATACACTCATGGACAAAACTTAAGGATGTTGTACCTTTTACCATGTATATCAGGATTCAGATAATAACTCTGAAAGATACACTCATGGACAAAACTTAAGGAAGTTGTACCTTACAGCATGTATATCAGGATTGAGACAATAACTCTGACAGATACACTCATGGACAAAACTTAAGGAAGTTGTACCTTTTAGCATGTATATCAGGATTCAGTCAATAACTCTGAAAGATACACTCATGGACAAAACTTAAGGATGTTGTACCTTTTACCATGTATATCAGGATTCAGACAATAACTCTGAAAGATACACTCATGGACAAAACTTAAGGATGTTGTACCTTTTAGCATGTATATCAGGATTCAGACAATAACTCTGAAAGATACACTCATGGACAAAACTTAAGGAAGTTGTACCTTTTAGCATGTATATCAGGATTGAGACAATAACTCTGAAAGATACACTCATGGACAAAACTTAAGGAAGTTGTACCTTACAGCATGTATATCAGGATTGAGACAATAACTCTGAAAGATACACTCATGGACAAAACTTAAGGAAGTTGTACCTTACAGCATGTATATCAGGATTCAGACAATAACTCTGAAAGATACACTCATGGACAAAACTTAAGTAAGTTGTACCTTTTAGCATGTATATCGAGATTCAGACAATAACTCTGAAAGATATTACAGTGACCTTTTTATTGAAGGAACACAAGATAACCAAGTGTGAACAGTCTATGTCTACTTCAGAAAAACAAGACACCTAACGATATCAAAGACTTTCCAGTTCCTTAAGTTTTGTCTATGAGGGTACCTCTACACTTACATGTATGTTTCTTATCCCCTTATGCAAAGATTACACAAACTCCATTAATCCATGCTCCTCAAGCTGTTTGATTACATGTATACATTTATAAATAACTAAAAAGAGAAGTTGGTTACCAACAGTTATGAAGTCAGGATTGAATCCCGAATTGGGCACTTCTTTTTTTTTTTTTAATAATGTGAAGAACCTGTTCTGATAATTCACTGTAAATAACAGGGGGTCGGTGGAAGGCTGGTTAAACCGTTTGGTTTTCGACCACTAGGACCCGGGTTCGATTCCCGCATTGGACACTTTTTTCTGTTTAAAAAAAAAAATGCTCCAATGGCTCCCGATTCTTGCAAAAGTCCAACCCCACCAGCGAGTGCAAGTAACCAAACGGGGCTCTGGCACATTTGTAAGTGCAAAGTCGAACTGCTTTTCACATGTGTCGACATGTGGTGCGCTTACAGTAAAAAAAAAAGCAGTCGCTAACTACCCACCAAAAAAACTGTAAATAATATAAGCTAGGTTGTTCTTTTTGAGTGATACCTAATAAAGTTATATTGGAACAGGAAACACAATACTTTACAATTTGATTTCATGTAACTAAATTTGCTTACCAACCCTTTGTACATATATCACTTTTTATCTTTTCTTCTAACTAACTTGCATACTAATTCTGTACATATTTAAAATATCTTTCTTTCTCTTCTTTAAAAATTTTGTTTATTTTTAAAGTGAAAGTGTCCCTAGGGGGACATAGCGCTCTAAGTCGAAATAAAGAAATAAAGGAAATAACTAAAAAAAAAAAAGACAGAAAACAACATGAATTGCAACAAATGTAAGATATATTTATCTTTTTTTTTTTTTACCTCATTAAAAACATACAAACAAATAAAATAAAAATTAACAAAAGCACACCTGGCATGTGCTGTTCCATATGAACATGCAGGATAAAGGGGCAGGGGGGATGGGAAGGTTACACCTTTGTACAACAACAACAACACAAATACAAGTACAGTAGAACCTCCCTGACAACACTTAATGACAGAACCAAAATGTCCTTTAGAGATAGAGGTGTCCTCTTACCAGAGAGTTACTATTTAAATGGTCATTTTTGTAAATGAAAACTATCCTTTATAGTGTCCTCTAACATGAGTATCTTCTCATGGAGGTTCTACTGTATTGGTGGTGGAAACTGTCTTTTATAGAGAGGTATCCTCTAACGGGAGTGTCCTCTCATGGAGGTTCTACTGTAACAATAATAAACAAGGATAAGAGAGGTGGAAGGGAGGGAGGGGGGGGTAGAAATTATATATATATACATATATACAGAGATGATTGCGTGTAAATATATAAAATACATAAGACTCTTAGTACGTTTCGCCGCACTTATCAAGTACATGAGGTTAGAAATAAAGAGGTTTGTTGTTGGCAGAAGAAGAAAGAGCGTACAAAACAACAAATGTAAACAAACAAACATTTAAAAAAAAAACCATGAGATATATATGTATGTAGATATAAGTAACAATTTGATATAAGTGGAAGAAATGGGAGAATTAAAGAGAGACAAATGGAAGAAATAGAACATGCAATGCCCATAAATTTGCTTTCAGAGCAGCAAGTTGAATGAGAAGACTCAATAAAAAAGAAAGGTAAAGAAGAAAAGGTAGGGGAGAAAAGGAAGAAACAACAACAAAGAGTTGAAAGAAAAGTGAAAAAAAAAAGAAGTCAATTAATAATGATTAAACAACAACATAATAAAAAATGAAGGGGGTTTTAAAGGTATGGCACTCAGATGCACACAAGCTTGGCACGATGGGAGGAGATGAGACATTTAGATGTTGTGAAAAACAAAAAAACAGCAAAAACATGGAAGCAACCATTAATGATTGTCATTTATAGTTCTAGATGAGATTACAACAAATATATGGTGAGAGAGAGAAAAAAAACCTGTAGTTGTATATAAGAACAAGTATTTTAACAAATGTGGTACACAAGGAGTGGATTTAACTTATATCTGTAATGCTACAAACAAAACGGGGAACAACATTTACAACAAAAAGCAATAAGAAAGGGTATAAGAGACCTGTAATTTATGGTACTGTTAGAAACACCACCGTTTGTTTTCTTCATAAATTTGTACTGGCTCACAAAAATCAAGGAGCAAAAAAATAATAATAATAGGAAGGAACTTCAAAAAAAATCTGGTTTAACAGAACGTGAGAGAGGTAAAAAAGTGACAAGAAACTGTCTTCAATAATTTTTTCCTAACTTTTCCATCATTATTCAATCAAGGTAGAACTTATATAAACCAGTTATTTGTTAAGTGCAAAGTTGAACTGCTTTTCACATGTGTAGCACTTACAGTCGCCTACTTCTACCCACCATGATTATCATGGCCTGTACCATGTGTACTAGGGATAAGCAAAAAAAAAATTGTTATTGGTCCAGGGAAACGGTGGAGCTGCATCTGTACTCATGTTAGAGTGAGCAGCAAAGGCTTCCATGTTAGGAACAGCCTCACATTACAGACAGACTTTCACCAAAGTGTACCTTGATCATGATTCCATGATCAACACACCCCATTCTATAAAACATTCACACCCTAACTAATAGAAGTTATGGATCACCATAGAGGAGTTGACAAAGCTGAACCTTTCTGTAAGACTATGCAACCAGAATACGAAGAAAAAAAAACTAATACATTGCGATAATATAAACAAACAAGAAGCTCCTTTTTATTCTTTTATATTAATCCCAATATAGTAATGTCAATCAAAAAGTTGCTCTCGAACAAGTAGGTAACACCCTCGATTCCCAACAGTTATGAACCGGGATTGAATCCCACGTTAACATTTTGTTTTAATATGTGAATAACCTTCATATAATTTTCATTGTTGCAATTATCATAAACTAGGTTACTCTTTTTGAGCTGTACCTAATAAAGTGATTTTGGAACAAAGAACAAAAAAAGTTGTTCTCTACAAAAAAAAAAAACGCTAATATTGCACCAAATTATACACAACAAAAAAAATGTATGAGCATACAAAAAAAAAAGAACCTGACAATACCCTAACTGATTCAATCCTTGTCTAGGTTAAGACTGGCCATGATGATCTATCAATTGATGTAAGAGGAATAACTGTGGATGGAAGAACAAGTTTTTTTCTACAGTAGTTGGCTATAATGTCTCTCACTATATAATCTACCTTCAGTTAAGATACCCCAAGAGAGAGATTGAGTGAAAGACTGTGAGTTAAAAAAGCACACAATAGATATAGGAGAGATGATTAAGAAAGCACACCTCTGATTCAAGAACCAATCAACCCTACATGAAGAAGATCGAAGCAACCATCATAATGAGAGAGTATCACTCTTCACCGTTAAAAAATCCATCCATACAATATGTAGGTTTTCTGATGATATGGTTAGGTTTGATAGTCAGCAATTTTGATATGGTATCTATGGATTAGATATGAAAAAGGTGCATTAGTGCAACAACTGTTATCAGTAATTTATACCATATTTGAGGCATACTGAGTTTCTACTACACCCTTACTGCAATGATAAAAAATAATGGGAGGAGACTGTTTTATCAGTGGTAAACCATCCCATTATTTTTATAATTGCAGTAAGGGCGGTAGAAAATTATTTAAAAACAATGATAGGCATTAAAAATAGTTCATATTTCTAATATCTATCCCAAGGTGTTTGCGTAACACACAAGACCAAATCCAACTACAGTCAAACTTCACTATAACTCTTTCTCAACAAGGTTTCTATAATGAGAGGTCCTGTACTGTAAGTAATTTTACCTTTCTGTAACAGCAATGTTGCCAATTCTGAGAAGTTAGAGCACTAAAAAAAAAAGGTTAAATTTTAGCAATCTCATGTCTGAAGGTAGGTAGCAATGGTGACGCTGAAAGGTCGTGTAGAGACAACTCAACTGTGATTATCAACAACACTTATATCATGAAACTACTTTATAACAGACCTAGGATTCAACACCTACTATAGAATTCACAAGAAAGGGGGATAAGAAGAGGAATTAAAGAGAAGTTTGACTCTTACATTTAAATTTGGTCATTTCTTTACCTTGGGACATATATACTTAGCATTTATGGAAAAAAAAATGTTAAATCAACAAAAGAGGGATAAAATAGTGAGAGAGAAAAAAAATACAGTAGAACCTCCCTGAAAAGGACAACACCTAATTGCAGATCTAAAGTATCCTTTAGGGAGAGGTGTCTGCTTAACGGAGAGTTTCTAAAATTGTAAAAATTGTCATTTTGCAAATGAAAACTGTCCTTTGTGGAGATGTGTCTGCTAAAGGGAGGTTCTATTGTAGATGAAAACAAAAATCAAAGAGAAAGGCTGGAAAGTTTCTTGGTTCAATTGTATATAACTGGCGAGCACTTTTCAAGTCTGTGTCTTTGAAGTCTATTCAACCACCTCTATGCAGACTACTTATAAAGGACTACAGAAGAGAGCCATGATCTCCAAAACTTGTCAATTTTACGTCTCAATAAACACAAGGTAATAAGACCAAATAAATAAATAGTGTGTGACGTTTCGGTAACAGTGTTGTTACCATCTTCAGACAAAAGTACTGAATGAGAGAATTTTACCATAGCATGCTTTTAAATAGTTCCTGTTATCAAGTGTGTAAACAAGATAACATTAAAAAGCATGCTGTGGTAAAATTCTCTCATTCAGTACTTTTGTCTGCAGATGGTAACAACGCTGTTACCGAAACGTCACACACTATTTATTTATTTGGAATTGGTCTTATTACCTTGTGTTTATAATCTATAATCCAAATTGTGCCTTATTAAAATTTACCTCTCAATATAAATCACACAACAACTTGAAGAAAACAAAAATTATCCAAGAATTCGGAAAATGAAAAAGAATCGAAAAATAAAGTCTTAATGTAAAAAAAAAAAAAAGTCACATTTAACACAAAGAAGAACATGAAACATCCTAATAAAAGAACTAATAAAAGAAAAGTCAGTGGATGAGAGGGTAACACGCTCGATTCCCGACAGTCATGAACCAGGATTGAATCCCGCATTAAAATTTTGTTTAATATGTGAATAACCTTCACATATTATTCACTGTTTCAATTATCATGAACTAGAGTTGCTCTTGCTGAGCGGTACCTATTAATGTGATTTTGAACCAGATGGATCCTAATAAAAAGAAGAAGCAAGAAACAAAGGTTATAAGAAGAAGAAGAAGGGATTATAGCTAACACACCACCAATGCAGTCAAAACTTGGCCACAAAAAGACAATAATGATAACAATACAGATCACATTAAACAGATAGACGATTTATCCTCAGATGTACCAAAGATCTATCACATTGAACAGATAAAGGATTATTTCTGGATGCACCAGCAAAGATCTACTTGTAGATAACACACCCCAGCTAGTAGAATAGAAGAAAAAAATCATCTGTAGTTGGAGAGGAGAAAGATACAATTCTTGACAAACATACCCAAACTTTCAAGCACTCAGTAAGACAAATCAAACTGCAGATGGAACAATAAGTACAAATCAGTAGTGTAAGAAAGTGAGCATGTGGACAGAAGAGAGAAAAAAAAACACATTAAACTGGGGATACTTACACTGAACTGACACCTGAAATGCCCAATTGACAATTGGTAACCACAGTTCAAATAGGTTTACAAGAAAGGCAATTTGATATAAGGTCAAAAATTTGGAGTAAATTTTTTACCTCTTCTTCTTTCTTATCTCCACTCAATCATATTAAGACATCAAGCTTGTAAAGCTTTGAGACTTTTGATGGAGTTCTACTCTTCCCCGGCAGACACCATCAAAAGTCTCAAGTTTTACAAACTTGATGCTTTAATATGATTGAGTGGAGATAAGAAAGAGAAAGAAGAAGATGTCAAAAATTTAATCAAAAAAAAAATTTTTTTCCCGAGAGTTCCTGTTTTCTATAGAGTCCTAAATCTTGATTCTTTAAGAAGTAATGCCATAGGGAAGATCTGATAAAAAGAAAGCATCATAGCATATTTGAATAATAATCACAAAATCTTATTTCAGAGTTCACAGAAGGGGAAATAGAACAAAATTTACATTGTTGAAAAATAAGAAAGATGCTCCAAAAACTAATAAAGAAATTGATAACATACAAAATTCAATTTGCCAAAATATTTCTCTTACGATATATACAGTTAAACCTGTCTATAGCCCCCTCTTGGGACTCGCCAAAATAGGGTGCTATAGAGAGGGGGTGCTATAAACAGGTCAACTTTTAATGTAAAATGTTTACATTTTAATGTTTAAAATCGGGCTATATAGAGAGGAAGGCGCTATTTAGAGGGGGTGCTATAGACAGGTCACTTTTAATGTAAAATGTTTACATTTTAATGTTTAAAATCGGGCTCTATAGAGAGGAAGGCGCTATTTAGAGAAGGCGCTATAGACAGGTTTAACTGTATATAATAAAAAATAGTATTTCTACAGACCTCACTGCAAAAGATTAGAAATTATCAGAATGACCCAAGACCTCTCATCTAAGAATTTCTATCATTGGAGAACAAATTTGGATTTACAGAGTAGAAGAAAAAACACAATCATTATTTATATTTTGGTCTTATTACTTTTGTTAGAGTAAGGTCTGTAGAGAAATCATACTAGATAATATATAAGATAAACATATATTGCCCCTCCCAAAAAAAATAATAATAATAATTGCCAAAATGTATTGATAGATATGGCAAATGGAAATTCTATATAAAAAGATCATTAGCTGTTCTATTAGGACAACAGTACCTGAGACCCTACAAGTTTTGCTGTGACATCACAACTTTTAATTATTATATACAGTAGAACCTCCCTGTAAAGGACAACACCTAATTGAAGATCCAAAGTTAGAGAGAGGTGTCCTGCTTACTGGAGAGTTACTAAAAATTTTTAAATTTTGCTGAGGTTTCTTGGCAAAAAATACCCAAACTTTCAAGCACTCAGTAAGACAAACCATTCAAACTGCAAATGGAACAATAAGCACAAATCAGTAATGTAAGAAAGTGAGCAAGGACAGAAAAGAGAAAAAACTGGGGTTATTTAGTAAGTGAGAGTTGCTAAATAGTAAAAATTGTAATTTTGGTAAATGAAAACTGTCTGTTGTAGAGAAGTGTCCTCTAGCTGTAGTGTCCTCTCACGGAGGTTCTACTGTATCTTCAGCTAGGTGATATGTAAAAAGGATTGTCTGGCCTACAAACAAACAAACAAACAGAGAGACGTCCGTAGAACATCAACAAAGAACAATCTTTATAAAACATTTATCAATGAGAGAGCTCTATACAGCAAAACCTGTCTTGGGATATCCATTTTTTAATGAGAACCGTTCAGTAATTTAGTTTCTTTTGATTATAACTCTTTCACTCTTCAAATATATATTTTTAAAAAGACATGCTGAATGGTTTACATTAATAGCACCTTTGAATTTGGATAAATAAGAAAGTTAATTGTAATCCATTTTATTGTCTTGAGAGTCAACCTGCCTTGCAAGTGCATTTAAAAAAAAAACAACTTTTGAACTACAAATGGAAACTCCCAAGACAGGTTTTCCTGTGCCCAATGTAAGATCAACAAAACTGAGGAGAGATTTGCTATAGGACACATTTGTGAAACCCGGTCACAAAAATGAAGCACTGGACAACTGGGCCTTTGTGAAAGGCAGCACATTTAGGTTCTCTGGGAGAAGGACGGACATGAGTTATGTACACAGTTAAGTAAAAAAAAATGTGGAATATGTTAGTGGAGCAGGAGGTGCTGCTGATCATGGATGGCCTGGCAGGAGACCAGAGGCCGCAGGTTCTCGTCGAAGGTGATGGTGAAGCGGGAGAGGCCAGAGTTGGGGGTGATGCGGAGGCCGCCAGGCATGGCGCAGTGCAGCTCCTCCAGGAAGTGCCTGGTTAGCTCCTTGAGGGAGCCCCCGTGGGCACCACCAGGATGTTGGGCTCCTCCGTCACCCCTGAACTGGTAGGCTGGTCGCCTGTGGGCTCACTCTCCCGGGGATACACCTTCTCACTCCAGGTGGGGTTGCTGGGCAGGATCTGGTGATGGCCACCCTTCTGTACCATGGCGCACAGGTCCTTGAAGAAATCCACCACGCGGTCGTACACCTACGGCACACACTGCTTCCTGAACAACCAGACTGGAAACAAATGGGGTTATGATTGGTTCTAACAGGGGGGTTGGGTACTTAACCAACCCTCCATGGTTATCATGGACCGTGCACACTTGGGAGAACTGCAGTCAAACTTCTTTAATTCAATGCCCCAAGTGATCAGAATTTTGGTGTTGGTATTTAACCCTTAACTGGACGGGTGGATTTTTCTTACGTAACTGGACGGATTGGGTAGATTCAACCCACTTATGTAACTTTATGAAATAAGCACTAAATAATGATTGAAATCAATATTCAAAAAAATATTTAATTAATAGATAGTTAATATACAGATTTTGACTTTTTTTTAAATTCTGAATATAATCTATTTACAGTTTTCACAAATTTATAAGAAATGGTTTTGCAAACGCTTAGTTGACATACAGAGTAAAGGGTTTTTATTTTTTACTGCGTTTTTGATGGACATTTGTAGCACCTTTTTGGAGTATCAGATTGTTGTGGCATCATAATTTCACTTGGTTTACTTGAACCATCATTCTTTTTGAATTGTCGTCTGTAATTCCAGTGGGAGAGAATTGAGATTACGTGTGGGGTCAGGTGTTCATCAGTCAATGCTCTCCCAAGATCAACAAAAAATGACTCCTTTCTTTTTTACCCTTTTTATCAATCTGATTACCGATTTTATTATTATTATATATATATATATTTTTGGGAACATAGGAGACTAAAGTGGTTGTACCAGAGAAACCAAAAATAGATGTTCCTGATTCTCTATTAGGGTGCGGTTGAAATTGTGGTGAATCTAAGGTTTGTTCTTTCTCATTATTCCTAAATATGTAAGGCCATGTTCTTTCAACTTATCAACTAATTCTACTGAAGTGAATCAATTGTCTGCTGGAATATTTCTTCTAAAGTGTGGTCGACTAATCTCTATAACATATATATTTTGGGTTGTGCAGGGATAGTTCTCTCTGTTGACTCGATTGATTATTCTACTTATCCAAAGAAAGAAGTGTTATTTTATAAAAGGAAGCTAAAATTAGTGGAAGATAAAGACAGAGAGTGGAAGTATGAGCCACGAGCTAACACTGACACGAAAAACTCTCACGCTTCTGGACCTGCTGGGCAGAATCCGCCCCAACATGCAAATTTAACCCCCCTCCCAAAACTAAAATTTATAAACGATGGATGGAAAATGTTTGTATCACTGTAAAATTAGAATACACCAAAGCTGGTAGCTCTAGGTAAACGAAAAATATATATTTTTTCCTATATTAAGTTTATGCATGGGCAGAATCTACCCAACCCGTCCAGTTAAGGGTTAATTATAATCGGTTAAATTAAAGAAAATAACCTTATTGAGATTGGGGAAAAATGATTGAATTAAAGTCAGTGTTGAATTAAAGAGGTTATATTGTAATTGATCTCCTGTTCCTCTTTTTGCTCTAAAACAGGTCAGATTGACCAGCTGCACAAGTGATTAGTCATTTTATACCATATCCCTGTGTGTACCAAATCTATCAAAATCTACAGTAGAAACTCTTTAGAGGGGTTGAAAGACTTGGTCTGAAAGAGGACAATATATACTCATAGACAAAACTTAGGGAAGTGGAAAGTCTTTAAGGGGTTGCTGGTTGCCTATTTTTTTTTTTAAGGAGTCAAGGCAATTTTGTTTACACTTGGTTATATCATGTGTCTTCAATAACTCCGCCCATGCCGGTCCCAAGCCCGGATGAAAAAGGAGGAGGGGGAGCAGTAACAAGCTCACTAAAAAACCTGGGCTCAGCTGGCCCGGCTGATAATACCCTGTAAGGGATCCTAATCCAGGGATACAGGTTGAGCAGCGTTTGTACTCCTAATGTTAGGAGCGACTGCACATGGCGTCTGTTCCTCATGTCAGATGCCGCCATTTATTTTGGAGCTAAGTCGGCCTGCCACTGAGTAGTGCTCCCAGTCTTAATGACAAAGGCAGAAGCATTATACTTCACCCAGTGTGGAGATGAGAAAGAAGAAGAAAAAGAAGATGTGTCTTCAATAAAGGTCAGTGTAATATCTTTAATAGTTATTGTCTGAATCCCTATATATACAAGTCAGTGTATATATGTATATATGTATGTGTGTCGGATATACACGTCCACAATACGTAACTAATCTGGCTGAAATTTTAACAGGATATAGAGAAGAATCTGGAATCTGGTGACATCCATGGCGCCAATTTATAATTGTAACGAATAGTATTTGAAAATCAAAATAATAGAATTTTCAAATATCTGTGACACTTTACATTTTTATATATTAAAAACAAACAAAGTTTGGAGCGGGATGTTTCACAAGAGTGACATCCACGGCGCCAATTTATAATTGTAACAATTTTTTTTTTTTTGCTTATCCCTAGTACACGTGGTACAGACCATGATAATCATGGTGGGTAGTTAGCGACTGCTTTTACTGTAAGTACACCACATGTCTACACATGTGAAAAGCAGTTTGACTTTGCACTTACAAATGTGCCAGAGCCCCGTTTGGTTACTTGCATTCGCTGGTGGGGTTGCTCTTTTGCAAGAATCGGGGGCCATTGGAGCATTTTTTTTTTTTAAACAGAAAAAGTTTCCAATGTGGGAATCAAACCCAGGTCGTAATGGTCGAAAACCAAACGGTTTAACCAGCCTTCCACCGACCCCCCCATTGTAACAAATAGTATTTGAATAAAACATTTAATCGGGTAAAACCAGGGCATTGCCTGGGTCATTCGGCTAGTACATGCTAAAAGGTATAATTTTCTTTAGTTTTGTCCACGATTGTAAAGGGAACTATTTAAACATTATTGTACCTTAACATATGGCCAACGCATTTCCAACCTCTTTATTTTCCCAACATAACTCACTGCCACCTTATAAGGAAGGTATCAGTGAGGTAGTGAAACACACGGTAGGACAAATATAACAAAGTTTAAAATTGATTGTTGATGTCCCGCTTTATTCTTTCTACAACAAATTCTCAACAGGCAAATGATTTTTACAACTTTCATCTGAAAAATTGTACAAAAGTGTTGTTGTTGTTTCTTATCCCCTTGTGTAAAGATTACACGAATTCCATGAGTTCATGTTCCTCAAGCTGTTTTATGATAAGCAGCGGCCTTTCCCAAAGGTCCTGTTTAGTGCATCTAATGCAAGCTGATATGTGCTCTGGAGCTGCAAGTGCCAAGTTACATTTTGGGCAAGTGGGGTAGATTTTGTTGTTATTTTCCATCTTCAATGGCTTGAGATGGCCTGTTCTAAATCTTGTTAGTGTTGTTTGATGCTGTCTATTTCTGATGTTCAGAGCTCCTCCTGGGTTCACTCCACTGTACCAACTGTTCTTAGGTGGGATCCTCCAGTCCTTGTTTATTTTTGTTTTGGCTATTGTTTCTATTTCTTTAAAAGTAAGTTTATTTTTTCTATGGCAAGGGCAAGGGTGCCTTTTTTCGCTAGCACATCAGCAGCTTAGTTCATAGTGTGAAATTGTAATTGGAACAGGTGGATAACTTTTTAAAATGTTGCTGATGGCCATCTATCAGAATAAATATAAACTAAAATCATTGATTTTTTAAGAATTGGTCAAATATCCATTCTTGATAAATAAATAAAAGCTAACCACATTAAAAAAACCAACAATTAATTGATATTTATTCCAACAGTAGTAACTTTTAGTTGTACAATCAGGAGATACCTTTTAATATGTTTTTTTTGTGGAACGGGATTCAAAAGTTGTTTGTTTAAAAGAGGTGGGTGTATTGCACAGACCTGTCCTGGAGTCTCAGCTCCCGGTGGAGTGAACTCCCATAGCACTGTCTTGGCCCTCATGGCAGCCTCCTTGAAGAAATGTGCCGGCTTGCCCTCCACTTCTCCAAATTTCTGCAACATGGACCTGTATCAGCTACAAGTTGGTGGTACAGTGGAGACCTCAGACAGCACCAAACAACACAAGCCATCTCAAGCCATTATTTATGATGCATTAGTACTTTATCTGTTATAAGAAATATTATCTATTTTCGATTATGATTCTTTTTTTGGGGAACAGTAACAAACTCACTAAAAAACCTGGGCTCAGCTGGCCCGGCTGATAGTACCCTGTAAAGTCTCCTAATCCAGGGATACAGGATGAGCAGCGTTTGTACTCCATGTTAGGAGCAGCTGCACATGGCGTCTGTTCCTCATGTCAGAGGCGGCCATTTCTTTTGGAGCTAAGTCGGCCTGCCACTGAGTAGTGCTCCCAGTCTTAATGACAAAGGTAGACACATTCTACTTCACCCAGTACCCTAATATGATTGAGTGGAGATAAGAAAGAAGATTCTTTTTTTTTTTAATTAAAACTCATTTTTACTGCCCTTACTACAATGATAAAATATAGAGGACCTATTTTCCAGGCCTATAACTACCATCGCAAAATTGGAGAGGAGTGGACTTCAGGAATTGGTTTAACCATGTAGATAAGCACCACAACCTCCATAATGATAAAAATAATGGGATAGCCATCAGTGGTGAACCCTCCCATATCACCCCATCTACCATATCACTGTAATGTACACGCTTGTTCGGCGGTACATATACTAAAATTGGAACATATCACTGTGATATTGTAAAATTTAAAAAAATACTTCTACTTATAATTTGCGGAAGAGCAATGCTCGAAGTATATTTCCTCTAAAATACCCTTTCCAAGAGTCTAGCTTCAGTATCAATGTAAAAGGAAGACAGCCAAAGGCAATATTACAGCAGTATGGTAGATTCTTCTTCTTCCTTATCTCTACTCAATCATATTAGGGTATCAAGTTGTGATGGTGTCTGTTTGACAACCATCATGACTGGATGAAGTAGAATACCTCTGCCTTTGTCATTAAGACTGGGAGCACTACTCAGTGGCAGGCCGACTTAGCTCCAAAAGAAATGGCCACCTCTGACATGAGGAACAGACGCCATATGCAGCCGCTCCTTACATGGAGTACAAACGCTGCCAATCCTGTATCCCTGGATTAGGAGCCCTTACAGGGTACTATCAGCCGGGCCAGCTGAGCCCAGGTTTTTTAGTGAGCTTGTTAATGGTAATTAAACTGGTGAAACCGCTGGGAAGGTTCACCACTGATGAATAAGGCCCTTTATCATTGCAGTAAGAAAGAGCAGTAGAAAATTTGTTTTGATTCAGAAAAGAATCATACGCGTTGAAAATAGTGTATCTTAATATTGATTTTAATTTGATAATTATGATATGGCACAATTTGGATTATAGATTATAAACACAAGGTAATAAAACCAAATCCAAATAAATAAATAGTGTGTGACGTTTCGGTAACAACGCTGTTACCGAAATGTCACACACTATTTGGATTGGGTTTTATTACCTTGTGTTTAATCTAATAATTAATTTAATTATTGACATTTATCTTCACATCAAATTGGCCCTAACATACCCAGATGGTTACTTACCCTTTCCCTCAGTCGGCTGTCCTCAATGATGTCCCCAGTGAAGTGGGTGTTGTGTTTGAGGATGATTTCTGCCGTCTGAGACACACACACACTACAGTTACCAACCTAAGGTAATGCACACAAAGTATTTACTATGACATATAGTCCTATACATAGAGATCCACCTCACACTAAGTCCATAGACTTGTATGGCTGCCAGTTTTGAGCCTGGAAATATGGGTTGCTGCTTGTCAGTTCATCCCACATTCCAGAATAGCTCCAGACTTTTGGTTCATATACCAATGATGGAATGTTGACTCCTGTATTTTTGTTTGGATATTTATTTTTTGTATGTGTTTGAAACTACTCTTGCCCGGCAGACACCATCAAAAGTCTCAAGCTTTACAAGCTTGATACCTTAATATGATTGAGTGGAGATAAGAAAGAAGAAGAAGATGTTAAGGCACAATTTGGATTATAGATTATAAACACAAGGTAATAAAACCAAATCCAAATAAAAAAATAGTGTGTGACGTTTCGGTAGCAACATTGTTGCCGAAACGTCACACACTATTTATTTATTTGGATTTGGTCTTATTACCTTGTGTTTAAGAAGATGTTGGGTATTGCAGCTGATTTTGCAATTCCATCTGCTGTGTCCTTCAGTCCTTCATGTGGGATATAGAAAAAGATTAAACAGTAGAAACTACTCTCTAAAGAATAACAACACCTAGTTGCCTCAGCAAAAGTCCTTTGAATAGAGATGTCCCCTAGTGTCTGCTCTTGGAAGTGTTCTATACTGTATATCTCTTACTCTTTAAATATAATATCTAGAGAAAAAAGGCTACTTCTCTCCTCAAAATGATGTTAAAACCAAGTGCCATCTTTTTTTTTTTGCTTATCCCTAGTACACGTGGTACAAGCCATGATAATCATGGTGGGTAGAAGTAGGTGATTGATTTTACTGTAAATCCACCACATGTCTACACATGTGAAAAGCAGTTTGACTTTGCACTTACAAATGTGCCAGAGCCCCATTAAAAAAAGTGCCTTCTATTGACTATATCTGCATATTATCAGACTCAGGTTGATGACAAAGCCACTACTACACCAGTTTTGACAAATTCAGAATACTAGGGACAATGGTTTTGAGCTACAGCCAGGACAGACTTCATGAGAAATCTGGAAAGAAAATCAAGAAGTCTTTAAAATTCACCAAAGAGGTGTTTAGCTGGTCAAGTGTGGGTAGACCAACTCTATGGCCAAAATACAAATGGAAATATTGCCTGAGAGAAGTAGAATTTTGATAATCTATTTTTAAAAAAGGTCTATACACTTCTTCATTTTAGCCGTAGAATTGACCTAGCCATTTTATCAGGTGAAAATCTCTTTGGTAAATTCTGTAAATACTGCTCATACAACAGTGCATCAATAGATCTGACTTCCTCATGGTGCTGGGGGCACAAGATGGTACCTACTTGGTAGACCTACTCATGAGCTCGAGGAGCATGAACTCATGGATTTCATGTAATCTTTACAATGGCGGCCATTTCTTTTGGAGCTAAGTCAGCCTGCCACTGAGTAGTGCTCTCAGTCTTAATGACAAAGGCAGATGCATTTTACTTCACCCAGTCATGATGGTTGTCAAACAGACACATTCTACTTCACCCAGTCATGATGGTTGTCAAACAGACACCATCAAGGTCACAACTTGATACCCTAATATGATTGAGTGGAGATATGAAAAAAGAAGTAGAAAGGTCAATTGACTATGTAAATGTATAAATTTATTTTCAATCCAGATGGTTCCTTCTTGGTGAACAAGGTTCATTATCTGCGAGTGCATAATGCTATCAACCTAAAACATTCAAGTCATTCTGACAAAAGCTTATACAGTATAACCTCGTTAATTCGACACACTCCAATTCGACACTCGGCGATAATTCGACCATGTTCCGATGTCCCGACCTCCGGCCTATCAAATAACAAACCGTAATTCGACAGTATCGATAATACGACAGTTCCGATAGTTCGACCATTTTAAAATTCGAATTTCGACAGTTGAATGTTATTTTACATGCAACTTTACCGCTAAACGGTATTACGGCGGCGACGATCGGCGGGCGGCGACGATCGGCGGGCGCCGATACGATCGCGCCTGCGCACTTTTGGTTTCTGGTTAGTTTAAGTTTCACTTTGCAGTGCCGTTGCGCAATTTCGCGGATGTTATTGTTGTTGTTTTTTTACGCGGGAATTTCGGCATCATGCGCTAACTAATAATAATAATTCTTATTTTTTTATTTTTAACATTGAAATATTTTAGCTATTTTTAAATTTATAAATAATTTCTTTTTAAATAAATAAATCTTTATAAAATGATCCAACAATGATTATGATAACATTTTATTTCAATATTCCATTTCTGTGTTATTATAAAAGATTTAAACACAAAATCAATAACACCTGCAGCAGCAGTGAATGCCTTTAATATATTAAAATTTATTTATTAAAAGACATTTCAGAGGAAGAAAGGCATGCATGTTTTTTCAAAATGCCATCTGGAATACATCCTGAATAGGATTTCAGTGCAAAAACAGATATCTATAAAGGAATTTTTTAAAAGATCTCTTCATGATTATTTTAAAATAATATTTTAAAATTTTCTTTTTATATATTTACCATATTTCCTTTCAACTGCTATATTTTTCAATTAGAATAAAATATTTTTAATATATTATATTTAATATTTTAATGTCTGTAGAGTTAATATTTGATTATATTACTGAAAAGAAACACATTGCCAATAAATTTATTTGTTACAATTATTTATGTTTCTAAAATATGTATTAATGCCATTTTGTCACTGATACTAAAAGTTAATCATGAAAATAATATAAAAACACACAATGGTTTCAATTAATATCATTAATTTATATTACAAAGCTATTTTAAAAAAATATTATTTTAGCGAGTTAGATGATTACCTAATCATATAACCTTAATTCAACACTTCCTTTAATTCAACCGAAAGCTCTGATCCCTTGGGGTGTTGAATTAAAGAGGTTCGACTGTATTTCATATATTCATATACCCCCTCAGCCATGGATAATAAAGATCATGCTGTTTTGGGAATATTCAGGTTTAAGAAAATCTTCAAAGAAACTTTTATTTTTTATTAAATTAAAATTGTGGAATGCTTTATACAGTAGAACCTCTCTCTAAAAAACAAAACTTAGTTCCAGAGCAAAGGTGTCCTATAGAGGTGTCCTCTTACGAGAGGGTTAAAAATAGCAATTTTGGAAATGTAAACTGTCTTTTGTAGAGAGGTGTCCTCCAACAAGTCAAATGTCCATCAAGTCGACTTTTGGTGACTATATAGACAAATATTCTCTGATTTGATCTGTTAGTCCCCATCACTTGCAGCTTAAAAAAAAGATTCTATTGTATATAAAATATATATATATTTTTTTAAATAACAGTGTCCAATAAGTCTAAACTTCAACATCACAGATGCTAAAACTCCACCCTCCACTAATACATTGTAAAGAAAGAGTCTAAGTTGATCTTTAAAAACTTTGGATGAAATAAAATTCCCCGCAGAGCCAACAAGGTACGTGGGAATCAACAGCTTCCGACTTACATGACCTTAGGCAATATCAGAGGGTGTGTGATAGGTACGGCGGATAAGGCCTTCTCTCTCAGTACTGTGGGGTACAGTTACACTACAGCTGGTACAGTGGACAGCATCAAACAACACTAACAAGACTTAAAACAGGCCATCTAAAGCCATTGAGGATAGAAAATAACAACAAAATCTACCCCATTTGCCTAAAATGTAGCTTGGCACCATCAGCTCCAGAAAACATTTTGGCTTGTATTAGATGCAGTAAGCCGGACCTTTGGGAGAGGCCGCTGCTTATCATCAAACAGATTGGGGAGCATGAACTCATGGAATTTGTGTCATCTTTGTTGTTGTTGTTGTTGTCGTGTCCAATGAAGAGCCTCAGATGTCCCCATGCATCTCTATCACAGAAGCAGCAATGTCCACTATCTTGGGTGTGTTTACTGTATTGTTGTTGTAGTCGTGTCCAATGAAGAGCCTCAGATGTCTCCATACATCTCTATCACAGCAGCAGCAATGTCCACTATCTTGGGTGTGTAAAGCTGCTGCTCTGGTGTGTAATCTTTACACAAGGGGATAAGAAACAACAACTATTCCTTACCCCTCTCCTTCACATGTTGATTCCACACATCAGTATTAGATGGCACAGATAGCTACACTCATATCCACATAGGAAGCAACCCCTCAAAATTCCCTGAGTACTACATGGATGTGATATTCATCTATACTCATGTCACACTACACATATGTGAAATATGGAGGTTGTAGGTACCTGTCTGGCCCGCTTCAAGTCGCTGGTGTAGATATGGGAGAACTTCTGGTTCTGCAGCCTCTGTCCCAGCAGCTCACACTGTTTCTCCCCCACTGAGGACAGGGGGATGTCCAGCTGACCTGTACACCACCACAGCTGTGCAGCCAGAGGAAACAACATGGGGTACAACTATCCTACCTACCTTGGATAACTCTATCCTTGTTGTGGCCAGTTTCTCCACTGCACCACAACACATCAGTCAGGACTTCACCATTATTGACTGCAAACACAAGGTAATGGACCAAATCCAAATAAATAAATAGTGTGTGACGTTTCGGTAACAGCGTTGTTACCATCTTCATTCAGTACTTTTGTCTGAAGATGGTAACAACACTGTTACCGAAACGTCACACACTATTTATTTATTTGGATTTGGTCTTATTACCTTGTGTTTATAATCTACTAGCCGAATGACCCGGGCAACGCCCGGGTTTTACCCGATTAAATGTTTTAGTAAAATACTATTCTTTACAATTATAAATTGGCGTCGTGGATGGCACTCTTTTGAAACGTCCCGCTTCAATCTTTGTGTGTTTTTAAAATACAAAAATAAAAATGTAAATTTTCACAACGATATTTGAAAATTGTATTACAGTAAAACCCCTCTATAGTGAACCCCATTGGGACGGGACTTTTGGTTCACTATAGCCACGGTTCACTATAGCCACGGTTCACTATAGCCACGGTTTGGGTATTTAAATTTTTTTTGAGGATATAATTAAAGGGCATGCACAAAAAAAAAAAAAAAAAAGAATCTACCTCTTAATATTGGCTGCTTTTTTTCCCCTTAAATTAACCTATTTCTATATATTAAAGCTGTATATTAAAATAAAGACAAAATCATGTGAAAATATTGCCTTTTTGATCAGTTCCTCTGATAATTTAATTAGTATAAATGCAACCTGCCCCCCATATGTCAAAAAAATCCAAGAAAAGTATACCTTATTTATAAAAATTAAATAAAAACTTTATTAATAATATTTTAAAAGGTATAAAAATATATTTTAAATAAATATTATTATATTACAATATAGGATACAAAGGCTTACTTTTTTCTGCTTTAACATATTCCTCAAAAATTTGGTTTCATATCTAGCAAAGAAATCTTCATTTCAAGGCTTCTTCTAAAAGTGTATAATGACACTGACGATAGCGGCAATAGTTGGGATTGATTCCTCTTTGTAGCATTTTTTTTTTATAGTCTTCTTTTTTGCCATATCGTAGAAATGCTACTTTTGCTCATTTTCATTTTCTTTCGAAGTTCCGCTTGCGATGTACCACTCTCAATAGCTTTTATGATGGTTAATTTCTTTTCAAGTGATATCTTGGTACGAGCGACTTTTTCTTTGGCACTTCCATTATCTTTTAAAACTGGTTTTAATAATTTAATCATGTTTTAAGGAATTTTCCTAATGTAGAGTTAAGAAATTTAGTTTTCAATAAGGCATGAAAAATTTATAAAAGTGCGCAGTATAAAAATAGAACGAGAATATAAACACACAATGTCGCTAAATTCTTTGTTTTGAATTGCAATCTGTGAGCTAGAGCTCACACAAAATTTTAATTAGTTTTGAAAATTATAATTTTGGAATTTTAGAATTAAAATTAAAAGTTTGTTATAAGCATGGTATTTTTGATAGAATTTAATATTTTGGGACCAAAATTGGGTTCGTTATAGCGATAGTTCGCTAGTTTGAAAAGTGAAAAGTTTGTTATAGCGATGGTAATTTAATGGAATGGAATTGGGATTTTCGATGGGTTCGTTATAAGGGAAGGTTCGTTATATCCATGGTTCGTCTTAGCGGGGTTTTACTGTATTTAGATTTTTTGTATGAATATATTTTAAATCTGATATATACATAAAATGATATGATAATGATAGCAAGTGATTTCTTGTTCCTACCCTGTCATTACGTCACTCAAGGTCACCGTTGCGCCACGTGATCGTAGCCGACCAATAGGAGGGCGCCGGCAAACCGTGACAGAGGCCGATGACTGATTAGGAATGACGCTCGTAACTGTATATAGAATAATCCAAATTGTGCCTTATCATTATTGACTGTATTAACACATCCATTGATGAGCTCTACTCAGCATTCCCCATCAACAAGCTCTACAGGCTTGATACCCTTCTTCTTCTTTCTTATCTCCACTCATTCATATTAGGATATCAAGCTTGTAAAGCTTGAGACTTTTGATGGTGTCTGTCAGGGAAGAGTCTTTCTTTTGGAGCTAAGTCAGCCTGGCACTGAGTAGTGTTCCCAGTCTTAATGACAAAGGCAGATGCATTCTACTTGATATCCTGATATGATTGAGTGGAGATAAGAAAGAAAGAAGAAGAATACTCACAGAGAGGACCAGTAACATGGTAAACCTATCCAATAAACAACCATCTTACAAACTGGAACAATCCTGGGGGGAGATAATCCTGCAGCCTCTTCTGAATCATTACCAACCTATGTATTTGTTTCATTGGTTATTTTATTGTTGTTTGGGTTTTAATTGTTTCTGTGAAATATTTCTCTGATTTTGGTGTTGTTGCTTGACGTAAGCATCCTTTGTGGAGATATTGCGTCTGATTTGATAATAAATAAATAGATTACCAAACCATGGAGTACTACAAATGCGGAAAAGGGAAAATAAGAAATTTAAAACCTAGACAAATTCTCCATCAATTAAGCCAGAATGACGAAAAGTGAAAAAAAAAACCACCTTGAATATCAAAAAAGCCAGAAAAAACCTTCTCAAGAACAATATCCCCAAGGACCTGAGGACCTAACGACATCAATATAAATTGTAAATGAACAAACCCTGTACATCCCCCACAGTATATTGTAAATATGATGATCTAGGTTGCTCTTTTTGAGCGGTGGCACCTAATAAAGTTATTTGGAGAGAGAACCCATGGAGTTAGTTTGATATTCATTGTGGGGATAAATAGCTGGATTAGTGGCCAATGATCACATGACCATCCACCCCTCCCCCCCATCACTGAGAGCATCATGGGATTATCAGCCTGGAGATTGTTTATCATTATGTAAACACGTTAACACAAGCTTTGATTTTGTTCTTCAATTCTTTTTATATTTGAATAAAATTTAAATTATTTCTATATCTTATAAAATTTGAATAATTATATAAAAAGATTTCTCTGATAATTGCGCTAACACATAAATAACAACAGATAAGGCACAATTTGAATTAAAGATTATAAACACAAGGTAATAAGACCAAATCTAAATAAATAAATAGTGTGAGGTTTCAGTAACAACACTGTTACTGGAAACATTGTACACTATTTTTTTATTTGAATTTGGTCTTATTACCTTGTATAAATAATAACAGTGGTAACTCCACCTGTGCTGGTCCCAAGTCCAGCTGAAAAAGGAGACGGGGGAACAGTAACAAGCTCGCTAAAAAACCTGGGTTCAGATGGCCCTGCTGATAGTACCCTGTAAGGGTTACTGATCCAAGGATACAGGATGAGCAGCGTTTGTACTCCATCTTAGGAGCGGCTACATGGCATCTGTTCCTCATGTCAGAGGCAGCCATTTCATAGTGGAACTATGTTGGCCTTCTACTGTGTAGTGCTCTCAGTCTTAATGACAAAAGCATTCTACTTCACCCAGTCATGATGGTTGTCAAGACAACAGAAGTAACAGACTCCCCCCTTCTATCTGGAGATTCTCCCGGGAGAAACAGCATATGAGTGTGGGGGGGAAAAAGAGAAAGAAAGAAATTCAAATTTATAAATTTATATGGGAAATATGTAAATATAGAGCTATATATAAATATATTGATATAATATACATATAGGTATTCTCTTCTCCTTTTTACACAAGGTAATAAGACCAAATCCAAATAAATAAATAGTGTGCGACGTTTCTGTAACAATGTTGTTACCATCTTCAGACAAAAGTACTGAAACATTTATATTTTATATTTATTTTATTAAACAGAATATATGTATTATAGAATCACCATTTGTATTTTGGTACACTGTGTGACTTCACAGCTCTCTTTGATGTGAGAAATGATTAAATGGTTCTGGAGGCTACTTAAAGTAGAGTTATCTCATTATTCCCTTATATAAATTTGTAGGATGGTTGAAACACGCTCTGCTAAGATACAAGACCCGGCACAGGAGAGAATCAAGGTTGAAGAGTCTGCCAAGCCGCAACCTGGTGCAAGAGTATTTATTTATTTGGATTTGGTCTTATTACCTTGTGTTTATAATCTATAATCCAAATTGTGCTTTATCATTTTCCTTTTTACATATTAATTCCTGTGGGTTAGATATATGCAGTTTTTAGGGAAAATTAACAGTTTTATTAAAGATAAACATCTGAAGTTTTGTGGGTTTCAAGATTAACACTCATGGAGGACCAAACTTAAATAAATGGAAAGTCTTTGATGTCGCTGGTTGTCTATTTCTTTTAAGGAGACAGAGGCAATTTTGTTCACACTTGGTTATCTTGTGTGTCTTTAATAAAGGTCACTGTAATATCTTTCAGAGTTATTGTCTGAATCCCGATATACATGACAAAAGGTACAACTTCCTTAAGTTCTGTCCATGTGTATATACACACTTGGTTATCTTGTCTTCAATAAATGTCACTGTAATATCTTTCAGAGTTATTGTCTGAATCCTGATATACAGTAGAACCTCCCTATAAAGGACAACAACTAATTGCATAGCCAAAGTGTCCTTTAGGGAGAGAGGTGTCCTCTTACTGAAGAGTTGTTAAATTTTAAAAATGGTAATTTTGCAAATGAAAACTGTTCTTTGTAGAGAGGTGTCCGCTAAAGGGAGGTTCTACTAAAAGAAAATAAGACCTAATCCAAGTAATTTATTAGTGTGTGACGTTTTGCAACAACATTGTCACCATCATCAGAAAAAAAGAATGAATATTATATTTATTCTTTAATAAATAAATATTTATTCTTTTGTCTGATGATGGTGACAAATGTTGTTGCAGAAACGTCACACACTAATAAATTACTTGGATTAGGTCTTATTTTCTTTTATTATAATCTATAATCCAAATTGTGCTTTATAAGGGAGGTTCTACTGTACATGATAAAAGGTATAACTTCCTTAAGTTTTGTCCATGAGTGTAGAGAGTGGAAATGATATCATCCCTAACAGAAACTTGTAGAAGAGAGAGAGGATTCCTATGACAGGCTATAAGGTAAATAAAATAACTCTCTCACACAAGGAAAATAAACAATGGTGGGAGCAAACAATGACCCACTCAACCACTATCTATATTTTTAGGTTCTCTAAACCTGAGTTTCCCAACCTTTTTACCTCGGACAGGTAAAATTTTATGGAAAAAAATTCTGAATGACAAAGAACTACAAGAAAGTAATACCTAATCCAAATAAATTAATAGTGTGCGACGTTTCAGTAACAATGCTCTGTTACCGAAACGACACACACTATTTATTTATTTGGAATTGAATCTATTACCTTGTGCTTACCTTTACAAGCTTCATACCTTAATATGATTGAGTGGAGATAAGAAAGAAGAAGACACATCCCGGCAGACACCATCAACAAGCTTTACAAACTTGATACCTTAGTGTGATTGAGTGGAGATAAGAAAGAAGAAGACACATCCCCGGCAGACACCATCAACAAGCTTTACAAACTTGATACCTTAGTGTGATTGAGTGGAGATAAGAAAGAAGAAGACACATCCCCAGCAGACACCATCAACAAGCTTTACAAACTTGATACCTTAGTGTGATTGAGTGGAGATAAGAAAGAAGAAGACACATCCCCAGCAGACACCATCAACAAGCTTTACAAACTTGATACCTTAGTGTGATTGAGTGGAGATAAGAAAGAAGAAGACACATCCCCAGCAGACACCATCAACAAGCTTTACAAACTTGATACCTTAGTGTGATTGAGTGGAGATAAGAAAGAAGAAGACACATCCCCAGCAGACACCATCAACAAGCTTTACAAACTTGATACCTTAGTGTGATTGAGTGGAGATAAGAAAGAAGAAGACACATCCCCAGCAGACACCATCAACAAGCTTTACAAACTTGATACCTTAGTGTGATTGAGTGGAGATAAGAAAGAAGAAGACACATCCCCAGCAGACACCATCAACAAGCTTTACAAACTTGATACCTTAGTGTGATTGAGTGGAGATAAGAAAGAAGAAGACACATCCCCAGCAGACACCATCAACAAGCTTTACAAACTTGATACCTTAGTGTGATTGAGTGGAGATAAGAAAGAAGAAGACACATCCCCAGCAGACACCATCAACAAGCTTTACAAACTTGATACCTTAGTGTGATTGAGTGGAGATAAGAAAGAAGAAGACACATCCCCAGCAGACACCATCAACAAGCTTTACAAACTTGATACCTTAGTGTGATTGAGTGGAGATAAGAAAGAAGAAGACACATCCCCAGCAGACACCATCAACAAGCTTTACAAACTTGATACCTTAGTGTGATTGAGTGGAGATAAGAAAGAAGAAGACACATCCCCGGCAGACACCATCAACAAGCTTTACAAACTTGATACCTTAGTGTGATTGAGTGGAGATAAGAAAGAAGAAGACACATCCCCGGCAGACACCATCAACAAGCTTTACAAACTTGATACCTTAGTGTGATTGAGTGGAGATAAGAAAGAAGAAGACACATCCCCGGCAGACACCATCAACAAGCTTTACAAACTTGATACCTTAGTGTGATTGAGTGGAGATAAGAAAGAAGAAGACACATCCCCAGCAGACACCATCAACAAGCTTTACAAACTTGATACCTTAGTGTGATTGAGTGGAGATAAGAAAGAAGAAGACACATCCCCAGCAGACACCATCAACAAGCTTTACAAACTTGATACCTTAGTGTGATTGAGTGGAGATAAGAAAGAAGAAGACACATCCCCAGCAGACACCATCAACAAGCTTTACAAACTTGATACCTTAGTGTGATTGAGTGGAGATAAGAAAGAAGAAGACACATCCCCAGCAGACACCATCAACAAGCTTTACAAACTTGATACCTTAGTGTGATTGAGTGGAGATAAGAAAGAAGAAGACACATCCCCAGCAGACACCATCAACAAGCTTTACAAACTTGATACCTTAGTGTGATTGAGTGGAGATAAGAAAGAAGAAGACACATCCCCAGCAGACACCATCAACAAGCTTTACAAACTTGATACCTTAGTGTGATTGAGTGGAGATAAGAAAGAAGAAGACACATCCCCGGCAGACACCATCAACAAGCTTTACAAACTTGATACCTTAGTGTGATTGAGTGGAGATAAGAAAGAAGAAGACACATCCCCAGCAGACACCATCAACAAGCTTTACAAACTTGATACCTTAGTGTGATTGAGTGGAGATAAGAAAGAAGAAGACACATCCCCAGCAGACACCATCAACAAGCTTTACAAACTTGATACCTTAGTGTGATTGAGTGGAGATAAGAAAGAAGAAGACACATCCCCGGCAGACACCATCAACAAGCTTTACAAACTTGATACCTTAGTGTGATTGAGTGGAGATAAGAAAGAAGAAGACACATCCCCGGCAGACACCATCAACAAGCTTTACAAACTTGATACCTTAGTGTGATTGAGTGGAGATAAGAAAGAAGAAGACACATCCCCAGCAGACACCATCAACAAGCTTTACAAACTTGATACCTTAGTGTGATTGAGTGGAGATAAGAAAGAAGAAGACACATCCCCAGCAGACACCATCAACAAGCTTTACAAACTTGATACCTTAGTGTGATTGAGTGGAGATAAGAAAGAAGAAGACACATCCCCAGCAGACACCATCAACAAGCTTTACAAACTTGATACCTTAGTGTGATTGAGTGGAGATAAGAAAGAAGAAGACACATCCCCAGCAGACACCATCAACAAGCTTTACAAACTTGATACCTTAGTGTGATTGAGTGGAGATAAGAAAGAAGAAGACACATCCCCGGCAGACACCATCAACAAGCTTTACAAACTTGATACCTTAGTGTGATTGAGTGGAGATAAGAAAGAAGAAGACACATCCCCAGCAGACACCATCAACAAGCTTTACAAACTTGATACCTTAGTGTGATTGAGTGGAGATAAGAAAGAAGAAGACACATCCCCAGCAGACACCATCAACAAGCTTTACAAACTTGATACCTTAGTGTGATTGAGTGGAGATAAGAAAGAAGAAGACACATCCCCAGCAGACACCATCAACAAGCTTTACAAACTTGATACCTTAGTGTGATTGAGTGGAGATAAGAAAGAAGAAGACACATCCCCGGCAGACACCATCAACAAGCTTTACAAACTTGATACCTTAGTGTGATTGAGTGGAGATAAGAAAGAAGAAGACACATCGCCAGCAGACACCATCAACAAGCTTTACAAACTTGATACCTTAGTGTGATTGAGTGGAGATAAGAAAGAAGAAGACACATCCCCAGCAGACACCATCAACAAGCTTTACAAACTTGATACCTTAGTGTGATTGAGTGGAGATAAGAAAGAAGAAGACACATCCCCAGCAGACACCATCAACAAGCTTTACAAACTTGATACCTTAGTGTGATTGAGTGGAGATAAGAAAGAAGAAGACACATCCCCAGCAGACACCATCAACAAGCTTTACAAACTTGATACCTTAGTGTGATTGAGTGGAGATAAGAAAGAAGAAGACACATCCCCAGCAGACACCATCAACAAGCTTTACAAACTTGATACCTTAGTGTGATTGAGTGGAGATAAGAAAGAAGAAGATTAGATGAACCAAGTCCCCTCATCTAATGATTTGTATTATTGCAGTAAGGTCTGTAGAGATAATATTTATGTGAACAACAGAGAAATTATTTGAGAAAGATAGAAGAAATCAAATTGAGGTGAAGAGTTTCTTTTGATTTTGCAAGTTTTCAAACAAATTTTCTGTTCTTTAACAGGCAAATATTTCTATGTACAATATAAACTCCGCCCTTGCCAGTCCCAAGCCCGGATGAAAAAGGAGTAGGGGGAGCAGTAACAAACTCACTAAAAAACCTGGGCTCAGCTGGCCCGGCTGATAGTACCCTGTAAGGGCTCCTAATCCAGGGATACAGGATGAGCAGTGTTTGTACTCCATGTTAGGAGCAGCTGCACATGGCGTCTGTTCCTCATGTCAGAGGTGGCCATTTCATATTGGAGATAAGTCGGCCTGCCACTGAGTAGTGCTCCCAGTCTTAATGACAAAGGCAGACGCATTCTACTTCACCCAGTGTGGAGATAAGAAAGAAGAAGAAGAAGACAATATAGAAATAATTGAATTTTTTTTTTCAATTATAAATAAGATAATTATAATATTCAAGAGATAATATTTGATCATAAATATATATTATATAATGAATTGATTGCCAAAAATAATATAATTAGCAATTTTATCTAAATTTAGCAATTGAAATTACAATTACATTTTATATTGAATTGCAAAAAAAAAAAATCTTAAATCACAACTATGCAACTATTATTTTTAATAACCAATTATGTCTGTTTTTTACATTCTGTGCTAAAATATTATTTCTTTCTGGGATTATACCTCATAAAGAATTGACAGGTTTGAAAAAAATTAATAAACAAAAATAAACATTACAAACAACAAATAAAAATATTAGTTATAAAAGCTCACTACTTAATCCATTTATAATATTCAAAATATTCTAAATTAGATGTCATATGTATACCTATATTAAGCAGAAGATCAAACAATTTTGTTTTCAAACTTTGATATTATGTTTATGCATCTTTTGATTTAAAAGCAATTTTAGGCTTTTGTGTAACATAAAGATATTTTATTTTAAAATAAGTGTTTTGTATAAAAATAGGCTTTTTGATGTTTAAAAGTTGAGGGGTAATCCAAAGATAGTTTTGCAATCAGCCAAAAATAATTGTCAAAAATTATGAAACAAGTGTTGAAAAAATATTTTTAAATAGGCCCTAGTATTATTTAAAACTGAAATTCTATTACAGAGGCTTTGATTTTATCTTTCAAAATATCTATTTTGAAATATTTTTTTCTGAATGCACGTGTTCTGTGTATTTATTTTAAGACTAGAAGATCTAATAGCATCAATTGTCATTAAAACAATGTTTGTTTATTGCTACTAAAGAAAATGTGTGAAAAATATGTCATATACAAATGTAGGAAAAAGTATTTCGCTTCACAAGAGAGTATATGTCAATATTTAAAAAAAAAATTAAACAACACCTACTGTCGAACCAAAGATAAATTAAATACGACCATTCTTATATTGAATTTAAGAAATTTTGAAAAAGCAATCATAACAAGTTTCAACTATTTGCGTGCATTTTATTTTTAAGAAATTAAAATTAATAAAATAAAAATTAATAATAAATAAATAAAAAAAGAAAAAATATTAAGCTCCGAAGTGTAGCTGGTTGGTTTTTAAAGTTCTTGAAAATTTCTTTATAATCACTGAATTTTTTATTAAAACTCTTTGTAAAATATATTTTTCAGCTCTCTCTTGCTTTTTAAAAACTAAATAATAATAATAATAATAATAAAGCATACCTATATATGTGTTAAAAGGACAAGAAATTAAAACACTTTGAGGAATTGATTCCATTTTCTCAGTTTGGTAATATTTATCAAGTAGCAGGTAACTTGGAACTTCGAAAAAAATCTGAATTTTAGAAATATAATTGGCACTTTTTAATATAACCTTATCTGTTAGTTTTAAATGTTATATTTTGTTAAATATTTTTATTTGTGCCAGTTTTCAGTTTATATTTGAAAAAAGGCTATATTATAATAATTAGTATGTTTTCAAAATTAAATACATGAACAATAAGCACATGGTTCCTATATATCGAGTATAAAGTATATAAATATATAAAGAGGCCCCTTTACTTTAAATAGGTATTGTGTTAATGCCTATTTAAAGGGAGAAGTACTTCTTTTGATATATGAATACCATTCTAACTCGCAACTTTATGCTGTTTGGTATATAAAAAAATAATAAAAACAATACATAAATTGAGATATATGGAATATATAACATATTTGAAACCTTGAGGCTGCCATGAGATGACTGATTGGGAGGTGATATTGGATTTATAAAAGAAAACATTTCTTACTGCAATCTCGATTGATAGGATTTTACAATGGGAGAAAGCTAAACAACCCTGAATATGTATAAACGTTCTTCCCTTATTTATAATATTATAAAGTAAATAAAGCTTCCAGGGTTAAGTTTCTTGTTCATATTTTATTTTCAGGCTTTTGGACTTGTTAGTCCTTCTACAGGAGTATATTTTCAAAAATTGTTTATAACACACAAAGAAGGTAATATTTATTTTCTCCCCCTTTCAATATCATTAATATTTAAAATATTGTCACAGTAATGAAGGTGACGAGTCGTTTGGGTAGAATAAAATAATAATTTATTAGATGACTTTAAATAGTTAAAAAGTTTGAAGGATAAAAAGAAATAGAGGTAAACTAAGTTAAATGGATAAAAATAATGGTAAATTAAGGAAGTAATGTCAGAGACCCAAATGGCTGGCGATCGGCTCCGCCCCTCAAGATGGCGACTATTGTTTACAAACTTTCCGCCTAGCGCGCCCGCCATCTATCGGAGCTTAGGTACATAACACTTGCCAAGCTGATAGCGCGCGCCACCTATCGGGGCTTAGGTACATAACATTCGCCAAGCTGCCGATGTATTATTTACAGTTGCAAGCTATGTACATTTTTGGTTATGACATTACTCCCCTTTTCAAAAATAAGCAGCGACCCGCTGCTTAAAAAAAAATTATACACTCTGAGATCAGTCCTGTGTTTGTTCTTCTGGGCTTCTGTATGGTTTCATCCGCAGGACGTGGACGATGTCTTTGATATTCCGCTGTCGGGGTCTCCTCTCCAAGGCCTCTACTTCATAAGTTACTTCAGACAGTTGTCTCACAACTTTATAGGGGCCGAAGTATCTTTTAAGTAGCTTCTCCGACAGTCCTTGTTTACGCACAGGTGTGTACACCCACACAAGGTCTCCCGCGCGGTACTGGACAGGTCTGTGGCTTTTGTCGTATTGAGATTTGTCTTTTTCTTGCGCCTTCAAAATGTTCAAACGGGCCAGCTGGCGTGCGTCCTCGGCATTTGTAACCAAACACTCCACGTAGTCTTCCAGATTAGCTTCCTCTCTATACGTCAGGATGGTGTCCAATGGGGTCTCGACATCTCGTCCATGCACAAGATAGAAAGGGCTAAGCCCAGTGGTTTCCTGTTTGGCGGTGTTATAGGCAAAAGTTACATAAGGGAGAACTGAGTCCCAGTTTCTTTGGTGTACATCAACATACATAGAGAGCATGTCACCAAGTGTCTTGTTGAGCCTCTCGGTCAGGCCATTTGTTTGGGGATGGTAGGCAGAAGTAAAGCGATGTGCAGTTCCACAGAGGTTGTTAATCTCCCGTATTGTGTGAGATATAAACGTTCGACCTCGGTCTGAAATCAATTCTCTGGGGGCTCCATGTTTAAGGATCACGTCTTCTACTATAAATTTTCCAACTTCTTCCGAACTTCCATTTGGTATGGCTTTGGTCATAGCATACCTTGTTAGATAGTCTGTCGCGACCACGGTCCATTTATTGCCATCGTTCGAGGTAGGGAATCTTCCTAACAAATCTATCCCTATTTTCTGAAAAGGTCGTGCAACCGGCGGAATTGGCACAAGTTGTCCTGGTGGACGTTCGGTAGAACCTTTTCGCCGTTGACATTCTCGACAATGAGCCACATATTGTCGCACAGATCTTTGCAAGCCGGGCCAGAAATATTTTCTTCTAACGCGGTCGTATGTTTTTGCAAATCCCAGGTGTCCCGCCATTGGTGCATCGTGGGCTTCCCTTAAAATGTCAACCCTCATTTGTTTGGGCACTACTAAGAGCCAAGGTTTGCCCATGGGATCGTAGTTTTTGCGGTAGAGGATGCCGTCGATTATTTTGTATCCACTTTCACTTTTGGAATCAATTTCCTGAATTATTTTTTTGGTCTGGACATCGCTTCTTTGCTCTTTTCTTATGTCTGTAATTGAAGACATTCTGGTATGTTATCTTCGTTGGATTGGGGGAGAGGACTTCTTGAGAGGCAATCCGCATCTTGGTGTCTTTTACCATTCTTATACACAATAGATATGTCGAACTCTTGAAGTCGCAATGCCCATCTGGCTAGCCTTCCCGATGGATCCTTTACATTAGCTAGCCAACACAGGGAATGATGGTCGGAAACGACGGTGAAGTGTTTTCCAAACAAATATGGTCTGAACTTGTAAATGGCCCAAACTACAGCCAGGCATTCCCTCTCCGTCGTGGAATAATTTCTTTCTGCGGCGTTAAGGGTTCTTGATGCATAGGCGATAGGCTTTTCTTTTCCTTCTACCAGTTGGGTCAACACTGCTCCGACGCCATATCCACTCGCGTCGGTATGTACAAGTGTCTCAGCATCTTCCTTAAAATGGCCAAGCACAGGATCGGTAGTTAGGGCTGATTTTAATATTTGGAAAGATTGTTCTTGTTCGTTAGACCAAAAGAACTTCACGTTATTCCTTAGGAGGTCGTGTAACGGCTTTGCTTTATTTGCAAAATCTTTCACAAATCGCCTGTAATATGAACACAATCCCATGAAGCTTCTTACTTCAGTTGCTGTTTTTGGAGTCGGGAAATTTGTAATTGCCTCAATTTTGTCGGGATCAGGGCGAATGCCGCTTTCTGTAACCAGATGTCCTAACACTTTGATTTCTCTTGACCCAAAGCGGCACTTCTCATGATTAATACACAAGCCTGCTTGCTGGATGCATCTGAGAACTTTCCCTAGGCGTTCAATATGTTCTTTAAAGGATGTAGCATAAACAATTATATCATCTAAATAACAAAGACAAATTGTCCATTTCAATCCTGCTAGTAGCTTGTCCATCATTCTTTCGAATGTTGCCGGTGCGTTGCATAGACCGAAGGGCATCACCCGGAACTCATATAAGCCATCAGGGGTGATGAAAGCTGTCTTCTCCCGATCTTCCTCGTCGATTTCTATCTGCCAGTATCCTGTACGTAGGTCCATGCTGGAAAAGAATTTAGCTCCTGTCAAGCTATCCAAAACATCATCATTTCTAGGTAAAGGATACACATCCTTTTTGGTGACCTTGTTAAGCTTTCGGTAGTCTATATATACGCAAAATCTCCAGGACCCATCTTTCTTTTTAACCAAAACTACTGGAGACGACCAAGGACTTTCGGACGGTTGTACAATTCCCATCTTTATCATTTTATCGACTTCACTTTGTATAGCTCGTCTTTCGACAGGAGACACCCGGTATGGTCGTTGTTTAATAGGACGGCTGTCTGAGGTGTCGATTTTATGTTTCACATTGGAGGTTGTACTGAATGATTTTCTCTCAAAATCAAAAACCTCCGAGTACTTTTCTAGACATTCTGCAATCATTGACTTTTGTTCTTTATCTAATCTCTCGTCTACCAGAGATAAGATTTGTTGGCGTCTATCCTCACTCTTAATGTTTGATTGAGTTTTCTCGTCTTCAGCTGTGTCAACACTGTAGATTCCGCTACTTCCAATTTTCCTCAAGTATCCTACAAGCATACCAGCTGGGATTATTTGATTCTGAGAAGTCCCATTAGTAACCCATATCTCCCCTCTGCCGTGATGGAAGTTAATTATGGATGATGGTATGACCAATTCTTTTTTTAAGATGAGATCTTTGCTTCCTTCTATCATTAGATCTTTTCCGCCTCGAATCTCTTCGTTAATAACCGTGATTTTCTTAATTGAGCGAGCTGGAATAAAACAGTCTTCTAACGCATGTGTAGGCAGATCTTCTTCTAGGCCGTCGTTCACACTTTCCTTCAAATGTATTTCACCTCTTCCACAATCAATCACTGCACTTGTGGCTCGAAAGAAATCAAGACCAAGGATTATGTGATGGCTACATTCAGAGAAGACAACAAAAGTAAAATAAATCTCAAGTTCTTCAATCAACACTTTTAAGTTGCAGCGCCCCAGAGTTTCGATATGCTTCCTATTGGCGACTCTCAGTACAGGCCCTTTTTCTGCAAAGAACGGAATTTTCAAATATCGGCGAAAACTTTCCGAGATTACGGAATAATCGGCTCCAGAATCGACTAAGGCCTCAACATTCTGTCCATTTATGGTGATAACAACGTAGTTCCGTTTCATGTTCGCAGTTATAATAGGGGGAGGATTTCTACTTTCGTCAGCGGCCTTACCTCCAGTCTCGGTCGCTCTCCTTAGTTTCCCTGGCTTAGGCGGCGAGGAGATTGACGAGAGGGCGACGGCGTTGCGTTACGTCTTGAGGGGATCTTCCACGGCCAGGATAGGGCGACGGGTTTCGAAAGCGGCGATCTACAAACTCAACTTCTTCGGCATTTTGATTGAACCAGGTGTTGTAATTATTGGAGTAGGCCGGCCTTCTTACCCTGGCTTCCTCGAAAACACGCCTTCTGTCTCGGCAATATCGGGCTACATGTCCCGGGCGACCGCAATTGAAACATATTGGAACGTTTTCGTGTGTCCTCCATTCATCAATTCTTCTCTGTGGTGGTGTCTGGTTGGGTGCCGGTGTTCTTTGGTTCAGGAACTGCTGTCGTGGCGTCTGTTTGAATATTTGGGGTCGGTTAGAGTACTGCTGTCGTGGCATTGGCCTTTGAACGGGCTGCGAAATTGCAGACAGGTTCCTTTCAACTTCCTCTCGGATAATTAGATCCAGGGAAGATGGTTTGAGAGTGGCTGGCTCGGGATTCAATGCATGGTGGATTTCTTCTCGGACGATACGTCTAATGAGGTCTTCCATAGATTCCGATTCTGCTGGGTTGATGGCGGCAGCATTCGGCAGTCTGTCAAAAACTATCCGCGTATTCACACGCTTCTTTTGAGATAGTTCGATTTTTCGACACCACCTTATAAACTCCTCGGTGGTGGCAATTTCAAAGGTTACGATTGCCCTGTAAATTTCCTCAGGACCCCCTTGACTAAATGAGCAACTTTTTCATTTTCATTCATGTTGGGATTAATTTGTCGACATAAATAGAGGACGTCTTGAATATACGCCTCACTAGACTCTCCCTTTCCTTGGGCCCTGGCTTTTAGTTTTTCTAAAAGTTGATCTTTTTCGCTTGCGTAATGCCCAAAGACCTGAGACAACATTGTCTCAAAAAGTTCCCATGAGGTTATTTGTTCCTCTACATTCTCGAACCAGACTTTGGCCGTTCCTGAGAGGAAGAAGAAAACATTCGCCAGGCACATGGAACTGTCCCAGCAGTTGTAGCGAGCTACACGATGGTACTCTTTCAACCATTTATCCGGGCTTTGGCCCGGTTCCCCCGAAAATACAGAAGGGTTTCTAATATGTTTGAAGTGGTACTCACCCTGTGGGGTATCTCTTTCTTCGTGTTGCATCTTAGAATATTCCAACGGGTTTAATCCTTGGATTCTACGACTTCTTCTTATAGCTTGGGCAGCGAAGGGATGATCCAGCTTGTCTCCACCAGATGTCACAGTAATGAAGGTGACGAGTCGTTTGGGTAGAATAAAATAATAATTTATTAGATGACTTTAAATAGTTAATAAGTTTGAAGGATAAAAAGAAATAGAGGTAAACTAAGTTAAATGGATAAAAATCATGGTAAATTAAGGAAGTAATGTCAGAGACCCAAACGGCTGGCGATCGGCTCCGCCCCCCAAGATGGCGACTATTGTTTACAAACTTTCCGCCTAGCGCGCCCGCCATCTATCGGAGCTTAGGTACATAACACTTGCCAAGCTGATAGCGCGCGCCACCTATCGGGGCTTAGGTACATAACATTCGCCAAGCTGCCGATGTATTATTTACAGTTACAAGCTATGTACATTTTTGGTTATGACAATTGGAAAAAATAATGTTTTAAAAAATATAGTATATATATCATCAATTTATTATCGTGATGCTCCTGTAGAAGGACTAACAAGTCCAAAAGCTTGAAAATAAAATTTGAACAAGAAACTTAACCCTGGAAGCTTTATTTACATTATAATAACCCTGAAAATACCTCATTGATATCAAGCCTCCGCCTTCCTTGGAATGGTTTTAAGCCAGTTTTACTTTATGGCTTTTGTTTTGTTTCCCACTTGGCAAATACGCAAGGAGGAAAAGCAGAATGATTGTTTACAAACAATTTGTTCTCGTTAGGCCTTAATTAAATAGAATTATTTATAATAGCTTAAAGACTCTACAATAGTGTTATGACGACTGGAAAATACCCAGCAATTTGGACTAATTCCACTATACACCCAATCTTTAAAAACGGTTATAAGAACAGCCCCTCCAACTACCGAGGTATTGCACTGATTAGCAATGTATCAAAGCTTTTCACATCAATCCTAAGATCACGACTGGAGGAATGGGTCGAAGGAAGAAGGGTTATACCCGAAAACCAAGCGGGATTTAGAAAAGAAAGATCATGTATTGACCACATATTTACACTAACTACTTTAATCCAACTATCATTAAGAAAAAAGAGGGGAAAACTATATGTCTTTTTTGTCGATCTAAGGAAGGCATTTGATACTGTACCCCACTCACTACTTTGGAAAAAACTTTACAACCTAGGCATAAGTTACCAATTCATAAGTACGATCAAAAGTTACTACGAACAAGCAACTATAGCTATCAGATGGAAGGGATCATTTACGGAAAGTATTAAGATAAACTCGGGAGTCCTCCAGGGAGAACCACTTTCCCCACTGCTATTTATATTATTTATCACGGACTTAATCGAAATTTATAATAACTCAGACCTGCCGAGTGTAAATTTGCCAGAATTTGGAGATATCCATTTATTGCTGTACGCCGACGACATAGCAATTATAGGTGAGTCCAGGATAAACCTCCAAAAGAAGATCAAAATACTGAAAGAATATCTCGATGAGAACTTAATGACACTAAATGAGTCCAAGTCAAAGATTATGGTGTTCCGTAATGGAGGTAAACCCTCAAATAAGGATAGATGGTTCTGGAATGATAAACCCATAGCAATAACTTCAAGATATACATACTTGGGATTCCCTCTGACGCCAACAATAACAACTACTCACCCGGCAAATTACTTTAAAGGAAAAGCACTTACAGCAATTAACGCCACACACCCAATATTAATAAAATCAAAAGCAAAGTCAATAAATTTATCAATCAAACTCTTTGATACAATAGTGAGAGCTGTCCTGATGTATGCCGCTCCATTATGGGCAACAGAGCATAAAGACTTACTGGACAATATACAAGACATATTTATCCGTAGGTTCCTGAATCTGCCCAGATACACTCCAGGTTACCTAATCAGATTAGAAACCGGTCGTATCTCATTGAGTGTAACAGCCTTAAAATTAACCCTGAAGTATTGGCTGCGGGTGTTGAATATGAGCAGTGACAGATTGCCACGTATATGTTTTAATAGAACACGGGAACTCTCTAATGCTTCGGGCACACCCATCGGTTTCATTAAAAAGCTCACTAATCTGCTTAACGATAATGGATCCCCTGCACTTGTTTCCTGTGATGACCCTGAAACGCTGAGGAGCGCGATTACAGGGCTCTTAAAAACAGCGGCAGACCAATCTATACAAAACGACCTTACAAGAATGGATAAATCTAAGCTATACTCTCACTACAAAGACATTCACATATCTTTCATGACGGAGGGATACCTTTTAGGGGATTTTCCTTTCCCGGTTGTAAGACTACTCGCACAAGTTAGAATACTTTCAAGTTTTTTTAGAGAAAACCACACCAAGATGCTCTGCGGTGAGGACCCGACTTGTACCTTCTGTAATTCAAAACTACAAAATGAAATCACTCACTATATTTTTGATTGCTCTGCTCTGAAAGAAGAAAGAAGAACCCTTATGCTCAAAACTGGGCAACTCTGTGCTTCACTTCCATCAATAATTGACAATATGACCCAGAATAAGTATATTGCTACGGCGTTTTATGGTTTCCACAAGTCCATATCTCAGAAGAAGGCCAAGTGATACTCACTCCTCACTTTCTTACTGCTACTCTTTTTGTGTTGATTTCTTGCTTCCCTCTTTCTTAATATTATTTTTTTTTCCTTTTCTTGTTTTTTTTTTTTCTTTCTCTTTTTACTCTGTATATATCGCTATTTCCGTTGTCTCACTGCTTTGTTCTTATGCATACCTCTGGTGAATCCTGTATAGGGTCAGTGACCCTAAATAAAGGCTTTTTTGTTGTTGTTGTTGTTGTATAATAGCTTAAAGAAACAAATGTACTTATCTTTGGTCAGGCAATTATCCCAAGCTTTACAAATGAATTTATTTTAATTTTCTTTACAATAAATATTTAAAGAATTTACAAAAGATTTAAAACCGCAGCTTAAAGGCATTGTTCTTTAGTGACGAGCGTGCTAAGAATGTTCGAGAAGGTGGCGAGCTCCCTCTGATGGTGCAGCTGGTGGCCTCCCATTGGTCAGCGATGACGTAGCTCTTCTTTCTTACACCGCCGCGCGCCGCCTTCTGCCACCTATGTTCAGAATAAAACTAAACAGCTTTTGTAAATCTTTGAAGTGAGATAAGAAGTGAGTCAGGCATGAATGTATTCTAGACTTTTATACTAGAGCAAATATTGAAAAAAGCTTTTTTTGCGTTTTTATAGCCATGTATCAAGATAATAAACACGCTGAGATATTTTAGGAATTAAAAGGGTGATGATTGCGATTATTCTTTTAGATCACTTGTGGATCTCATGGAATAAAGTTCTATATGAGCTGATGAGGGGTATAACCCGTAACCATGGTCTCCAGGGACGCTTTTCAGTTTGCCAAAGCTGGTGATGTGGGTTTGTCGCCGACCTGGGACTGTAAGTTTGCAGGGATGAACAATAGATGGCGTCTAGTGTTGAGGTGTCCTTTATTTTTACAGCTCAATATCTTTTCGCAAATAACCTGACCGCTCACATGAGCATTTTAGATCGCCATTTAGTGAAACAAAAATCAACTAGGCGTTGATTTAACTTGTTCTGTGATATTAGGCTAACCCATTTTCATTTAAAAATCAATGCAAGCCAAACAGTATGCATTTAGGGCGGGGTATTGGTTCTCGACACTTGATTTTCTCATGAGACCATAATTTAATAACATGTCTAAACCAGGTATCTCCTGGAGATAATCTCTGATTAGAAAGAGTTTCAGTTGAAAAAACTCCTCATAACTTTGCCTGACTTAGGAGAGTCTCTGATAAGAGGCCTATTAGATTTTTTTACAGACCCACAAATATAACAGGCTAATGTTACATAACAGTAATGAATATTTACAAAAGGCATTCTTCATTGGGTAAAACTTCATTTGGGGTGAATCCGGCCATTATATATAACTAGACGAATGGCCCGGGTTTTACCCGAGTGCGTATATATTTTAAAAACGTTTTAATTCAAATACTATTCGTTACAATTATAAATTGGCGCCATGGATGTCACTCTTGTGAAACGTCCCGTTCCAAACTGTGTGTTTTTAAAATGTTTTAATTAAAATACCTATTTAATGAATATCATATTTTATTCTTATAAAGGTACTTATATATAATGACCCGGGCAACGCCCGGGTTTTACCCGATTAAATGCTTTTATTCAAATACTATTCGTTACAATTATAAATTGGCGCCGTGGATGTCATTCTTGTATAATATATAAATGAGTTTTAAAAATTGTAAAAAAAAATGCATCGGCCGGGAATCGAACCCGGGCCGCCCGTGTGGCAGGCGAGCATTCTACCACTGAACCACCGATGGTTATGAAAAATCCCATCCGTGAGCTTCAGACAAACAAACAGACAAACAGACAGAATAAGGCAAATATATAAGTATATTGAATCAAATATTATTTGAGTTAAAAACAATATATTATTTTACATATATGCATTTTCTGATAAAAATGCACACGTGTAAAGCCTTATTTTCAGTTAGTTCCATATATTAAACTAGACGAATGGCCCGGGCAACGCCCGGGTTTTACCCGAGTGCGTATATATTTTAAAAACGTTTTAATTCAAATACTATTCGTTACAATTATAAATTGGCGCCGTGGATGTCTCTCTTGTGAAACGTCCCGCCCCAAACTGTGTGTGTCTTGAAAATATAAAAATAAAAATGTGAATTTTCATAAAGATTTCATCATGTCGATTTTTTTTTTTTTTGCATTTCACCTACTAAATCGATAGAGATAATTACATTTGCAACATGAACTTAGGTATATTGACTAAATAGAAAACTGCATAGTAATAAAGATCATTTTTTAAAGGCACCATATCGTTTTTTTTTTCAATAAAATCGAAACAAAAATTAACGATAAATAACGATAATTGCCTTAAAAAGAAATTGCCTTAAAAAAAAAGAAACATTCGCGGTGATTTTGTCTTGCATTCGTTTATACAATTATTATATACGAATGACCCGGGCAACGCCCGGGTTTTACCCGATTAAATGCTTTTATTCAAATACTATTCGTTATAATTATAAATTGGCGCCGTGGATGTCATTCTTGTATAATATATAAATGAGTTTTAAAAATTGTAAAAAAAAAAAAAAAATGCCTCGGCCGGGAATCGAACCCGGGCCGCCCGCGTGGCAGGCGAGCATTCTACCACTGAACCACCGATGGTTATGAAAAATCCCATCCGTGAGCTTCAGACAGACAAACAAACAGACAGAATAAGGCAAATATATAAGTAGATAGATTGGTAAAGAAATAACAAGAATTTTAAATTCTGCTACATATAACAAGGAATTTAAAATTTTTAACAATAAACAAAATTCAGATATTAATTCTAGAGAAACACTTTATCCAAAATATGCGTTTGGATGCATATAAAGTGTCCATATAATTCCAAAAACCGCTATAATCTAGTACAAATGGAATTGAGGTAATAATAGATAGTTAATAGAAAGAAAGGAGAACGATCTAAAATACACACAGAGGTGTGCGTGTTAATTAATAACAAACAAAAAAAAAGAATTTACAAAAAGCCTTTATTTATTGCTTTTAATTTTA
>CP092873.1:8165019-8236517 GCA_030710605.1 Cordylochernes scorpioides
ATTAAAACAAAATGTTAACGCGGGATTCGAACCCGGTTCATGGCTGTCGGGAATCGAGGGTTGTTAAATATCCATTATAGTGGGCGAGCGGCTCGAAAACACGACCCCATCGAGCAACACATGGTGGCGGCGGGCGTGGTGTGCGCAGGATCGAGTATAGAACAGTTGCTTTCAGACAACAAAAAAAATGTCGGTTGCCAATGTTTACGTTTTAGTTTCATTTTCATTTGTTCTTTAGTTTATATATACTTATATGTGTAAATAAATAATATTATCTTTAATATATTTCAAATTCAATTAAAATTAAAAGCAATAAATAAAGGCTTTTTGTAAATTCTATTTTATTTTTGTTATTAATTAACAAGGGTGTTACCCACTCTTTTTTTGTTGAGAATATTATTGTGTGAGTACTTATAAGAGTAAAAAAATAAAATAAAACTAATGGAATCTTACTTTGTCATTATGATCAATGCACTTAGGTGGCGTGTAAGATTCGCATAAAGTGAATGGTTCACGCGGGAGAAATAAATTTTGACTTTAATTAAATAAACATAACATAGATAAAAGTAAAGATTTTTTTATTATCCTATTGTATGATTATATAAGGTCATGGAATCTTGGTTCAAAATCACATTAATAGGTACCGCTCAGCAAGAGCAACCTAGTTAATGATAATTGAAACTGTGAAATAATGGAGTCCACTTCAGGGCGTCGGCTCGGGTGACTGTAAACAAACAAGCCCCTGCTGCGCCCGCCGGAAAATAAAGAGGGAGGGGAGCATCCGGTCTTGCTGACGCTGACTCAGTTGGGTGTTTTCCTCTGTCCTCTTAAGATGTATTAAATAAAGTTAGTTTGAAAGAGACTTTTACCCTCTCCTTTCTGCTATTTAGTGATCTGATTTAAATCCTTGCAACAGCCCACAAAAGAATCATCACTGCGAATTCTTCTACCGAACTCGCATCAGTGTTTTGTGAAACGATTGCCTGACATTTCTTCACAGAAACAGTGAATAATATGTGAAGGTTATCCACATATTAAACAAATTTTAACGCGGGATTCAATCCCGGTTCATGACTGTCGGGAATCGAGCGTGTTACCCTCTCATCCACCGACTTTGATGCAAATCTATTAAACAATTCGTTAGGTTCAATTTGAATATATATATTAAAACTGTTATTCAGCAAATAGCATTCCAGAGCTTGTCGTTATTTTTGAGTTGAAAGCAAAACAGATTGCATTATAAAATAAACATATTTAATTAAAAATTCAATAATTTGTTATTTAAATTAATATTTATGATTCTTAAAGAGGAAAATTTAATTAATAACAAATAAAATAAGCTTTTTGCTCCATATATCATTTCATAGATTAAATTAATAATCTCGGTAGGTTGGAATATAAGTCATGGCTAAAAAAATATAGGGGACAAAGTCTGACTGTAACTTCTAAGTGGTGAATAGCCAATCAACGACAGAAGCTCTTTTTACCCATCATGGGAGACTTAAGGACTAAATATTATCATATTGAGATGACTTAACACTTTAAAATTTGAAATGTTGACAATTGCGGTACTATGTTGACACAAAATTATTGAAATTACTTACCGGAATTTTTTTTTTTTCACATGCGGTATAAGTCATTTATTTAATTATGTGTCAACTTTCAAATTTGTAGTTATAAATTTTTTTAAAGGGGCATGCTTTAAGTTTTATAATTCAGTTTAATGAAATGAATGAAAACTAAATGTTTAAACATCTATAATATTCTCTCTCTCTCTCTCTCTTGATATAACCCTATAATTCATGGAGCCATGTACCAAAGTCACCAACTATCCTGGTTGCACATCTAATGGTGGACATCCAGTTTATCGATGTCACCAGGCTGGTTTGTTATTGGGAATGTTATGCAGATCTTCAGAGGTAAATATATATGGTAATTTAAACCAACAACCCCATATTGTATATAACTTATAACAAGATTTTCATGTTGTATAATAGAAACACCTCTGTAAATGATTATACGCATGATTGACATGTGTGTTTACATCATCATGTGTATTGTACTTTATACAAACTGAGGATAAATAAATAAAACTCTGTAATAGATTGAGAGTTGAGCTAAAGCAGAGATCGAGCATATAGCAGTCACAAAACAACAAGGTCTAAAGATAGATTGGAAACTGTCAGGATGGCGCCAATGTTCAATTTCGCCAGACGATCCACCCTCTTCACATCTGGTGAAATGCAATGCTCCCTTTCTCAGAAAAGGTATATAAAGCCCCCGTCTTTAGCCAAAAATACAGTTACTTCACCATCTGCGTGAGCCCTCGTCGGTTGTACCCCAGGTCCACCTCATCGACCATGTAGCCCAGTAAGAACTCTTCTATCTCCATCATTCGCTCCTAGCTCAACTTTTATCTGTTCACGGAACTTTCTTAGTGCAACTGTGTCTTCTTTTTTGTGTATGGATATTCCCAAGCTTTCCACTCTGCCTCGACCACGACTGCCTGTACTCTGTGAGAACTTTTAAAGGTCTTACAAGGTGCAGAGAGGTACTGGAAAACTCCTTATCCTGACTGTTTCTCTCGGTCAACACAGTATAGCGAGAGTTGACAGGGACTCACACCACAGTTTAAGTCGACAGGATTCTACAAGAGGCTACCAGATTTCATCACATATACTTATTCATATCTATAACATTAAATGAATCAAAAACTCCCAATTTAACACACACAGTCACACCTACCTCCGTTGAGAGACCACTTTTGTGAGAAAGCAGGATGGCTTTTAGATTAATATTGACCATTTTTTAAACATCATTTTTATCCTTCTGCAATTAAAAAACCTCTAATTTTTATAGTATCCCTTTATATTTATAAAAGTCTTTATATTATGAATGTAGAGTAATTCTGATATACCTTGTAGCATGAGAATTCGTTTAAAGATAAGATATGATTAGCAAAAATATTTGAAATTTGGAAGCATTTTAAAACAAGTTTTGGCGATTTTATAAATGAATTTTTAATGAAATTCTCATCTCAAATTAGAAAGTAATTTATTTTTATATAATTAACGAAGGATAAAAAGCTTGTTTACAACCTTGGGTAGTTGAGTTCTGCGCTTGAAGAACCTGGGTTAAAAATATATCTCTTATTTACAAGAAATTGTGTTGAAATTAATAATGACGGCCAGCTCCACGTCTAGCTCCTCTTACCACTCCATAGTTTGAGGGCTGATAACCATAGGTTCCATAGGAATAGGGGTTGTAGGACTCATAGGATGGAGCGTAGTAATTTTGCTGAGCAGGCGCATAGGTAGTATATGGAGCATATCTGGGAATATATCCACGGGTTCTCTGACCACCACGTCCTTTGTTCTGAGATATGTGGCGGGGAGGATGAGCAGCGCTGACAGTCACCTGGGTTGACCCAATGGTCTGGGTTGCCTCCTTACAAGCCTCATCTCGCTTTTCTCTACTCCCGAAGGATAGAAAGCAGAAATCCTTACCTGTTGGCTTCTCAAGACGCCCAGGATTTCCATATTTTGAGAAATGGTTCTTGATTACATCCTCAGTTAGAGATCCAATGTTACAAATGTAAATCTTGTAGTTTGTCTTCTGGGGAAGAGATGCCTGAATATCGATTTTAATGTCTTTTACTTTATGCTCAGTTACTTGAAGAACTTTCTCGTTAGAATTTTTCTGGGCATAAAGGACGAAGGCAAAGCGATTGGGTTTACCATTCTTTGATTTCTCCTTGATTGTGACTTCCTTGACTTCACCATATTGTGATAAATAATCTTCTAGGTCTTTCTGGGTAATGGAGGCATCAACCCCACCAATGAATAGTGTCTGAACATTTTGAGTTTGTTCAGTATTCTTAGCTTTGTCTTCCTCTTGTGACTGAACTTGTTGGTTTTGTTCATAATCCATAGTCATATTTACCTCGCCCTGAATTTCTTGCTGTGAAACTAGTTCAGATGTTTGTTGTTCCTGCATCGTCTGTTCTTCTACTCTCTGCTGCTGAGGTTCCTGAATGCTTGATTCCATTTTTTTTAAATTAATAAATTGAATATATATTTTTAAAATGTAAATGTCAATTTTAAATTGGTATGCTTAAGATAAAATATAAATTCAAAAGCACACACGCACAAAAATATTGTCATTAAAAATATAATGAAATTAAATCTGTTATTATTTTATTTTTCACTGAATTTAGTAGGAATAAATTAATATTCTTTAAAATATATATTTTTTATATTAATATTTATTTGAAATCCACCTATATATATAAATATAAAAACTATTTGTTGGCTATTCATGTCCTAATACGTAACTAATATGGCTGAAATTTTAACAGAATTGAATTGAATCTGGAAAAATTTAGGGTCAAAGTTTCATGTGTCTATCTCGAATATCTTTGGAGTTATTTAAAAATTTGCCAATTTCACTCCCAACCAGCGCCCCACTGCGGTAGGAATAAGTTTCGGTTTTGGCCGCCCCTTGCGGAAACTGAGAGAATTACATCAAGGACGTGTGCAGTAACCGAAGTCTGAGATTGGTTTCGGTTTTGGCAAGAAGTCTGCTGTTCCTTTAACCCTCGAGCGCGCGCGCAAAAAATGTAAGTACTTGCGCGCGCTGGGTGAAATATACCCGATATTATAATTATATATTGTGAAGATAAATATTATATGAGGAAAAACAAAACCTTTTCTATTTCAAAGTAACAACATTTTATTTTCAAAAAAGGCAATTATTAAAAGACAAGAAAATTTATTAATACAATTTTCAAATATCGATGTAAAACTTCACATTTTTTATTTTTAAGGCAACATTTTATAGTTCACAAAAATTATTTGATGATACATGGTTTAAAAATTTACAATCGATTATTTTAGAATACTTCATATTTATGCTATTTTCTAATTTTGTTGTCAAATTCTGAATTGTATTACTATATTTTAGAGAATGTGCTCTTGGCATTAATTTTTTGTCTGTATTATATAATACAAACAAACCCTAAAGTGATTTATTTCAAGAATTATTAGTAGGGCAAACATTCACTTGGGAAGATTCTGGGTGAAACTGGATCATGATTTATAAATGTAACAAATAGTATTTTAATAAAAACAACATTTAAAAAAATACATATGCACTCGTGGGAAAATTCTCTCGAGTAATACCTGAGCGTTCCCCTGGTCATTCGGCTAGTTATTTCATAAATAGCTATATATAATACAGCAGAACCTCCATGAAAGGACACCTCTCTATAAAGGATAGTTTTCATTGTCAAAATTACCATTTTTACTATTTAGCAATTCTCCGGTAAAAGGACACTTCTCCCTAAAGGGCATTTTGGCTTTGCAATTAGGTGTCCTTTACAGGGAAGTTCTACTGTATCACATGCGCAAGGATTCTTCTTTTACCAAAAAAAAAAAAAAGATAAAACATAATCAAAAATAAATATTATACCTGATGAATATACGGGTTATATAAATCGTTCATATTTTCAAAGAAATATTTTATCCAAATATTTACGCTATTTAGAAATACAAAATTAATGGCTATATATAAATTACAGGTATTAATAAACAGACACATTTCAATTATCCCAGTTTGGGTAATTGAGGAGAAATTCTCGGTTTGACAGCAAAATATTTATTTCAGAGAAGCAGCTGATCCTATAAACTTCAAATGCTTTATTATTATTTGGTTCACGTATAAAAAAAGAGAGATTTTAATAAAGCTTGTGATAATATCCATGGTGGCGTCATGTCCATTGAGCAGATCTGATCAGTCCATGCACCCTAAACGCAGTAGCAAGAACCGTTAATTCCTGATTCTGTTGCTCGATGGAAAGGGGGGATGGGGTACCATTGCCCTGTTAGTCAGCTACATTTCAGAGTTCCCTGTTCACGGTTACCGTAGCGGGTCGGGGCTCACGACACCGTACTAAAGGGCAGTCCCTTACTTGTGCTGCTTCTCCCGCCCGCCACGTAGAGGAGGACTTCTGGACGGGAAGATCCATGGTAAGTATATTTAATGATAAGGTTATGATTTTTTTTTCATTCTTCCAATATGATGCATTGGAGGGTTGTATGGAGTTATATTTTTGATTGAAAAAAAAATCCATAGTGTGAGGTGAATTGTGAGTGTAATAACTCAGAAATATGAAGAGAGAATCGATAGAAATATTTTGGAAATGAAAAAGTTTCAAGATTGATCCATAAAGGATATTATGTCGAGAAAATAAAAGCGGAAAACAAAGAACTCTGCACAAGATTGCAGAAAATATGAGAGACAGAAATATTGCGAATTAATTTTGAGACAGAAGACCTGCAGAATTGCAGTTGAATTTATAAATTAATTATTATTGTTATGTACTATTCTACCTAATATTCAATAAACTTAGGTAGTGTAGTTTTTCAATAAAAAAGATTGCATGCTACTGTTATATATTTGCATAATATTTTACTATTACAGAATTATCATAAGAACTAAAAACATGAATATCTCACGCTATATATTGATTGCATCACACAACAACAACAACCAAGTCCTTCGTCAAAACCATGTATATATAGTATATTTTAAACTGTATAACACTTTTAGTATATGTCACATATCTTCCAATTAGTTAAAGCCGATACCTTAAAATATTCTACCCTTCTATTGAAATGTACACTATTTCTATTTACTACCATCCCATATTTTGTATATAAACTATTTGTATTTTAACCCCCTATTTGTATTTAAAACTAAAAATGGTGACGTCAAAATAAAGATCCAAAGAGTGTTCGGTCAGCTGGTGGCTGGAACAGAGGGGAGGAAAAGGGCAACGCCCAGCCCATGTGGGGTCCCGAGGGACATTTTTATAGACGACCCCTGTAAACAGGACAGGTTTTGGCAGGGGGTCAGCAGATGTTCTAGGGTGTGGCCATCGGCAGGCGGCTTCTGTCGCTGGCACTCACTCTCTCTTCATGTCTCGGTGATAAGCATCCAAGTTTGTGTCATGGCCTCTACCTCTGTCCCGTAGGCTGTCCCCGATCACTCTCGGTGCTAGCATCTAGCCCTGCCTCTGCTTCTTGTTGTCCGCGTGTGGGAAGAACAACACTCGCCTCACGTACACGACTGCCAGCTTATCCATACGTTGAAATTTGCAACAATATTACATATTACAATTATTAAACTTTTTTTTTGCATTATAGGGATCTCCTGATTATGTAATGGGAAATTTTAGCGGCGTGAGAGCGGTTAGACCTTTTAGGTTTAATAATTCTTATAATTTTCCTTCGCATATGTATGATATGTTAAAGTTCTACACTTTATTATTTAGCTTAAGATAACTGGCTGTCTATCTAGACCCGTTCATAGAAGGGCCTAATGTTCTAATAGTTATTATTCTCAGTTTTATATACTTTTTACTTAAGGAAAAAAAATAGGGGACAAAGTCTGACTCTCATGTGGTGGATAGCCAACCTACGACAGCAGCTCTCCATCATGGAGTCTTGTGGACTAAATATTTATATAAATGGGATTACTTGACACTTTAAAATTGAAATGTTGACATTTGCGGTATATATACTATGTTGACACAAAATTATTGAAATTACTTACCAGAAAAAAAATTTCTTTTTTTTACATGCGGTATAAGTCATTTATTTAATTATGTGTCAACTTTCAAAATTGTAGTTAGACATTTTTAAAAAGGGGCATACTTTAAGTTTTATAATTCAGTTTAATGAAATGAAGAAAACTAAATGTTTAAACATCTATAATATTCTCTCTCTCTCTGTGTCTCTCTTGATATAACCCTAACTCATGGAGCCATGTACCAAAGTCACCAACTATCCTGGTTGCACGTCTAATGGTGGACATCCAGTTTATCGATGTCACCAGGCTGGTTTGTTATTGGGAATGTTCTGCAGGTATTCAGGAATAAATATACTTATTCCTAGCTATAATATTAAATGAATCAAAAAATCCCAACTTAACATACATGGTCACCTACGTTGAGAGACCACTTCTGTGAAAAAGCTAGATGGCTTTTAGATTAACATTAACCATTTTTATCCCTCGTCAATAAAAGCCTCTAATTTGTATAGTATCCCTTTATAATCGAAAAAGCCTTTATATTATGAATGTATAGTTATTTTTATAGAGCATGAGAATTCATTTAGGGATAGGATATGATTAACAAAAATATTTGAAATTTGGAAGCATTTTAAAACAATTTTGTCGATTTTATAAATAAATGAAATTCTCAATTTATATTAATAAAGTGAAATTTATTTTTGTATAATTAACGAAGGATAAAAAGTTTGTTTACAACCATGGGTAGTTTAGTTCTGCGCTTGAAGAACCTGGATTAAAATTATATTTATTATTTACAAAAAAATTGTCTTGAAATTAATAATGATGGCCAGCTCCACGTCTAGCTCCTCTTACCACTCCATAGTTTGAGGGCTGATAACCATAGGTTCCATAGGAATAGGGGTAGTAGGACTCATAGGATGGAGCGTAGTAATTTTGCTGAGCAGGCGCATAGGTAGTATATGGAGCATATCTGGGAATATATCCACGGGTTCTCTGACCACCACGTCCTTTGTTCTGAGATATGTGGCGGGGAGGATGAGCAGCGCTGACAGCCACCTGGGTCAACCCAATGGTCTGGATTGCCTCCTTGCAAGCCTCATCTCGCTTTTCTCTACTCCCGAAGGATAGAAAGCAGTAATCCTTACCTGTTGGCTTCTCAAGACGTCCAGGATTTCCATATTTTGAGAAATGGTTCTTGATTTCATCCTCAGTTAGAGATCCAATGTTACGAATGTAAATCTTGTAGTTTGTCTTCTGGGGAAGGGATGCCTGAATATCGATTTTTACGTCTTTTACTTTATGCTCAGTTACTTGAAGAACTTTCTCGTTAGAATCTTTTTGGGCATAAAGGACGAAGGCAAAGCGATTGGGTTTTCCATTCTTTGATTTCTCCTTGATTGTGACTTCCTTGACTTCACCATGTTAGATCCGTTCAGTGGTTTTAGCTCAGTGATTGCGCCCAGATTTATACATGAAGGAACATTCTTAGCGTTCTATTTAAGAACAATCCTATTCTAATGCCGACTAGCTCAATGGTTAAACCTAGATACATGCATGAAGGAAACATGTCTCACACCAAGAATACATATCTGTTTTATAATTTGATTTGAGGATAAAAACACTACAAATACGCTTAAAAATACTAAACATCAAGTTTTATTCAATTCGTATAATTTACAACATTTCATTTCAAGGACAACTTTGCATGGACAAGGAATAATTTATTTAAGCATCTCAAACAAGAATGGATTTTTGTTTCCTTTTACCTATTAAAACATGGATATGTCTTTCTCATCATACAAACACGCCGTAGTTGGTAAAAACATGCTAGCTAAACATAGTGGAACATGAAGACTTCATGTTATGGACAAAATATGAATTTTTCGGGTCTACCAAAATTTGTTATCTGCCATGGTTATTACCATGCTTTTATATGGACCTCTTTATGTCAAAATTTAAGTTGACTTACCAGGCATCTTGACTACATACCTCTCTCAAGCCCCCCATGGGCCCAGAACGTCCCGTTTGTCCCTCCTCTCCTGATAAGAATTCGATCTGCTCCCGCTGAAGGCTTGCTCAAGACTGGCGTTGTTTTTTTAACAGCGCCCCCAATGTAAATAATTTCTTACAGAGTAATAAAACTTGAACATAAAAATTCTCGGAATATTAAAAAATAATAATATTATTATTTTTTAAAAGATAAATCATGGAGTAAAAAATAATATTTTTATTATTTTTTTAAAAGATAAATTATGAAATAATAAATATACATGCTCAACTTATGAGAAATCAATTTAGAATAAAATAAATATTAACGAAAATTTAAATTTATCTTTCTTATCGAGAGATAATTTAGATTAGTAATGAAATCAAATAAAATCTAAGATGCTTGCCCCTCTGAGAAATTTATATAATAATTTCTTCTTTAAGAAATTCTAAAAAATACTAAATATGCCCAATCTATCTGAATGTGATGTCATAAGTTATATACAAAAATTAAAAGAAGGAAGAAAAAAAAAAGAAAAAGGAGGTGAAGAGATGGCCTGGTTTAACAAAGAAGAATGCTCGAAGTTCTTTTCTTTCTTGTCGAGGCAGCTTCTCCATTGTCCACCAGCTTTCCATTTACACTGTGAGTGAACTTTAAGGCATAGGTGTCATCACCAGCCTTCTGGTGTAGATCCTGCGCTGGACCTCTCTGCAATGGGTTCCAGGATCCTTGGGCAGGACTCGCGTCATCTCCACCTTTCTGGACTTTAAAGGCATAGGTATCATCTCCAGCCTTCTGGTGTAGATCCTGCGCTGGACCTCTCTGCAATGGGTTCCAGGATCCTTGGGCAGGGCTCGTGTCATCTCCACCTTTCTGGACTTTAAAGGCATAGGTATCATCTCCAGCCTTCTGGTGTAGATCCTGCGCTGGACCTCTCTGCAATGGGTTCCAGGATCCTTGGGCAGGGCTCGTGTCATCTCCACCTTTCTGGACTTTAAAGGCATAGGTATCATCTCCAGCCTTCTGGTGTAGATCCTGCGCTGGACCTCTCTGCAATGGGTTCCAGGATCCTTGGGCAGGACTCGCGTCATCTCCACCTTTCTGGACTTTAAAGGCATAGGTATCATCTCCAGCCTTCTGGTGTAGATCCTGCGCTGGACCTCTCTGCAATGGGTTCCAGGATCCTTGGGCAGGACTCGCGTCATCTCCACCTTTCTGGACTTTAAAGGCATAGGTATCATCTCCAGCCTTCTGGTGTAGATCCTGCGCTGGACCTCTCTGCAATGGGTTCCAGGATCCTTGGGCAGGGCTCGTGTCATCTCCACCTTTCTGGACTTTAAAGGCATAGGTATCATCTCCAGCCTTCTGGTGTAGATCCTGCGCTGGGTAATGGAGGCATCAACCCCGCCAATGAATAGTGTCTGAACATTTTGAGTTTGTTCAGTATTCTTAGGTTTGTCTTCATCCTGTGACTGAACTTGTTGATTTTGTTCATAATCCATAGATTTATTTTCCTCGTCCTGAATTTCTTGCTGGGAAACTAGTTCAGATGTTTGCTGTTCCTGCATCGTCTGTTCTTCTACCATCTGCTGCTGAGGTTCCTGAATGCTTGATTCCATTTTTTTAAATAATAAATTGAATCTTATTTATTTATGTTGATGTCAATTTTCAATTGGTATATGCTTAAGATAAAATATAAATTCAAATGCACAAAAATATTATCATTAAAAAAATAATGAAATTAAATCTGTTATTATTTTATTTTTTCTATGATTTTAGTAGGAATAAATTAATATTCTCTAAAATATATTTATTTTTAAATTAAAATATGTATTTAATATATATTATGATGCATTAGCGCGCCATCTGTTATGAAATTTCGAAACTATTATAGACACGTATGATTCTTTTAAAAATTAAGGGCAGTAGAAATTGTTTAATTTTTAAAATAATCATACGCGTCTATAATAGTTTCGAATTTAATATATATATTAAAATCAAGAAAGGCATATCCTGACCCTTTTTATATTATTTTTTCACATATATATATATATATATGTCGTGACTGTCGTGGTTGAATGGAAGGGCGCAGCCGTTGTGCGTGTAAGCTTTGAAAAAGAACTTGTTCCAAACTCGTGAGCGCGCGCAGCGTGCCTAGCATTCGCCAGCGCGCTGGCTCCCACGTTTATTTTGTACAGTGTATTTATAGATAGGTGAATTTGTATTTACATTTTAACATACTTATTATGGCGAAAATAAATTATATCTCTTTGGCATTAGGCAAATTATGACATATATGTATATATACAGCTTTATATATATATATATATATATAAACGTATATATGTTTGTCGGCTATACACGTCTTCAATACGTAACTAATATGGCTGATATATTTTAACAGTATATAGAGTTGAATCCGAAAAACTTAAAGTCAAAATTTCAGGTCCCTATATCTCGAATATCCTTGGAGTTATTTACAAATTTGCCAATTTCACTCGCAACCAGCGCCCCACTGCGGACTGAGATAGGTTTCGGTTTTGGCAGGAAGCTTCTTTCGAGACAAGAGTGTTGAATAATACAATTTTCAAATATAGCTGTAAAACCTTACATTTTTATTTTTATATTTTAAGGCAACATTTTAAAGTTTACACCAAAATTACCTCATGTTGCAAGGTTTAAAAGGTTACTATTGATTATTTTAGAATATTTATTTATGATATTTTCCAAATTCGTTTATCAAATTCAGAATTCTATTACAAAATTTTAGAATGCTTGACACCAATTTTTTGTTTGTTTTATATACTAAAAAGTTTAATTCTATTGACGTTATGTGGCGCTGAGTTTTTTGTTGACACACTTTAAAAGGTTATCATACCTTGATAAAGGTTGGCATTTAGCCAACTGAAATATTGGTGAAATAAATGATATTTTGATCCAATATTTGCCTTTTTTTAAAATACTATAAAGTGTTTTATTTTAAGCATTATTCGTAGGGCAAACATAAACTTGAGGAAATATCGGGTAAAGTTGAATCATAATTTACAATTGTAACGAATAGTATTTGAATATAACAAAACTCAACTCATTTTACTCACTACCAATCTCTAAGTAGCTCCTTCACGACGGAGGACTACTTACTATTAAACCTTCCTTTGAAAATTAAACGGTTTATAGAGAGCTCGTCAAAGGATTCTATGGCTATTTTTCCCCGAGGATATCACGGGATTTTGGAACAGCGACCCTTTAAATGGCTACTTCTGCAATGCCGTCATCCAAGACAATTTGGTCCACTATCTATTCCATTGCCCATTTCTACAGGAAAAGAGACTGGAAATTCGCGAAATTTCGGGGCTAACTCACTATAACGAACAACATGTATATAAAATTTTTACTCCTCTCCTGCTGGATAAAACATTTGTTTATAAATATTTAAAAATTTTCAAGGCGATTGACAAAATGAGGGAAGAAGTGCTCAACTCCACAGACAACGGCTGATTGCTCCCCGTCCCCTCTAAATTGCTTTTCCTCCTCACTCATGTACATATATAACCTTTTAGGGGAATCCCCTTGTAAGACAATAGTGTCTTAATAAAGGTTTTTGTTGTTGTATTTGAATGTAAAAAATAAGATTTCTTTTTTATACATACGCACTCGGGTAAAAATGATCTGGGGTAAAACCCGGGCGTTCCCCGGGTCATTCAACTAGTAATTTATAAATTCCACTCAAATTCTGCAGATCTACCGCAAGATTAATTCGCAAAAATTTTACCTCCTGATATTTGTTGAAATATTGCGTAGTTTTTTGTTTTCCACTTTCATTTTTTATGGTGCATTAGCGCACCATTTGTTATGAATATTCGAAAATATTATAGACGTGTATGATTATTTTTAAAAATTCGACTGCCGTTATTTATTTATTACCAGTTGCAAATAAGACACGCTATATCCAATCTGGATAATTGCGCTGAAACTATTTACAATAATTCATATTGTAGTAGAATAGGTAATAGACTTATCAAAAAGAAAATAAACAATTGAGAAAAAAGAGCATTGAATAAACATATACATTAAACAAATAAGCAACAAAATAAGCAGATAGAATAAATCGTAAGGTAGAAATAGCAAGTGCCCTTACTGCAATGAAAAATTAATGGAAGGGACTGGCTCATCAGTGGTGAACTCTCCTATTAATTTTTCATTGCAGTAAAGACAGTAGAAATTGTTTAATTTTTAAAAAGAATCATACGCGTCTCTAATAGTTTCGAATCTTTTATGGACCAATCTTGAAATTATTTCTTTCCGAAATTTGCGTATTTCTCTATTATAATTTTTGAAATTTTTCACTCGTTTTCTATTCACTTCATTTTGAATAAAATTCTCACTCAGAAAAATGAGAAAATTTAAATTCAAGAATATACACACAGCTATAGCTAAGTCGACCTGCCACTGAGTAGTGCTCACAGTCTTAATGACAAAGGCAGAAGCATTCTACTTCACCCAGTCATGATGGTTGTCAAACAAACACCATCAAGGGTCACAACTTGATATCCTAATATGATTGAGTGGAGATAAGAAAGAAAAAGAAGACACACAGCGATTAATTTTATTCAAAAACAATTAAAACTTGTAAGATATAGACATCATGCATTGCCGAACAGACATCTACACCGACCCAGCTGTGGTCATCGAGACGATAAAGAGGCCTTCAGGATCTGGTCTGGACTTGAAGTCCAGACCTGGGACAAGAAAAAAAAAGATATAGACGAATGGTCTATTCAACAAACAGGTTTACAAGCACAACCAGTCCTCTTAGTCTTATTAAACTTTTATTTTAATAAATCTAAAGAATAAGTATGTCCAAGAGAAAGAGACCATCTGTTTTACTAAAAGATTTAGAGAGCTACTTATAAATATATAAGATAATATGTAAAAATGTATTATGAAGATGATATAGGCTTAGCAAAATACGATGTTTATTCTTAAGGATTTCTAGTTGTTTTTTGTACTCACGTACGTTGTAGTAGTTACGAGGACATCCCTTTAGATAAAAACAAATATATATTTATTTAAGGAACGACTTGTTCCATTACATATATTGTTAAAACAAGTTAGCGGTAAACATCAGCAAGGTTGAAGGTAGTAGTTGGAAGTTACGTCATGGTAGTCACGTCAGCATCTATGATGATTAAAGTCAAAGTTTGCGTAACAATTCCCTCCTTACTTTGGCTTTATTCCCACGATGCTGAGGCTCTCCAGGTGTTTCTTCATCTGGTCTCGGGATAGGTCCTTTGTGAAGATATCCGCCTCCAGGTCCTGAGATGGCTTGTACAGAAGGCAGATGTCTCTGGAGTCATAACAGTCTCTCAAGAAGTGGTACTTTCTGTTGATATGTCTACAGCGACTGCTTTGTTTAGGGCTGGAGATCCAGTTGATCAATGACTGACTGTCTGTATAGATCGCAGTTGGTTTTTCCATGAAATTCCATTCTTCCAGCTCTCGTAACAGGTTTATTATCCACTTGATTTGACAGCAGCTTTCACAAGCAGCTATCATTTCCGCTTCCATTGTGGAGAGGGCGACGAGTGGTTGTTTACTACTTTTCCAGTCTATAGTTGCTTCGCCGAGCTTCAATACATATCCGCCGTAGGATTTTCCGTCATGAGTGGTCGACCAGCTGGCATCGGTGTAGGACTTCAGGATTCCAGTCTTTCCTCTTTCAAATTTCACTCCTAGGTCAATTGTTCCTCGTAGGTATCTCATCACTCTTTTGATTGCTGTCCAGTGCATCTGTTTTGGTTGTCGGGAGTACTGTGAAAGTTTGCTAGTGATGTAAGCGATGTCGGGTCTGGTGTTAACAGCTAGAAACATTAGCATTCCAAGGGCTTCTTGGTAAGTGTGCTGATCACAATTGTCATCTTCAATATGATTGTCCAAATTGATTTCTTTGGAACCTGGTGTTGGAACTTCCTTACAATTTTCCATTCCATATTTCTGCAATATTTGTTGTACATAGTGGCTTTGCTGTAGCGAAATTCCCTCCTTGTCTTGTATGATCTTGATTCCCAAAAACATGCCTTTACATGTTACATCCTTTATTTCCAGGTGATGTCTCAATTTATTGATGAATCTGTTTGAGGTATCTTCAGAATTTGAGACAGTGATAAAGTCATCAACATATATCCCTACATAGAAGTATTTATCTTCATTCTTCCATTTAAATAGGCAAGGATCAGATTTAAGTTTTTCCAGTCCACAGTCATGAAGTACTTGACTGAATTTCTCATACCACGATCTTCCGGATTGAGGTAGACCGTAAATACTTTTGTTGAGTTTGCAAACTTTGTTTCTGTCTTGGACAAATCCAGCAGGTTGTTCCATGAATATATATTGTGTTTTCAATGTTTCCATTTAGATAGGCTGCTTTCACATCAAATAGTTTAATGACTGAATCTTTTGTTGCTGCCATTGACAAAATAGTCCTGAGGGTGGCATTTTTAATTACAGGGCTGAAACTTTCGTTGTAATCTCTTCCTGGGATTTGGTTGTATCCCATTGCAACAAGTCTAGCTTTGTAAGTTTTGTTTTCGTTTTCTTGGTCTTTAGATATTTTGAACACCCATTTACTTTTGACAACTTTAGCGTTTACAGGTCTAGGTACCAGTTCCCATACTTGATGCGAGTACATGTTCTGTATTTCCTCAAGCATTGCGTTCTCCCAATGTTTCTTGTCTTCGCATGCGATGGCTTCTTCATAGTCTTTCGGAATGGTTTCATTCGTAGTAGCCAGAACGTAGTCATCGAATCTTTTAGGTATTGTTCGAGTTCTTTGTGGTCTGTCTGATTCACTTGACTCTGTCTGTCTGTTGACCATGGTATCTGGTGCTGGCTCTTCAATATCAACATCTGATAGAACATGATTGTTCAGTTGTTCATCCTCCTGAATGAAGAAATATGTGTCAGTGTCCGTATTATTATCATTTTGTTTTTCTTCCGAGATGACATTATTGTTCTCTCTGAAGTGAATGTCTGCGGTTTCAAGAATGACTCTCGCTGTGATATCAAATACTCGATAAGCTCTTCTGCATCTTGAATAGCCTACAAATATTCCTCTCTTAGATTTAGCTTCTAGTTTGTGTCTTTGATGATTCTCGAGTTTATAGAAGACTTCACAACCAAATCTCATGATGTGAGAGACGGATGGCTTTTTACCTTTCCATTTTTCCATAGGGGTAGTGTCTGGGTCATTAGTTGTGGGAGTTAGATTGTACAGATATGCAGCTATATTCACAGCTTCTGCCCAGAAGTGTAGGGGTAATTGGGAGTCTGCCAGAAGTGTTCGGCCTTTGTCTAATAGTGTTCTGTTAGCTCTTTCAACTCTCCCATTGCTTCTTGGGGTGTACGGTGTAGTTAGTTCAAGTTTAATTCCTCTGGATTCTATGAAGGTTTCAAGGTTTTTATTGATAAATTCTGTTCCGTTATCTGTTCTAAGTCGTTTTAGTTTTGAGTTTAGCTCGTTTTCTCTCTTTACAATAAACTTCTTCAAAACTTCTGCTGCCGAGAGTTTATCTTTGAGAAATTCTACAAATATTCTCCTAGAAAATCCATCTACGATGGTCAAGAAATATTTACTTCCGCCCAAGGAGTTTATTCTCATTGGACCACAGAGATCGACATAAATGGCTTCAAAGGGGTAGCTTTCCTGATTGCCATCTGTGTGAACATAGGGTACTTTGGTCATTTTTCCCAATGAGCAAGCATCACATTGATCAAGGGTACCATTTATAGAGTTCAAGCCTTTTAGAAAATTGTTCTTCAAAATCAGGTCTAATTTGTTGTCACTAGGATGCCCTAACCTTCTGTGCCATGCAGTCCTAGAATTGTCCTTTGAAATCAAGCAATGTTCGTTTGGAACATGAGTTGTTTCAGGTAAACGTGATAGGTTCAATGTGTACATGTTACCATCAAAGTTTCCTGTTCCTATTAGCTTGTCATCAGAAGAGTATATGTATGCTCCTTCAGAATTCAAAAGAACAGAGTTCCCTCTTCTTACTACGCTTGAAATGGACATTAGATTTCCTTTCAGGTGTGGTACGTGGAGGACATTATGCAGGGTTACAGCGTTGTTAAGTTTGTCCTTACCTTGTACAGTAGCTTGGATTAATCCTGATGAGGCAGATTCGATGTGTCTCCCTTCTTCCGCCACTTGTATGCTTCTTATCTCCTCCGTCTTGTGCTCGATCCATTCACCATGGGAAGTCATGTGGCTTGTGCACGCAGAATCAATTATCCACACGTCCTGAGTCGTCGGGTGTTCCTCCCTTGTGCTTACATGTAGTGCGTATTCTGAAGTGGAGTCTTTTCGTTGGGATGGTTCCTCCGTTCGTTCTTGGATTGCTGATCTGGCTGTGTCTTTGTTTTGTTTTGGTCCTTTATGGTAGTTCCTTGTACTGGCCATGTTATTTTTGTTTGTTGTATTATTTTGATTTCCTTTGTTGTTAGGGTTGAACCAACAGTCTTTCTTGAAATGTCCTTTTCTTTTGCAAATGAAGCATGACTTTTCTTTGAATTGGTTGCCTGATGATCTGAAAGCATTCTCAGGATTTTTGCTTCTGTCCTGTCTTTTCTTCTCGAAATCCAGTAGAGTTTGTCTCAAGTCTGGTAAGGAGATTTCTCTGTTTATTGACAGTGCTGCTGTGATCGTGTCAAAGTTAGGTGTGAGTCCTTCAACAATGTATCGTACAAGTTCTCTTTCTGTTACAGTCTTTCCTAGCTGGGTGATCTCTTGTGCCAGTTTCTGTGCTCGTACAATATACATGTTGACATTTTCATTTGGGTTCAATTTTAGTCTGGCTAGATCCAACATTAGGTCTATCCTTTTATTTTCTAGAGATCCTTCAAACCTTTTCTTTATGTCGTACCAAATTCTTTTGGCTCTTTTATCGCCTCGAAAGATGATTGTTAAGTCATCCGAAAGTGACAATATTATTAGGCTGTATGCTTCCCGATTCTTTTTCTTCCAAATATCATATTCTAGTTTATTTTTTGTAAAGTCTGGCTCGTCATTAACAATTACGTCCTCGAAGAGATCTTTTGAATCTAGAATTGCTTCCATTTTCATGGACCACGTGGTATAGTTGTTTTCTGTTAACTGTTCGATTTTTGCTAAGTTATGTGTATCCATTTTTATTCAACTTTTTCTTTCTAAATTGGCGGTTAGTCCAATTATTTAATTTCTTTTTGATTTAAATGGATCAATTGGCGGTTAGTCCAATTCGCGCGCCCAAACAACGCACTGCTACCAATTGATATAGGCTTAGCAAAATACGATGTTTATTCTTAAGGATTTCTAGTTGTTTTTTGTACTCACGTACGTTGTAGTAGTTACGAGGACATCCCTTTAGATAAAAACAAATATATATTTATTTAAGGAACGACTTGTTCCATTACATATATTGTTAAAACAAGTTAGCGGTAAACATCAGCAAGGTTGAAGGTAGTAGTTGGAAGTTACGTCATGGTAGTCACGTCAGCATCTATGATGATTAAAGTCAAAGTTTGCGTAACAGAAGACATTATATTTTATTTAATTCCTTACCTATTTAATTTGAAATATCGAGATATTCAACCAGCACGTATCATCCACCATGCACTTATATTTTCAAAAATTGTTTATAACACACAAAAAGAATGTAATATATTTTTCTTCCCTTTTCAATATCATAAATATTTAAAATATGTAAATAATAATCTATATATATAAAATTGAATGTCTGTCTGTCTGTTTGTTTGTTTGTTTGTTTGTACTCTATAGATTCAAAAACCATACATCCAATCGCCGTGAAATTTTGGGATATTATTAGGTATATCACCGGGAAGGTTTTTGAAAAATAATTTCATGAATATCTTGAATATTCTTAGAGTTACTTGCAGATTTGTAGATTTAACTCGCAAGCAGCGCCCCCATTGTGACGATGATTACAAGTTTTCTTATCACTAAGTTTGTTATCTCAAATATTATTTATCAAAAGTAAGATTATCTCAGGATGACACGGCAATGTGACACGGGAAAAAATGTTCACTAGATAAAACTATGATTTTCTATATGATATAAAAAGCCAACAATGAAGAGTGAATGTAATATAAAAAGCCAACAATGAAGAATGAATGTAAGATAAAAAGCCAACAATGAAGAGTGAATGTAATATAAAAAGCCAACAATGAAGAATGAATGTAAGATAAAAGGCCAACAATGAAGAGTGAATGTAAGATAAAAAGCCAACAATGAATAGTAAATGTAATATAAAGAGCCAACAATGAAGAATGAATGTAAGATAAAAAGCCAACAATGAAGAGTAAATATAATATAAAAAGCCAACAATGAAGAATGAATGTAAGATAAAAAGCCAACAATGAAGAGTAAATATAATATAATAAAAAGAAAACAATGAAGAGTGAATGTGAGATAAAAAGCCAACAATGAAGAGTAAATGTAATATAAAAAGCCAACAATGAAGAGTAAATGTAATATAAAAAGCCAACAGAGTGAATGTAAGATAAAAAGCCAACAATGAAGAGTGAATGTAATATAAAAAGCCAACAAAGAATAATGAATGTAAGATAAAAAGCCAACAATGAAGAGTGAATGTAATATAAAAAGCCAACAATGAATGTAAGATAAAAAGCCAACAATGAAGAGTGAATGTAAGATAAAAGCCAACAATGAAGAGTAAATGTAATATAAAAAGCAAAAATGAAGAATGAATGTAAGATAAAAAGCCAACAAAGAAGAGTAAATATAATATAAAAAGCCAACAATGAAGAGTGAATGTAATATAAAAAGCCAACAATGAAGAGTAAATGTAATATAAAAAGCCAACAATGAAGAATGAATGTAAGATAAAAAGCCAACAATGAAGAGTAAATATAATATAAAAAGCCAACAATGAAGAGTGAATGTAAGATAAAAAGCCAACAACGAAGAGTAAATGTAATATAAAAGCCAACAGAGTGAATGTAAGATAAAAAGACAACAATGAAGAGTGAATGTAATATAAAAAGCCAACAATGAAGAATGAATGTAAGATAAAAAGCCAGCAATGAAGAGTAAATCTATATATATATATATATATATATATAAAAGTCAATTTCTGTCTGTCTGTCTGTTTCGCGATAAAATCAAAAACTACTGAACCAATTGGTACCAAATTTTGCATGTCGCTTTTTATAAACCTGAGGAAAATTTTCGGCTGCATTTTGATTAGTATTTTTGGCTATTTCTTTTTTTCATTTGAAGAACTTTTTTTTACGCGGACTAATCCGGAATGGAATGAATACCTAAATATGGCCATTTTTTTAAGCATCGGTGGTTCAGTGGTAGAATGCTCGCCTGCCACGCGAGCGGCCCGGGTTCGATTCCCGGCCGATGCATTTTTTTTTTTACAATTTTTAAAACTCATTTATATTATCTTACTAGCGGACGTACCCGGCTTCGCCCGGGTTTTACCCGAGTAAAGGTTTGTCTAACGAATCTCTCGATAAAGTGAACATTTTTTCCGGTCCCTTGAAAAATACTCGATAAGTTAAATAAATCAATATTAATTGGTTCCCTCGGTAATTGGAAGTTAAAGGAATAGTATCTTGCCTTGGAATTGTATCATTATTCTTGTATGGACGTACCCGGCTTCGCCCGGGTTTTACCCGAGTAAAGGTTTGTCTAACGAATCTCTCAATAAAGTGAACATTTTTTCCCGGTCCCTTGAAAAATACTCGATGAGTTGAATAAAATCAATATTTATTGGTTCCTTCGGTAATTGGAAGTTAAAGGAATAGTATCTTGCCTTGGAATTGTATCATTATTCTTGTCTCAAATAAATTGCCGTGTCATCCTGAATTTTGTCTTACCTAATTTTCTACATTACAAAATCATCGTATCATCATGATAATATTTAGAGCAGATTGTTGAATTATAACAGATAAATTAGAATATTTATCTTGATTATTTTAAAGCGAAAAGTTATTTCAAAAATTTTATTTGATAGAAACCTTCCCAGCACTATACTAAATAACTTCCCAAAGTTTCATGGCGTTCCAATGAGTGGTTTGGTCAGGCATAAAGGACAAACAGACCACACACACACACACACACACACACATACATTCATTTTTATATATATAGATACTAGCGGATGTGCCCGGCTTCGCCCGGGTTTTACCCGAGTGAATGTTTGTCTAATGAACATTTGTTAAAACAATTCTCTATAAACTTATAAAACGTACTCGGCTTCGCCCGGGGTTTTACCCGAGTAAAGGTTTGTCTAGCGAACATTTGTTAAAACAATTCTCTAAAAACTTATTTAAAAAAAAAAGATATATTTTGATAATTTGAAACTCGTAAATTTGAATCTCTCGATAAAGTGAACATTTTTTCCCGGTCCCTGTGTGCCGTGTCATCCTGAATTTTGTCTTTCCTAATTTTCTACATTAGAAAATCATAGTTTTATCTAGTGAACATTTTTTCCCGTGTCACATTGCCGTGTCACATTGCCTTTATTCTTCATTGTTGGCTTTTTATATTATATTTACTCTTCATTGTTGGCTTTTTATCTTAAATTTATTCTTCATTGTTGGCTTTTTATATTACATTTACTCTTTATTGTTGGCTTTTTATCTTACATTCATTTTTCATTGTTGGCTTTTTATATCATATTTACTCTTCATTGTTGGCTTTTTATATTATATTCTGACCAAAATCTATCTGTGAACTTCACACAGACAAAATAAGGCAATTATATAAGTAGATTTACTCTTCTTTGTTGGCTTTTTATCTTACATTCATTCTTCATTGTTGGCTTTTTATATTACATTTACTATTCATTGTTGGCTTTTTATCTTACATTCACTCTTCATTGTTGGCTTTTTATATTATATTTTTAGATTGAGATTATTATCTAGTATGTAAAAATATTAACTATGTTGAAATTTAATTTTGTATTTATATATAAATAAAATTAACTCTGTTGATTTTTTTTGTATTTAATCGATAACAGCGAAGTTACGCATGTTAATGTTAGGGAAAAATATTTTGACGTTAAGCAAAACCTGCTCCATCTCGTTTTACATAAATGTTGAAAATTTGGTCGAAATTGATGCATTGTAACGAAAGTTTTTAGTGATGTCCTCTTATGAAATTTGCATTTTATTAATATAGATATATATATAGTCACGACCGTCTTTCCACCGTCAATTCCTCATGTCACGGATGCGCGCGCATCATCATTATGATCATTATCTTCTATAGAAGCTTCTATCTTTATAATTATGTATATTTACAAAAAGTCAATTCGCTCGCGCCTCTAGCGGTGAAAATGAGGGGTAATACCAGCTGACCTAATGTACATGTAAAGTTTGGAGCGGGACGTTTCACAAGAGTGACATCCACGGCTCCAATTTATAATTGTAAAAAATAGTATTTGAATAAAAACATTCAATCGGGTAAAACACGGGCGTTGCCCGGGTCATTCGTATATATATAGTCACGACCGTCTTTCCTCATGTCACGGATGCGCGCGCATCATCTTTATGATCATTATCTTCTATAGAAGCTTCTATCTTTATAATTATGTATATTTACAAAAAGTCAATTCGCTCGCGCCTCTAGCGGTGAAAATGAGGGGTAATACCAGCTGACCTAATGTACATGTAAAGTTTGGAGCGGGACGTTTCACAAGAGTGACATCCACGGCTTCAATTTATAATTGTAACAAATAGTATTGGATTAAAAACATTCAATCGGGTAAAACACGGGCGTTGCCCGGGTCATTCGTCTAGTAGATATATAAAATTGAATGTCTGTCTGTCTGTACTCTATAGATTCAAAAACCATACATCCAATCGCCGTGAAATTTTGGGATATTATTAGGTATATCACCGGGAAGGTTTTTGAAAAATAATTTCATGAATATCTTGAATATCCTTAGAGTTATTTGCAGATTTGTAGATTTAACTCGCAAGCAGCGCCCCCATTGTGACGATGATAACAAGTTTTCTTATCACTAAGTTTGTTATCTTAAATATTATTTATCAAAAGTAAGATTATCTCAGGATGACACGGCAATTTATTTGCGACAAGAATAATGATACAATTCCAAGGCGAATATACTATTCCTTTAACTTCCAATTACCGAGGGAACCAATTAATATTGATTTTATTCAACTTATCGAGTATTTCTCAAGGGACCGGGAAAAAATGTTCACTAGATAAAACTATGATTTTCTAATGTAGAAAATTAGGAAAGAGAAAATTCAGGATGACAAGGCACACAGGGACCGGGAAAAAATGTTCACTTTATCGAGAGATTCAAATTTACGAGTTTCAAATTATCAAAATATATCTTTTTTATATTTTTCAATAAGTTTTTAGAGAATTGTTTTAACAAATGTTCGCTAGACAAACCGTTACTCGGGTAAAACCCCGGGCGAAGCCGAGTACGTTTTATAAGTTTAAAGAGAATTGTTTTAACAAATGTTCGTTAGACAAACATTCACTCGGGTAAAACCCGGGCGAAGCCGGGCACATCCGCTAGTTGAGTTATAAATATCTCTCAGTTTTTTTATTTATAAATTTAGTGATTTTAGAATTTATTCTAATTTGCTCACTCACGATGCCACTTGAATTATTTTTAAAACTCTTTTTAAAATGGATTATAATCCATAATAAATAATTACACCTATCCCCCGATTTACACGGTAGATACGTTCCTGAGAAAAACGTGTAAATCGGGGGATAGGTGTACACAGAAATAAAGACATTGACAGGTTAAAATATGTAGTCAGCACATAAGCTCGGGATTCCTCGTGAAATGTGTACACAGCGCATGTGTTCAATCACAGTAGCCTTCAGTAAAGTGCGATAAAAACAAAAAAAAACTTATTTGGAAAACCGTGTAAAAGCGAAAACGTGTAAAACAAGTACCGTGTAAATCGGGGGGATAGGTGTATTTATAGACGCGTATGAGTCTTTTCAAAATAAAACAATTTCTACTGCCCTTACTAAGGCAGTAAGGACAATAGAAATTGTTTTATTTTGAAAATAATCATACGCGTCTATAATATTTTCGTATTTTGATAACAGATGGCGCGCTAATGCATCTTAAAATAAATATTTATTTAAATAATAGAATAATGACCCTCCATTTTATTAAAAATATTATTTCTGTTATTAATTTGGACCTTTTATAAACAATAAATCTTGAACTTTAGGGAATTACAAAATTATATATAAGAAAATATTCTTATGTGGAGATATTTTCCGATTGTGTTTTGCTTAAATTACTAAAGAGATTCTTGTAGCGAAAAGCGTATTCGAACCAGAGACATCAAGTTCTAAAGTCTAAAGCTTTCAGAGCTAGGCTATTTTGCCTTGTGTAGAAACATGAGAATGGCTATTTGTTCCTACTTTAATTCCAAATATTTTAATTGAAAACTTCCAATATCATCCGAGTTAAAATTGTGTATCACCAACAAACAAAATTTACTATTTATGTAAATACTAGCTGAATGACCCGGGTTTTACCAGAGGGCAATTTTCCTTTCAAAAATACTATGAAGATTTAATGGTAATATCAGAGAATTTTTAAACTCAAGATTACCAAAATTTATCCAGCCAAATTTTATAATATACAAATTTTCACGAGGCGTGGAGTCTTTAACACATACTTATACAGAATTGATTCTCCAATCTGCTTATGCGACCAAGAAGATCACAACCCTGAACATATTTTAATCCGGTGCCCACTTGTTGCAGATCTGAGAGTACAATGTCAAATGAACAGTTCCTGTTTAAGCCAAAAGGTTTCCAGTAAAGAAGAATATAGAAAATTCTGTAGACTCTATCTCAACTACCATGAATCTAAATTACACTAATGAATTGAAAATTCTAGCTTTAATTAGTATAGTTTTTATTTTTAAATAATCTCTTTTTATATATAACGATTAAAATGTGGTTAATTCTATTAATATATTAAACATTTTTGCATATACAGTAGAACCTCCCTTTAGCGGACACCTCTCTACAAAGGACAGTTTTAATTCGCAAAATTACCATGTTTACAATTTATCTAGTCTCCGGTAAAAGGACACCTCTCCCTAAAGGACACTTTGGCTCTGAAATTAAGTGTCCTTTACAGGGAAGTTCTTCTGTATGTAAATAAACTTTATTTTTCATGTTAAATTTGCTCTAATATGTAAATTTAAATAATTTTTCACTATCTCTCTTAAAACATAAATAATTTGTATATACATTTTGAAACTATGTACATAAAATATTTAAACATCTACGATAAAATATGCACATAAGATATAGCGCGTGTGTTTTGTAATAAATACATTTAAAAATATATAAATTAACCATTTTTAAAACATTTTTATCCTTCGTCAAAAAAAACTTCTAGTTTTTATAATATCCCTTTATAATGATAACTTCCTTTAAATTATGAATGTATAGTTATTTTTATAGAGCATGAGAATTCATTTAAGGATAGGATATAATTGACAAGAATATTTAAATTTGGAGGCATTTTAAAACAAGTTTTGGCGATTTTATAAATAAATGAAATTCTCAATTTATATCTAGAAAGTGCAATTTATTTTTATTTAATTAACAAAGGATTAAAAAAAGCTTGTCTACAACCTTGGGTATTTGACATTCTGGGCTCTAGGAACATGGGTTAAAAATATATCTCTTATTTACAAGAAATTGTGTTGAAATTAATAATGACGGCCAGCTCCACGTCTAGCTCCTCTTACCACTCCATAGTTTGAGGGCTGATAACCATAGGTTCCATAGGAATAGGGGTAGTAGGACTCATAGGATGGAGCGTAGTAATATTGCTGAACAGGCGCATAGGTAGTATATGGAGCATATCTGGGAATATATCCACGGGTTCTCTGACCACCACTTCCTCTGTTCTGAGATATGTGGCGGGGAGGATGAGCAGCGCTGACAGCCACCTGGGTCGACCCAATGGTCTGGATTGTCTCCTTGCAAGCCTCATCTCGCTTTTCTCTACTCTCGAAGGATAGAAAGCAGTAATCCTTACCTGTTGGCTTCTCAAGACGTCCAGGATTTCCATATTTTGAGAAATGATTCTTGATTTCATCCTCAGTTAGAGATCCAATGTTACGAATGTAAATCTTGTAGTTTGTCTTCTGGGGAAGGGATGCCTGAATATCGATTTTTACGTCTTTTACTTTATGCTCAGTTACTTGAAGAACTTTCTCGTTAGAATCTTTTTGGGCATAAAGGACGAAGGCAAAGCGATTGGGTTTTCCATTCTTTGATTTCTCCTTGATTGTGACTTCCTTGACTTCACCATGTTAGATCCGTTCAGTGGTTTTAGCTCAGTGATTGCGCCCAGATTTATACATGAAGGAACATTCTTAGCGTTCTATTTAAGAACAATCCTATTCTAATGCCGACTAGCTCAATGGTTAAACCTAGATACATGCATGAAGGAAACATGTCTCACACCAAGAATACATATCTGTTTTATAATTTGATTTGAGGATAAAACACTACAAATACGCTTAAAAATACTAAACATCAAGTTTTATTCAATTCGTATAATTTACAACATTTCATTTCAAGGACAACTTTGCATGGACAAGGAATAATTTATTTAAGCATCTCAAACAAGAATGGATTTTTGTTTCCTTTTACCTATTAAAACATGGATATGTCTTTCTCATCACACAAACACGCCGTAGTTGGCAAAAACATGCTAGCTAAACATAGTGGAACATGAAGACTTCATGTTATGGACAAAATATGAATTTTTCGGGTCTACCAAAATTTGTTATCTGCCATGGTTATTACCATGCTTTTATATGAACCTCTTTATGTCAAAATTTAAGTTGACTTACCAGGCATCTTGACTACATACCTCTCTCAAGCCCCCCATGGGCCCAGAACGTCCCGTTTGTCCCGCCTCTCCTGATAAGAATTCGATCTGCTCCCGCTGAAGGCTTGCTCAAGACTGGCGTTGTTTTTTTAACAGCGCCCCCAATGTAAATAATTTCTTACAGAGTAATAAAACTTGAACATAAAAATTCTCGGAATATTAAAAAATAATAATAATATTATTTTTTAAAAGATAAATCATGGAATAAAAAATAATATTTTTATTATTTTTTTAAAAGATAAATTATGAAATAATAAATATACATGCTCAACTTATGAGAAATCAATTTAGAATAAAATAAATATTAACGAAAATTTAAATTTATCTTTCTTATCGAGAGATAATTTAGATTAGTAATGAAATCAAATAAAATCTAAGATGCTTGCCCCTCTGAGAAATTTATATAATAATTTCTTCTTTAAGAAATTCTAAAAAATACTAAATATGCCCAATCTATCTGAATGTGATGTCATAAGTTATATACAAAAATTAAAAGAAGGAAGAAAAAAAAAAGAAAAAGGAGGTGAAGAGATGGCCTGGTTTAACAAAGAAGAATGCTCGAAGTTCTTTTCTTTCTTGTCGAGGCAGCTTCTCCATTGTCCACCAGCTTTCCATTTACACTGTGGGTGAACTTTAAGGCATAGGTGTCATCTCCAGCCTTCTGGTGTAGATCCTGCGCTGGACCTCTCTGCAATGGGTTCCAGGATCCTTGGGCAGGACTCGCGTCATCTCCACCTTTCTGGACTTTAAAGGCATAGGTATCATCTCCAGCCTTCTGGTGTAGATCCTGCGCTGGACCTCTCTGCAATGGGTTCCAGGATCCTTGGGCAGGGCTCGTGTCATCTCCACCTTTCTGGACTTTAAAGGCATAGGTATCATCTCCAGCCTTCTGGTGTAGATCCTGCGCTGGACCTCTCTGCAATGGGTTCCAGGATCCTTGGGCAGGGCTCGTGTCATCTCCACCTTTCTGGACTTTAAAGGCATAGGTATCATCTCCAGCCTTCTGGTGTAGATCCTGCGCTGGACCTCTCTGCAATGGGTTCCAGGATCCTTGGGCAGGGCTCGTGTCATCTCCACCTTTCTGGACTTTAAAGGCATAGGTATCATCTCCAGCCTTCTGGTGTAGATCCTGCGCTGGACCTCTCTGCAATGGGTTCCAGGATCCTTGGGCAGGGCTCGTGTCATCTCCACCTTTCTGGACTTTAAAGGCATAGGTATCATCTCCAGCCTTCTGGTGTAGATCCTGCGCTGGACCTCTCTGCAATGGGTTCCAGGATCCTTGGGCAGGACTCGCGTCATCCCCACCTTTCTTGACTTTAAAGGCATAGGTATCATCTCCAGCCTTCTGGTGTAGATCCTGCGCTGGACCTCTCTGCAATGGGTTCCAGGATCCTTGGGCAGGACTCGCGTCATCTCCACCTTTCTGGACTTTAAAGGCATAGGTATCCTCTCCAGCCTTCTGGTGTAGATCCTGCGCTGGACCTCTCTGCAATGGGTTCCAGGATCCTTGGGCAGGACTCGCGTCATCTCCACCTTTCTGGACTTTAGAGGCATAGGTATCATCTCCAGCCTTCTGGTGTAGATCCTGCGCTGGGTAATGGAGGCATCAACCCCGCCAATGAATAGTGTCTGAACATTTTGAATTTGTTCAGTATTCTTAGGTTTGTCTTCATCCTGTGACTGAACTTGTTGATTTTGTTCATAATCCATAGATTTATTTTCCTCGTCCTGAATTTCTTGCTGGGAAACTAGTTCAGATGTTTGCTGTTCCTGCATCGTCTGTTCTTCTACCATCTGCTGCTGAGGTTCCTGAATGCTTGATTCCATTTTTTAAAATAATAAATTGAATCTTATTTATTTATGTATATGTCAATTTTCAATTGGTATGCTTAAGATAAAATATAAATTCAAATGCACAAAAATATTGTCATTAAAAAAATAATGAAATTAAATCTGTTATTATTTTATTTTTTCTATGATTTTAGCAGGGATAAATTAATATTCTCTAAAATATATTTATTTTTAAATTAAAATATTTATTTAATATATATTATGATGCATTAGCGCGCCATCTGTTATGAAATTTCGAAACTATTATAGACACGTATGATTCTTTTAAAAATTAAGGGCAGTAGAAATTGTTTAATTTTTAAAATAATCATACGCGTCTATAATAGTTTCGAAATTTAATATATATATTAAAATCAAGAAAGGCATATCCTGACCCTTTTTATATTATTTTTTCACACATATATATATATATGTCGTAACTGTCGTGGTTGAATGGAAGGGCGCAGCCGTTGTGCGTGTAAGCTTTGAAAAAGAACTTGTTCCACACTCGTGAGCGCGCGCAGCGTGCCGTAGCATTCGCCAGCGCGCTGGCTCCCACGTTTATTTTGTACAGTGTATTTATAGATAGGTGAATTTGTATTTACATTTTAACATACTTATTATGGCGTAAATAAATTATATCTCTTTGGCATTAGGCAAATTATGACATATATGTATATATATATATATATATAATAATAAATAGTTATTTAATTTTATAGTCCAGTTTTGTATTAAGATTATCTTCACTATTATGATCATTTAAATTCAAATTATAAAATTTGTAAAATGTTATTAATTTGTAGATAGAGAGAGAAAAAAAAATCCTTTACTTCTAATACATCCTCAAGTTAATTATATATTTATAATTAATAACAATAAAAATTAACAACGTAACGTCTATTACATCGGCTTTTACACGTCATTTAGACATACTCTAATCCTATATATAGAATAATCGAAGAGAGAATATATATAATAGTTAGAAAAAAGAGAGAAAGACAGAACCATGCACTTTTAATCAAACTAATAATAAGGAAAAAAAAATTTGTAAAGAAGGTAGATAAGATTGTTAGTATATATATATATATATTTTTATAATTTTATATTTTATCCTTTTTTTTTTTTTAAAGATTTTTAAAGGTTTTTTTTTATTTTATAATATGATTATAAATAGTTGTATTTAGTAATATATCTATAGTATGAATTAACATTTGTTATAAGTTTGGATATTATGTTTTGAAACCCTAATGGTAGACCAGACATACACAAAAAACTTTAAATTGAAATAAATTGGAAAAAGAGATCAGCTGGACCGGGGATCTTCAGATAAAAGTCCAACGACATTTCACCCCTTCTTTATTATGTCATAGATCTCTTTTAAACCGGATTTTATGTGTTAATATTAAGTTGTTTCAGTGAAATATTTAAATGAACATATATAACAGATACAAGTGTTAACAAATTCAAACTGTAAACCTACCTCGACCGCGGCGTCCTCCATTGTGAATATCTATTTCTGGCTGACACATGTTGCGGGAGGGGGGGACATTTCAAATTTAGACCATTTATTCAGAATTTTTTTGAACAACAAGAAAATTAAAGAAGAAAGGAAAAATAGTTAAGGGAAGAAAGTTGAATTTCATAATCTTTACAGCTAGTTATATCAAAATAACTGATTCAAAACTTATTCATCTTTTAATATTCCTTTAAAAAGGCAAATTATAAGAGTTTAATAAAGCTATTAATTGTGCAAATTCACCTTTATTTAACTTCCATTTTCCTCCCCAGAAATTGGAGATTAAACAAAATGAACTATATACTATAACACTTTAAAAATCTTGTGAAAAAATCTTTTAATCAGTTATTTAATCAAAGTTTAATTAACTGTTAAAGATTATAAATTTGTATTAGTTATAATTAAGAGAAATTATAGAAAGTTGATTTCATAAATGGATATTTCCATTTATTTTTTTAAAAATATTTTATAATTGATATACTGTTGAAATATTTTACTTGTTTGATACTAAATTTGTTTTTAATGAATTCCATGTTTAAATTTTTAACATCTTCTATGAAATTATCTAATATATTATTTATTCTATAAAATCTTAGAAACTGACCATAATATATACCTTTACAGCAATTTAATGATATATTAGAATTCATATTACAGTATTTTATAATATTGAAATTATAATTACTCTTTTTATTATAAACTCTAACAGCACTATTTGTAAGGTCTATATTCAAGTCTAAAAAGTTAACTTTTTTGTTTCTATAAATATTTTCATTGTTCTTGAGTTTCAAGTATTTAGGATATATTTCAGGTATTAATTTTTTAAACTGTGGATTATTAAATATTATTATGTCATCTACATAACGGAATATTTGCCAATTAATATTATTTTGTAGAAAGTATTCTCTTTCGTACCAGAACAATATTAGATTTGCTAATAACGGACTAGAAGAAGTTCCCATGGGAACGCCTTCTGATTGAATATATATTTTATTTTTAAATTCTATATAGTTAAAATTTAAAAATGTTTCCAGTAGAGTTTTTGCTGTTTTAAGATCTAATTTAAATGTTTTATATCTGTTATGAATAATTTTAATGTAGAAAGTTTTGTCATTAATGAATTCATTAAATAAATTGGTTATTTTATTATTTAGATCTCTTAAATTTATTTTAGAATATAGGTCCTCAAAGTCAAATGTGTGTACTGTTTCAATGTTTGTCCAATTGTTCATTAAATAATTAATGATTTTTTTATTTGAGTCGATAAATTTATAATTATATTTATTAGTTAATTTATTTATAATAAATTTTATTTACACTTGTATCTGTTATATATGTTCATTTAAATATTTCACTGAAACAACTTAATATTAACACATAAAATCCGGTTTAAAAGAGATCTATGACATAATAAAGAAGGGGTGAAATGTCGTTGGACTTTTATCTGAAGATCCCCGGTCCAGCTGATCTCTTTTTCCAATTTATTTCAATTTAAAGTTTTTTGTGTATGTCTGGTCTACCATTAGGGTTTCAAAACATAATATCCAAACTTATAACAAATGTTAATTCATACTATAGATATATTACTAAATACAACTATTTATAATCATATTATAAAATAAAAAAACCTTTAAAAATCTTTAAAAAAAAGGATAAAATATAAAATTATAAATATATATATATACTAACAATCTTATCTACCTTCTTTACAAATTTTTTTTTTCCTTATTATTAGTTTGATTAAAAGTGCATGGTTCTGTCTTTCTCTCTTTTTTCTAACTATTATATATATTCTCTCTTCGATTATTCTATATATAGGATTAGAGTATGTCTAAATGACGTGTAAAAGCCGATGTAATAGACGTTACGTTGTTAATTTTTATTGTTATTAATTATAAATATATAATTAACTTGAGGATGTATTAGAAGTAAAGGATTTTTTTTTCTCTCTCTATCTACAAATTAATAACATTTTACAAATTTTATAATTTGAATTTAAATGATCATAATAGTGAAGATAATCTTAATACAAAACTGGACTATAAAATTAAATAACTATTTATTATTATAATTAATTTAGATTTAGCTTGCTAATCTAATCAAATCTAATTGATATAAGTTATCATTATTATCAGTTTGCTCCTTAAGTTTTAAAATTAGAATCACTGTTATAATTTTGTTATATAGTTTCTACACTATATTAATTCATATGAGCTTGCTCTATGATATATTTTTTATATATAACATAATATACAAATTAAATTATATTAGATATTCTAATATAAATAAATCTTCATACAAATTTTAATTATCTTTCATTGTTTGATTATTAAAAAGTAAATTATAAAAGTAATTCTAGAAAAAATAACTTCAGAACTTTTGGTTTTTTTCAGTGTTTAGTTAGTTTAAAGATGTTTTTTTTTTATTAGTTATTCTTAAAAATATAACAGATAACAAACAGTAATATCTATATATTTATAGATTAATTATTCAATTTATTACAAATTTTATCACCACAAAAACAATTAAGAAAAATATATTTAAAAATTCATAAGAATAACAAACTAAAAAAACTAAAAAAAACTACAAACATATTAGTGTTAGCACCTCTTTTATGTTAATTTAAACTCGCTAAGAATTGCCTAAGAAAAAATTGTCAAACTTGTCCCTCTCTTAAGAACCATGACACTTTTCAAACAACTAGTTGTAAATTAGTGAATACTATTTATAAATTAACATGCCAAATTTGTCAACTATCATATATAGGACAAACTTGTAATCCATTAAATATACGAATAAACCTACATAGAAACCACGCTAAAAAATCAATTGGTAATATATATATGAAAGAACACAATCAATTACATACTTTTAACAACTTTAAGATAGAAATACTAGACATATGTCAAAACAAAAAACAACGACTATTATTAGAAAACAACTACATTTATAAACACAACACATTATTCCCTTATGGACTTAACGACGAATTAAACTACACATACAAACCACAAACAGAAGAAATTTCAACCTATGAAATCAGTTGCAAATACAAAAAAAAAATGAATTTAAAACTAAACCTAATAAAACTAGAGGTAAAACTACAAATAAATTAGGTTACATTGAATTTGAAGAATTACTGGACCCAAAACAAATGTACACTAACAACTTCGTCGATAAATTTATTAAAACATTATTTAAACTAAATAATAATAAATTTATCAAACTCATAGAATATATTAAAATTCATAATCTGACTAACAGATTAATAGATATCACACACGACATCTTTAAATACAGAAAAATTAAACAAGCTACTAATAACATTAATATTATCATTAAATTTAATAACAATTTATTTAATCATATTAAATTTAATGATATTTTTAATAACCAAATCATCAATAATCTTTTCCCTATAAAAATTTAAATTTCAAAACAATCTGGAGATACAACAAAAATATAGGTAATTTAGTTTGCAATTATAACCAATTTATTAATAATTTGGCAAATTTTAAAAAAATTAAATGTAATTGCAACAACTATATTGATAAATATAAGTTCTCAGGTCATATATTAACTATCAATTTTTCTTTTTTAAATCCAGAATATCAAGAAATTTTAAATAAAGGGTATAAATATATACCTCAAATTAAACACAATTATAATAATACAATTAAATCTATATTAAAAGATATAGATATTTTCATAAATAAAACTAGTATAAAATACAGTATTCCAGAATTTACTTTTCTGGAATGGAAACATAATATTAAAAAGGAAATTATAAATTATTATAATAATACACTTAAATACACAAAACCTAATTCAGACATTCCTTCTTTTAAAGAAAATATAATTAATTTACAGAAGGACTATATTATCACTCCTATAGATAAATGTTCCAATAATTTATCTTTAATTTGTAAAAATCTATACCACGATATACTAAAAAAGGAAATTGATAATAATCATAAATACACTTTTGCTAGAACTACAGGCACAAAAATCAAAAAAGACATCAAAAATGTTGAAAATTCACTAAAAATTTATAATAACCACAAAAATCCAAACATACCAAAGTTCTATATAATTCCTAATCTACACAAAAAACCTATTTCTTTCAGAACAATCACATCTGGTATAAATTCAGTCATAAAAAATATTGATATACAATTAGCTTCAACACTACAATTTATTATAAATAAATTAACTAATAAATATAATTATAAATTTATCGACTCAAATAAAAAAATCATTAATTATTTAATGAACAATTGGACAAACATTGAAACAGTACACACATTTGACTTTGAGGACCTATATTCTAAAATAAATTTAAGAGATCTAAATAATAAAATAACCAATTTATTTAATGAATTCATTAATGACAAAACTTTCTACATTAAAATTATTCATAACAGATATAAAACATTTAAATTAGATCTTAAAACAGCAAAAACTCTACTGGAAACATTTTTAAATTTTAACTATATAGAATTTAAAAATAAAATATATATTCAATCAGAAGGCGTTCCCATGGGAACTTCTTCTAGTCCGTTATTAGCAAATCTAATATTGTTCTGGTACGAAAGAGAATACTTTCTACAAAATAATATTAATTGGCAAATATTCCGTTATGTAGATGACATAATAATATTTAATAATCCACAGTTTAAAAAATTAATACCTGAAATATATCCTAAATACTTGAAACTCAAGAACAATGAAAATATTTATAGAAACAAAAAAGTTAACTTTTTAGACTTGAATATAGACCTTACAAATAGTGCTGTTAGAGTTTATAATAAAAAGAGTAATTATAATTTCAATATTATAAAATACTGTAATATGAATTCTAATATATCATTAAATTGCTGTAAAGGTATATATTATGGTCAGTTTCTAAGATTTTATAGAATAAATAATATATTAGATAATTTCATAGAAGATGTTAAAAATTTAAACATGGAATTCATTAAAAACAAATTTAGTATCAAACAAGTAAAATATTTCAACAGTATATCAATTATAAAATATAAAAAAAAAAATAAATGGAAATATCCATTTATGAAATCAACTTTCTATAATTTCTCTTAATTATAACTAATACAAATTTATAATCTTTAACAGTTAATTAAACTTTGATTAAATAACTGATTAAAAGATTTTTTCACAAGATTTTTAAAGTGTTATAGTATATAGTTCATTTTGTTTAATCTCCAATTTCTGGGGAGGAAAATGGAAGTTAAATAAAGGTGAATTTGCACAATTAATAGCTTTATTAAACTCTTATAATTTGCCTTTTTAAAGGAATATTAAAAGATGAATAAGTTTTGAATCAGTTATTTTGATATAACTAGCTGTAAAGATTATGAAATTCAACTTTCTTCCCTTAACTATTTTTCCTTTCTTCTTTAATTTTCTTGTTGTTCAAAAAAATTCTGAATAAATGGTCTAAATTTGAAATGTCCCCCCCTCCCGCAACATGTGTCAGCCAGAAATAGATATTCACAATGGAGGACGCCGCGGTCGAGGTAGGTGTACAGTTTGAATTTGTTAACACTTGTATCTGTTATATATGTTCATTTAAATATTTCACTGAAACAACTTAATATTAACACATAAAATCCGGTTTAAAAGAGATCTATGACATAATAAAGAAGGGGTGAAATGTCGTTGGACTTTTATCTGAAGATCCCCGGTCCAGCAGATCTCTTTTTCCAATTTATTTCAATTTAAAGTTTTTTGTGTATGTCTGGTCTACCATTAGGGTTTCAAAACATAATATCCAAACTTATAACAAATGTTAATTCATACTATAGATATATTACTAAATACAACTATTTATAATCATATTATAAAATAAAAAAAACCTTTAAAAATCTTTAAAAAAAAAAAAGGATAAAATATAAAATTATAAAAATATATATATATATACTAACAATCTTATCTACCTTCTTTACAAAATTTTTTTTTTCCTTATTATTAGTTTGATTAAAAGTGCATGGTTCTGTCTTTCTCTCTTTTTTCTAACTATTATATATATTCTCTCTTCGATTATTCTATATATAGGATTAGAGTATGTCTAAATGACGTGTAAAAGCCGATGTAATAGACGTTACGTTGTTAATTTTTATTGTTATTAATTATAAATATATAATTAACTTGAGGATGTATTAGAAGTAAAGGATTTTTTTTCTCTCTCTATCTACAAATTAATAACATTTTACAAATTTTATAATTTGAATTTAAATGATCATAATAGTGAAGATAATCTTAATACAAAACTGGACTATAAAATTAAATAACTATTTATTATTATAATTAATTTAGATTTAGCTTGCTAATCTAATCAAATCTAATTGATATAAGTTATCATTATTATCAGTTTGCTCCTTAAGTTTTAAAATTAGAATCACTGTTATAATTTTGTTATATAGTTTCTACACTATATATATATATATATATATTTATATATAAACGTATATATGTTTGTCGGCTATACACGTCTTCAATACGTAACTAATATGGCTGATATATTTTAACAGTATATAGAGTTGAATCCGAAAAACTTAAAGTCAAAATTTCAGGTCCCTATATCTCGAATATCCTTGGAGTTATTTACAAATTTGCCAATTTCACTCGCAACCAGCGCCCCACTGCGGCACTGAGATAGGTTTCGGTTTTGGCAGTAAGCTTCTTTCGAGACAAGAGTGTTGAATAATACAATTTTCAAATAAAAAACATTTTCTCCTGGCACTTATCTTTATATTTTTAATACTCCAAGGAGAAAGTTTCTACGATTAAATAGCTGTAAAACCTTACATTTTTATTTTTATATTTTAAGGCAACATTTTAAAGTTTACACCAAAATTACCTCATGTTGCAAGGTTTAAAAGGTTACTATTGATTATTTTAGAATATTTATTTATGATATTTTCCAAATTCGTTTATCAAATTCAGAATTCTATTACAAAATTTTAGAATGCTTGACACCAATTTTTTGTTTGTTTTATATACTAAAAAGTTTAATTCTATTGTCGTTATGTGGCGCTGAGTTTTTTGTTGACACACTTTAAAATGTTATCATACCTTGATAAAGGTTGGCATTTAGCCAACTGAAATATTGGTAAAATAAATGATATTTTGATCCAATATTTGCCTTTTTTTTAAATACTATAAAGTGTTTTATTTTAAGCATTATTCGTAGGGCAAACATAAACTTGAGGAAATATCGGGTAAAGTTGAATCATAATTTACAATTGTAACGAAAAGTATTTGAATATAACAAAACTCAACTCATTTTACTCACTACCAATCTCTAAGTAGCTCCTTCACGACGGAGGACTACTTACTATCAAACCTTCCTTTGAAAATTAAACGGTTTATAGAGAGCTCGTCAAAGGATTCTATGGCTATTTTTCCCCGAGGATATCACGGGATTTTGGAACAGCGACCCTTTAAATGGCTACTTCTGCAATGCCGTCATCCAAGACAATTTGGTCCACTATCTATTCCATTGCCCATTTCTACAGGAAAAGAGACTGGAAATTCGCGAAATTTCGGGGCTAACTCACTATAACGAACAACATGTATATAAAATTTTTACTCCTCTCCTGCTGGATAAAACATTTGTTTATAAATATTTAAAAATTTTCAAGGCGATTGACAAAATGAGGGAAGAAGTGCTCAACTCCACAGACAACGGCTGATTGCTCCCCGTCCCCTCTAAATTGCTTTTCCTCCTCACTCATGTACATATATAACCTTTTAGGGGAATCCCCTTGTAAGACAATAGTGTCTTAATAAAGGTTTTTGTTGTTGTATTTTTGAATGTAAAAAATAAGATTTCTTTTTTATACATACGCACTCGGGTAAAAATGATCTGGGGTAAAACCCGGGAGTTCCCCGGGTCATTCAACTAGTAATTTATAAATTCCACTCAAATTCTGCAGATCTACCGCAAGATTAATTCGCAAAAATTGTGCCTCCTGATATTTGTTGAAATATTGCGTAGTTTTTTGTTTTCCACTTTCATCTTTTATGATGCATTAGCGCACCATTTGTTATGAATATTCGAAACTATTATAGACGTGTATGATTATTTTTAAAAATTCGACTGCCGTTATTTATTTATTACCAGTTGCAAATAAGACACGCTATATCCAATCTGGATAATTGCGCTGAAACTATTTACAATAATTCATATTGTAGTAGAATAGGTAATACAACAACAACAACAACAAAAAAGCCTTTATTTAGGGCCACTCGCCCTATACAGGATTCGCCAGTTCACAAGGGATAGGGAGCACACTGTGAGGCCTTTTTCCGGGATATAGTCTTGTGGAATCCAAATATCGCCATCGCTATATACCTATTCTTTGATATTTCATTAATCAGTGCCGGAAATGAAGGACAAAGTTGCCCCGTTTTATCACTTAGTTTTCGTCTTTCCTCAGACAGAGCAGCACAGTCAAATATGTAATGCAACATCTCCGTTGTTATTCCTGATCCACAGAAAGTGCATTTCAGGTCTTCACGCCTCAGTAAAATCAAATGGTGTTCTCTGAAAAAAATTTAAAGGGTTCTAAATTGTGCAATTAATCTGATGATAGGAAAAGGGAGTTCAGTTAAGAAGTATTCTTCGGTGGTAAAGGTTGTATATATGTCTCTATAGTGGGAATATAACTTTGATTGGGTTATTCTTGTTAGGTCGTTTTGTATTGATTGCTCTATCGCAGTTCTTAATATTCCAGGGATAGCATTCCTTAGTGAGTCAGGATCATTACAATAAGTAAGCCACGAAGATCCGTTATTATTAAGTAAATTGCTTAATTGTTTTATAAAACCGATGGGCGCACCTGTAGCACAGGATAATTGCCTCATTCTAGTTAAACAAATTCGAGGCAGTCTATTTGTATCCATACTCAGCACCCTCAGCCAATATTTCAAGGTCAATTTCAGAGCTGTTATTATTAATGAGACGCGGCCTGTTTCTGGTCTTATTATGTATCCTGGTGTATATCTAGGCAAACTCAAAAACCTACGAATAAATGTATCTTGTATATGGTCTAATAAATCTTTATACTCTGTTGCCCAAATTGGAGCAGCATACATCAAAACAGCCATCACAATTGAGTCAAACAGTTTCATTGCAGAGTTTAGTGAATTAATTTTTGATTTCGCCAATATTGGGGTTGTAGCATTTATTGCCGCAAGTAGAATAGGTAATAGAATTATCAAAAGAAAATAAACAATTGAGAAAAAGAGCATTGAATAAACATATACATTAAACAAATAAGCAACAAAATAAGCAGATAGAATAAATCGTAAGGTAGAAATAGCAAGTGCCCTTACTGCAATGAAAAATTAATGGAAGGGACTGGCTTATCAGTGGTGAACTCTCCTATTAATTTTTCATTGCAGTAAAGACAGTAGAAATTGTTTAATTTTTAAAAAGAATCATACGCGTCTCTAATAGTTTCGAATCTTTTATGGACCAATCTTGAAATTATTTCTTTCCGAAATTTGCGTACTTCTCTATTATAATTTTGGAAATTTTTCACTCGTTTTCTATTCACTTCATTTTGAATAAAATTCTCACTCAGAAAAATGAGAAAACTTAAATCCTAGAATATACACACAGCGATAGCTAAGTCGACCTGTCACTGAGTAGTGCTCACAGTCTTAATGACAAAGGCAGAAGCATTCTACTTCACCCAGTCATGATGGTTGTCAAACAAACACCATCAAGGGTCACAACTTGATATCCTAATATGATTGAGTGGAGATAAGAAAGAAGAAGAAGACACACAGCGATTAATTTTATTCAAAAACAATTAAAACTTGTAAGATATAGACATCATGCATTGCCGAACAGACATCTACACCGACCCAGCTGTGGTCATCGAGACGATAAAGGGGCCTTCAGGATCTGGTCTAGACTTGAAGTCCAGACCTGGGACAAGAAAAAAAAGATATAGGCGAATGGTCTATTCAACAAACAGGTTTACAAGCACAACCAGTCCTCTTAGTCTTATTAAACTTTTATTTTAATAAATCTAAAGAATAATTATGTCCAAGAGAAAGAGACCATCTGTTTTACTAAAAGATTTAGAGAGCTACTTATAAATATATAAGATAATATGAAAAAATGTATTATCAAGACATTATATTTTATTTAATTCCTTACCTATTTAATTTGAAATATCGAGATATTCAACCAGCACGTATCATCCACCATGCACGTATATTTTCAAAAATTGTTTATAACACACAAAAAGAATGTAATATATTTTTCTTCCCTTTTCAATATCATAAATATTTAAAATATGTAAATAATAATTTGTATATAAAAACAGTATTTATCATCAATTTATTACCGTGATACTCCTGTTGAAGGACTGACAAGTCCGTAGCTTGAAAATAAAAATTTGAAAAAGAAACTTAGACCTGGAAGCTTTATTTATTTTATTTAATTCCTTACCTATTCTCTCAATACATATGATAAAACCTATCATCCTACATTCTCAGTTTTATTTAAGCTATGTAAAATAGTTTTTATATTTCTGCTTAGACTGACCCATCTCAATCCTACATCTATGGCCAGCCTTCAAGACTCAACCTCAGCATGGAACTTCCTGGTCAACTGGTTCAACTCAGCAATCAAAACAGGACGCGAGTAAAAGTACTCAACACTAGTCCATACTGGTGAGCTGGATACCCCGGGTAGTTGGCGTTCTGTACTCATTGAGTTATAAATATCTCTCACTTTTTATTTATAAACTAGCGGATGTGCCCGGCTTCGCCCGGGTTTTACCCGAGTGAATGTTTGTCTAACGAACATTTGTTAAAACAATTCTCTTTAAACTTATAAAACGTACTCGGCTTCGCCCGGGGTTTTACCCGAGTAAAGGTTTGTCTAGCGAACATTTGTTAAAACAATTCTCTAAAAACTTATTAAAAAATAAAAAAGATATATTTTGATAATTTGAAACTCGTAAATTTGAATCTCTCGATAAAGTGAACATTTTTTCCCGGTCCCTGTGTGCCTTGTCATCCTGAATTTTGTCTTTCCTAATTTTCTACATTAGAAAATCATAGTTTTATCTAGTGAACATTTTTCCCGGTCCCTTGAAAAATACTCGATAAGTTGAATAAAATCAATATTAATTGGTTCCCTCGGTAATTGGAAGTTAAAGGAATAGTATCTTCGCCTTGGAATTGTATCATTATTCTTGTCGCAAATAAATTGCCGTGTCATCCTGAGATAATCTTACTTTTGATAAATAATATTTAAGATAACAAACTTAGTGATAAGAAAACTTGTTATCATCGTCACAATGGGGGCGCTGCTTGCGAGTTAAATCTACAAATCTGCAAATAACTCTAAGGATATTCAAGATATTCATGAAATTATTTTTCAAAAACCTTCCCGGTGATATACCTAATAATATCCCAAAATTTCACGGCGATTGAATGTATGGTTTTGAATCTATAGAGTACTGACAGACAGACATTAAATTTTATATATATAAAGATAATATAAATGAGTTTTAAAAATTGTAAAAAAAAAATGCATCGGCCGGGAATCGAACCCGGGCCGCCCGCGTGGCAGGCGAGCATTCTACCACTGAACCACCGATGCTTAAAAAAATGGCCATATTTAGGTATTCATTCCATTCCGGATTAGTCCGCGTAAAAAAAAGTACTTCAAATGAAAAAAAGAAATAGCCAAAAATACTAATCAAAATGCAGCCGAAAATTTTCCTCAGGTTTATAAAAAGCGACATGCAAAATTTGGTACCAATTGGTTCAGTAGTTTTTGAGTTTATCGCGAAACAGAAAGAAATTGACTTATATATATATATATAATAGAGATTTACTCTTCATTGTTGGCTTTTTAACTTACATTCATTCTTCATTGTTGGCTTTTTATATTACATTCACTCTTCATTGTTGGCTTTTTATCTTACATTCACTCTGTTGGCTTTTTATATTACATTTACTCTTCATTGTTGGCCTTTTATCTTACATTCACTCTTCATTGTTGGCTTTTTATATTATTACATGCAATAACGCGCCATCTATATATATAAGATAAAAGGATTTAAAAGCGCGAATGTTTCTTTTATAATAATACAAACTTCTACTGTCCTTACTGCGATGAAAAATATATTGGGAGGGCTTGGCTCATCAGTGGTGAACCCTCCCAGCGGTTTCGCCAATTTAATCCACCAGACCGCTTCTCAGAGCTCTAATACTGTATTGGATCATTCTGCTTTTATATGCTACACTGAAGGATGGAATCTTAGAAATGGTTTTCAAGTAAACTATGGACAAGGGCTTATAGGACAGTAGAATTACATTTAAATATTTGCATCGAGCAATGCTCTTCCGCAAACTATAAAGACAAGGCCAGTCAGGCATAAATTAATACATAGCAATAACGCGCCATCTATACATATAAGATAAAAGGATTTAAAAGCGCGAATGTTTCTTTTATAATAATACAAACTTCTACTGTCCTAAATTGGCGAAACCGCTGGGAGGGTTCACCACTGATGAGCCAAGCCCTCCCAATATATTTTTCATCGCAGTAAGACCTTGTCTTTATAGTTTGCAGAAGAGCATTGCTCGATGCAAATATTTAAATGTAATTCTACTGTCCTATAAGCTTATGTCCATAGTTTACTTGAAAACCATTTCTAAGATTCCATCCTTCAGTGTAGCATATAAAAGCAGAATGATCCAATACAGTATTAGAGCTCCGAGAAGCGGTCTGGTGGATTAAATTGGCGAAACCGCTGGGAGGGTTCACCACTGATGAGCCAAGCCCTCCCAATATATTTTTCATCGCAGTAAGGACAGTAGAAGTTTGTATTATTATAAAAGAAACATTCGCGCTTTTAAATCCTTTTATCTTTTATATTATATTTACTCTTCATTGTTGGCTTTTTATCTTACATTCATTCTTCATTGTTGGCTTTTTATCTTACATTCACTCTTCATTGTTAGCTTTTTATCTTACATTGATTCTTCATTGTTGGCTTTTTATCTTACATTCATTCTTCATTGTTGGCTTTTTATATTACATTCACTCTTCATTGTTGGCTTTTTATCTTACATTCACTCTGTTGGCTTTTTATATTACATTTACTCTTCATTGTTGGCTTTTTATCTTACATTCACTCTTCATTGTTGGCTTTTTATATTATATTTACTCTTCTTTGTTTGCTTTTTATCTTACATTCATTCTTCATTGTTGGCTTTTTATATTACATTTACTCTTCATTGTTGGCTTTTTATCTTACATTCACTCTTCATTGTTGGCTTTTTATCTTACATTCATTCTTCATTGTTGGCTTTTTATCTTACATTCATTCTTCATTGTTGGCTTTTTATATTACATTCACTCTTCATTGTTGGCTTTTTATCTTACATTCACTCTGTTGGCTTTTTATATTACATTTACTCCTCATTGTTGGCTTTTTATCTTACATTCACTCTTCATTGTTGGCTTTTTATATTATATTTACTCTTCTTTGTTGGCTTTTTATCTTACATTCATTCTTCATTGTTGGCTTTTTATATTACATTTACTCTTCATTGTTGGCTTTTTATCTTACATTCACTCTTCATTGTTGTCTTTTTATATTACATTCACTCTTCATTGTTGGCTTTTTATCTTATATTCACTCTGTTGGCTTTTTATATTACATTTACTCTTCATTGTTGGCTTTTTATCTTACATTCACTCTTCATTGTTGGCTTTTTATATTATATTTACTCTTCATTGTTGGCTTTTTATCTTACATTCATTCTTCATTGTTGGCTTTTTATATTACATTTACTATTCATTGTTGGCTTTTTATCTTACATTCATTCTTCATTGTTGGCTTTTTATATTACATTTACTATTCATTGTTGGCTTTTTATCTTACATTCATTCTTCATTGTTGGCTTTTTATCTTACATTCATTCTTCATTGTTGGCTTTTTATCTTACCTTCATTCTTCATTGTTGGCTTTTTATATTACACTAGACGAATGGCCCGGGCAACGCCCGGGTTTTACCCGAGTGCGTATATATTTTTAAAACGTTTTAATTCAAATACTATTCGTTACAATTATAAATTGGCGCCATGGATGTCACTCTTGTGAAACGTCCCGTTCCAAACTGTGTGTTTTAAAAATGTTTTAATTAAAATACTATTCGTTACAATTATAAATTGGCGCCGTGGATGTCTCTCTTGTGAAACGTCCCGCCCCAAACTGTGTGTGTCTTGAAAATATAAAAATAAAAATGTGAATTTTCATAAATATTTCATCATGTCGATTTTTTTTTGCATTTCACCTACTAAATCGATAGAGATAATTACATTTGCAACATGAACTTAGGTATATTGACTAAATAGAAAACTGCATAGTAATAAAGATCATTTTTTAAAGGCACCATATCGTTTTTTTTTTTCAATAAAATCGAAACAAAAATTAACGATAAATAACGATAATTGCCTTAAAAAGAAATTGCCTTAAAAAAAAAGAAACATTCGCGGTGATTTTGTCTTGCATTCGTTTATACAATTATTATTATATATGAATGACACCCGGGCAACGCCCGGGTTTTACCCGATTAAATGCTTTTATTCAAATACTATTCGTTACAATTATAAATTGGCGCCGTGGATGTCATTCTTGTATAATATATAAATGAGTTTTAAAAATTGTAAAAAAAAAAAAAATGCATCGGCCGGGAATCGAACCCGGGCCGCCCGCGTGGCAGGCGAGCATTCTACCACTGAACCACCGATGGTTATGAAAAATCCCATCCGTGAGCTTCAAACAGACAAACAGACAGAATAAGGCAAATATATAAGTAGATTCACTCTTCATTGTTGGCTTTTTATATCATATAGAAAATCATAGTTTTATCTAGTGAACATTTTTTCCTGTGTCACATTGCCGTGTCATCCTGAGATAATCTTACTTTTGATAAATAATATTTAAGATAACAAACTTAGTGATAAGAAAACTTGTTATCATCGTCACAATGGGGGCGCTGCTTGCGAGTTAAATCTACAAATCTGCAAATAACTCTAAGGATATTCAAGATATTCATGAAATTATTTTTCAAAAACCTTCCCGGTGATATACCTAATAATATCACAAAATTTCACGGCGATTGGATGTATGGTTTTTGAATCTATAGAGTACAGACAAACAAACAGACAAACAGACATTCAATTTTATATATATATATTTAGTTATTTAAGAATTTATTCTAATTTGCACACTCACGATGCCACTTGAATTATTTTTAAAACTCTTTTTAAAATGGATTATAATCCATAATAAATAATTACACCTATCCCCCGATTTACATGGTAGATACGTTCCTGAGAAAAACGTGTAAATCGGGAGATAGGTGTACACAGAAATAAAAATAGAGACATTTGTTCGATTTCTAGATTGTAATTATAAAACTTTGCAAAGAATAGAGTAGGTTTTAGTTAATGAATGAATGAATAAAACTTTGCAAAGAATAGAGTAGGTTTTATTACCACAAATTCGATTACAATAATGATAATGGTAGGAGATTAAAAAATATCACAAAACACCAACAGTGCCAAATAATAAAATAAACTTCACAGATTAAATGAAATAAATAAATTAATGAAAACAAAATGAATTTAAAAAAGGCAAATAAATGAATTAATGAATATTTACATTTGAATCCAACATACTCCCCCACAACCTTGAACTATATTCCAGTTCAAGAGCTCACTACTTTTAAGGAAGAGGACATATCTTGGTTATTGGTCTCTTCAGAAGGTCTTTAGGAGTACGAAGAAGTACCACTCTGACATGATCATCTTCTCCTGGGAATATCTGGACAATTCTCGCCAGTTTCCATTGTAGTGGTTTGTTTTGTTCCTTCAACATAACCAAATCTCCAATGTTGACATCCGGATGTGAAGTCCTCCACTTCCTTCTTTCTTGGAGTTGATGTAGATATTCACAGCTCCAACGATTCCAGAAGTAGTCTCTTTGAGGTTGAATCAGACTCCATCTGGACCGAAGACTCACAGTAGAGTGATCAGATTCTGCATCATGTCGTATAGCATTTCCTATAAGAAAATGTCCTGGTGTTAGCGCTGTTAAGTCATTTGGATCATTGCTAACAAAAGTTAATGGTCTGGAATTAAGACAGGCCTCAATTTGAAGTAATAAGGTCAGTAATTCCTCGTAATTCAATAACCTAGATTTCATCGTTTTAGATAAGATGGTCTTAACTTATTTAATGCCAGCTTCCCATAAACCACCAAAGTTAGGTGCCGACGGAGGAATGAAATGCCAATTAATGGATTCTATGGCTGAAAAATCTTGAATATTAGCAGCATTGAACAACTTCCATCGTTCTTTCAAAATGTTGCTTGCACCTTTAAAGTTGGTTGCATTGTCTGAGTATATATCAGTTGGTCTTCCTCTTCTAGAGATGAATCTTTTCAATGCTGCAAGAAAGGTTTCCGCAGTCAAATCTGATGTAATTTCTAAGTGAATGGCTTTGGTGGTGAAGCAAACGAATAGGACTATATAGAATTTGAAAATAACTTTGCTTCGTTTCAACATAGGTTTAGCTTGAATGTGACCGGCCAAATCAATACCAATCTTTTCAAATGGTCTACCTGGAAGAAGTCTATTTTTTGGTAAGTCTCCCATTATCTGATGAATAGCCTTAGATCTACTCTTCAGGCATACGAGACATTGATTTAAGACTCTTTTGATTAAGTTTCTTCCAGAAGGAATCCAAAATTTATTTCGAATCAAAGATAAAGTTAATTGAGTTCCAGAATGAAGATTGTTTATGTGATAATGTAGTACAATTAATTTGGTTACAAAATGATCTTTAGGAATTAGCATAGGATGCTTCTGATCAATATCTAAATCCGAGTGACGTAATCGTCCGCCTACTCGAAGAATTCCTTGGGAATCTATAAAAATGTTAAGCGAAATAAGTCTGCTTTTTCTTGGTAAAGGAATATTGTTTATGCAAGCATTGATTTCTGGGGTGAATTCACATCTCTGAATAATCTTGACGATTTGCAATAGAGAGTCTTTTAAGTCTTGGGATGTTAGAAATGAGAGTCTTTGAGTTGGCTGTTTTCTGGTAATATTAATAAATCTTTTACACCAAGCCATGACCCTTAAAAGTTTGGTAAAGGAAGAATATTTTGACAAAAACTCTGGGCATGGTTCTGCTACTGTAGCATGCAGTATAACACTACGCTCTTCTAAACCCATAGAAGGGTCTATAGTGAATGAAGGAATATTTTCAGAACCATCTAATGTCAACCAAACGGGTTCATGCCACCATAACTTTGAATTGATTAAACAGGAAGGCAGAATTCCTCTCGTAGCAAGGTCTGCTGGATTTTGCTTGCCTGATATATATTGCCATGAATGGGCTGCAGTCAGATCTTGAATCTTTGCCACCCGATTGGCCACAAATATCTGCCACTTCTTTGATTCAGAAGTAATCCACGCTAGAACAATCTTTGAATCTGTCCAATAGAATTGTTCATCGATATTAAAGGGAAGTGCTTGAGTTGTCTGTGATTGAAGTTGCGCCAACATCAAGGCTGCGCAAAGCTCAAGTCTTGGTATGGTTATTTTCTTGATGGGAGCAACTTTTGTTTTTGCTGTCAAAAGAATGGTCTTAATTTGATTATTCTCATAAGTTATTCTTAGATAACAGACAGCAGAATAAGCCAACTCTGATGAATCACAGAATCCATGCATCTGCATATTGGAAATTAATAAATTCCTTTGGAATATACATCTTGGAATACTGACTTGTTGGAAATGCTTCATTTCTCTTTCAAAAGTATTCCACTTTCTTTGAAGCCCAGCTTTCTCTTTCATCCCAGCCACATTTCAATTTCCATATTTCTTGGAGGAGAAGTTTTAGCACAACTGTGGTAGGGGAAAGCCAGCCACAGGGGTCATAAATTCTGGCTATAGCCGATACAATTTGTCTCTTTGATTTAATATCAGCTGGACCAGATTTACAAGAAATGTTGAGGGTATCATAACTTGGATCCCATTGGATTCCAAGAACGTTCACGCCTGATTCCTTTCTATTAAATTCCATCACCTCACCTTTTCCTCTCAATAATAAAGGTAAGTCTTCAATTATAGAAGTTTCATTGGATACCCATTTTCTCAGAACGAATCCACCAGAACCCAATACAGCGATCAATTGTTGCATGAGTCCCTTGGCGTCTTCCACTGTGGGGCATCCAGTCAGAAGGTCATCCACGTAGAAATCCTCACGAATAATCTTGGATATTCTTGGATTAGAAACCTGTACCTCATGGACAATCTGATGTAGAGTTCGAATTGCCAAGTAAGGGGCACATGCAAGGCCATAAGTGACTGTCAACAAGTTATACTCCTGCAATTCTAGATCTTTACAATCTCTCCATAGTATGGTTTGATATTTAATATCGTCTGGATGTAATCTAATCTGCCGATACATCTTTTCAATGTCGGCCACTAAAGCAACAGAGTTCGTGCGGAACTTGAGTAGGATGTTGAATATATTATTTTGAAGTTTTGGACCTACATGAAGGAGATCATTCAATGATATTTGGGTGGTAGTCTTGGTGGATGCATCAAATACCACTCGTAACTTAGTTGGCTGTGCCTTTAGAATACAGTGATGAGGAATGTAATACTTTGGTTCAGTCTGTAGAGAACAACTTGCCTTCATATGACCTAATCTTATATATTCATTCATAAATTGTTTATATTGAACATATATATTTTCATTTTGTTCTAACCTTTTCTCTAGATTAAGAAATCTGCGAATTGCGATGGATTTCGATTGACCTAACTTTTCAGCTGATTCCTTAAATGGAAGCCTTACAATATACCTTCCTGATTCATCCTTGACTACATTTTTTAAATAATGACTTCCACAATCCTTTTCTTCTTTGGTAGGAATTTCTTCTAAAGGAATGGATTCCAATTCCCAGAACCTTTTTATTAAATCTGCAGATTCTAATTCAGAAGAGAAATGTGCCAAATTTCTGAATGACTGCCGTTCACTCACTGAGGTCGGACCATATACGAGCCATCCCAATTTTGAATGGATAGCAGATGGCTCATTTTCATTTCCATTTCTCCTTCCTTCCTGAATGAGGTTGAATACTATATCTGACCCCAAGATTACATCTATTTCTCTTGATTTAAAATATAAAGGATCAGCCAGGATCAATCCCTTCATATGGGAATAATTTGTTTTATTGACCGTAAAACTAGGAATATTGCCTGTTAACCTGGTAAGAACCATTGCTGTAGTCTCAAACGATTGATGATCAAAGTGAGAAGAAAACCTGATAAAGACCTCACCTAGGGAAGACTCTACAAGCTGATCTCCCAAACCTCTAACTGCTATACGTTTACGTCTGATGGGTATTCCTAGTTTTGCCGCGCACTTTTCAGTGATAAGGCTTCTTTGACTTCCATTATCCAAAAGAGCTATACAAATTTGATATTCCCCATTTACATCTTGTATACGAATAATAGCTGTAGATAACAGTATTTGTATAGAACCATCTGCTTCACTCAAACAGCAGGATGTGCTTGTTGAAGGTACATTCGATGGTTGTACTGATTTGGGAGAGGTAAACTGGACACTAGATGATTCCCTTTGTCTTGGAGGACTTGAAACCACATGCAACAAGGTATGATGGTTCCTATTGCAATGGAAACAACGATTTGTGATTTTGCAATTATCAACAGAATGATTGCCACGCAAACAATTAAAACAAAGTTGGTTCTGTTTTACATAACCTATACTATTTTGAATTGACATTTGTCTGAATTCATTACATTGATTCAGTTTATGCCTCAATTTACATAGTAGACAATTTTTGAAACCTACATTGATGTTGTATGTATTTACTCTTTTATTCAAATTTTCCTTTGAGGTAGTGTCCTTCAATGTATTCATTAAAGATTGAGCTTGTTTTTCCAAAAAGGAAATAAACCTTTGATATGAGGGCAATTCTTGATTATCATAAGACAATTCCCATTGTTGTCTGATTGGAGTATCTAGCTTCTTTTGTAAAAAATGTATTAACATAACGTCTACCATTTCATTTCTTTCCAAACCTATAGTCTCCAAATTCCTAAGAGATTCGTTGCAAATATCCAACAACTCATACATAGCCTTCGAGGTAGAGATCTTATATAATTTGATTTTTAATATTTTATCTAATTGAGAGAATATTATCTCTCTTTTATTATCATATCTTTCTATCAAAGTTTTCCAAGCTTGATGATAATTATTTTCAGTGATCGGGAAACCCTTTATTATACGAGAGAGAGCTGCATCACCTTTTAATGAAGAGTGCAAATATTGCAGTTTTTGAATATCTGAAAGAGTCGTATTTTTATCTATAGTAACCAAAAATAGGTCCTTAAAACTCAACCACTGAGACATCTCACCGGAAAATATAGGCAAATTAAATTTTGGTAATTTAACATTAGATATTACACTTTGCTCTAATTTGACTGGTTGAGAAACGTTCTCTACCTCCAAGATTTCCTCAATTTGAAATACAAAATTTTCATAACGATTCTTTACGCCTATATATTCTTTAAATAGGGTTTCACTTGTTTCCAAAGTATTCGATCTCACTATTTGATAATATGTTTCTTTAAGGTTTTTAAATAATTCCGTAATATTTGCATGATAAAGTTTCAATATAAAATAAAAGGATTTAAAAGCGCGAATGTCTCCCTTATACATAAAACAGTTCGTTTATGTATAAGGGAGACATTCGCGCTTTTAAATCCTTTTATTTTATATGTATAGATGGCGCGTTATTGATTTGTATAAAGTTTCAATCTACGTATATTTTTCTGTTGACAAATTTCGTCAAACTGACTCGCATACGTATTGAATTCTTCAATATAAATTTTGAAAATAGGTAAATCAGAATTCGCCTTTTTAGACATGATTTAGATTGCTTAATGTATAAAATAAGTATATTTCCTTTTTTTTTCTATTCACCAGCAATCTCTCAACTTTTTTTGCCGACACAAGATAATTCAATTTTCACTTACCAAATTATCCGTGGATCCGGCTCGAGGAACCAGAAAGATGTTCGATTTCTAGATTGTAATTATAAAACTTTGCAAAGAATAGAGTAGGTTTTAGTTAATGAATGAATGAATAAAACTTTGCAAAGAATAGAGTAGGTTTTATTACCACAAATTCGATTACAATAATGATAATGGTAGGAGATTAAAAAATATCACAAAACACCAACAGTGCCAAATAATAAAATAAACTTCACAGATTAAATGAAATAAATAAATTAATGAAAACAAAATGAATTTAAAAAAGGCAAATAAATGAATTAATGAATATTTACATTTGAATCCAACAACATTGACAGGTTAAAATATGTAGTCATCACATAAGCTCGGGATTCCTCGTGAGATGTGTACACAGCGCATGTGTTCAATCACAGTAGCATTTAGTATAGTGCGATAAAAACAAAAAAAAAACTTATTTGGAAAACCGTGTAAAAGCGAAAACGTGTAAAACAAGTACCGTGTAAATCGGGGGATAGGTGTATTTATAGACGCGTATGAGTCTTTTCAAAATAAAACAATTTATACTGCCCTTACTAAGGCAGTAAGGACAGTAGAAATTGTTTTATTTTGAAAATAATCATACGTGTCTATAATATTTTAGTATTTTGATAACAGATGGCGCGCTAATGCATCTTAAAATAAATATTTATTTAAATAATAGAATAATGACCCTCCATTTTATTAAAAACTAGACGAATGACCCGGGCAACGCCCGGGTTTACCTGATTAAATGTTTTATTCAAACACTATTCGTTACAATTATAAATTTGGCGCCGTGGATGTCACTCTTGTGAAACGTCCCGCTCCAAACTTTACAGTCAGATTAGTTACGATATACACATGTGTAAATCTTCAAATCGAGCGAGCGTCTATAAATATTTGCTTTAGATCAAGTATTCTAATTATTAAGCGAAATATTATTAATAAAATTTTGAGAAGATATCGATTTTAAACGTATTTATAACCTTGATAGAGGGCGCTGTTCGTGAGCTAAGCAGAATAATTTGAATATATAGTTTTAATATTTAATTTATATATAATTTAAAATAGCCTATCGTTTTCCTCGTATTTTTTAACCTATGTATGGAAATTTTGGTACTGTAAAAAAAGCTTTGCTTCAATAATATAAAAAAAAAAACACCCAGGCTAAGTTTCGAACCAAGGTTGTGGAAATACGAAGCCGCACACCTAATCATTAAGCTACGCTTGGCATCATAAATGTTCGCATGTAAAGCTATTTCAGGCCTTACATATTTCTAAGGACCTTTTTGAAATAGGTTTTTGAAACATGGAAATTATAATACTTCAAATAAATAGAAATAGAGTGAACACAAATAAAACATATCAAATATTTCGAATTAGAGCAGTTATTTAAACGGCGAATTAGATCAGTTATATCTAAAAATGAAAATATATAAATAAATAAAACCTACCAAATATTTCATATTAGAGCAGTTATTATATAAATATTAATATTATATGTGTTATTAAGCGAACTATTATTAATAAAATATTGAGAAGATTTAGATTTTAAACGTATTTATAACCTTTTAGTACTTGATAGAGGGCGCTGCTCGTGAGCTAAGTCGAATAATTTGAATATATAGTTTTAATAATTGATTTATATATTTTTTAAAATAGCCTATCGTCATCCCCGTTATTTTTTACCTATGTATGGAAATTTTGGTTTGAATTAGTGAACTACTGCGAATTTGTATACCGAGCATACAAACCAACAAACATACAAACATTAATTTTTATATATATAGATATTATTTCTTGTTATTAATTTGGAACTTTTATAAACAATAAATCTTGAACTTTAGGGAATTACAAAATTATATATAAGTAAATATTCTTAAGTGGAGATATTTCTGATTGTGTTTTGCTTAAATTACTGAATAGATTCGTGTAGAAACATGAGAATGGCTATTTGTTCCTACTTTAATTCCAAATATTTTAATTGAAAACTTCCAATTGGATCCGAGTTAAAATTGTGTATCACCAACAAACAAAATTTACTATTTATGTAAATACTAGCTGAATGACCCGGGTTTTACCAGAGGGCAATTTTCCCTTCAAAAATACTATGAAGATTTAATGGTAATATCAGAGAATTTTTAAAACTCAAGATTACCAAAATTTATCCAGCCAAATTTTATAATATACAAATTTTCACGAGGCATGGAGTCTGTAACACATACTTATACAGAATTGATTCTCCAATCTGCTTATGCGACCAAGAAGATCACAACCCTGAGCATATTTTAATCCGGTGCCCATTTGTTGCAGATCTGAGAGTACAATGTCAAATGAACAGTTCCTGTTTAAGCCAAATGGTTTCCAGTAAAGAAGAATATAGAAATTTCTGAAGACTCTATCTCAACTACCATTAATCTAAATTACCCAAATGAATTGAAAATTCTAGCTTTAATTAGTATAGTTTTGGTTTTTAAATAATCTCTTTTTATATATAACCATTAAATAGTGGTTAATTCTATTGATATATTAAACATTTGTGGTAATACAGTAAAACCTCCTTTTAGCGGACACCTCTCTACAAAGGACAGTTTTCACTTGCAAAATTACCATGTTTACAATTTAACAACTCTCCGGTAAAAGGACACTTTGGCTCTGAAATTAAGTGTCCTTTACAGGGAGGTTCTACTGTATGTAAATAAACTATATATTTTTAATAAATATTGCTATAATATGTAAATTTAAATTATTTTTCACTCTCTCTCTCTAAAGATATAAATAATTTGTATATACATTTTGAAACTATGTACATGAAATTGTTGAAACATCTACAAGCAAATATACACATAAGATATAGCGCGTGTGTTTTGTAATAAATACATTTAAAATATATATAAATTAACCATTTTTAAAACTTTATTTTTATCCTTCGTCAAAAAAAACTCTAATTTTTATATTATGAATGTATAGTAATTCTGATAGAGCATGAGAATTCATTTAAAGATAGGATATGATTGACAAAATATTTAAATTTGGAAACATTTTAAAAACAAGTTTTGGCGAAATTTTTAATTAAATCTTTTTTGAAATGAAATTCTCAATTTATATCTAGAAAGTGCAATTTATTTTTATTTAATTAACAAAGGATAAAAAAAGCTTGTTTACAACCTTGGGTATTTGACGTTCTGGGCTCTAGGAACCTGGGTTACAAATATATATCTTATTTACAAGAAATTGTCTTGAAATTAATAATGACGGCCAGCTCCACGTCTAGCTCCTCTTACCACTCCATAGTTTGAGGGCTGATATCCATAGGTTCCATAGGAATAGGGGTTGTAGGACTCATAGGATGGAGCGTAGTAATATTGCTGAACAGGCGCATAGGTAGTATATGGAGCATATCTGGGAATATATCCACGGGATCTCTGACCACCACGTCCTCTGTTCTGAGATATGTGGCGGGGAGGATGAGCAGCGCTGACAGCCACCTGGGTCGACCCAATGGTCTGGGTTGCCTCCTTGCAAGCCTCATCTCGCTTTTCTCTACTCTCGAAGGATAAAAAGCAGTAATCCTTACCTGTTGGCTTCTCAAGACGTCCAGGATTTCCATATTTTGAGAAATGATTCTTGATTTCATCCTCAGTTAGAGATCCAATGTTACGAATGTAAATCTTGTAGTTTGTCTTCTGGGGAAGAGATGCCTGAATATCGATTTTAATGTCTTTTACTTTATGCTCAGTTACTTGAAGAACTTTCTCGTTAGAATTTTTCTGGGCATAAAGGGCGAATGCAAAGCGATTGGGTTTCCCATTCTTTGATTTCTCCTTGATAGTGACTTCCTTGATTTCACCATACTGTGATAAATAATTTTCTAGGTCTTTCTGGGTAATGGAGGCATCAACCCCACCAATGAATAGTGTTTGAACATTTTGAGTTTGTTCAGTATTCTTAGTTTTGTTTTCCTCCTGAGACTGAACTTGGTTTTGTTCATAATCCATAGTCACCTCACCCTGAATTTCTTGCTGGGAAACTAGTTCAGATGTTTGTTGTTCCTGCATCGTCTGTTCTTCTACCATCTGCTGCTGAGGTTCCTGAATGCTAGATTCCATTTTTTTTAAATTAATAAATTGAATCTATTTTTTTAATGTATATGTCAATTTTAAATTGGTATACCTAAGATAAAATATAAATTAAAAAGCACAAAAACATTGTCATTAAAAAAATATTGAAATTAAATCTGTTATTATTTTATTTTTTCAATGATTTTAGTAGGAATAAATTAATTTTCTCTAAAATATATTTATTTTTAAATTAATATTTATTTAATATATATTATGATGCATTAGCGCGCCATCTGTTAAGAAATTTCGAAACGATTATAAACGCGTATGATTCTCTTAAAAATTAAGGGTAGTAGAAATTGTTTAATTTTTTTTAAAAAATAATCATACGCGTCTATTATAGTTTCGAAATTTGAAATTTATATTAAAATCAAGAAAGGCATATCCTGACCCTTTTTTATTATTTTTTTTCACATATATATATGTCGTATCTATCGTGGTCGAATGGAAGGGCGCAGCCGTTATGCATGTATGCTTCGAAAAATAACTTGTACCACACTCGTGAGCGCCCGCGCGCGGCGTGCCATAGCATTCGCCTGCGCTGGCTCCCAGGTTTATTTTATACAGTGTATTTATGGATAGGTGAATTTGTATTTACATTTTAGAATACTAATTATAGCTAAAATAAATTATATCTCTTGGGCATTAGGCAAATTATGATATATATCCCTATATATAGTCACGACCGTCTTTCCTCATCGGCCTCAGTCACGGATGCGCGCGCATCATCATTATGATCATTATCATTATCTAATGATAATAATAATAATTATTATTATTATTATATTATTATTATCAACATTAATATATATAGTCACGACCGTCTTTCCACCGTCAATCATGTCACGGATGCGCGCGCATCATCATTATGATCATTATCATTATCTAATGATAATAATAATAATAATTATTATTATTATATTATTTTTATTATTATTATTAATATATATAGTCACGACCGTCTTTCCTCAATTCCTCATGTCACGGATGCGCGCGCATCATCATTATGATCATTATCTTCTATAGAAGCTTCTATCTTAATAATTATGTATATTTACAAAAAGTCAATTCGCTCGCGCCTCTAGCGGTTAAAATGAGGGGTAATACCAGCTGACCTTATGTACATGTAAAGTTTGGAGCGGGACGTTTCACAAGAGTGACATCCACGGCTCCAATTTATAATTGTAACAAATAGTATTGGAATAAAAACATTCAATCGGGTAAAACACGGGCGTTGCGCGGGTCATTCGTCTAGTATATATATAGTCACGACCGTCTTTCCACCGTCATGTCACGGATGCGCGCGCATCATCATTATGATCATTATCATTATCTAATGATAAGAATAATAATTATTATTATTATATTATTATATTAATATATATAGTCACGACCGTCTTTCCTCAATTCCTCATCGCTGTCACGGATGCGCGCGCACAGGGAGGTCACGTGCTCGCCGGCAGCCAATGGGCGCGCGCCGCCGGCATTACGTCATAGATTATAAACACAAGGTAATAAGGCCAAATAAAAAAATAGTGTGTGATAAGGGCACAATTTGGATTATATACTTATATAATTGCCTTATTCTGTCTGTGTGAAGTTCACGGATAGATTTTGGTCAGAATGGATAAAATAAAAAAAGTGTCAAGGGATGGGAATCGAACCCACGACCTTCCGCTTACCGGGCAGATGCCATGACCACTAGGCTCCCCTTGACATATTTTTCCATTCACATTTTTATTTTTATATTTTCAAGACACACACAGTTTGGGGCGGGACGTTTCATAAGAGAGACATCCACGGCGCCAATTTATAATTGTAACGAATAGTATTTTATTAAAACATTTTAAAAATATATACGCACTCGGGTAAAACCCGGGCCTTGCCCGGGCCATTCGTCTAGTTAATATATATAGTCACGACCGTCTTTCCTCAATTCCTCATGTCACGGATGCGCGCGCATCATCATTATGATCATTATCTTCTATAGAAGCTTCTATCTTTATAATTATGTATATTTACAAAAAGTCAATTCGCTCGCGCCTCTAGCGGTGAAAATGAGGGGTAATACCAGCTGACCTAATGTACATGTAAGGTTTGGAGCGGGACGTTTCACAAGAGTGACATCCACGGCTCCAATTTATAATTGTAACAAATAGTATTTGAATAAAAACATTCAATCGGGTAAAACACGGGCGTTGCCCGGGCCATTCGTCTAGTATATATATAGTCACGACCATCTTTCCTCAATTCCTCATCGGCCGCTGTCCCGGATGCGCGCGCACGGGGAGGTCACGTGCTCGCCGGCAGCCAACGGGCGCGCGCCGCCGGCATTACGTCATAGATTATAAACACAAGGTAATAAGGCCAAATTAAAAAATAGTGTGTGATAAGGCACAATTTGGATTATTTACTTATATAATTGCCTTATTCTGTCTGCGTGAAGTTCACTGTGTGAAGTTCACGGATATATTTTGGTCAGAATGGATAAAATAATAAAAAGTGTCAAGGGATGGGAATCGAACCCACGACCTTCCGCTTACCGGGCAGATGCCATGACCACTAGGCTACCCTGGACATATTTTTCGTTCACATTTTTATTTTTATATTTTCAAGACACACACAGTTTGGGGCGGGACGTTTCACAAGAGAGACATCCACGGCGCCAATTTATAATTGTAACGAATAGTATTTTAATTAAAACATTTTTAAAATATATACGCACTCGGGTAAAACCCGGGCGTTGCCCGGGCCATTCGTCTAGTATATATATATAAATGAATGTATGTGTGTGTGTCCTTTATGCCTGACCAAACCACTCATTGGAACGCCATGAAACTTTGGGAAGTTATTTAGTATAGTACTGGGAAGGTTTTTAAAAAATAATTTCTTGAATATCCTTAGAGTTATTTACAGATTTGTAGATTTAACTCGAAAGCAGCGCACCCGTTGCGACGATGATAACAAGTTTTTTTATCTATAAGTTTTATTATCACTAAGTTTATTTTCTTAAAGATTATTTATCAAAAGTAAGATTTTCTACCTATTAATTGCGCACAAGTCAAAGTTAGTTTTATCATTTTTCTACAACATATATATTGGGAGAATAGATAAAAATGATCATTTTGTAATGTAGAAAATTAGGACAGACAAAATTCAGGATGACACGGCAATTTATTTGAGACAAGAATAATGATACAATTCCAAGGCAAGATACTATTCCTTTAACTTCCAATTACCGAGGGAGCCAATTAATATTGATTTTATTCAACTTATCGAGTATTTTTCAAGGGACCGGGAAAAAATGTTCACTTTATCGAGAGATCCAAATTTACGAGTTTCAAATTATCAAAATATATCTATTATTTTTTTTTATAAGTTTATATAGAATTGTTTTAACAAATGTTCGTTAGACAAACCTCTACTCGGGTAAAACCCGGGCGAAGCCGGGTACAACCGCTAGTATATATATATAAACGTATATATGTTTGTCGGCTATGCACGTCTTCAATACATAACTAATATGGCTGAAATATTTTAACAGTATATAGAGTTGAATCCGAAAAAAAACGTATAGCCAAAATTTCAGGTCCCTATATCTCGATAATCCTTGGAGTTATTTAAAAATTTGCCAATTTCACTCGCAACCAGCGCCCCACTGCAGTCTGATATAGGTTTCGGTTTTGGCAGGAAGCCTCTTTCGAGACAAGAGTATTAAATAATACAATTTTCAAATATCGCTGTAAAACTTTACATTTTTATTTTTATGTTTTAAGGTAACATTTTAAAGTTTATAATATGATGCACTAGCGCGCCATCTGTTATCAAAATTCGAAACTATTTTAAACGCGTAAGATTCTTTTTTGAAATTAAACAATTTAAATTAAATTATATATTTAAATATTTATGTAATTCTACTGTCCTCAAAGCTTATGTCAATAGTTATTCTAGAATACCCATTCCAAGAGTCTAATAACAGTATCACTATAAAAGGAAGTTCCAAAAATGCAATATAACAGCGGTATGGTAGATTAAACTGGCGAAACCGCTGAATCTTACAGGTTTAAAATATAGATTGTACATAATAGATATCGATTAATATATACTATTGTGAAATCTTTTAAATGTTATTATTATTTTTTATATTTATTTTTATTTCGCTAAAATTTTGAAGTTAAATGACCATGAAATAATGGTATCCTTTGATGTCAAATCACTTTTCACCAATATCAATAGAACTCTAGCTCTAAAAGAAATAAGGGAATATTTTGAGGTGAAGAGACAAGATTGCGAAAACAAGGGATTAGAAATCAACGAAATGATAGAAGGCTTTAGGTTATGTTTAGATAATATTTACTTCAGATATGGGAATAAATTTTTCAAGCAAAAAGACGGCACTGCTATGGGTTGCCCTACAAGCATGATCATTGCTGACATCGTAATGGCATCAGTAGATAAAAAGGCAATCTTGATTGAGGGAATAAGAATCTGGGGCCGATATATAGATGATGTTTTTGCAGTGATCCGCAAAGAAAATCTTAATGAAATCATGGTCATGTTGAATAATTTAGAAAGAGGAATAGAATTCACGGTTGAAACAGAAAAGGAGGGATTTTTATCATTCTTAGATGTAGGACTAACTCGCAAAGAAGATGGTTCAATTTTAACCAGCGTTTTCAGAAAACCAACAGACTGTGGTATACATCTAAATTTTAACTCCAATAATCCTATGATGCATAAAAGACAGGTGATAAAATCTCTTGTACAAAGAGCCAAACAAGTATGCACAGACCGAGATATTTATAAAAAAGAGATAATGAAAATTCGAGCAGAACTAGAACAATCTGATTATCCAGTTGGTTTCACAAACAAATGGATTAGAAGATATGAAATAGATAGGCCAAATTCAAATAGGAATAAAGATGATTGCAATAATATAATTATTCCATATCTGAGAGATATAGATAACGAAATATCTAGAATTTTGAGAAAATTTAAATATAATATTTGGTATAGTACGGGGACAAAAAGGGAATTTTTAACTAGAAATAGAATAATGAAGGATAACATAGGCACATTAAAACCAAGTAATGTAATATATGGAATTAAATGCACACAATGTGACAAAATTTACGTAGGAGAAACAGGCCGTAATTTAGAGACTAGGATTAAAGAACACCAACAGGGTTTAATGGGGAGAAGGGCGTTAAGCAAAATTGGGGAACATGCATTATATTCAGGACATAGGCCAGATTGGAATGATATTGAGATATTTCATAGGAATATAAAATTTAAAAAAGAAAGATTATTTTTAGAGGGGTGGGTATCACGGGAAATGGGGAAAAGAACTTTAAATGTATATGAAGATATTCCGCTGCAATACAATTTGTTTTTAAATTTAAAAAAGTAGTTATAAAGGGTAAGTATAGATTGTACATAATAGATATCGATTAATATATACTATTGTGAAATCTTTTAAATGTTATTATTATTTTTTATATTTATTTTTATTTACAATTTCTTAATATATATAAATATGTATATCATAATTTTATTTCAAAGATCGTAGTCTTTTTGTGAGTTAAATATTTATTTTTGACTCGTGCTTTGGATGTTGTACAAAATTTCGAATATCGCGTGAGAACGCCCTTAGAGCCTTAGACCAATTTTTATCGCCTTGCTACATGTTTTAATTTTTATTTGCTCCTGACGAGGACAAAAGCTTTTTGTCGAAACGTCGAGGTAATAAAAAGATTTATACTGGCCGAGGTGTCTTTTTTCAAGAAATATGAATGCCGGCCAGGCAGCCTCTATCTTCACGATAGGTTTAAAATAGTTTCGAATTTTGATTTAAAGTTTACACCAAAATTATTTTATATTAAAAGGTTTAAAAGTATGCTGTTGATTATTTTAGAAGATATTTTTTGATATTTTCCAATTTTTGTTTATCAAATTCAGAATTCTATTACAATATTTTAGAATGCTCTTCATTAATTTTTGTGGAATAACTTGAGGAAATATCGGGTAAAGTTGGGTCATAATTTACAGTTTTAACGAATAGTATCTGAATATAACAAAACTCAACTCATTTTATTCACTACCAATCTCCAAGTAGCTCCTTTATGACGGAAGACTACTTACTATCAAACCTCCATTTGAAAATTGAACGATTTATAGCCCGTCAAAGGATTCTATGGCTATTTTTCCCCGAGGATATCACGGGATTTTGGAACAGCGACCCTTCAAATTGCTACTTCTGCAATGCCGTCATTCAAGACAATTTGGTCCATTATCTCTTCCATTGCCCATTTCTACAGGGAAAGAGACTGGAAATTCACGAAATTTCGGGCTAACTCACTATAATGAACAAAATGTATATAAAATCTTTACTACACTCCTGCTGGATAAATATATAATTATAAATATTTAAAAATTTTCAAGGCGATTGTCAAAATGAGGGAAGAAGTGCTCAACTCCACAGACAACGGCTGATTGCTCCCCCTCCCCTCTAAATTGCTTTTCCTCCTCACTCATGTACATGTATAACTTTTTAAGGGAATCCCCTTGTAAGACAATAGTGTCTTAATGAATGTTTTTGTTGTTGTATTTGAATATAAAAAATAAGATTTCTTTTTTATACATACGCACTCGGGGAAAAAATATCTGGGGTAAAACTCGGGCGTTCCCCGGGTCATTCGGCTAGTAATTTATAAATTCAACTCAAATTCTGCAGATCTATCTCAAGATTAATTCGCAAAAATTTTACCTCCTGATATTTGTTGAAATGTTGCGTAGTTTTTTGTTTTCCACTTTCATCTTTTATGGTGCATTAGCGCGCCATCTGTTATGAATATTCGAAAATATTATAGACGTGTATGATTCTTTTTAAAGGGGAAAGGAAAAATAAACCCACCTTGAATATCAAACAAGCCAGAAAAAAACCTTCTCAAGAACAATATCCCCAAGGACCCAACGACATCAATATAAATTGTAAATGAACAAACCCTGTACATCCCCCTCAGTATGTTGTAAATATGATGATCTAGGTTGCTCTTTTTGAGCGGCACTTAATAAAGTTATTTTGAACCTGAACCTGATAAACAATAAATCTTAAACTTTGGGGAATTATAAAAATATATAAAAGAAAATATACTTATATGGAGATGTTTTCTAATTGTGTTTTGCTCAAATTACCAAAGAGATTCGTGATAGAAACATGAGAATGGCTATTTGTTCCTACTTTAAATTCCAAATATTTTAATTGTCAACTTCCAATTGGAAACGAGGTAAAATCATATATATCATCAACAAACAAAATTTACTATTTATGTAAATACTAGATGAATGACCCTGGTAACGCCCGGGTTTTACACGAGGGCAATTTTCCCCCAGTACGTACGATGTATGTATAAAAAAAATGTTTTTATTCAAATACTATTCGCTACAATTAAGAATTAAATGCCTGGCTTCGCCCGGTTTGTTTTACCCGACTGAAAGTTTGCCTAACGAGAGACAGGATCAAATATATAATTGCAACGGATATTATTCAAATGTTGTTGTCGTGTCCAATGAAGAGCCTCAGATATCTCCATACATCTCTATCACAGCAGTCGCAATGTCCTCTATCTTGGGTGTGCATAATATATTGTTGTTGTCGTGTCCAATGTAGAGCCTCAGATGTCTCCATACATCTCTATCACAGCAGTCGTTTTTCTGTCTTGGGTGTATATACTGTATTGTTGTTGTTGTCGTGTCCAATGAAGAGCCTCAGATGTCTCCATACATCTCTATCACAGCAGTCGTTTTCTGTCTTGGGTGTGTATACTGTATTGTTGTTGTTGTCGTGTCCAATGAAGAGCCTCAGATGTCTCCATACATCTCTATCACAGCAGTCGTTTTCTGTCTTGGGTGTGTATACTGTATTGTTGTTGTTGTCGTGTCCAATGAAGATCCTCAGATTTCTCAATACATCTCTATCACAGCAGTCGTTTTCTGTCTTGGGTGTGTATACTGTATTGTTGTTGTTGTCGTGTCCAATGAAGAGCCTCAGATGTCTCCATGCATCTCTACCACAGCAGTCGTTTTCTGTCTTGGGTATGTTTACTGTATTGTTGTTGTTGTCGTGTCCAATGAAGAGCCTCAGATGTCTCCATACATCTCTATTACAGCAGTCGTTTTCTGTCTTGGGTGTGTATACTGTATTGTTGTTGTTGTCGTGTCCAATGAAGAGCCTCAGATGTCTCCATACATCTCTATCACAGCAGTCGTTTTCTGTCTTGGGTGTATATACTGTATTGTTGTTGTTGTCGTGTCCCATGAAGAGCCTCAGATGTCCCCGTGCATCTCTATCACAGCCGTCGCAATGTGCACTATCTTGGGTGTATAAAACTGCTTTTCTGAGCCCATGTCAATTTTCTGCAAGGCCGCGACCATTGCTGGACATATGAATATGTGGGTAGGTGTTAGTTCCACACCAGGGCAATTGTAGCATATCCTGTAGGTTCTTGTGCCATCTGGATGTATTGTCATTCCTTTATAGTGTTTCATTCTGAGTGTCTGTGTAAGGGGGGAGAAGTCTGACCACACCAGTACCCCCTGGATCCTTGGAATATTTGACCAAATTCTGGTCCAAGGTGACTAACGTGGCAACGGTACCTATTTTCCAATGAAGAGAAAAACCGATATTATTCAGATTAAAACAGTATTTTATTATATGGTGAACTTTGACTCGGATAAAACCTGGACGTTACCATCCCTGTTCATTCAGTTAGTTATGCATATTTTAATATCAAATGGGTTCTGATTCTATTTTATTTAAAATATCTCCGAGATAAATTCCAAATAATTCAATAGTAACATCGCGAATGAGCAAGTTAGAATAATGCTTAAATAGTGAAATTTATATAAAACGCTTTCATATGACTTGTTTAAAGAACATGGCATAGTTTCAGAATAGTACAGTTTCGGTTAGTTATGCAAATTTTAATAAAAAAAGAGATTCTTCTATTATTAATCGTCTTCAGTAGACCATATATCCCTCTTCGATTACACACACAAAGTCATCTTCATTACTTAATTTCTCAATTTTTGGTGCCAACATCACATCTTGAAGCCCTCTCTAAGTCAAATATCAAGAAATACATTCTACCGAAAGGTAAGTACTTCGAAAAGGAGCCGTTAAAGAAATAGAGATGAAACTAGGAGTGTCGAGTGTAATCCTCTCTTTAGGCTTTCCTCGAAATCAAATATAAAAAAAGTAGATCGACAAAAGGGCAATCTTTGCTGAAATGGAAAATATCAAATTAATAAAGCAAAGAACTAAAATAAATGGCTGAATAGCACAGATTTTGCTTAACCTAAGTTCAATTGCACATACAAGGTAAGCTAGAGCTCGCTGAAGAAATATACCAAAAGAAAGGTATAGGCATTAAAATAAGGATATTAAGCCTCCAGGGAAACGTTTCTTTTCAAAATCTTTAATCTCTAGGTTTCATGAATGAATGTCTTTCTACGGAAGAAAACACAGTACAATGATATTGAAGACGTTGAATAAGCCTACTTCTGCCGGGGCGGACTTACTCGCCACTACGTCACGGCCAGCCAATCACAGTGCTGCCCAGGGGGCAGCCCATCCTCCTTCCCCATTAGTCTAAAATAAAGGAGCTTAACACTTGCCTGTTGTTCGCGTCGACTCCGCGTGCTTCTAATCTATCCATTTCAATCGACAGATGTAGTGGGATAATTGACTACTTCCTTCCATTATTATATCATCTAGTCCAGCTTCAACTTATAGCCCAACAGATACGATACATTTATTGTATTGTATATTTTCTCCGGTAGAAAGGCATCCATGCCTGAAAAACCTAGAGATTAAAGATTTTGCAAAAGAAACTTTTACCTGGAGATCTAATGTTCTTATTTTAATATTGATTCAAGGGATTACTTTATCGAATGGTATAGGTGCTCTAGCATCTACAGATGTAACTCACTTTTTCCATCTGGAGATTTAATGTCCCACTTTACAATCATAGATGAGGTGGTGAGAGTAACTTTAGATTAGATGTATCATGTAACCGTAGGTACTTGTTCCTGCGGAATTCAAATTTATTTCTCTCAGGGCCATTGTCCCGAGAGATGCATGTCCCCCAAGGTGTGATTTCTTGCGGTGTTTCCATCTCAACCATGTTTCCTCTCCTCCCTATATCCCCTGCATTCCAAAAATCTTGAAACTACACTGGAATGCTGCCAACTACACTCATGGACAAAACTTAAGGATGTGGAAAGTCTACGATGTCGCAGAAAGAATACAGAGGCAAATTTATTCACACTAGATTATCTCGTGTATCATCAATAAAGGTCACTATGTATCAAATATCTTTCGGAGTTATTGTCTGAATTCCGATATACATGCTAAAAGTACAACTTCCTTAAGTTTTGTCCATGAGTATACATAAAGGCTTCTAAAAACTTTACTAAACACAATATTTCCAGGAAATGATATTTTATCGGGGATTCTGTTATGTTAAGCCAAGTCATAGAGAAGTCTTTCAACTGAAACTGTCTGATAGAAGATTGCCTTTAGGAAATACCAAGCTTAGTCGTGTTTTTAAAAAGTTTCTCATTGTATACTCTACTGCACTCTTTAAATATTATCGATTCAACGTTGAAAATAAAAGAATATGGTGTTGTAAATGGTTTATTTGTCTCTTTAGCATTATTTGTCACTTTGTAGCCTTCTTGCAGCGTCTTCTCTGATCAATTTTCCAGGGAGATCGCCAATGTGGCGACTCTTTCTTTTTCTTAAGAAAGGGCCAATTTGGGGTGCATATCTATATTGTATTCAGTTTCAAATGTAATGTTGTCGTGTCTAATGAAGAGACTCAGATGTCTCCATGCATCTCTATCAGAGCAGCAGCAATGTCTTCTATCTTGGGTGTGTATACTGTAATGTAGTTGTTGTGTCCAATGAAGAGCCTCAGATATCTTCATACATCTCTATCACAGAAGCAGCAATGTCCACTATCTTGGGTGTGTATACTGTATTGTTGTTGTTGTCGTATCCAATGAAGAGCCTCATATCTCTCCATGCATCTCTATCACAGCAGTCGCAACGTCCTCTATCTTGGGTATGTAAAGATGCTGCTCTATGTCCATATCAATTTTCTGCAAGGCTGCGGCCATTGCTGGACATGTTAATATGTGAATAGGTGTTTCAAATGTAATGTTATCAGCATATGGTAATGTAGGATTCAGAAATGACTACACATTGCTATAGTATTTATTGCAATCTGTATACACAATCACCTACCAAGAATCACCAGACCACACGTGAGCTATAAGATATATAAAGGTATTCCTTCGAGAATAAAGGAATCGCTACAGACACACACAGAGCGCACGTCCACCAACCTATAAGGTCAACCAACACTAGCGGAGTCCGCGCTACTCGGCATCTAGCAGATCAGAGACTTGGCGTTCTCCCAGGGAAAATCTTCGTTACCGAAGTGGCCGTTGACACTGGTCTTCTGGAAGATGGGCTTCTTCAGTCCCAGTTCCCTGCAACCACAATGCCTCCATGTAATATACCCATATACAGTAGAACCTCTACACAGACATGTTATATATCTACACATAGTACAGAGTATATACAGTAGAACCTCCATGAGAGAACACTCCCGCTAAAGATCACCTCTCTACAAAGAACAGTTTTTACCTACAAAATCACCATAGTTTTACTATTTATCAACTATCTGGTAAGTGGGAACTTCTCGCTATAGATCACTTCTCTACAAAAGACAGTTTTTAAAATCTCCAAAATCACCATATTTTTACTATTTATCAAATCCCCAGTAAGTGGACACCTCTTCCTAAAGGACACTTTGACTCTGCAACTATGTGTTGTCCTTTACAGAGAAGTAGTTCTACTATATAACCATATAGTCTAGTGATAAGATGTTCCTTAGTGCTGCAGTGAGTTCATTCATTGGGGTTTTTATGAGAAAAAATTGGGATATTTTGATGCATCAGCGCGCCATCTGTTATGAATATTTGAAACAATTATAGACACGTAAGATTCTTTTAAAAATTAAACAATTTCTACTGCCCTTACTGCAATGGAAAAATTAATGGGAGGGCCTGGCTCATCAGTGGTGAACCCTCCCAGCGGTTTCGCCAGTTTAATCTACCATATAGCAGCGTCATCAATAAATACTTTCACACCTTCAGATATACAAAGACTTGATTTCTACGCTACAATATTCATGTAATGTGTGTGATGTAAATTCAAACCTTTTCCTAATGACGAAAATATATGAAAAAATAATGTGATAAAATGTCTTTTTTTTTTTATCTCGCAAACATCGCCTTGCTGTATATTTATTAAAGTATTTAAACTATGCAACAATAATATATGCAACAGAGGTCGCCGAAGAAGTTCAACCGACCTCGAGAGAATTTCCCAACTGGAGCGGCCAACCTCGCTGATACAACATATCACCGACACGAACAGATAACCCCCCTCACGGCCTTGTGACACACGATGTAAAAAACAAAATTCGACTTGCGACATCTTCTACGTTGAGAAGTAAACGTCAATGTAACATGAATTCATTTTTTATAATCGAAATTTGAACACCACAATGGGCTACTTCTGGTAATCAGCAGCAAATATGGCAAAAATGGTTCTATCTGCAAGAAAAGCGACGATTTGGTGATGGTGGAAGAGACTACCAAGACGTCATTCTAATAGACTTCTTAGAAACTGGAGAAAAAACTCTCACTGGGGACAATACTACAGAGAAATTATATTCAGGACATAGGCCGGATTGGAATGATATTTCATAGAAATATAAAATTTAAAAATGAAAGATTATTTTTAGAGGGATGGGTATCACGAGAAAATGGGGACAAGAACTATAAATACATTTGAAGATATTCCGCAAAAATATATGCTTCATTTTTAAATTTAAAAAGTAGTCAAAAGTTAGATATATATTGTACATAATAGTTAGAAATTTAAATAATAGTATGAAATATTTGTGATTAATATTATTATTATTTTATTTATTTATTTTCATTATAATTTTATTATTATATATTTATTTCCAGGATCATAATCTTTGACGAGTTTAATATTTGTTTTTGACTCGTGCTTTAGATGTTGTACTAATTTCGAAAAATCACGTAAGAACAATTTTAACGCCTTGCCAAATGCTTTATTTATTTCTCCTGACGAAGATAAAAGATTTTTGTTGAAACGTTGAGAAAATAACACTCTAACTGAGCGAAAAGTCTATTTTTTACAGAAATACTACAGAAAGTTATTAGAGAGTTTTGACAAGAAATTGACTAAAAGAGACAAGGCCTCAATTGGTTAAGAGAGAAACTACTTTTTTTACTATATTAGCCACCTCATTCATCCGGAGTTGTCGCATCCAAACTGCATGGATTTCATTACGAATTGCTTAAGCATCTCTTGTATCCGCTATATCTGACTCTCCGATATTTCTACTTGTAGTCAAACATGAATAAATGGCTAGTAGGAAAGAGATTTGGCTTAATTAAGGAATACAGAGGTTTATTTTGGATCGGCGCATTATAAAATATATATTGACACTTTACAATGGTTGAAGAAGAAAAATATATTAAATATACACTCGCGCTAGAGAACACCTCTCTATAAAGGACAGTTTCCATCACCAATACAGTAGAACCTCCATGAGAGGACACTCGCGCTAGAGGACACCTCTGTATAAAAGACAGTTTCCATCACCAATACAGTAGAACCTCCATGAGAAGACACTCAGGCTAGAGGACATCTCTCTATAAAGGACAGTTTCCGCAGAACAGTAGAACAACCTCCCTGCAAAGAACACCTAATTGTAGCGTCAAAGTATCCTTTAGGGAGAGGTGCCCTCTTACCGGAGAGTTGCTAAATTGTAAACATGGTAATTTTACAAATGAAAACTGTCTTTTGTAGAGAGGTGTCCGCTAAAGGGAGGTTCTACAGTATATACAATTTGGTTATGAAATATATTATATGAAATATAATAATAATAATTTTTGGAAGGATTGAAATATTGGTAGCGACGTTAGGAGAAGGGCATATTCCAAAAGGAGCACTATGTTGGACAATAAATACTTTGATTTTGAGGCAAATTGCTTTTACATTCCGAACACGGTGCACATATTGAACCGCTTTATTAAAATAACCAAAATTCAATGTAAAACAATCAGGCTTGTAATGAGATAAGACGAGTCATGTGAGGACAATGTGAGGTGTAACACAAGCTATGTGAAGACAAAGGGAAATATCACAAGATTATGTTAAAACAATAGAACATGTGATAGAGAGATATTGGAAGTAACATAAGCCATTTGTAGATTAAAAAAACGATGTTTATATAAAAGAGCGTACCTGGATATGTAAAGAAAGAAAATAAACATTTTTTATCTTTATAGATCCAGGTACGCTCTTTTATATAAACTTAATTGTGATGGATTTATTTATTTATTTCAATTCAAAACGCTATGTCCCCCTAGGGACACTTGCGCTAAATGTGCATACAAATATAACAAAGAAAATATTCAACATGGAAAGATACACAGAAAGCGACTTAGAAAGATTCATAAATATTATTTACATATAGAGATAATCTTTGAATTTTATATACAGATACATCATTAAATTTAAAAATATATACATATATATACACATATACACGCATACACCTATATATTGTTTACAACCACAATATATGTCCAATAATATTAATTCGCCTTTTGACTTAAACTATAGTGATGTGTCACATATCCCAAGTATACGTGGCCATGATAGTCATGGTGGGTAGTTAGCTCTACTTTTACTGTAAATACTACACATGTGTGCACATGTAGAAGCAGTTCGACTTTTATACACCTATCCCCCGATTTACACGGTAGATACGTTCCTGAGAAAAACGTGTAAATCGAAAATGAAAAATTTTCGCGAAATTTTTATGCGAAGAAATACAGACACAGTGTGCGTGTGCAGCAAGTCAGCACATATGCTCGGGATTCCTCGTGAGATGTGTACACAGCGCATGTGTTCAATCACAGTAGCATTTAGTATAGTGCGATAAAAACAAAAAAAAAACTTATTTGGAAAACCGTGTAAAAGCGAAAACGTGTAAAACAAGTACCGTGTAAATCGGGGGATAGGTGTACTTACAACTGTGCCTGAACACTGTTTGGTTACTTACACTTACTGGTGGGATTGGACTTTTGTTAGAATATGGGGGCCATTTAAGCATTTTTTTTTTCATCAGAAAAAAAGTGCCTGATGCGGGATTTGTT
>CP092873.1:8236617-8353548 GCA_030710605.1 Cordylochernes scorpioides
TTTTATAGCTCAATATCTGCCCGCAAATAACCTGACCGCTCACATGAGCATTTTAGATCGCCATTTAGTGAAATAAAAATCAACTACGCGTTGATTTAACTTGTTCTGTGATATTAGGCCAAACCATTTTTATTTAGAAAAATAGTAGAATAATTCTTCCTGGAGTGAACTTATACGATAATAACAAGGCGAAGGAAGACGAGTATCTTTATTGGTGCATAAGAGCAAGCTTTCGGGCAAAAGCCCTTCGACTGGCAAGATATAACGACACTATGAGCGATATCGATGGCTGTAGTGAATATATACACATATTAATTTACATAAATATAGAAAAAAGCATGCAAATGAACAATTTAACTATTTGTAAAAAAGTGAGAAGTAAAAATAAAAATAAAAATGAAATAAAAATCCTATAGGGTAATAGAAGAGATGCCAAAACATTAGCTGAAGGAAAGAAATATCAATGAGGCATAATATATGGCTGCAATGGAATATCAAGTTTATAAAAGAGAAATTTATACATAAAGGCCAGGAGAGCTCGATATGCGTCAGGGAGGTCGATTTTTTACAGTTAAATAAAAGGGGAAGTTTAAATAAAGGACAGGATTAAAAATCAATGCAAGCCAAACAGTATGCATTTCGGGCGTTGTATTGGTTCTCGACAGTTGATTTTCTCATGAGAGACCATAATTTAATAACATGTCTAAACCAGGTATCTCCTGGAGATAATCTCTGATTAGAAAGAGTTTCAGTTGAAAGACTCCTCATAACTTTGCCTGACTTAGGAGAGTCTCTGATAATAGACTTATTAGATTTTATTACAGACCCACAAATATAACAGGCTAATGTTCTAGTAAATAATATTTACAAAATGCATTCTTCATTGGGTAAAAATTCATTTGGGGTGAACCCGGCTGTATATTTCTTCTCAATGTATAATTTTCTTACAACATAAACCTTAGATTATTAAAACATTGGATCAGTAAACATGAGGGCAACCATTTCGTTCAATTACATTACTTTATTTTTCATATAACATTTTTGTAAACAAAAAAGGTGATGATGATAAATTCAATGAATATTTACACAATCATAGAAAAATTATATTAAACCTTTATATAAACATAAATATTCTAACTAAATTAAACACCGGCCATTATACATAATTGAATCAAATATTATTTGAGTTAAAAACAGCATATTATTTTACACATGTGCATTTTCAGATAAAAATGCACACGTGTAAAGCCTTATTTTCAGTTAGTTCCGTATATTAAATAGATTGGTAAAGAAATAACAAGAATTTTAAATTCTGGTACATATAACAAGGAATTAAAATTTTTTAACAATAAACAAAATTCAGACATTAATTCTAGAGAAACACTTTATCCAAAATATGCGTTTGGATGCATATAAAGTGTCCATATAATTCCAAAAACCGCTATAAACTAGTACAAATGGAATTAAGGTAATAATAGATAGTTAATAGAAAGAAAGGAGAACGATCTAAAATACACACAGAGGTGTGCGTGTTAATTAATAACAAACAACAACAAAAAATAATTTACAAAAAGCCTTTATTTATTGCTTTTAATTTTAATTGAATTTGAAATATATTAAAGATAATATTATTTATTTACACATATAAGTATATTAAAAATAAAGAAGGCATCTTCTGACCACGAGAACATGTGCTTTTTAGATGGCAGAGCGCCATCTAGTGGAGCAAAAATAAACTAAACGTTTATTTAGCTTGCTCCGTGATATTTGGCCAACCCAATTTCTTGATAAATCAAGAAAAGCCATCCACGAACGCGTTTCGCGCTATTGGCGCTCGTCAGCGTGGAGTAGGCTGTAACCACTGCGACCAAAAAAATCCAATGGCTTCCCGAGAAATCAAGAAATGGGTATTTAAGGCCAAATTTGCGTGAAGACGCTTAACAAATGAAAAAACAATAGAAAAAAAATAAAAGATAAGTGGGTCAAGTGTTGATATTAAAAATAAAGAAGGCATCTCCTGACCACGAGCACATGTGCTTTTTAGATGGCAGAGCGCCATCTAGTGGAGCAAAAATAAACTAAACGTTTATTTAGCTTGCTCCGTGATATTTGGCCAACCCAATTTCTTGATATCAACACCTGACCCACTTATCTTTTATTTTTTTTCTATTATATAAGTATATATAAACAAAAGAACAAATGAAAATGAAACCAAAACGTAAACATTGGCAACCGTCATTTCTCTTTGTCTGAAAGCAACTGTTCTATACTCGATCCTGCGCAGGCGCACACCACGCCCGACGCCATCATGTGTTGCTCGATGGGGTCGTGTTTTCGAGCCGCTCGCCCACTATAATGGATATTTAACTGTGTATTTATATTTATTGTTAAACTATAAGACATGAGAATATTATCCTTGTCCCAAAATCACTTTACTAGGTACCGCTCAACAAGAGCAACCTAGCTTATGATATTTGCAATAATGAATAATATTTGAAGTTATTCACATATTAAAACAAAATGTTAACGCGGGATTCGAACCCGGTTCATGGCTGTCGGGAATCGAGGGTTGTTAAATATCCATTATAGTGGGCGAGCGGCTCGAAAACACGACCCCATCGAGCAACACATGGTGGCGGCGGGCGTGGTGTGCGCAGGATCGAGTATAGAACAGTTGCTTTCAGACAACAAAAAAAATGTCGGTTGCCAATGTTTACGTTTTAGTTTCATTTTCATTTGTTCTTTAGTTTATATATACTTATATGTGTAAATAAATAATATTATCTTTAATATATTTCAAATTCAATTAAAATTAAAAGCAATAAATAAAGGCTTTTTGTAAATTCTATTTTATTTTTGTTATTAATTAACAAGGGTGTTACCCACTCTTTTTTGTTGAGAATATTATTGTGAGATTACTTATAAGAGTAAAAAAATAAAATAAATTCTAATGGAATCTTACTTTGTCATTATGATCAATGCACTAAGGTGGCGTGAAAGTTTCGCATAAAGTGAATGGTTCACGCGGGAGAAATAAATTTTGACTTTAATTAAATAAACATAACATAGATAAAAGCAAAGATTTTTTTATTATCCTATTGTATGATTATATAAGGTCATGGAATCTTGGTTCAAAATAACATTAATAGGTACCGCTCAGCAAGAGCAACCTAGTTAATGATAATTGAAATTGTGGAATAATGGAGGCCACTTCAGGGCGTCGGCTCGGGTGACTGTAAACAAACAAGCCCCTGCTGCGCCCGCCGGAAAATAAAGAGGGAGGGGAGCATCCGTCCTGGCTGACGCTGACCCAGTTGGGTGTTTTCCTCTGTCCTCTTAAGATGTATTAACTAAAGTTAGTTTGAAGGAGACTTTTACCCTCTCCTTTCTGCTATTTAGTGATCTGATTTAAATCCTTGCAACAGCCCACAAAGGAATCATCACTGCGAATTCTTCTACCGAACTCGCATCAGTGTTTTGTGAAACGATTGCCCGACATTTCTTCACAGAAACAGTGAATAATATGTGAAGGTTATCCACATATTAAACAAATTTTAACGCGGGATTCAATCCCGGTTCATGACTGTCGGGAATCGAGCGTGTTACCCTCTCATACACCGACTTTGATGCAAATCTATTAAACAATATGTTAGGTTCAATTTAAATATATATATTAAAACTGTTATTCAGCAAATAGCATTCCAGAGCTTGTCGTTATTTTTGAGTTGAAAGCAAAACAGATTGCATTATAAAATAAACATATTTAATTAAAAATTCAATAATTTGTTATTTAAATTAATATTTATGATTCTTAAAGAGAAAAATTTAATTAATAACAAATAAAATAAGCTTTTGGCTCCATATATCAATTCATAGATTAAATTAATAATCTCGGTAAGTTGGAATATGTCGTGACTAAAAAAATATAGGGGACAAAGTCTGACTGTCACTTCTAAGTGGTGAATAGCCAATCAACGACAGAAGCTCTTTTTACCCATCATGGGAGACTTAAGGACTAAATATTATCATATTGAGATGACTTAACACTTTAAAATTTGAAATGTTGACAATTGCGGTATTATGTTGACACAAAATTATTGAAATTACTTACCGGAATTTTTTTTTTCACATGCGGTATAAGTCATTTATTTAATTATGTGTCAACTTTCAAATTTGTAGTTATAATTTTTTTTAAAGGGGCATACTTTAAGTTTTATAATTCAGTTTAATGAAACGAATGAAACGAAATGTTTAAACATCTATAATATTCTCTCTCTCTCTCTCTCTTGATATAACCCTAACTCATGGAGCCATGTACCAAAGTCACCAACTATCCTGGTTGCACGTCTAATGGTGGGCATCCAGTTTATCGATGTCACCAGGCTGGTTTGTTATTGGGAATGTTATGCAGATCTTCAGGGGTAAATATATATGGTAATTTAAACCAACAACCCCATATTGTATATAACTTATAACAAGATTTTCATGTTGTATAATAGAAACACCTCTGTAAATGATTATACGCATGATTGACATGTGTGTTTACATCATCATGTGTATTGTACTTTATACAAACTGAGGATAAATAAATAAAACTCTGTAATAGATTGAGAGTTGAGCTAAAGCAGAGATCGAGCATATAGCAGTCACAAAACAACAAGGTCTAAAGATAGATTGGAAACTGTCAGGATGGCGCCAATGTCCAATTTCGCCAGACGATCCACCCTCTTCACATCTGGTGAAATGCAATGCTCCCTTTCTCAGAAAAGGTATATAAAGCCCCCGTCTTTAGCCAAAAATACAGTTACTTCACCATCTGCGTGAGCCCTCGTCGGTTGTACCCCAGGTCCACCTCATCGACCATGTAGCCCAGTAAGAACTCTTCTATCTCCATCATTCGCTCCTAGCTCAACTTTTATCTGTTCACGGAACTTTCTTAGTGCAACTGTGTCTTCTTTTTTGTGTATGGATATTCCCAAGCTTTCCACTCTGCCTCGACCACGACTGCCGGTACTCTGTGAGAACTGTTAAAGGTCTTACAAGGTGCAGAGAGGTACTGGAAAACTCCTTATCCTGACTGTTTCTCTCGGTCAACACAGTATAGCGAGAGTTGACAGGGACTCACACCACGGTTTAAGTCGACTGGATACCTCATCACATTTTTAGTCGACAGGATTCTACAAGAGGCTACCAGATTTCATCACATATACTTATTCATAGCTATAACATTAAATGAATCAAAAACTCCCAATTTAACACACACAGTCACACCTACCTCCGTTGAGAGACCACTTTTGTGAGAAAGCAGGATGGCTTTTAGATTAAAATTGACCATTTTTTAAACATCATTTTTATCCTTCTGCAATTAAAAAACCTCTAATTTTTATAGTATCCCATTATATTTATAAAAATCTTTATATTATGAATGTATAGTAATTCTGATATACCTTGTAGCATGAGAATTCGTTTAAATATAAGATATGATTAGTAAAAAGATTTGAAATTTGGAAGCATTTTAAAACAAGTTTTGGCGATTTTATAAATGAATTTTTAATGAAATTCTCAATCTCAAATTAGAAAGTAATTTATTTTTATATAATTAAGGAAGGTTAAAAAAGCTTGTTTACAACCTTGGGTAGTTGAGTTCTGCGCTTGAAGAACCTGGGTTAAAAATATATCTCTTATTTACAAGAAATTGTGTTGAAATTAATAATGACGGCCAGCTCCACGTCTAGCTCCTCTTACCACTCCATAGTTTGAGGGCTGATAACCATAAGTTCCATAGGAATAGGGGTTGTAGGACTTATAGGATGGAGCGTAGTAATATTGCTGAACAGGCGCATAGGTAGTATATGGAGCATATCTGGGAATATATCCACGGGTTCTCTGACCACCACGTCCTTTGTTCTGAGATGTGTGGCGGGGAGGATGAGCAGCGCTGACAGCCACCTGGGTCGACCCAATGGTCTGGGTTGTCTCCTTGCAAGCCTCATCTCGCTTTTCCCTACTCTCGAAGGATAGAAAGCAGAAATCCTTACCTGTTGGCTTCTCAAGACGTCCAGGATTTCCATATTTTGAGAAATGGTTCTTGATTTCATCCTCAGTTAGAGATCCAATATCACGAATGTAAATCTTGTAGTTTGTCTTCTGGGGAAGAGATGCCTGAATATCGATTTTAATGTCTTTTACGTTATGCTCAGTTACTTGAAGTACCTTCTCGTTAGAATCTTTTTGGGCATAAAGGACGAAGGCAAAGCGATTGGGTTTTCCATTTTTCGATTTCTCCTTGATTGTGACTTCCTTGACTTCACCATATTGTGATAAATAATCTTCTAGGTCTTTCTGGGTAATGGAGGCATCAACCCCACCAATGAATAGTGTCTGAACATTTTGAGTTTGTTCAGTATTCTTAGCTTTGTCTTCCTCTTGTGACTGAACTTGTTGGTTTTGTTCATAATCCATAGTCATATTTACCTCGCCCTGAATTTTTGCTGTGAAACTAGTTCAGATGTTTGTTGTTCCTGCATCGTCTGTTCTTCTACTCTCTGCTGCTGAGGTTCCTGAATGCTTGATTCCATTTTTTTAATTAATAAATTGAATTTATATTTTTAAAATGTAAATGTCAATTTTAAATTGGTATGCTTAAGATAAAATATAAATTCAAAAGCACAAAAATATTGTCATTAAAAATATAAAGAAATTAAATCTGTTATTATTTTATTTTTTCACTGAATTTAGTAGGAATAAATTAATATTCTTTAAAATATCGATTTTTTAAATTAATATTTATTTTTAATCCACCTATATATATAACTATTTGTTGGCTATTCATGTCCTATTACGTAAATAATATGGCTGAAATTTTAACAGAATTGAATTGAATCTGGAAAAATTTAGGGTCAAAGTTTCATGTGTCTATCTCGAATATCCTTGGAGTTATTTACAAATTTGCCAATTTCACTCCCAACCAGCGCCCCACTGCGGTAGGAATAAGTTTCGGTTTTGGCCGCCCCTTGCGGAAACTGAGAGAATTACATCAAGGACGTGTGCAGTAACCGAAGTCTGAGATTGGTTTCGGTTCTGGCAAGAAGTCTGCTGTTCCTTTAACCCTCGAGCGCGCGCGCTAAAAATGTAACGTACTTGCGCGCGCTGGGTGAAATATACCCGATATTATAATTATATATTCTGAAGATAAATATTATATGAGGAAAAACATAACCTTTTCTATTTCAAAGTAACAACATTTTATTTTCAAAAAAGGCAATTATTAAAAGACAAGAAAATTTATTAATACAATTTTCAAATATCGATGTAAAACTTCACATTTTTTTATTTTTAAGGCAACATTTTATAGTTCATAAAATTATTTGATGATACATGGTCTAAAAATTTACAATCGATTATTTTAGAATAATTTATATTTATGCTATTTTCTAATTTTGTTGTCAACTTCTGAATTGTATTACTATATTTTAGAGAATGTGCTCTTGACATTAATTTTTGTTTGTATTATATAATACAAACAAACCTAAAGTGATTTATTTCAAGAATTATTCGTAGGACAAACATTCACTTGGGAAGATTCTGGGTGAAACTGGATCATGATTTATAAATGTAACAAATAGTATTTTAATAAAAACAACATTTAAAAAAATACATATGCACTCGTGGGAAAATTCTCTCGAGTAATACCTGAGCGTTCCCCTGGTCATTCGGCAAGTTATTTCATAAATAGCTATATATAATACAACTGTGGAATAATGGAGATCCATTATTCCGGACGGCTCGGGTGACAGTAAACAAACAAGCCCCGGCGACGCCAGCCGCCAACAAAGGACTAGAACACGGCCTGGTCTTCTACCGACCAGTTGGGTGTTTTCCTCTGTCCTCTTAATATGTATTAAATAAAGTTAGTTAGAACGAGACTTTTACCCTCTCCTTTCTGCTATTTAGTGATCTTATTTAAATCCTTGCAACAGCCCACAAAAAGAATCATCACTGCGAATTCTTCTACCGAACTCGCATCAGTGTTTTGTGAAACGACTACCCGACATTTCTTCACAATAACAGAACCTCCATCAGAGGACACTCACGTTAAAGGACACCTCTCTATAAAGGATAGTTTTCATTGCCAAAATTACTATTTTTACTATTTAGCAACTCTCCGGTAAAAGAACACCTCTCCCTAAAGGGCATTTTGGCTCTGCAATTAGGTGTTGTCCTTTACAAAGAGGTAGTTCTACTGTAACACATGCGCAAGGATTGTTCTTTTACCAAAAAATGATAAAACATAATCAAAAATAAATATTATACCTGATGAATATACGGGTTATAAATCGTTCATATTTTCGAAGAAATATTTACGCTATTTAGAAATACAAAATTAATGGCTGTATATATATATAAATTACAGGTATTACTAAACAGACACATTTCAATTGTCCCAATTTGGGTAATTGAGGAGAAATTCTCGGTTTGACAGCAAAATATTTATTTCAGAGAAGCAGCTGATCCCATAAACTTCAAATGCTTTATTATTATTTGGTTCACATATAAAAAATAGAGATTATAATAAAGCTTGTGATAAATTCCATGGTGGTGGTGTCATGTCCATTGAGCAGATCTGATCAGTCCACGCACCCTAAACGCAGTAGCAAGAACCGTTAATTCCTGATTCTGTTGCTCGATGGAAAGGGGGTGTTAAAAGTCGTAACATACAATATGTAAATATATTTTGAATGTATGACTAGAAATGTAGATTTTTTTTATTGAATGTGTGAATTATTATTATGTAAATTTTCCTTTGTATATAACTTAGCCGTGTTGTTAAAATAAAGAGTTTCTTAGAAGCACGAGAGCTTTGTGTGTGTAGTCGTTGGCTTCTGTCTTCGTTATTTTTTCATTTCTTGCGTGATCACCCAAAGGCAGTCCAATCTATATCAAGACTTCAGGTCGGAGTCTTACTTGTTGGGAAGAGAGTTACTTCAATCCTCGCGTAATCTCAAAATTTATTGGCGTCCCCGGGCGGGCTGCCTAGGCTGGTCAGGTAGAAGAAGCTCGAGCTCAAGGGAACAGAAGAAGCTCAAACTTAAGGGAACAGAAGAAGCTCGAGCTCAAGGGAACAGAAGAAGCTCAAACTTAAGGGAACAGAAGAAGCTCAAACTCAAGGGAACAGAAGAAGCTCAAACTTAAGGGAACAGAAGAAGCTCAAACTCAAGGGAACAGAATAAGCTCAAGCTTAAGGGAACAGAATAAGCTCAAGCTCAAGGGAACAGAAGAAGCTCAGGCTTAAGGGAACAGAAGAAGCTCAGGCTTAAGGGAACAGAGGAAGCTCAAGCTCAAGGGAACAGAAGAAGCTCAAGCTCAAGGGAGCAGAAGAAGCTCAAGGGAAAAGAAGCTAAAGAAGCTCAAGGGAAAAGAAGCCAAAGAAGCTAAAGTAAATCTGGGAAGACAAAACTGCAACTAGCGGGGCTAAGATGGAGGAAGTGAACAAGAGACGTCGTAGGGGGGCAAGAGGTAACTTTACAAAGTTAATTAATGACTTGAATATCGAGCTAAAAGAGCCTTCAATAGATATTATAAGGGTGGATGCAAAATTCGATAGGATAGAGATTCTCTATGCAGAACTTACGAATTTAAACGAACTATGCCAGTCAGTCATATTCGCCAAAGATGAAGTTACTGACGAAGAAGTCGATAGGGAAATTCAGGAATGTGAAAAATACACCCAGGAGAGATTTATTATGGAGCGAAGAGTTAGGGCTTCGCGTGAGCAAACAAAAGGTGATGCTAACTCAACCGTTAGTGGGGAAACTAAGTTAAATATAAAGCTACCAGAGTTGCAGTTGAAGGCATATGATGGCGCTCTGGAGAACTGGTTGGCTTGGTGGGCGCAGTTTTCTAAGATACATGATAATGAATACTTGACCAACAGCGACAAATTTTTGTATCTAAGACAAGCCCTTGTGCATAATACCGAAGCCTACCGAGTAGTAGTGGGTTATCCTGTTACAGGGGAGAATTATAGTTTGGCTATACAGTCCCTCCAGGAACGGTTTGGTGATACAAATATGTTAATAGAACTCTATGTGAGACAGCTGTTGAATTTGGTTATTGCTAACGTCAGAAGGGAAAATAAAAATTTAAATAATTTATATGACGAACTAACAAGTCACTTAAGATCGCTGGAAACCCTTGGGATAGATCCTCAGACCTCTGGTATTTTTTTGTACCCTCTGGTGGAATCATCTTTACCAGCGGAAATTTTAAAAATATGGCAGCGACATCCTGCTGCAGGTTATGGCCAAGAGAAGAGTAAGATGGAAAATACGCTGGATAGGACTAGGGCGATACCAGAGAGGTTGGAGGCATTGATGGACTTTCTGAGAGCGGAGGTAAAAAGTGCTCAGAGGCTGAAATTTATAGAGAAAGGGTTTAAATTCGAAGAGCCTCTTAAGAAGTCATGTAATGTAGGGCCAAAGAGATGGAATAGGTTTAAACCTACCACAGTGTCTGGTTTGTTTGGTGCCCAGACTACAAAGAAATGTTGTTTTTGCGATAGAAGCAATCATGAGAGTCACCAATGCCACTTTATTATGGGAATGCCATCAAGGGAAAGGAATGAAAAAATTAAGAATGCCCGGCTTTGTTTCAGGTGTTTACGAAGAGGACACTTTGCAGAGAGGTGTGGAGTGACCCTTAAGTGTAGGAATTGTGGCAGGGACCACCTGGATATTTTCTGTAAAGGGAATTCTTCGCGAGGGATGGTTGACCAGGATAAGAGAGAAAACTTAAGGGAAGATATGCCTGAGCCGGTAGCGTCTCTTTCAAATCAAGCCTGTGGGATCAAGTTTTGTTGATGACGACTGTGGCTCTATTGAGAGGTAAAAATGCTTCGAAAAATGTAAGAGTCATTTTTGACAGCGGAAGCCAATACTCGTATGTGAGGCAATCTCTGGTTAGGTATCTGGGACTAGAAAAACTGGGGGAAACAACGATTGCTAAGAGTCTGTTTGGCGGTACAATAATAGCAGAAGAAAAGCATGGAAGGTATATTTTGGTCTTGGAGGAATTAAGAAATAGAGGAGAACGGATACAGATTGAGGCTCTAGGCCAGCATAAAATTTGCGAGAATATACCTCCTTTGCCGAGAGGTGACTGGTATAAGGAACTGAGTACGAGGGGAATAAGCATTCCTTCTGAGAATTTTAAAAGAAAAGATGTTGATGTCCTGATCGGTGCTAACTATTTGGGCTTGCTTCTGACGGGAAGGATCGAACAACTGGATACAAGCTTGACCGCTGTGCAGACAAGGTTGGGCTGGACGCTTATGGGAAAATCTCCGGCGGTGTATAAGGAGGATAAGGTCCAAATTGCATTGAATGTAATGGTTGCAGGGGGTAACTTGAGGGACCTTTGGGAGCTGGATGTCTTGGGAATCCAAGATCCCATCGAGGCTGTCTCAAAAAAGAGAAGGGAAACTGAACAAGAGGAACATTTCATAAAAAATATAAGGAGGGATGGGGATCAACGATATTCAGTCGCGTTACCATGGAAATGTGAAAGAGATAATATACCCTCGAATTTAGAAATAGCGCAGAGGAGATTGGAAGCATGCACTAGTAAATTAAGGAAGGAGAGGAAGATTGTTGAGTATTCAACTATTCTTCAAGAATGGGAGCAGGAGGGCCTAATTGAGAGGATAGAGGAGACTGGGCCTCAGGGGAAGGGCCATTATTTGCCGCATAGGCCGGTGTTCAGGGCTGAGAGTAGGACGACACCTCTCCGTCCTGTTTTCGATGCTTCCTGCAAGTCGTATAATGGTCTTTCTCTGAATGACTATCTAGAAAAGGGACTTAACCTTTTGGAAAAAATACCTGAAATATTGATTAGGTTTAGGGAGAGGGGTATTGGCGTTCTAGCCGATATTCGAAAGGCGTTTCAGATGATTTCAGTGCAGCTTCAAGACCAGGATTTTCTTCGTTTCCTCTGGTGGGATCAAACTGACCCTATGAAGGTAACCGTTTTAAGACATAAACGCGTGGTATTTGGGCTTAACTGTAGTCCATTCATCTTGGGTGCCGTTATTGGTCATCATCTGAATTCTGTACAAGGTCCGGCAGCTGAAATCGCAAAGATTATGGCGAGATCCTTTTATGTGGATAATTTGGTAACATCCCTCTCGTCTCGGGAGGAAGTCCTACAATTCCAGAATACAGCTGTCAATATCATGGAAATGGCAAAAATGGACTTGCGTGAGTGGGAATTTAATTTACCAGTGAGTAATTCAAAGGAGGAAAAAGGAACTACTACCAAGGTGTTGGGACTTGTGTGGGACAAGGTGGAAGATGTGCTTAAGTGTGATGTTTCTATTGAAAGGGATCTCCCCCGAAGACTAACCAAGAGGATTGTTCTTTCTAAGATTCAGCAAGTTTTTGATCCTTTGGGAGTTTACAGTCCTATATTTTTGCCTCCTAAACTATTATTACAAAGGTCCTGGGAGTTGGGGATTGGATGGGATTCTCAATTACCCGAAGATATGGATCGGGAGTTTAGAACCTGGTACTCCCAAATTGGGCTATTAAGTGAAATCAAAATTCCCAGGCATATTTGGTTTGATCAAACTAATAAGAATGAAATACACGTCTTCTGCGATGCCAGTAGATCAGCTTATGCAGCTGTGGCATATATGAGAAGTGAAGTGCAAGGGAGAGTACATTTGTCTCTACTTTGGAGCAAATCTAGGCTTGCGCCAACCAGGAGGGTAACCATTCCTCGGTTAGAACTTTTGGCCTACATTTTGGGAGCTAGGCTTGTTGGGTCTATTTCGACTGCCTTAACAGAGAGTTGTCCTGTTACATTGTGGACTGATTCCTCAACCGTTATAGCCTGGCTAGGGAGAAAAAATGAGTGGAATGTGTTTGTAAGAAACCGAGTAAAGGAAATACGAGACACTGTCAATAATGAGAACTGGAGGTTTGTTTACGGAAAATTAAATCCAGCGGATCTGCCTTCTCGAGGATGCTCTATCGTACAATTTATCTCGACCAACTGGTGGGAGGGTCCTGAAGGGCTCAAAGGGAAAAAGGAGAGTTGGCCTAATTTTGAACCAACTATTGATGAGGAAGAGATCCTCAAAGAAAAAAGAAAAACCTTTCAGGCCCACACCACTCTCGTCGTCAAGGAAAATCGATGGTTCCTAGATAGAAGATCCAGGTACAGCCTAAACATTAAGATTATGGCTTGGGTTTTAAGATTCTCGGACAATGCGAGAAGAATACCCGCTGAAAAGGGAAGTTTGAAAGTATAGAGTTGGAAAGGGCTGAAAGGAAACTGTTGAGGTTGATTCAACACGAGATTTTCCCGGGAGAACAGGCTCCGCGAAATGGATTAAAGACTATTAAATCCGTCGAAGGTTTGTGGTGCGTTGAGACGAAACTGCTACATGGACAAGATCCAGAAGTGTTTAAGCGACCTATTTTACTACCTCGTGATCATCCTTTGGTAGAACAGATGGTTCGTGAAATACACCAACAAAATGGGCATGGAGGAGCCCAATTCATTCTTTCACGATTGAGAGAGAAATTCTGGATCATTGGTGGTCGCAGATTGATTAAACAAATAATTGGAAAATGTGTAATATGTAGGAGGTATAATCAGAGACCTGTATGGACTCCTGGCGCAGCTTTACCAACTGATAGAATAGGGTTAGGCAAACCCTTTGAGGTGACAGGTGTGGATCTGTTGGGACCGCTACATCTTAAAGGTGGCAGCAAGGTTTGGGTGGCCTTGTTTACTTGCGCGGTTTATAGAGCTGTTCACCTAGAGATTGTGAGAACATTAGAGACAAACACTTTTTTGTTAGCTCTAAAAAGATTCATTTGTCGGCGTGGACGTCCCGGAAAAATATATAGTGATAACGGGACAAATTTCTCAAAAACAAACGAATTACTTAAACGCTTGGATTGGGGGGGAGATTGAAAGGGAATCGAGTGTGAAAAGAATTCAATGGATTTTTATCCCTTCCTCAGCGCCATGGTGGGGGGGTTTTTGGGAGAGATTGGTAAGGGTTGTAAAAGGGTTATTGGTTCGTATGCTTGGATTCAGTAAATTGAATTATGTGCAACTTGAGACTGCTTTATGTGAGGTAGAGAGTATTATCAACAATAGAGCTCTTTCGTATATATCGGAGGATGACCTAGACCTCATCCCCTTGACCCCTCAAATGTTTCTGCAGACTAACGAAAACAATGAGTTTCCGGAGCAGGAAAAAATAAGAGTGAATTCTTTCACCAGAAAATACAAAATTTTGAGTAAACTAAATGAAGAACTTAAACAGAGATTCCGCAAGGAATACTTGGGAGTACTGATGCAACGGGCCGAAAATAAAAGGGAGCGATGCATAAAAGAAGGGGATTTGGTCCTTATAGGCCAGGACAACACTAAAAGGATTCTCTGGCCTGTTGGAAGAATAATAAAACTTTACTTAGGAAAAGATGGGGGTGAACAGGGTTGCCAAAGTCAAGACATCAACAGGCGAATGGCTACGCCCTGTACAAAGACTGTTTCCCCTTGAAATTTCCTCTGAGGAAACTCCTGAAAGGACCTCTGGGGATAAAGGAAGGGAAAAACCTCTAACGATCAAAACAAGATCCGGACGTGAAGTCCGCAAACCAATAAGGTTTTGCACCTGATGTTTTGAATCGGTGAGAAAAGGGAAAGTACATTTTCTGGTTTTTCTTTCTTGTTTTACAAAAAAGAAAGGTGGGGGTATGTTAAAAGTCGTAACATACAATATGTAAATATATTTTGAATGTATGACTAGAAATGTAGATTTTTTTTATTGAATGTGTGAATTATTATTATGTAAATTTTCCTTTGTATATAACTTAGCCGTGTTGTTAAAATAAAGAGTTTCTTAGAAGCACGAGAGCTTTGTGTGTGTAGTCGTTGGCTTCTGTCTTCGTTATTTTTTCATTTCTTGCGTGATCACCCAAAGGCAGTCCAATCTATATCAAGACTTCAGGTCGGAGTCTTACTTGTTGGGAGAGAGTTACTTCAATCCTCGCGTAATCTCAACAGGGGGGATGGGGTACCATTGCCCTGTTAGTCAGCTACATTTCAGAGTTCCCTGTTCACGGTTACCGTAGCGGGTCGGGGCTCACGACACCGTACTAAAGGGCAGTCCCTTACTTGTGCTGCTTCTCCCGCCCGCCACGTAGAGGAGGACTTCTGGACGGGAAGATCCATGGTAAGTATATTTAATGATAAGGTTATGATTTTTTTTTTCATTCTTCCAATATGATGCATTGGAGGGTTGTATGGAGTTATATTTTTTTGATTGAAAAAAAATCCATAGTGTGAGGTGAATTGTGAGTGTAATAACTCAGAAATATGAAGAGAGAATCGATAGAAATATTTTGGAAATGAAAAAGTTTCAAGATTGATCCATAAAGGATATTATGTCGAGAAAATAAAAGCGGAAAACAAAGAACTCTGCACAAGATTGCAGAAAATATGAGAGACAGAAATATTGCGAATTAATTTTGAGACAGAAGACCTGCATAATTGCAGTTGAATTTATAAATTAATTATTATTGTTATGTACTCTTCTACCTAATATTCAATAATATTAGGCAGTGTAGTCTTTCATTAAAAGAGATTGTATGCTACTGAAAAGTTATATATTTCATAATATTTTATTATTACAGAATTATCATAAGAACTAAAAACATCTCACGCTATATATTGATTACATCACACAACAACAACCAAGTCCTTGGTCAAAACCATATATACATATTATATATTACAATTATTAAACTTTTTTTTTTTGCATTAAAGGGATATATGGATCTCCTGATTATGTAATGGGAAATTTTAGCGGCGTGAGAGCGGTTAGACCTTTTAGGTTTAATAATTCTTATAATTTTCCTTCGCATATGTATGATATGTTAAAGTTCTACACTTTATTATTTAGCTTAAGATAACTGGCTGTCTATCTAGACCCGTTCATAGAAGGGGCCTAATGTTCTAATAGTTATTATTCTCAGTTTTATATACTTTTTACTTAAGGAAAAAAATAGGGGACAAAGTCTGACTGCCATGTGGTGGATAGCCAACCTACGACAGCAGCTCTCCATCATGGAGTCTTGTGGACTAAATATTTATATAAATGGGATTACTTGACACTTTAAAATTGAAATGTTGACAATTGCAGTTGTATATACTATGTTGATACAAAATTATTGAAATTACTTACCAGAAAAAAAATTTCTTTTTTTTTACATGCGGTATAAGTCATTTATTTAATTATGTGTCAACTTTCAAAATTGTAGTTAGACATTTTTAAAAAGGGGCATACTTTAAGTTTTATAATTCAGTTTAATGAAATGAAGAAAACTAAATGTTTAAACATCTATAATATTCTCTCTCTCTCTCTCTCTCTTGATATAACCCTATATATAACTCATGGAGCCATGTACCAAAGTCACCAACTATCCTGGTTGCACGTCTAATGGTGGACATCCAGTTTATCGATGTCACCAGGCTGGTTTGTTATTGGGAATGTTCTGCAGGTATTCAGGAATAAATATACTTATTCCTAGCTATAATATTAAATGAATCAAAAAATCCCAACTTAACATACATGGTCACCTACGTTGAGAGACCACTTCTGTGAAAAAGCTAGATGGCTTTTAGATTAACATTAACCATTTTTATCCCTCGTCAATAAAAGCCTCTAATTTGTATAGTATCCCTTTATATCGAAAAAGCCTTTATATTATGAATGTATAGTTATTTTATAGAGCATGAGAATTCATTTAGGGATAGGATATGATTAACAAAAATATTTGAAATTTGGAAGCATTTTAAAACAATTTTGTCGATTTTATAAATAAATGAAATTCTCAATTTATATTATAAAGTGAAATTTATTTTTGTATAATTAACGAAGGATAAAAAGTTTGTTTACAACCATGGGTAGTTTAGTTCTGCGCTTGAAGAACCTGGATTAAAATTATATTTATTATTTACAAAAAAATTGTCTTGAAATTAATAATGACGGCCAGCTCCACGTCTAGCTCCTCTTACCACTCTATAGTTTGAGGGCTGATAACCATAGGTTCCATAGGAATAGGGGTAGTAGGACTCATAGGATGGAGCGTAGTAATTTTGCTGAGCAGGCGCATAGGTAGTATATGGAGCATATCTGGGAATATATCCACGGGTTCTCTGACCACCACGTCCTTTGTTCTGAGATATGTGGCGGGGAGGATGAGCAGCGCTGACAGCCACCTGGGTCGACCCAATGGTCTGGATGCCTCCTTGCAAGCCTCATCTCGCTTTTCTCTACTCTCGAAGGATAGAAAGCAGTAATCCTTACCTGTTGGCTTCTCAAGACGCCCAGGATTTCCATATTTAAGAAATGATTCTTGATTTCATCCTCAGTTAGAGATCCAATGTTACGAATGTAAATCTTGTAGTTTGTCTTCTGGGGAAGGGATGCCTGAATATCGATTTTTACGTCTTTTACTTTATGCTCAGTTACTTGAAGAACTTTCTCGTTAGAATCTTTTTGGGCATAAAGGACGAAGGCAAAGCGATTGGGTTTTCCATTCTTTGATTTCTCCTTGATTGTGACTTCCTTGACTTCACCATGTTAGATCCGTTCAGTGGTTTTAGCTCAGTGATTGCGCCCAGATTTATACATGAAGGAACATTCTTAGCGTTCTATTTAAGAACAATCCTATTCTAATGCCGACTAGCTCAATGGTTAAACCTAGATACATGCATGAAGGAAACATGTCTCACACCAAGAATACATATCTGTTTTATAATTTGATTGAGGATAAAACACTACAAATACGCTTAAAAATACTAAACATCAAGTTTTATTCAATTCGTATAATTTACAACATTTCATTTCAAGGACAACTTTGCATGGACAAGGAATAATTTATTTAAGCATCTCAAACAAGAATGGATTTTTGTTTCCTTTTACCTATTAAAACATGGATATGTCTTTCTCATCATACAAACACGCCGTAGTTGGTAAAAACATGCTAGCTAAACATAGTGGAACATGAAGACTTCATGTTATGGACAAAATATGAATTTTTCGGGTCTACCAAAATTTGTTATCTGCCATGGTTATTACCATGCTTTTATATGGACCTCTTTATGTCAAAATTTAAGTTGACTTACCAGGCATCTTGACTACATACCTCTCTCAAGGCCCCCCATGGGCCCAGAACGTCCCGTTTGTCCCTCCTCTCCTGATAAGAATTCGATCTGCTCCCGCTGAAGGCTTGCTCAAGACTGGCGTTGTTTTTTTAACAGCGCCCCCAATGTAAATAATTTCTTACAGAGTAATAAAACTTGAACATAAAAATTCTCGGAATATTAAAAAATAATAATATTATTATTTTTTAAAAGATAAATCATGGAATAAAAAATAATATTTTTATTATTTTTTTTAAAGATAAATTATGAAATAATAAATATACATGCTCAACTTATGAGAAATCAATTTAGAATAAAATAAATATTAACGAAAATTTAAATTTATCTTTCTTATCGAGAGATAATTTAGATTAGTAATGAAATCAAATAAAATCTAAGATGCTTGCCCCTCTGAGAAATTTATATAATAATTTCTTCTTTAAGAAATTCTAAAAATACTAAATATGCCCAATCTATCTGAATGTGATGTCATAAGTTATATACAAAAATTAAAAGAAGGAAGAAAAAAAAAAAGAAAAAGGAGGTGAAGAGATGGCCTGGTTTAACAAAGAAGAATGCTCGAAGTTCTTTTCTTTCTTGTCGAGGCAGCTTCTCATTGTCCACCAGCTTTCCATTTACACTGTGGGTGAACTTTAAGGCATAGGTGTCATCTCCAGCCTTCTGGTGTAGATCCTGCGCTGGACCTCTCTGCAATGGGTTCCAGGATCCTTGGGCAGGACTCGCGTCATCTCCACCTTTCTGGACTTTAAAGGCATAGGGTCATCTCCAGCCTTCTGGTGTAGATCCTCCGCTGGACCTCTCTGCAATGGGTTCCAGGATCCTTGGGCAGGGCTCGTGTCATCTCCACCTTTCTGGACTTTAAAGGCATAGGTATCATCTCCAGCCTTCTGGTGTAGATCCTGCGCTGGACCTCTCTGCAATGGGTTCCAGGATCCTTGGGCAGGGGCTCGTGTCATCTCCACCTTTCTGGACTTTAAAGGCATAGGTATCATCTCCAGCCTTCTGGTGTAGATCCTGCGCTGGACCTCTCTGCAATGGGTTCCAGGATCCTTGGGCAGGGCTCGTGTCATCTCCACCTTTCTGGACTTTAAAGGCATAGGTATCATCTCCAGCCTTCTGGTGTAGATCCTGCGCTGGACCTCTCTGCAATGGGTTCCAGGATCCTTGGGCAGGACTCGCGTCATCTCCACCTTTCTGGACTTTAAAGGCATAGGTATCATCTCCAGCCTTCTGGTGTAGATCCTGCGCTGGACCTCTCTGCAATGGGTTCCAGGATCCTTGGGCAGGGCTCGTGTCATCTCCACCTTTCTGGACTTTAAAGGCATAGGTATCATCTCCAGCCTTCTGGTGTAGATCCTGCGCTGAACCTCTCTGCAATGGGTTCCAGGATCCTTGGGCAGGACTCGCGTCATCTCCACCTTTCTGGACTTTAAAGGCATAGGTATCATCTCCAGCCTTCTGGTGTAGATCCTGCGCTGGACCTCTCTGCAATGGGTTCCAGGATCCTTGGGCAGGGCTCGTGTCATCTCCACCTTTCTGGACTTTAAAGGCATAGGTATCATCTCCAGCCTTCTGGTGTAGATCCTGCGCTGGGTAATGGAGGCATCAACCCCGCCAATGAATAGTGTCTGAACATTTTGAGTTTGTTCAGTATTCTTAGGTTTGTCTTCATCCTGTGACTGAACTTGTTGATTTTGTTCATAATCCATAGATTTATTTTCCTCGTCCTGAATTTCTTGCTGGGAAACTAGTTCAGATGTTTGCTGTTCCTGCATCGTCTGTTCTTCTACCATCTGCTGCTGAGGTTCCTGAATGCTTGATTCCATTTTTTTAAATAATAAATTGAATCTTATTTATTTATGTATATGTCAATTTTCAATTGGTATATGCTTAAGATAAAATATAAATTCAAATGCACAAAAATATTATCATTAAAAAAATAATGAAATTAAATCTGTTATTATTTTATTTTTTCTATGATTTTAGTAGGAATAAATTAATATTCTCTAAAATATATTTATTTTTAAATTAAAATATGTATTTAATATATATTATGATGCATTAGCGCGCCATCTGTTATGAAATTTCGAAACTATTATAGACACGTATGATTCTTTTAAAAATTAAGGGCAGTAGAAATTGTTTAATTTTTAAAATAATCATACGCGTCTATAATAGTTTCGAAATTTAATATATATATTAAAATCAAGAAAGGCATATCCTGACCCTTTTTATATTATTTTTTCACATATATATATATATATATGTCGTAACTGTCGTGGTTGAATGGAAGGGCGCAGCCGTTGTGCGTGTAAGCTTTGAAAAAGAACTTGTTCCACACTCGTGAGCGCGCGCAGCGTGCCGTAGCATTCGCCAGCGCGCTGGCTCCCACGTTTATTTTGTACAGTGTATTTATAGATAGGTGAATTTGTATTTACATTTTAACATACTTATTATGGCGAAAATAAATTATATCTCTTTGGCATTAGGCAAATTATGACATATATGTATATATACAGCTTTATATATATATATATATATATAAACGTATATATGTTTGTCGGCTATACACGTCTTCAATACGTAACTAATATGGCTGATATATTTTAACAGTATATAGAGTTGAATCCGAAAAACTTAAAGTCAAAATTTCAGGTCCCTATATCTCGAATATCCTTGGAGTTATTTACAAATTTGCCAATTTCACTCGCAACCAGCGCCCCACTGCGGCACTGAGATAGGTTTCGGTTTTGGCAGGAAGCTTCTTTCGAGACAAGAGTGTTGAATAATACAATTTTCAAATATAGCTGTAAAACCTTACATTTTTATTTTTATATTTTAAGGCAACATTTTAAAGTTTACACCAAAATTACCTCATGTTGCAAGGTTTAAAAGGTTACTATTGATTATTTTAGAATATTTATTTATGATATTTTCCAAATTCGTTTATCAAATTCAGAATTCTATTACAAAATTTTAGAATGCTTGACACCAATTTTTTGTTTGTTTTATATACTAAAAAGTTTAATTCTATTGACGTTATGTGGCGCTGAGTTTTTTGTTGACACACTTTAAAATGTTATCATACCTTGATAAAGGTTGGCATTTAGCCAACTGAAATATTGGTAAAATAAATGATATTTTGATCCAATATTTGCCTTTTTTTTAAATACTATAAAGTGTTTTATTTTAAGCATTATTCGTAGGGCAAACATAAACTTGAGGAAATATCGGGTAAAGTTGAATCATAATTTACAATTGTAACGAATAGTATTTGAATATAACAAAACTCAACTCATTTTACTCACTACCAATCTCTAAGTAGCTCCTTCACGACGGAGGACTACTTACTATCAAACCTTCCTTTGAAAATTAAACGGTTTATAGAGAGCTCGTCAAAGGATTCTATGGCTATTTTTCCCCGAGGATATCACGGGATTTTGGAACAGCGACCCTTTAAATGGCTACTTCTGCAATGCCGTCATCCAAGACAATTTGGTCCACTATCTATTCCATTGCCCATTTCTACAGGAAAAGAGACTGGAAATTCGCGAAATTTCGGGGCTAACTCACTATAACGAACAACATGTATATAAAATTTTTACTACTCTCCTGCTGGATAAAACATTTGTTTATAAATATTTAAAAATTTTCAAGGCGATTGACAAAATGAGGGAAGAAGTGCTCAACTCCACAGACAACGGCTGATTGCTCCCCCGTCCCCTCTAAATTGCTTTTCCTCCTCACTCATGTACATATATAACCTTTTAGGGGAATCCCCTTGTAAGACAATAGTGTCTTAATAAAGGTTTTTGTTGTTGTATTTGAATGTAAAAAATAAGATTTCTTTTTTATACATACGCACTCGGGTAAAAATGATCTGGGGTAAAACCCGGGCGTTCCCCGGGTCATTCAACTAGTAATTTATAAATTCCACTCAAATTCTGCAGATCTACCGCAAGATTAATTCGCAAAAATTGTGCCTCCTGATATTTGTTGAAATATTGCGTAGTTTTTTGTTTTCCACTTTCATCTTTTATGATGCATTAGCGCACCATTTGTTATGAATATTCGAAACTATTATAGACGTGTATGATTATTTTTAAAAATTCGACTGCCGTTATTTATTTATTACCAGTTGCAAATAAGACACGCTATATCCAATCTGGATAATTGCGCTGAAACTATTTACAATAATTCATATTGTAGTAGAATAGGTAATACAACAACAACAACAACAAAAAAGCCTTTATTTAGGGCCACTCGCCCTATACAGGATTCGCCAGTTCACAAGGGATAGGGAGCACACTGTGAGGCCTTTTTCCGGGATATAGTCTTGTGGAATCCAAATATCGCCATCGCTATATACCTATTCTTTGATATTTCATTAATCAGTGCCGGAAATGAAGGACAAAGTTGCCCCGTTTTATCACTTAGTTTTCGTCTTTCCTCAGACAGAGCAGCACAGTCAAATATGTAATGCAACATCTCCGTTGTTATTCCTGATCCACAGAAAGTGCATTTCAGGTCTTCACGCCTCAGTAAAATCAAATGGTGTTCTCTGAAAAAAATTGAAAGGGTTCTAAATTGTGCAATTAATCTGATGATAGGAAAAGGGAGTTCAGTTAAGAAGTATTCTTCGGTGGTAAAGGTTGTATATATGTCTCTATAGTGGGAATATAACTTTGATTGGGTTATTCTTGTTAGGTCGTTTTGTATTGATTGCTCTATCGCAGTTCTTAATATTCCAGGGATAGCATTCCTTAGTGAGTCAGGATCATTACAATAAGTAAGCCACGAAGATCCGTTATTATTAAGTAAATTGCTTAATTGTTTTATAAAACCGATGGGCGCACCTGTAGCACAGGATAATTGCCTCATTCTAGTTAAACAAATTCGAGGCAGTCTATTTGTATCCATACTCAGCACCCTCAGCCAATATTTCAAGGTCAATTTCAGAGCTGTTATTATTAATGAGACGCGGCCTGTTTCTGGTCTTATTATGTATCCTGGTGTATATCTAGGCAAACTCAAAAACCTACGAATAAATGTATCTTGTATATGGTCTAATAAATCTTTATACTCTGTTGCCCAAATTGGAGCAGCATTCCACAAAACAGCCATCACAATTGAGTCAAACAGTTTCATTGCAGAGTTTAGTGAATTAATTTTTGATTTCGCCAATATTGGGGTTGTAGCATTTATTGCCGCAAGTAGAATAGGTAATAGAATTATCAAAAAGAAAATAAACAATTGAGAAAAAGAGCATTGAATAAACATATACATTAAACAAATAAGCAACAAAATAAGCAGATAGAATAAATCGTGAGGTAGAAATAGCAAGTGCCCTTACTGCAATGAAAAATTAATGGAAGGGACTGGCTCATCAGTGGTGAACTCTCCTATTAATTTTTCATTGCAGTAAAGACAGTAGAAATTGTTTAATTTTTAAAAAGAATCATACGCGTCTCTAATAGTTTCGAATCTTTTATGGACCAATCTTGAAATTATTTCTTTCCGAAATTTGCGTACTTCTCTATTATAATTTTGAAAATTTTTCACTCGTTTTCTATTCACTTCATTTTGAATAAAATTCTCACTCAGAAAAATGAGAAAACTTAAATCCTAGAATATACACACAGCGATAGCTAAGTCGACCTGCCACTGAGTAGTGCTCACAGTCTTAATGACAAAGGCAGAAGCATTCTACTTCACCCAGTCATGATGGTTGTCAAACAAACACCATCAAGGGTCACAACTTGATATCCTAATATGATTGAGTGGAGATAAGAAAGAAGAAGAAGACACACAGCGATTAATTTTATTCAAAAACAATTAAAACTTGTAAGATATAGACATCATGCATTGCCGAACAGACATCTACACCGACCCAGCTGTGGTCATCGAGACGATAAAGAGGCCTTCAGGATCTGGTCTAGACTTGAAGTCCAGACCTGGGACAAGAAAAAAAAAAGATATAGACGAATGGTCTATTCAACAAACAGGTTTACAAGCACAACCAGTCCTCTTAGTCTTATTAAACTTTTATTTTAATAAATCTAAAGAATAAGTATGTCCAAGAGAAAGAGACCATCTGTTTTACTAAAAGATTTAGAGAGCTACTTATAAATATATAAGATAATATGAAAAAATGTATTATGAAGACATTATATTTATTTAATTCCTTACCTATTTAATTTGAAATATCGAGATATTCAACCAGCACGTATCATCCACCATGCACGTATATTTTCAAAAATTTTTTATAACACACAAAAAGAATGTAATATATTTTTCTTCCCTTTTCAATATCATAAATATTTAAAATATGTAAATAATAATTTGTATATAAAAACAGTATTTATCATCAATTTATTACCGTGATACTCCTCTTGAAGGACTGACAAGTCCGTAGCTTGAAAATAAAAAGTTGAAAAAGAATCTTAGACCTGGAAGCTTTATTTATTTTATTTAATTCCTTACCTATTCTCTCAATACATATGATAAAACCTATCATCCTACATTCTCAGTTTTATTTAAGCTACTAGCGGACGTACCCGGCTTCGCCCAGGTTTTACCCGAGTAAAAGTTTGTCTAACGAATCTCTCGATAAAGTGAACATTTTTTTCCCGGTCCCTTGAAAAATACTCGATAAGTTGAATAAAATCAATATTAATTGGTTCCCTCGGTAATTGGAAGTTAAAGGAATAGTATCTTGCCTTGGAATTGTATCATTATTCTTGTCTCAAATAAATTGCCGTGTCATCCTGAATTTAGTCTTTCCTAATTTTCTACTTTACAAAATCATCGTATCATCATGATAATATTTAGAGCAGATTGTTGAATTATAACAGATAAATTAGAATATTTATCTTGATTATTTCTAGGCGAAAAGTTATTTCAAAAATTTTATTTGCTAGAAACCTTCCCAGTACTATACTAAATAACTTCCCAAAGTTTCATGGGGTTCCAATGAGTGGTTTGGTCAGGCATAAAGGACAAACAGACACACACACACACACATACATTCATTTTTATATATATAGATGTAAACTAGTTTTTATATTTCTGCTTAGACTGACCCATCTCAATCCTACATTTATGGCCAGCCTTCAAGACTCAACCTCAGCATGGAACTTCCTGGTCAACTGGTTCAACTCAGCAATCAAACAGGACGCGAGTAAAAGCGCTCAACACTAGTCCATACTGGTGAGCTGGATACCCCGGGTAGTTGGTGTTCTGTACTCATTGAGTTATAAATATCTCTCAGTTTTTATTTATAAATTTAGTGATTTTAGAATTTATTCTAATTTGCTCACTCACGATGCCACTTGAATTATTTTTAAAACTCTTTTTAAAATAGATTATAATCCATAATAAATAATTACACCTATCCCCCGATTTACACGGTAGATACGTTCCTGAGAAAAACGTGTAAATCGGGGGATAGGTGTACACAGAAATAAAAATAAAGACATTGACAGGTTAAAATATGTAGTCAGCACATAAGCTCGGGATTCCTCGTGAGATGTGTACACAGCGCATGTGTTCAATCACAGTAGCATTCAGTATAGTGCGATAAAAAAAAAACTTATTTGGAAAACCGTGTAAAAGCGAAAACGTGTAAAACAAGTACCGTGTAAATCGGGGGATAGGTGTATTTATAGACGCGTATGAGTCTTTTCAAAATAAAACAATTTCTACTGCCCTTACTAAGGCAGTAAGGACAATAGAAATTGTTTTATTTTGAAAATAATCATACGTGTCTATAATATTTTCGTATTTTGATAACAGATGGCGCGCTAATGCATCTTAAAATAAATATTTATTTAAATAATAGAATAATGACCCTCCATTTTATTAAAAATATTATTTATTGATATTAATTTGGACCTTTTATAAACAATAAATCTTGAACTTAGGGAATTACAAAATTATATATAAGAAAATATTCTTATGTGGAGATATTTTCTGATTGTGTTTTGCTTAAATTACTAAAGAGATTCGTGTAGAAACATGAGAATGGCTATTTGTTCCTACTTTAATTCCAAATATTTTAATTGAAAACTTCCAATTGGATCCGAGTTAAAATTGTGTATCACCAACAAACAAAATTTACTATTTATGTAAATACTAGCTGAATGACCCGGGTTTTACCAGAGGGCAATTTTCCCTTCAAAAATACTATGAAGATTTAATGGTAATTTCAGAGAATTTTTAAAACTCAAGATTACCAAAATTTTTCCAGCCAAATTTTATAATATACAATTTTTTACGAGGCATGGAATCTTTAACACATACTTATACAGAATTTATTCTTCAATCTGCTTATGTGACCAAGAAGATCACAACCCTGAGCATATTTTAATCTGGTGCCCACTTGTTTAAGATTTGAGTACAATGTCAAATGAACAGTTTCTGTTTAAGCCAAATGGTTTCCAGTAAAGAAGAATATAGAAAATTCTGAAGACTCTATCTCAACTACCATTAATCTAAATTACCCAAATGAATTGAAAATTTTAGCTTTAATTAGTATAGTTTTGGTTTTTAAATAATCTCTTTTATTTATAACCATTAAAATAGTGGTTAATTCTATTAATATATTAAACATTTTTGCATATACAGTAGAACCTCCCTTTAGCGGACACCTCTCTACAAATGACAGTTTTAATTTGCAAAATTACCATGTTTACAATTTATCGAGTCTCCGGTAAAAGGACACCTCTCCCTAAAGGACACTTTGGCTCTGAAATTAAGTGTCCTTTACAGGGAGGTTCTTCTGTATGAAAATAAACTTTATTTTTCATGTTAAATTTGCTCTAATATGTAAATTTAAATATTTTTCACTCTCTCTTTTAAAACATAAATAATTTGTATATACATTTTGAAACTATGTACATAAAATATTTAAACATCTACGATAAAATATACACATAAGATATAGCGCGTGTGTTTTGTAATAAATACATTTAAAAATATATAAATTAACCATTTTTAAAACATTTTTATCCTTCGTCAAAAAAAAAAAACTTCTAATTTTTATAATATTCCTTTATAATGATAACTTCCTTTAAATTATGAATGTATAGTTATTTTTATAGAGCATGAGAATTCATTTGAGGATAGGATATGATTGACAAGAATATTTAAATTTGGAAGCATTTTAAAACAAGTTTTGGCGATTTTATAAATAAATGAAATTCTCAATTTATATCTAGAAAGTGCAATTTATTTTTATTTAATTAACAAAGGATTAAAAAAAGCTTGTCTACAACCTTGGGTATTTGACATTCTGGGCTCTAGGAACCTGGGTTAAAAATATATCTCTTATTTACAAGAAATTGTGTTGAAATTAATAATGACGGCCAGCTCCACGTCTAGCTCCTCTTACCACTCCATAGTTTGAGGGCTGATAACCATAAGTTCCATAGGAATAGGGGGTGTAGGACTCATAGGATGGAGCGTAGTAATATTGCTGAACAGGCGCATAGGTAGTATATGGAGCATATCTGGGAATATATCCACGGGTTCTCTGACCACCACGTCCTCTGTTCTGAGATGTGTGGCGGGGAGGATGAGCAGCGCTGACAGCCACCTGGGTCGACCCAATGGTCTGGATTGCCTCCTTGCAAGCCTCATCTCGCTTTTCTCTACTCTCGAAGGATAAAAAGCAGTAATCCTTACCTGTTGGCTTCTCAAGACGCCCAGGATTTCCATATTTTGAGAAATGGTTCTTGATTTCATCCTCAGTTAGAGATCCAATATCACGAATGTAAATCTTGTAGTTTGTCTTCTGGGGAAGAGATGCCTGAATATCGATTTTAATGTCTTTTACGTTATGCTCAGTTACTTGAAGTACCTTCTCGTTAGAATCTTTTTGGGAATAAAGGTTGAAGGCAAAGCGATTGGGTTTTCCATTTTTCGATTTCTCCTTGATTGTGACTTCCTTGACTTCACCATATTGTGATAAATAATCTTCTAGGTCTTTCTGGGTAATGGAGGCATCAACACCGCCAATGAATAGTGTCTGAACATTTTGAGTTTGTTCAGTATTCTTAGCTTTGTCTTCCTCTTGTGATTGAACTTGTTGGTTTTGTTCATAATCCATAGTCATATTTACCTCGCCCTGAATTTCTTGCTGTGAAACTAGCTCAGATGTTTGTTGTTCCTGCATCGTCTGTTCTTCTACTCTCTGCTGCTGAGGTTCCTGAATGCTTGATTCCATTTTTTTGATTAATAAATTGAATATATATTTTTAAAATGTAAATGTCAATTTTAAATTGGTATGCTTAAGATAAAATATAAATTCAAAAGCACAAAAATATTGTCATTAAAAATATAAAGAAATTAAATCTGTTATTATTTTATTTTTTCACTGAATTTAGTAGGAATAAATTAATATTCTTTAAAATATCGATTTTTAAATTAATATTAATTTTAAATCCACCTATATATGATGTACTAGAGCGCCATCTGTTATCAAATTATAAAACTATTTTAGTGGCGTATTATTCTTTTTAAAATAAAACAATTTCTACTGTCCTTACTGCGATGAAAAAATTAAAGGGAGGGCCTGGCTCATCAGTGGTGAACCCTCCCAGCGGTTTCGCCAGTTTAATCTACCATACCGCTGTTATATTGCATTTTTGGAACTTCCTTTTATAGGTGACCGTTGTAAGAATCTTGGAATGGGTATTTTAGAAGAACTATGGACATAAGCTTTTAGGACAGCAGAATTAAATATAATATATATAAATATAAAACTATTTGTTGGCTATTCATGTCCTATTACGTAACTAATATGGCTGAAATTTTAACAGAATTGAATTGAATCTGGAAAAATTTAGGGTCAAAGTTTCATGTGTCTATCTCGAATATCCTTGGAGTTATTTACAAATTTGCCAATTTCACTCCCAACCAGCGCCCCACTGCGGTAGGAATAAGTTTCGGTTTTGGCCGCCCCTTGCGGAAACTGAGAGAATTACATCAAGGACGTGTGCAGTAACCGAAGTCTGAGATTGGTTTCGGTTCTGGCAAGAAGTCTGCTGTTCCTTTAACCCTCGAGCGCGCGCGCTGGGTGAAATATATCCGATATTATAATTATATATTTTGAAGATAAATATTATATATGAGGAAAAACATAACCTTTTCTATTTCAAAGTAACAACATTTTATTTTCAAAAAAGGCAATTATTAAAAGACAAGAAAATTTATTAATACAATTTTCAAATATCGATGTAAAACTTCACATTTTTTTATTTTTAAGGCAACATTTTATAGTTCACTAAATTATTTGATGATACATGGTCTAAAAATTTACAATCGATTATTTTAGAATAATTTATATTTATGCTATTTTCTAATTTTGTTGTCAACTTCTGAATTGTATTACTATATTTTAGAGAATGTGCTCTTGACATTAATTTTTGTTTGTATTATATAATACAAACAAACCTAAAGTGATTTATTTCAAGAATTATTCGTAGGACAAACATTCACTTGGGAAGATTCTGGGTGACTCTGGATCATGATTTATAAATGTAACAAATAGTATTTTAATAAAAACAACATTTAAAAAAATACATATGCACTCGTGGGAAAATTCTCTCGAGTAATACCTGAGCGTTCCCTGGTCATTCGGCAAGTTATTTCATAAATAGCTATATATAATACAACTGTGGAATAATGGAGATCCATTATTCCGGACGGCTCGGGTGACAGTAAACAAACAAGCCCCGGCGACGCCAGCCGCCAACAAAGGACTAGAACACGGCCTGGTCTTCTACCGACCAGTTGGGTGTTTTCCTCTGTCCTCTTAAGATGTATTAAATAAAGTTAGTTAGAACGAGACTTTTACCCTCTCCTTTCTGCTATTTAGTGATCTTATTTAAATCCTTGCAACAGCCCACAAAAAGAATCATCACTGCGAATTCTTCTACCGAACTCGCATCAGTGTTTTGTGAAACGACTACCCGACATTTCTCACAATAAGAGAACCTCCATCAGAGGACACTCACGTTAAAGGACACCTCTCTATAAAGGATAGTTTTCATTGTCAAAATTACTAATTTTACTATTTAGCAACTCTCCGGTAAAAGAACACCTCTCCCTAAAGGGCATTTTGGCTCTGCAATTAGGTGTTGTCCTTTACAAAGAGGTAGTTCTACTGTAACACATGCGCAAGGATTCTTCTTTTACCAAAAAATGATAAAACATAATCAAAAATAAATATTATACCTGATGAATATACGGGTTATAAATCGTTCATATTTTCGAAGAAATATTTACGCTATTTAGAAATACAAAATTAATGGCTGTATATATATATAAATTACAGGTATTACTAAACAGACACATTTCAATTGTCCCAATTTGGGTAATTGAGGAGAAATTCTCGGTTTGACAGCAAAATATTTATTTCAGAGAAGCAGCTGATCCCATAAACTTCAAATGCTTTATTATTATTTGGTTCACATATAAAAAAATAGAGATTATAATAAAGCTTGTGATAAATTCCATGGTGGTGGTGTCATGTCCATTGAGCAGATCTAATCAGTCCACGCACCCTAAACGCAGTAGCAAGAACCGTTAATTCCTGATTCTGTTGCTCGATGGAAAGGGGGTGTTAAAAGTCGTAACATACAATATGTAAATATATTTTGAATGTATGACTAGAAATGTAGATTTTTTTATTGAATGTGTGAATTATTATTATGTAAATTTTCCTTTGTATATAACTTAGCCGTGTTGTTAAAATAAAGAGTTTCTTAGAAGCACGAGAGCTTTGTGTGTGTAGTCGTTGGCTTCTGTCTTCGTTATTTTTTCATTTCTTGCGTGATCACCCAAAGGCAGTCCAATCTATATCAAGACTTCAGGTCGGAGTCTTACTTGTTGGGAAGAGAGTTACTTCAATCCTCGCGTAATCTCAAAATTTATTGGCGTCCCCGGGCGGGCTGCCTAGGCTGGTCAGGTAGAAGAAGCTCGAGCTCAAGGAACAGAAGAAGCTCAAACTTAAGGGAACAGAAGAAGCTCGAGCTCAAGGGAACAGAAGAAGCTCAAACTTAAGGGAACAGAAGAAGCTCAAACTCAAGTGAACAGAAGAAGCTCAAACTTAAGGGAACAGAAGAAGCTCAAACTCAAGGGAACAGAATAAGCTCAAGCTTAAGGGAACAGAATAAGCTCAAGCTCAAGGGAACAGAAGAAGCTCAGGCTTAAGGGAACAGAAGAAGCTCAGGCTTAAGGGAACAGAGGAAGCTCAAGCTCAAGGGAACAGAAGAAGCTCAAGCTCAAGGGAGCAGAAGAAGCTCAAGGGAAAAGAAGCTAAAGAAGCTCAAGGGAAAAGAAGCTAAAGAAGCTCAAGGGAAAAGAAGCCAAAGAAGCTAAAGTAAATCTGGGAAGACAAAACTACAACTAGCGGGGCTAAGATGGAGGAAGTGAACAAGAGACGTCGTAGGGGGGCAAGAGGTAACTTTACAAAGTTAATTAATGACTTGAATATCGAGCTAAAAGAGCCTTCAATAGATATTATAAGGGTGGATGCAAAATTCGATAGGATAGAGATTCTCTATGCAGAACTTACGAATTTAAACGAACTATGCCAGTCAGTCATATTCGCCAAAGATGAAGTTACTGACGAAGAAGTCGATAGGGAAATTCAGGAATGTGAAAAATACACCCAGGAGAGATTTATTATGGAGCGAAGAGTTAGGGCTTCGCGTGAGCAAACAAAAGGTGATGCTAACTCAACCGTTAGTGGGGAAACTAAGTTAAATATAAAGCTACCAGAGTTGCAGTTGAAGGCATATGATGGCGCTCTGGAGAACTGGTTGGCTTGGTGGGCGCAGTTTTCTAAGATACATGATAATGAATACTTGACCAACAGCGACAAATTTTTGTATCTAAGACAAGCCCTTGTGCATAATACCGAAGCCTACCGAGTAGTAGAGGGTTATCCTGTTACAGGGGAGAATTATAGTTTGGCTATACAGTCCCTCCAGGAACGGTTTGGTGATACAAATATGTTAATAGAACTCTATGTGAGACAGCTGTTGAATTTGGTTATTGCTAACGTCAGAAGGGAAAATAAAAATTTAAATAATTTATATGACGAACTAACAAGTCACTTAAGATCGCTGGAAACCCTTGGGATAGATCCTCAGACCTCTGGTATTTTTTTGTACCCTCTGGTGGAATCATCTTTACCAGCGGAAATTTTAAAAATATGGCAGCGACATCCTGCTGCAGGTTATGGCCAAGAGAAGAGTAAGATGGAAAATACGCTGGATAGGACTAGGGCGATACCAGAGAGGTTGGAGGCATTGATGAACTTTCTGAGAGCGGAGGTAAAAAGTGCTCAGAGGCTGAAATTTATAGAGAAAGGGTTTAAATTCGAAGAGCCTCTTAAGAAGTCATGTAATGTAGGGCCAAAGAGATGGAATAGGTTTAAACCTACCACAGTGTCTGGTTTGTTTGGTGCCCAGACTACAAAGAAATGTTGTTTTTGCGATAGAAGCAATCATGAGAGTCACCAATGCCACTTTATTATGGGAATGCCATCAAGGGAAAGGAATGAAAAAATTAAGAATGCCCGGCTTTGTTTCAGGTGTTTACGAAGAGGACACTTTGCAGAGAGGTGTGGAGTGACCCTTAAGTGTAGGAATTGTGGCAGGGACCACCTGGATATTTTCTGTAAAGGGAATTCTTCGCGAGGGATGGTTGACCAGGATAAGAGAGAAAACTTAAGGGAAGATATGCCTGAGCCGGTAGCGTCTCTTTCAAATCAAGCCTGTACGGATCAAGTTTTGTTGATGACGACTGTGGCTCTATTGAGAGGTAAAAATGCTTCGAAAAATGTAAGAGTCATTTTTGACAGCGGAAGCCAATACTCGTATGTGAGGCAATCTCTGGTTAGGTATCTGGGACTAGAAAAACTGGGGGAAACAACGATTGCTAAGAGTCTGTTTGGCGGTACAAGAATAGCAGAAGAAAAGCATGGAAGGTATATTTTGGTCTTGGAGGAATTAAGAAATAGAGGAGAACGGATACAGATTGAGGCTCTAGGCCAACATAAAATTTGCGAGAATATACCTCCTTTGCCGAGAGGTGACTGGTATGAGGAACTGAGTACGAGGGGAATAAGCATTCCTTCTGAGAATTTTAAAAGAAAAGATGTTGATGTCCTGATCGGTGCTAACTATTTGGGCTTGCTTCTGACGGGAAGGATCGAACAACTGGATACAAGCTTGACCGCTGTGCAGACAAGGTTGGGCTGGACGCTTATGGGAAAATCTCCGGCGGTGTATAAGGAGGATAAGGTCCAAATTGCATTGAATGTATTGGTTGCAGGGGGTAACTTGAGGGACCTTTGGGAGCTGGATGTCTTGGGAATCCAAGATCCCATCGAGGCTGTCTCAAAAAAGAGAAGGGAAACTGAACAAGAGGAACATTTCATAAAAAATATAAGGAGGGATGGGATCAACGATATTCAGTCGCGTTACCATGGAAATGTGAAAGAGATAATATACCCTCGAATTTAGAAATAGCGCAGAGGAGATTGGAAGCATGCACTAGTAAATTAAGGAAGGAGAGGAAGATTGTTGAGTATTCAACTATTCTTCAAGAATGGGAGCAGGAGGGCCTAATTGAGAGGATAGAGGAGACTGGGCCTCAGGGGAAGGGCCATTATTTGCCGCATAGGCCGGTGTTCAGGGCTGAGAGTAGGACGACACCTCTCCGTCCTGTTTTCGATGCTTCCTGCAAGTCGTATAATGGTCTTTCTCTGAATGACTATCTAGAAAAGGGACCTAACCTTTTGGAAAAAATACCTGAAATATTGATTAGGTTTAGGGAGAGGGGTATTGGCGTTCTAGCCGATATTCGAAAGGCGTTTCAGATGATTTCAGTGCAGCTTCAAGACCAGGATTTTCTTCGTTTCCTCTGGTGGGATCAAACTGACCCTATGAAGGTAACCGTTTTAAGACATAAACGCGTGGTATTTGGGCTTAACTGTAGTCCATTCATCTTGTGTGCCGTTATTGGTCATCATCTGAATTCTGTACAAGGTCCGGCAGCTGAAATCGCAAAGATTATGGCGAGATCCTTTTATGTGGATAATTTGGTAACATCCCTCTCGTCTCGGGAGGAAGTCCTACAATTCCAGAATACAGCTGTCAATATCATGGAAATGGCAAAAATGGACTTGCGTGAGTGGGAATTTAATTTACCAGTGAGTAATTCAAAGGAGGAAAAAGGAACTACTACCAAGGTGTTGGGACTTGTGTGGGACAAGGTGGAAGATGTGCTTAAGTGTGATGTTTCTATTGAAAGGGATCTCCCCCGAAGACTAACCAAGAGGATTGTTCTTTCTAAGATTCAGCAAGTTTTTGATCTTTTGGGAGTTTACAGTCCTATATTTTTGCCTCCTAAACTATTATTACAAAGGTCCTGGGAGTTGGGGATTGGATGGGATTCTCAATTACCCGAAGATATGGATCGGAGTTTAGAACCTGGTACTCCCAAATTGGGCTATTAAGTGAAATCAAAATTCCCAGGCATATTTGGTTTGATCAAACTAATAAGAATGAAATACACGTCTTCTGCGATGCCAGTAGATCAGCTTATGCAGCTGTGGCATATATGAGAAGTGAAGTGCAGGGGAGAGTACATTGGTCTCTACTTTGGAGCAAATCTAGGCTTGCGCCAACCAGGAGGGTAACCATTCCTCGGTTAGAACTTTTGGCCTGCGTTTTGGGAGCTAGGCTTGTTGGGTCTATTTCGACTGCCTTAACAGAGAGTTGTCCTGTTACATTGTGGACTGATTCCTCAACCGTTATAGCCTGGCTAGGGAGAAAAAATGAGTGGAATGTGTTTGTAAGAAACCGAGTAAAGGAAATACGAGACACTGTCAATAATGAGAACTGGAGGTTTGTTTACGGAAAATTAAATCCAGCGGATCTGCCTTCTCGAGGATGCTCTATCGTACAATTTATCTCGACCAACTGGTGGGAGGGTCCTGAAGGGCTCAAAGGGAAAAAGGAGAGTTGGCCTAATTTTGAACCAACTATTGATGAGGAAGAGATCCTCAAAGAAAAAAGAAAAACCTTTCAGGCCCACACCACTCTCGTCGTCAAGGAAAATCGATGGTTCCTAGATAGAAGATCCAGGTACAGCCTAAACATTAAGATTATGGCTTGGGTTTTAAGATTCTTGGACAATGCGAGAAGAATACCCGCTGAAAGGGAAGTTTGAAAGTAATAGAGTTGGAAAGGGCTGAAAGGAAACTGTTGAGGTTGATTCAACACGAGATTTTCCCGGGAGAACAGGCTCCGCGAAATGGATTAAAGACTATTAAATCCGTCGAAGGTTTGTGGTGCGTTGAGACGAAACTGCTACATGGACAAGATCCAGAAGTGTTTAAGCGACCTATTTTACTACCTCGTGATCATCCTTTGGTAGAACAGATGGTTCGTGAAATACACCAACAAAATGGGCATGGAGGAGCCCAATTCATTCTTTCACGATTGAGAGAGAAATTCTGGATCATTGGTGGTCGCAGATTGATTAACAAATAATTGGAAAATGTGTAATATGTAGGAGGTATAATCAGAGACCTGTATGGACTCCTGGCGCAGCTTTACCAACTGATAGAATAGGGTTAGGCAAACCCTTTGAGGTGACAGGTGTGGATCTGTTGGGACCGCTACATCTTAAAGGTGGCAGCAAGGTTTGGGTGGCCTTGTTTACTTGCGCGGTTTATAGAGCTGTTCACCTAGAGATTGTGAGAACATTAGAGGCAAACACTTTTTTGTTAGCTCTAAAAAGATTCATTTGTCGGCGTGGGACGTCCCGGAAAAATATATAGTGATAACGGGACAAATTTCTCAAAAACAAACGAATTACTTAAACGCTTGGATTGGGGGGAGATTGAAAGGGAATCGAGTGTGAAAAGAATCCAATGGATTTTTATCCCTCCCTCAGCGCCATGGTGGGGGGGTTTTTGGGAGAGATTCGTAAGGGTTGTAAAAGGGTTATTGGTTCGTATGCTTGGATTCAGTAAATTGAATTATGTGCAACTTGAGACTGCTTTATGTGAGGTAGAGAGTATTATCAACAATAGAGCTCTTTCGTATATATCGGAGGATGACCTAGACCTCATCCCCTTGACCCCTCAAATGTTTCTGCAGACTAACGAAAACAATGAGTTTCCGGAGCAGGAAAAAATAAGAGTGAATTCTTTCACCAGAAAATACAAAATTTTGAGTAAACTAAATGAAGAACTTAAACAGAGATTCCGCAAGGAATACTTGGGAGTACTGATGCAACGGGCCGAAAATAAAAGGGAGCGATGCATAAAAGAAGGGGATTTGGTCCTTATAGGCCAGGACAACACTAAAAGGATTCTCTGGCCTGTTGGAAGAATAATAAAACTTTACTTAGGAAAAGATGGGGTGAACAGGGTTGCCAAAGTCAAGACATCAACAGGCGAATGGCTACGCCCTGTACAAAGACTGTTTTCCCTTGAAATTTCCTCTGAGGAAACTCCTGAAAGGACCTCTGGGGATAAAGGAAGGGAAAAACCTCTAACGATCAAAACAAGATCCGGACGTGAAGTCCGCAAACCAATAAGGTTTTGCACCTGATGTTTTGAATCGGTGAGAAAAGGGAAAGTACATTTTCTGGTTTTTCTTTCTTGTTTTACAAAAAAGAAAGGTGGGGTATGTTAAAAGTCGTAACATACAATATGTAAATATATTTTGAATGTATGACTAGAAATGTAGATTTTTTTATTGAATGTGTGAATTATTATTATGTAAATTTTCCTTTGTATATAACTTAGCCGTGTTGTTAAAATAAAGAGTTTCTTAGAAGCACGAGAGCTCTGTGTGTGTAGGTCGTTGGCTTCTGTCTTCGTTATTTTTTTCATTTCTTGCGTGATCACCCAAAGGCAGTCCAATCTATATCAAGACTTCAGGTCGGAGTCTTACTTGTTGGGAAGAGAGTTACTTCAATCCTCGCGTAATCTCAACAGGGGGGATGGGGTACCATTGCCCTGTTAGTCAGCTACATTTCAGAGTTCCCTGTTCACGGTTACCGTAGCGGGTCGGGGCTCACGACACCGTACTACAGGGCAGTCCCTTACTTGGGCTGATTCTCCCGTCCGCCACGTAGAGGAGGACTTCTGGACGGGAAAATCCATGGTAAGTTTATTTAATGATAAGGTTATGATTTTTTTTTTCATTCTTCCAATATGATGCATTGGAGGGTTGTATGGAGTTATATTTTTTTGATTGAAAAAAAAAATCCATAGTGTGAGGTGAATTGTGAGTGTAATAACTCAGAAATATGAAGAGAGAATCGATAGAAATATTTTGGAAATGAAAAAGTTTCAAGATTGATCCATAAAGGATATTATGTCGAGAAAATAAAAGCGGAAAACAAAGAACTCTGCACAAGATTGCAGAAAATATGAGAGACAGAAATATTGCGAATTAATTTTGAGACAGAAGACCTGCATAATTGCAGTTGAATTTATAAATTAATTATTATTGTTATGTACTCTTCTACCTAATATTCAATAATATTAGGCAGTGTAGTCTTTCATCAAAAGAGATTGTATGCTACTGAAAAGTTATATATTTTCATAATATTTTATTATTACAGAATTATCATAAGAACTAAAAACATCTCACGCTATATATTGATTACATCACACAACAACAACCAAGTCCTTGTCAAAACCATATATACATATTATATATTACAATTATTAAACTTTTTTTTTTTTTGCATTATAGGGATATATGGATCTCCTGATTATGTAATGGGAAATTTTAGCGGCGTGAGAGCGGTTAGACCTTTTAGGTTTAATAATTCTTATAATTTTCCTTCGCATATGTATGATATGTTAAAGTTCTACACTTTATTATTTAGCTTAAGATAACTGACTGTCTATCTAGACCCGTTCATAGAAGGGGCTAATGTTCTAATAGTTATTATTCTCAGTTTTATATACTTTTTACTTAAGGAAAAAAAATAGGGGACAAAGTCTGACTGCCATGTGGTGGATAGCCAACCTACGACAGCAGCTCTCCATCATGGAGACTTGTGGGACTAAATATTTATATAAATGGGATTACTTGACACTTTAAAATTGAAATGTTGACAATTGCAGTTGTATATACTATGTTGATACAAATTATTGAAATTATTTACCAGAAAAAAAAATTCTTTTTTTTACATGCGGTATAAGTCATTTATTTAATTATGTGTCAACTTTCAAATTTGTAGTTAGAAATTTTTAAAAAGGGGCATACTTTAAGTTTTATAATTCAGTTTAATGAAATGAAGAAAACTAAATGTTTAAACATCTATAATATTCTCTCTCTCTCTCTCTCTCTTGATATAACCCTATATATAACTCATGGAGCCATGTACCAAAGTCACCAACTATCCTGGTTGCACGTCTAATGGTGGACATCCAGTTTATCGATGTCACCAGGCTGGTTTGTTATTGGGAATGTTCTGCAGGTATTCAGGAATAAATATACTTATTCCTAGCTATAATATTAAATGAATCAAAAAATCCCAACTTAACATACATGGTCACCTACGTTGAGAGACCACTTCTGTGAAAAAGCTAGATGGCTTTTAGATTAACATTAACCATTTTTATCCCTCGTCAATAAAAGCCTCTAATTTGTATAGTATCCCTTTATAATCGAAAAAGCCTTTATATTATGAATGTATAGTTATTTTTATAGAGCATGAGAATTCATTTAGGGATAGGATATGATTAACAAAAATATTTGAAATTTGGAAGCATTTTAAAACAATTTTGTCGTTTTTATAAATAAATGAAATTCTCAATTTATATTAATAAAGTGAAATTTATTTTTGTATAATTAACGAAGGATAAAAAGTTTGTTTACAACCATGGGTAGTTTAGTTCTGCGCTTGAAGAACCTGGATTAAAATTATATTTATTATTTACAAAAAAAATTGTCTTGAAATTAATAATGACGGCCAGCTCCACGTCTAGCTCCTCTTACCACTCCATAGTTTGAGGGCTGATAACCATAGGTTCCATAGGAATAGGGGTAGTAGGACTCATAGGATGGAGCGTAGTAATTTTGCTGAGCAGGCGCATAGGTAGTATATGGAGCATATCTGGGAATATATCCACGGGTTCTCTGACCACCACGTCCTCTGTTCTGAGATGTGTGACGGGGAGGATGAGCAGCGCTGACAGTCACCTGGGTCGACCCAATGGTCTGGATTGCCTCCTTGCAAGCCTCATCTCGCTTTTCTCTACTCTCGAAGGATAGAAAGCAGTAATCCTTACCTGTTGGCTTCTCAAGACGCCCAGGATTTCCATATTTTAAGAAATGATTCTTGATTTCATCCTCAGTTAGAGATCCAATGTTACGAATGTAAATCTTGTAGTTTGTCTTCTGGGGAAGGGATGCCTGAATATCGATTTTTACGTCTTTTACTTTATGCTCAGTTACTTGAAGAACTTTCTCGTTAGAATCTTTTTGGGCATAAAGGACGAAGGCAAAGCGATTGGGTTTTCCATTCTTTGATTTCTCCTTGATTGTGACTTCCTTGACTTCACCATGTTAGATCCGTTCAGTGGTTTTAGCTCAGTGATTGCGCCCAGATTTATACATGAAGGAACATTCTTAGCGTTCTATTTAAGAACAATCCTATTCTAATGCCGACTAGCTCAATGGTTAAACCTAGATACATGCATGAAGGAAACATGTCTCACACCAAGAATACATATCTGTTTTATAATTTGATTTGAGGATAAAAACACTACAAATACGCTTAAAAATACTAAACATCAAGTTTTATTCAATTCGTATAATTTACAACATTTCATTTCAAGGACAACTTTGCATGGACAAGGAATAATTTATTTAAGCATCTCAAACAAGAATGGATTTTTGTTTCCTTTTACCTATTAAAACATGGATATGTCTTTCTCATCATACAAACACGCCGTAGTTGGTAAAAACATGCTAGCTAAACATAGTGGAACATGAAGACTTCATGTTATGGACAAAATATGAATTTTTCGGGTCTACCAAAATTTGTTATCTGCCATGGTTATTACCATGCTTTTATATGGACCTCTTTATGTCAAAATTTAAGTTGACTTACCAGGCATCTTGACTACATACCTCTCTCAAGCCCCCCATGGGCCCAGAACGTCCCGTTTGTCCCTCCTCTCCTGATAAGAATTCGATCTGCTCCCGCTGAAGGCTTGCTCAAGACTGGCGTTGTTTTTCAACAGCGCCCCCAATGTAAATAATTTCTTACAGAGTAATAAAACTTGAACATAAAAATTCTCGGAATATTAAAAAATAATAATATTATTATTTTTTAAAAGATAAATCATGGAATAAAAATAATATTTTTATTATTTTTTTAGAAGATAAATTATGAAATAATAAATATACATGCTCAACTTATGAGAAATCAATTTAGAATAAAGTAAATATTAACGAAAATTTAAATTTATCTTTCTTATCGAGAGATAATTTAGATTAGTAATGAAATCAAATAAAATCTAAGATGCTTGCCCCTCTGAGAAATTTATATCATAATTTCTTCTTAAGAAATTCTAAAAAATACTAAATATGCCCAATCTATCTGAATGTGATGTCATAAGTTATATACAAAAATTAAAAGAAGGAAGAAAAAAAAAAAAAGAAAAAGGAGGTGAAGAGATGGCCTGGTTTAACAAAGAAGAATGCTCGAGTTCTTTTCTTTCTTGTCGAGGCAGCTTCTCCATTGTCCACCAGCTTTCCATTTACACTGTGGGTGAACTTTAAGGCATAGGTGTCATCTCCAGCCTTCTGGTGTAGATCCTGCGCTGGACCTCTCTGCAATGGGTTCCAGGATCCTTGGGCAGGGCTCGTGTCATCTCCACCTTTCTGTACTTTAAAGGCATAGGTATCATCTCCAGCCTTCTGGTGTAGATCCTGCGCTGGACCTCTCTGCAATGGGTTCCAGGATCCTTGGGCAGGGCTCGTGTCATCTCCACCTTTCTGGACTTTAAAGGCATAGGTATCATCTCCAGCCTTCTGGTGTAGATCCTGCGCTGGACCTCTCTGCAATGGGTTCCAGGATCCTTGGGCAGGACTCGCGTCATCTCCACCTTTCTGGACTTTAAAGGCATAGGTATCATCTCCAGCCTTCTGGTGTAGATCCTGCGCTGGACCTCTCTGCAATGGGTTCCAGGATCCTTGGGCAGGGCTCGTGTCATCTCCACCTTCTGGACTTTAAAGGCATAGGTATCATCTCCAGCCTTCTGGTGTAGATCCTGCGCTGGACCTCTCTGCAATGGGTTCCAGGATCCTTGGGCAGGGCTCGTGTCATCTCCACCTTTCTAGACTTTAAAGGCATAGGTATCATCTCCAGCCTTCTGGTGTAGATCCTGCGCTGGGTAATGGAGGCATCAACCCCGCCAATGAATAGTGTCTGAACATTTTGAGTTTGTTCAGTATTCTTAGGTTTGTCTTCATCCTGTGACTGAACTTGTTGATTTTGTTCATAATCCATAGATTTATTTTCCTCGTCCTGAATTTCTTGCTGGGAAACTAGTTCAGATGTTTGCTGTTCCTGCATCGTCTGTTCTTCTACCATCTGCTGCTGAGGTTCCTGAATGCTTGATTCCATTTTTTAAAATAATAAATTGAATCTTATTTATTTATGTATATGTCAATTTTCAATTGGTATATGCTTAAGATAAAATATAAATTCAAATGCACAAAAATATTATCATTAAAAAATAATGAAATTAAATCTGTTATTATTTTATTTTTTCTATGATTTTAGTAGGAATAAATTAATATTCTCTAAAATATATTTATTTTTAAATTAGAATATGTATTTAATATATATTATGATGCATTAGCGCGCCATCTGTTATGAAATTTCGAAACTATTATAGACACGTATGATTCTTTTAAAAATTGAGGGCAGTAGAAATTGTTTAATTTTTAAAATAATCATACGCGTCTATAATAGTTTCGAAATTTAATATATATATTAAAATCAAGAAAGGCATATCCTGACCCTTTTTATATTATTTTTTCACATATATATATATATGTCGTAACTGTCGTGGTTGAATGGAAGGGCGCAGCCGTTGTGCGTGTAAGCTTTGAAAAAGAACTTGTTCCACACTCGTGAGCGCGCGCAGCGTGCCGTAGCATTCGCCAGCGCGCTGGCTCCCACGTTTTTTTTTGTACAGTGTATTTATAGATAGGTGAATTTGTATTTACATTTTAACATACTTATTATGGCGAAAATAAATTATATCTCTTTGGCATTAGGCAAATTATGACATATATGTATATATACAGCTTTATATATATATATATATAACGTATATATGTTTGTCGGCTATACACGTCTTCAATACGTAACTAATATGGCTGATATATTTTAACAGTATATAGAGTTGAATCCAAAAAACTTAAAGTCAAAATTCAGGTCCCTATATCTCGAATATCCTTGGAGTTATTTACAAATTTGCCAATTTCACTCGCAACCAGCGCCCCACTGCGGTACTGAGATAGGTTTCGGTTTTGGCAGGAAGCTTATTTCGAGACAAGAGTGTTGAATAATACAATTTTCAAATATAGCTGTAAAACCTTACATTTTTATTTTTATATTTTAAGGCAACATTTTAAAGTTTACACCAAAATTACCTCATGTTGCAAGGTTTAAAAGGTTACTATTGATTATTTTAGAATATTTATTTATGATATTTTCCAAATTCGTTTATCAAATTCAGAATTCTATTACAAAATTTTAGAATGCTTGACACCAATTTTTTGTTTGTTTTATATACTAAAAAGTTTAATTCTATTGACGTTATGTGGCGCTGAGTTTTTTGTTGACACACTTTAAAATGTTATCATACCTTGATAAAGGTTGGCATTTAGCCAACTGAAATATTGGTGAAATAAATGATATTTTGATCCAATATTTGCCTTTTTTTAAAATACTATAAAGTGTTTTATTTTAAGCATTATTCGTAGGGCAAACATAAACTTGAGGAAATATCGGGTAAAGTTGAATCATAATTTACAATTGTAACGAATAGTATTTGAATATAACAAAACTCAACTCATTTTACTCACTACCAATCTCTAAGTAGCTCCTTCACGACGGAGGACTACTTACTATCAAACCTTCCTTTGAAAATTAAACGGTTTATAGAGAGCTCGTCAAAGGATTCTATGGCTATTTTTCCCCGAGGATATCACGGGATTTTGGAACAGCGACCCTTTAAATGGCTACTTCTGCAATGCCGTCATCCAAGACAATTTGGTCCACTATCTATTCCATTGCCCATTTCTACAGGAAAAGAGACTGGAAATTCGCGAAATTTCGGGGCTAACTCACTATAACGAACAACATGTATATAAAATTTTTACTCCTCTCCTGCTGGATAAAACATTTGTTTATAAATATTTAAAAATTTTCAAGGCGATTGACAAAATGAGGGAAGAAGTGCTCAACTCCACAGACAACGGCTGATTGCTCCCCGTCCCCTCTAAATTGCTTTTCCTCCTCACTCATGTACATATATAACCTTTTAGGGGAATCCCCTTGTAAGACAATAGTGTCTTAATAAAGGTTTTTGTTGTTGTATTTGAATGTAAAAAATAAGATTTCTTTTTTATACATACGCACTCGGGTAAAAATGATCTGGGGTAAAACCCGGGCGTTCCCCGGGTCATTCAACTAGTAATTTATAAATTCCACTCAAATTCTGCAGATCTACCGCAAGATTAATTCGCAAAAATTGTGCCTCCTGATATTTGTTGAAATATTGCGTAGTTTTTTGTTTTCCACTTTCATCTTTTATGATGCATTAGCGCACCATTTGTTATGAATATTCGAAACTATTATAGACGTGTATGATTATTTTTAAAAATTCGACTGCCGTTTTTTATTTATTACCAGTTGCAAATAAGACACGCTATATCCAATCTGGATAATTGCGCTGAAACTATTTACAATAATTCATATTGTAGTAGAATAGGTAATACAACAACAACAACAACAAAAAAGCCTTTATTTAGGGCCACTCGCCCTATACAGGATTCGCCAGTTCACAAGGGATAGGGAGCACACTGTGAGGCCTTTTTCCGGGATATAGTCTTGTGGAATCCAAATATCGCCATCGCTATATACCTATTCTTTGATATTTCATTAATCAGTGCCGGAAATGAAGGACAAAGTTGCCCCGTTTTATCACTTAGTTTTCGTCTTTCCTCAGACAGAGCAGCACAGTCAAATATGTAATGCAACATCTCCGTTGTTATTCCTGATCCACAGAAAGTGCATTTCAGGTCTTCACGCCTCAGTAAAATCAAATGGTGTTCTCTGAAAAAAATTGAAAGGGTTCTAAATTGTGCAATTAATCTGATGATAGGAAAAGGGAGTTCAGTTAAGAAGTATTCTTCGGTGGTAAAGGTTGTATATATGTCTCTATAGTGGGAATATAACTTTGATTGGGTTATTCTTGTTAGGTCGTTTTGTATTGATTGCTCTATCGCAGTTCTTAATATTCCAGGGATAGCATTCCTTAGTGAGTCAGGATCATTACAATAAGTAAGCCACGAAGATCCGTTATTATTAAGTAAATTGCTTAATTGTTTTATAAAACCGATGGGCGCACCTGTAGCACAGGATAATTGCCTCATTCTAGTTAAACAAATTCGAGGCAGTCTATTTGTATCCATACTCAGCACCCTCAGCCAATATTTCAAGGTCAATTTCAGAGCTGTTATTATTAATGAGACGCGGCCTGTTTCTGGTCTTATTATGTATCCTGGTGTATATCTAGGCAAACTCAAAAACCTACGAATAAATGTATCTTGTATATGGTCTAATAAATCTTTATACTCTGTTGCCCAAATTGGAGCAGCATACATCAAAACAGCCATCACAATTGAGTCAAACAGTTTCATTGCAGAGTTTAGTGAATTAATTTTTGATTTCGCCAATATTGGGGTTGTAGCATTTATTGCCGCAAGTAGAATAGGTAATAGAATTATCAAAAAGAAAATAAACAATTGAGAAAAAGAGCATTGAATAAACATATACATTAAACAAATAAGCAACAAAATAAGCAGATAGAATAAATCGTAAGGTAGAAATAGCAAGTGCCCTTACTGCAATGAAAAATTAATGGAAGGGACTGGCTCATCAGTGGTGAACTCTCCTATTAATTTTTCATTGCAGTAAAGACAGTAGAAATTGTTTAATTTTTAAAAAGAATCATACGCGTCTCTAATAGTTTCGAATCTTTTATGGACCAATCTTGAAATTATTTCTTTCCGAAATTTGCGTACTTCTCTATTATAATTTTGGAAATTTTTCACTCGTTTTCTATTCACTTCATTTTGAATAAAATTCTCACTCAGAAAAATGAGAAAACTTAAATCCTAGAATATACACACAGCGATAGCTAAGTCGACCTGCCACTGAGTAGTGCTCAGTCTTAATGACAAAGGCAGAAGCATTCTACTTCACCCAGTCATGATGGTTGTCAAACAAACACCATCAAGGGTCACAACTTGATATCCTAATATGATTGAGTGGAGATAAGAAAGAAGAAGAAGACACACAGCGATTAATTTTATTCAAAAACAATTAAAACTTGTAAGATATAGACATCATGCATTGCCGAACAGACATCTACACCGACCCAGCTGTGGTCATCGAGACGATAAAGAGGCCTTCAGGATCTGGTCTAGACTTGAAGTCCAGACCTGGGACAAGAAAAAAAAAGATATAGACGAATGGTCTATTCAACAAACAGGTTTACAAGCACAACCAGTCCTCTTAGTCTTATTAAACTTTTATTTTAATAAATCTAAAGAATAAGTATGCCCAAGAGAAAGAGACCATCTGTTTTACTAAAAGATTTAGAGAGCTACTTATAAATATATAAGATAATATGAAAAAATGTATTATGAAGACATTATATTTTATTTAATTCCTTACCTATTCTCTCAATACATATGATAAAACCTATCATCCTACATTCTCAGTTTTATTTAAGCTATGTAAACTAGTTTTTATATTTCTGCTTGGACTGACCCATCTCAATCCTACATTTATGGCCAGCTTCCCAGACTCAACCTCAGTATGGAACTTCGTGGTCAACTGGTTCAACTCAGCAATCAAACAGGACGCGAGTAAAAGCGCTCAACACTAGTCCATACTGGTGAGCTGGATACCCCGGGTAGTTGGTGTTCTGTACTCATTGAGTTATAAATATCTCTCAGTTTTTATTTATAAATTTAGTGATTTTAGAATTTATTCTAATTTGCTCACTCACGATGCCACTTGAATTATTTTTAAAACTCTTTTTAAAATAGATTATAATCCATAATAAATAATTACACCTATCCCCCGATTTACACGGTAGATACGTTCCTGAGAAAAACGTGTAAATCGGGGGATAGGTGTACACAGAAATAAAAATAAAGACATTGACAGGTTAAAATATGTAGTCAGCACATAAGCTCGGGATTCCTCGTGAGATGTGTACACAGCGCATGTGTTCAATCACAGTAGCATTCAGTATAGTGCGATAAAAAAAAAAAAACTTATTTGGAAAACCGTGTAAAAGCGAAAATGTGTAAAACAAGTACCGTGTAAATCGGGGGATAGGTGTATTTATAGACGCGTATGAGTCTTTTCAAAATAAAACAATTTCTACTGCCCTTACTAAGGCAGTAAGGACAATAGAAATTGTTTTATTTTGAAAATAATCATACGCGTCTATAATATTTTCGTATTTTGATAACAGCTGGCGCGCTAATGCATCTTAAAATAAATATTTATTTAAATAATAGAATAATGACCCTCCATTTTATTAAAAATAGTATTTCTTGTTATTAATTTGGACCTTTTATAAACAATAAATCTTGAACTTTAGGGAATTACAAAATTATATATAAGAAAATATTCTTATGTGGAGATATTTTCTGATTGTGTTTTGCTTAAATTACTAAAGAGATTCGTGTAGAAACATGAGAATGGCTATTTGTTCCTACTTTAATTCCAAATATTTTAATTGAAAACTTCCAATTGGATCCGAGTTAAAATTGTGTATCACCAACAAACAAAATTTACTATTTATGTAAATACTAGCTGAATGACCCGGGTTTTACCAGAGGGCAATTTTCCCTTCAAAAATACTATGAAGATTTAATGGTAATTTCAGAGAATTTTTAAAACTCAAGATTACCAAAATTTATCCAGCCAAATTTTATAATATACAAATTTTCACGAGGCATGGAGTCTTTAACACATACTTATACAGAATTGATTCTTCAATCTGCTTATGTGACTAAGATCACAACCCTGAACATATTTTAATCCGGTGCCCACTTGTTGCTGATTTGAGAGTACAATGTCAAATGAACAGTTCCTGTTTAAGCCAAATGGTTTCCAGTAAAGAAGAAAATATAAAATTCTGTAGACTATCTCAACTACCATGAATCTAAATTACACTAATGAATTGAAAATTCTAGCTTTAATTAGTTTTTTTTTATATTTTTAAAAATCTCTTTTCATATATAACCATTAAAATAGTGGTTAATTCTATTAATATATTAAACATTTTTGCATATACAGTAGAACCTCCCTTTAGCGGACACCTCTCTACAAATGACAGTTTTAATTTGCAAAATTACCATGTTTACAATTTATCAAGTCTCCGGTAAAAGGACACCTCTCCCTAAAGGACACTTTGGCTCTGAAATTAAGTGTCCTTTACAGGGAGGTTCTTCTGTATGTAAATAAACTTTATTTTTCATGTTAAATTTGCTCTAATATGTAAATTTAAATAATTTTCACTCTCTAAAAATATAAATAATTTGTATATACATTTTGAAAATATGTACATAAAATTGTTGAAACATCTACAAGCAAATATGCACATAAGATATAGCGCGGTGTGTTTTGTAATAAATACATTTTTAAAAATATAAATGAACCATTTTAAAAACATTTTATTCTTCGTCAAAAAAACTTCTAATTTTTATAATATCCCTTTATAATGATAACTTCCTTTAAATTATGAATGTATAGTTATTTTTATAGAGCATGAGAATTCATTTAAGGATAGGATATGATTGACAAAAGTATTTAAATTTGGAAGCATTTTAAAACAAGTTTTGGCGATTTTATAAATAAATGAAATTCTAATTTATATCTAGAAAGTGCAATTTATTTTTATTTAATTAACAAAAGATTAAAAAAAGCTTGTTTACAACCTTGGGTATTTGACGTTCTGTGCTTGAAGAACCTGGGTTAAAAATATATCTCTTATTTACAAGAAATTATCTTGAAATTAATAATGACGGCCAGCTCCACGTCTAGCTCCTCTTGCAATTCCATAGTTTGAGGGCTGATAACCATAGGTTCCATAGGAATAGGGGTTGTAGTATTCATAGGATGGAGCGTAGTAATTTTGCTGAGCAGGCGCATAGGTAGTATATGGAGCATATCTGGGAATATATCCGCGGGTTCTCTGACCACCACGTCCTCTGTTCTGAGATGTGTGGCGGGGAGGATGAGCAGCGCTGACAGTCACCTGGGTCGACCCAATGGTCTGGGTTGCCTCCTTGCAAGCCTCATCTCGCTTTTCTCTACTCTCAAAGGATAAAAAGCAGTAATCCTTACCTGTTGGCTTCTCAAGACGCCCAGGATTTCCATATTTTGAGAAATGGTTCTTGATTTCATCCTCAGTTAGAGATCCAATGTTACGAATGTAAATCTTGTAGTTTGTCTTCTGGGGCAAGGATGCCTGAATATCGATTTTAATGTTTTTCACTTTATGCTCGGTTACTTGAAGAACTTTCTCGTTAGAATCTTTCTGGGCATAAAGGACGAATGCAAAGCGATTGGGTTTCCCATTCTTTGATTTCTCCTTGATTGTGACTTCCTTGACTTCACCATATTGTGATAAATAATCTTCTAGGTCCTTCTGGGTAATGGAGGCATCAACCCCACCAATGAATAGTGTCTGAACATTTTGAGTTTGTTCAGTATTCTTAGCATTGTCTTCCTCTTGTGACTGAACTCGTTGGTTTTGTTCATAATCCATAGTCTTATTTTCCTCGCCTTGAATTTCTTGCTGTGAAACTATTTCCGATGTTTGTTGTTCCTGCATCGTCTGTTCTTCTACCATCTGCTGCTGAGGTTCCTGAATAGTGGATTCCATTTTAAAAATAATAAATTGAATCTATATATTTATGTATATGTCAATTTCAAATTGGTATGCTTAAGATAAAATATAAATTCAAAAACACAAAAACATTGTCATTAAAAAAATAATGAAATTAAATATTTTATTTTATTTTTCAATGATTTTAGTAGGAATAAATTAATTTTCTATAAAATATATTTATTTTTAAATTAAAATATTAATTTAATATATATTATGATGCATTAGCGCGCCATCTGATATGAAATTTCGAAACTATTATAGAAGCGTATAATTCTTTTAAAAATTAAGGACAGTAGAAATTGTTTAATTTTTAAAATAAGCATACGCGTCTATTATAGTTTCGAAATTTAATATTTATATTAAAATTAAGAAAGGCATATCCTGACCCTTTTTTATTATTTTTTCACATATATATATATGTCGTATCTGTCGTGGTCTAATGGAAGGGCGCAGCCATTGTACATGTAAGCTTCGAAAAAGAACTTGTTCCACACTCGTGAGCGCGCGCACGTGGCGGCGTGCCGTAGCATTCACCCGCGCGCCGGCGCCCACGTTTATTTTGTACAGTGTATTTATAGATGGATGAATTTGTATTTACATTTTAACATACTTATTTTGGTGAAAATAAATTATAACTCTTGGGCATTAGGCAAATTATGACTGTTGGATTCAAATGTAAATATTCCTTTATTCATTTACTTGCATTTGTTTTATTCATTTGGTTTTCATTAATTTATTTGTTCATTTAATCTGTGAGTTTTATTTTGTTACTTGGCACTGTTGGTTTTTTTTGTTTACATTATCTCCTCCCATTGTTGGGACGCATTGTAATCTATTCGTGGTTAATAAAACCTATACAGCTCTTTATATATAAAAACGTATATATGTTTGTCGGCTATGCACGTCTTCAATACGTAACTAATATGGCTGAAATATTTTAACAGTATATAGAGTTGAATTTGAAAAAACCTATAGTTAAAATTTCATGTCCCTATATCTCGAATATCCTTGGAGTTATTTACAAATTTGCCAATTTTACTTCGCAACCAGCGCCCCACTGCGGTACTGAAACATGTTTCGGTTTGTACAGGAAGCCCCTTTCGAGAGAAGAGTAATGAATAATACAATTTTCAAATATCGCTGTAAAACTTTACATTTTTATTTTCATATTTTAAGGCAACATTTTAAAGTTTATAATATGATGCACTAGCGCGCCATCTGTTATCAAAATTTGAAACTATTTTAAACGTGTAAGGTTCTTTTTTTTTTTTTTAAATTGAACAATTAAAATTAAATTATATATTTATGTAATTCTACTGTCCTCAAAGCTTATGTCCATAGTTCTTCTAAAATACCCATTCCAAGAGTCTAATAACAGTATCACTATAAAAAGAAGTTCCAAAAATGCAATATAGCAGCGGTATGGTAGATTAAACTGGCGAAACCGCTGGGAGGGTTCACCACTGATGAGCCAGGCCTTCCCTTTAATTTTTTCATTGCAGTAAGGGCAGTAGAAATTGTTTAATTTCAAAAAAGAATCTTACGCGTTTAAAATAGTTTCGAATTTTAATTTTAAAGTTTACATATTGAAGGATCGCCATGGATTTGCATAGCGTTGAAAGATAAAATAATATTTACATAAAAATAGTTACAACATATCAAATAGACAAAATTCATAGCATATGATAATCTATCACATATCACAACAGTTGGCATTCAGCCAACTGAAATATTGGTAAAATAAATGATATTTTGATCCGATATATATATATATGCCTTTTTATTTAAAAATACTATAAATTGTTTTATTTCAAGCATTATTCGTAGGGAAAACATATACTTGAGGAAATATCGGGTAAAGTTGAATCATAATTTACAATTGTAACGAATAGTATTTGAATATAACAAAACTCAACTCATTTTATTCACTGCCAATCCCTAATTATCTCCTTCACGACGGAGGACTACTTACTATCAAACCTCCCTTTGAAAATTATACGATTTATAGCCCGTCAAAGGATTCTATGGCTATTTTTCCCCGAGGATATCACGGGATTTTGGAATAGCGACCCTTTAAATTTATACTTCTGCAATGTGCCGTCATCTAAGACAATTTGGTCCATTATCTATTCCATTGCCCATTTCTACAGGAAAAGAGACTGGAAATTCACGAAATTTCGGGCTAACTCGCTATAATGAACAACATGTATAGACATTTTTTACTACTCTCCTGCTGGATAAAACATTTTTTTATAAATATTTAAAATTTTTCAAGCCGATTGACAAAATGAGGGAAGAAGTGCTCAACTCCACAGACAACGGCTGATTGCTCCCCTCCCCTCTAAATTGCTTTTCCTCCTCCCTCATGAACATATATAACCTTTTGTTGGAATCCCCTTGTAAGACAATAGTGTCTTAATAAAGGTTTTTGTTGTTGTTGTTGAATTTGAATATAAAAAATAAGATATCTTTTTTATACATACGCACTCGGGGAAAATGATCTGGGGTAAAACCCAGGCGTTTTCGGGTCATTCGGCTAGTAATTTATAAATTCAACTCAAATTCTGCAGATCTATCTCAAGAATAATTCGCAAAAATTGTGCCTCCTGATATTTGTTGAAATATTGCCCAGTTTTTTGTTTTCCACTTTCATTTTTTATGGTGCATTAGCGCACCATCTGTTATGAATATTCGAGACTACGGGTACGAGTATTGCATAAGAGTAGGTTCTGCCATGTCTACTTACAACAGAAAAAAAAAACGATGTTACTATCACATACAGGAAAGTGTGGCATTTATATTGTGTGTTTCAAATAGCTTCCGTACCCTGTATTAGACTGAATTTCTTATATATACCCTGTATATTTACTATTATGATAATTTGAAACTATTATAGACGTGTATGATTCTTTTTAAAAATTAAAAAATTTCTACTGCCCTTATTTATTTATTACCAATTGCAAAAACGACACGCTATATCCGATCTGGATAATTGCGCGTAAAACTATTTACAATAATTGTAGTAGAGTAGGTAACAGAATTATCAAAAAGAAAATAAACAATTAAGAAAAAGAGCATTGAATAAACATATACATTAAACAAATAAGCAACAACATAAGCAGATAGAAGAAATCGCAAGTGCCCTTACTGCAATGAAAAATTAATGAAAAGGCTTGGTTCACCAGTGGTGAACTCTCCTATTAATTTTTCATTGCAGTAAGGCAGTAGAAATTGTTTAATTTTTTAAAAAGAATCATACGCGTCTATAATAGTTTCGAATCTTTTATGGACCAATCTTGAAATTCTTTCTTTCCGAAATTTGCATACTTCTTCGCTATTATAATTTTGGAAATTTTCTCTCGTTTTCTATTCACTTCATTTTAAATAATATTCTCACTCAGAAAATGTGAAAATTCAAGTCCCAGAATGTACACACAGAGATTAATTTTATTCACACACACAAAAGCCTTTATTAGGGACTTGCCCCATACAGATTCTCCCAATTGGTTAAGTTAATAATCATCTTGTGTTATTTACATAGAAATTGAACTGGCTTTACTCTTCGTCTCAAAGTAACTTGTTGACTGGTCCTTACATAATGATGATATAAAAAATTGATAGTAAGCTATTGCCTTAGATGTGTTTGTTGATATGGTAGGGTGAAATGTTGGTACATTTAATTTGTTGATATAGGGCCTTCCTTTCTGTATCAAGGGCTGTACAATTATGCAGGTAATGGGGAGTTCTTCAGTAATTTACTTGTCACACAGTGTACATATTAATTTTTGGCCTCAAACGTGATTAATTTTATTCAAAAACAATTAAAACTTGTAAATATAGACGAATAGTCCATACAACAAACAGGTTTACAATCACAACCAGTCCTCTTAGTCTTATTAAAGTTTTACTTTGAATAAATTTAAAGAATAAGTTTATGTACAAGAAAGATAGAGACCATCTGTTTTACTAATAGATTTAGAGAACTCTACCTATAAAATATATAAGATAATAAGAGGAACACTGTGGGTTCGATTCCCATCCCTGGACACTTTTATTTTTTCGTTTATCATTACTCTTCACAATTCATACTTCATCCTTAAGTTTATAAATAATCGTTATTTCTCCTTAAAAATAAATTTCGATTTTTCGTTCAAAAGAAACACATGCGGGATAATTTTCAAATGTCGTTTTACAATCATAAGCTGCATTATATTATATTATAAGATAATATGTAAAATTTATTATCAAGACTTTATATTTCATTTAATTCCTTACCTATTCTCTCAAAATATATGATGAAAACCTACCATCCTACATTCTCAATTTTATTTAAGCTATATAAAAGAGTTTTTATATTCCTGCTTGGACTGACCCACCTCAATCCTACATCTATGGCCAGACTTCCAGACTCATCCTCAGTATGGAACTTCGTGGTCAACTGGTTCAACTCAGCAATCAAAACAGGACGCGAGTAAAAACGCTCAACACCAGTCCATACTGGAGAGCTGGACTACCCGGGTAGTTGGCGCTCTGCGATCCCTGGGTTATAAATTTTTGAAAGTCATTTTTATATAAATTGCTTTTATATAACTTTAAAAAATGAGGATATTGGATGATATATATATGAAAAACAATTTAAAGAATAAAAAATAAGTAGGTCAGGTGTTGATATTAAAAATAAAAAGAGCATATCCTGACCACATGTGCTTTTTTGCTTGGCAGAGCGCCACCTATTGGAATAGAAATAAACTAAACGTATATTTATATACATGTAGGTATGTAGTCATATATATTGGGAGAATTAAAAAAGAATTATGTTAAAATTATATTGTGAAAATTAATTTACATTTGTTAAATTTAAAATACTTTTGTGAAATATATAGACTTTTTGTACTTTATTTTTAGCTTTATTAAACTTTAATAGTTAAACTTTAATAAGGCTCAGAGAACTGGTTGTCTTTCTATACCTGTTTGTAGACCAGGCCTTTATTCTCGTATTATTTTTATTACAATAATTTTATTTGTGATCGAACGTTGTGACCCACTGTAGGTATAGTATCATTATAATAATGCATATTATATTAACAAACATATAATTCAGCAATACATATTAGCATTACATTTATGAACCCAAAATAAGCAAATATATATTTTTTTACTTCCGATATAAGTCCTTTAATTGATTTTGTGTGAACTTTCAAATTTGCATTTTGGAATTTTTTAAAAGTGGCACACTTTAAATTTTTATCATTCAGTTTAAAGAAAAACTAAATGCTTAAACAGCTATAATATTAAATGAATTTAAAAATCCCAAATTAACACGCAGTCACACCTTTGTTGAGAGACCATCTCTGTGAGAAAGACTTTTAGATCAACATTAACCATTCAAATTCCAGCAAAAATAATGATAATATCTAACTTTATAAATGAAAAACTTCAAAAATACTATGAAGATTCTAATGGTAATTTCAGAGAAATTTCCGACACTCGAGATTACCAGAATTATCCAGCCAAATTTTTATAATAAGCAATTTTTTACGAGGCATGGAGTCTTTAACACATACTTATACAGAATTTATTCTTTAATCTTCTTATGCGACCAAGAAGATCACAACCCTGAGCATATTTTAATCCGGTGCCCACTTGTTGCAAATCTGAGTACAATGTCAAATGATCAGTTCCTGTTTAAGCCAAATGGTTTCCAGTAAAGAATAATATATAAAATTCTGTAGACTCTATCTCAACTACCATGAATCTAAATTACACTAATGAATTGAAAATTCTAGCTTTAATTAGTATAGCTTTGGTTTTTAAATAATCTTTTTTTATATATAACCATTAAAATAGTGGTTAATTATATTAATATATTAAACATTTTTGCATATACAGTAGAACCTCCCTTTAGCGGACACCTCTCTACAAATGACAGTTTTAATTTGCAAAATTACCATGTTTACAATTTATCAACTCTCCGGTAAAAGGACACCTCTCCCTAAAGGACACTTTAGCTCTGAAATTAAGTGTCCTTTACAGGGAGGTTCTTCTGTATGTAAATAAACTTTATTTTTCATGTTAAATTTGCTCTAATATGTAAATTTAAATAATTTTCACTCTCTCCAAAAATATAAATAATTTGTATATACATTTTGAAAATATGTACATAAAATTGTTGAAACATCTACAAGAAAATATACATATAAGATATAGCGCGTGTGTTTTGTAATAAATACATTTAAAATATATATAAATTATTAATGTATAGTAATTCTGATAGAGCATGAGAATTCGTTTAAAGATAGGATATGATTAACAAAAATATTTTTAAATTTGGAAACATTTTAGAACAAGTTTTGGCGAAATTTTTAATTAAAATTTTATTGAAATGAAATTCTCAATTTATATCTAGAAAGTGCAATTTATTTTTTTTTAATTAACAAAGGATTAAAAAAAGCTTGTTTACAACCTTGGGTAGTTGGCATTCTGCGCATGAAGAACCTGGGTTACAAATATATCTCTTATTCACAAGAAATTGTCTTGAAATTAATAATGACGGCCAGCTCCACGTCTAGCTCCTCTTACCACTCCATAGTTTGAGGGCTGATAACCATAGGTTCCATAGGAATAGGGGTTGTAGTATTCATAGGATGGAGCGTAGTAATATTGCTGAGCAGGCGCATAGGTAGTATATGGAGCATATCTGGGAATATATCCACGGGTTCTCTGACCACCACGTCCTCTGTTCTGAGATGTGTTACGGGGAGGATGAGCCACGCTGACAGCCACCTGGGTTGACCCAATGGTCTGGGTTGCCTCCTTACAAGCCTCATCTCGCTTTTCTCTACTCTCGAAGGATAAAAAGCAGTAATCCTTACCTGTTGGCTTCTCAAGACGCCCAGGATTTCCATATTTTGAGAAATGATTCTTGATTTCATCCTCAGTTAGAGATCCAATGTTACAAATGTAAATCTTGTAGTTTGTCTTCTGGGGTAGGGATGCCTGAATATCGATTTTAATGTCTTTTACCTTATGCTCGGTTACTTGAAGAACCTTCTCGTTAGAATCCTTCTGTGCATAAAGGACGAATGCAAAGCGATTGGGTTTCCCATTCTTCGATTTCTCCTTGATAGTGACTTCCCTGACTTCACCATATTGTGATAGATACTCTTCTAGGTCTTTCTGGGTAATGGAGGCATCAACCCCACCAATGAATAGTGTCTGGACATTTTGAGTTTGTTCAGTATTCTTAGTTTTGTTTTCCTCTTGTGACTGAACTTGTTGGTTTTGTTCATAATCCATAGTCATATCTACCTCGCCTTGAATTTTTTGCTGTGAAACTATTTCAGATGTTTGTTGTTCCTGCATCGTCTGTTCTTCTACCATCTGCTGCTGAGGTTCCTGAATGCTTGATTCCATTTTTTTGTAATTAATAAATTGAATCTATATATTTATTTATATGTCAATTTTCTATTGGTATACTCTCGAAAAATATATAAATTCAAAAGCACAAAAATATTGTCATTAAAAAAATAATGAAATTAAATCTTTTATTATTTTATTTTCTCAATGATTTTAGTAGGAATAAATTAATATTCTCTAAAATATATTTATTTTTAAATTAATATTTATTTAATATATATTATGATGCATTAGCGCGCCATCTGTTATGAAATTTCGAAACGATTATAAACGCGTATGATTCTTTTAAAAATTAAGGGTAGTAGAAATTGTTTAATTTTTTTAAAAAATAATCATACGCGTCTATTATAGTTTCGAAATTTGAAATTTATATTAAAATCAAGAAAGGCATATCCTGACCCTTTTTTATTATTATTTTTTCACATATATATATGTCGTATCTATCGTGGTCGAATGGAAGGGCGCAGCCGTTATGCATGTATGCTTCGAAAAATAACTTGTACCACACTCGTGAGCGCGCGCGCTCGGCGTGCCGTAGCATTCGCCTGCGCTGGCTCCCAGGTTTATTTTATACAGTGTATTTATGGATAGGTGAATTTGTATTTACATTTTAGAATACTAATTATAGCGAAAATAAATTATATCTCTTGGGCATTAGGCAAATTATGATATATATATATATATCCCTATATATAGTCACGACCGTCTTTCCTCATCGGCCTCAGTCACAGATGCGCGCGCATCATCATTATGATCATTATCATTATCTAATGATAATAATAATAATTATTAATATTATTATATTATTATTATCAACATTAATATATATAGTCACGACCGTCTTTCCACCGTCAATCATGTCACGGATGCGCGCGCATCATCATTATGATCATTATCATTATCTAATGATAATAATAATAATAATTATTATTATTATATTATTTTTATTATTATTATTAATATATATAGTCACGACCGTCTTTCCTCAATTCCTCATGTCACGAATGCGCGCGCATCATCATTATGATCATTATCTTCTATAGAAGCTTCTATCTTAATAATTATGTATATTTACAAAAAGTCAATTCGCTCGCGCCTCTAGCGGTTAAAATGAGGGGTAATACCAGCTGACCTTATGTACATGTAAAGTTTGGAGCGGGACGTTTCACAAGAGTGACATCCACGGCTCCAATTTATAATTGTAACAAATAGTATTGGAATAAAAACATTCAATCGGGTAAAACACGGGCGTTGCGCGGGTCATTCGTCTAGTATATATATAGTCACGACCGTCTTTCCACCGTCATGTCACGGATGCGCGCGCATCATCATTATGATCATTATCATTATCTAATGATAAGAATAATAATTATTATTATTATATTATTATTATTAATATATATAGTCACGACCGTCTTTCCTCAATTCCTCATCGCTGTCACGGATTCGCGCGCACAGGGAGGTCACGTGCTCGCCGGCAGCCAATGGGCGCGCGCCGCCGGCATTACGTCATAGATTATAAACACAAGGTAATAAGGCCAAATAAAAAAATAGTGTGTGATAAGGGCACAATTTGGATTATATACTTATATAATTGCCTTATTCTGTCTGTGTGAAGTTCACTGTATGAAGTTCACGGATAGATTTTGGTCAGAATGGATAAAATAAAAAAAGTGTCAAGGGATGGGAATCGAACCCACGACCTTCCGCTTACCGGGCAGATGCCATGACCACTAGGCTCCCCTTGACATATTTTTCCATTCACATTTTTATTTTTATATTTTCAAGACACACACAGTTTGGGGCGGGACGTTTCATAAGAGAGACATCCACGGCGCCAATTTATAATTGTAACGAATAGTATTTTATTAAAACATTTTAAAAATATATACGCACTCGGGTAAAACCCGGGCGTTGCCCGGGCCATTCGTCTAGTTAATATATATAGTCACGACCGTCTTTCCTCAATTCCTCATGTCACGGATGCGCGCGCATCATCATTATGATCATTATCTTCTATAGAAGCTTCTATCTTTATAATTATGTATATTTACAAAAAGTCAATTCGCTCGCGCCTCTAGCGGTGAAAATGAGGGGTAATACCAGCTGACCTAATGTACATGTAAAGTTTGGAGCGGGACGTTTCACAAGAGTGACATCCACGGCTCCAATTTATAATTGTAACAAATAGTATTTGAATAAAAACATTCAATCGGGTAAAACACGGGCGTTGCCCGGGCCATTCGTCTAGTATATATATAGTCACGACCGTCTTTCCTCAATTCCTCATCGGCCGCTGTCCCGGATGCGCGCGCACGGGGAGGTCACGTGCTCGCCGGCAGCCAACGGGCGCGCGCCGCCGGCATTACGTCATAGATTATAAACACAAGGTAATAAGGCCAAATTAAAAAATAGTGTGTGATAAGGCACAATTTGGATTATCTACTTATATAATTGCCTTATTCTGTCTGCGTGAAGTTCACTGTGTGAAGTTCACGGATATATTTTGGTCAGAATGGATAAAATAAAAAAAAGTGTCAAGGGATGGGAATCGAACCCACGACCTTCCGCTTACCGGGCAGATGCCATGACCACTAGGCTACCCTGGACATATTTTTCGTTCACATTTTTATTTTTATATTTTCAAGACACACACAGTTTGGGGCGGGACGTTTCACAAGAGAGACATCCACGGCGCCAATTTATAATTGTAACGAATAGTATTTTAATTAAAACATTTTTAAAATATATACGCACTCGGGTAAAACCCGGGCGTTGCCCGGGCCATTCGTCTAGTATATATATATAAATGAATGTATGTGTGTGTGTCCTTTATGCCTGACCAAACCACTCATTGGAACGCCATGAAACTTTGGGAAGTTATTTAGTATAGTACTGGGAAGGTTTTTGAAAAATAATTTCTTGAATATCCTTAGAGTTATTTACAGATTTGTAGATTTAACTCGAAAGCAGCGCCCCCGTTGCGACGATGATAACAAGTTTTTTTTATCTATAAGTTTTATTATCACTAAGTTTATTTTCTTAAAGATTATTTATCAAAAGTAAGATTTTCTACCTATTAATTGCGCACAAGTCAAAGTTAGTTTTATCATTTTTCTACAACATATATATTGGGAGAATAGATAAAAATGATGATTTTGTAATGTAGAAAATTAGGACAGACAAAATTCAGGATGACACGGCAATTTATTTGAGACAAGAATAATGATACAATTCCAAGGCAAGATACTATTCCTTTAACTTCCAATTACCGAGGGAGCCAATTAATATTGATTTTATTCAACTTATCGAGTATTTTTCAAGGGACCGGGAAAAAATGTTCACTTTATCGAGAGATCCAAATTTACGAGTTTCAAATTATCAAAATATATCTATTATTTTTTTTATAAGTTTATATAGAATTGTTTTAACAAATGTTCGTTAGACAAACCTTTACTCGGGTAAAACCCGGGCGAAGCCGGGTACATCCGCTAGTATATATATATAAACGTATATATGTTTGTCGGCTATGCACGTCTTCAATACATAACTAATATGGCTGAAATATTTTAACAGTATATAGAGTTGAATCCGAAAAAAACGTATAGCCAAAATTTCAGGTCCCTATATCTCGATAATCCTTGGAGTTATTTAAAAATTTGCCAATTTCACTCGCAACCAGCGCCCCACTGCAGTCTGATATAGGTTTCGGTTTTGGCAGGAAGCCTCTTTCGAGACAAGAGTATTGAATAATACAATTTTCAAATATCGCTGTAAAACTTTACATTTTTATTTTTATGTTTTAAGGTAACATTTTAAAGTTTATAATATGATGCACTAGCGCGCCATCTGTTATCAAAATTCGAAACTATTTTAAACGCGTAAGATTCTTTTTTGAAATTAAACAATTTAAATTAAATTATATATTTAAATATTTATGTAATTCTACTGTCCTCAAAGCTTATGTCAATAGTTATTCTAGAATACCCATTCCAAGAGTCTAATAACAGTATCACTATAAAAGGAAGTTCCAAAAATGCAATATAACAGCGGTATGGTAGATTAAACTGGCGAAACCGCTGAATCTTACAGGTTTAAAATAGTTTCGAATTTTGATTTAAAGTTTACACCAAAATTATTTTATGTTACAAGGTTTAAAAGTATGCTGTTGATTATTTTAGAAGATATTTTTTTGATATTTTCCAATTTTTGTTTATCAAATTCAGAATTCTATTACAATATTTTAGAATGCTCTTCATTAATTTTTGTGGAATAACTTGAGGAAATATCGGGTAAAGTTGGGTCATAATTTACAATTGTAACGAATAGTATCTGAATATAACAAAACTCAACTCATTTTATTCACTACCAATCTCCAAGTAGCTCCTTTATGACGGAAGACTACTTACTATCAAACCTCCATTTGAAAATTGAACGATTTATAGCCCGTCAAAGGATTCTATGGCTATTTTTCCCCGAGGATATCACGGGATTTTGGAACAGCGGCCCTTCAAATTGCTACTTCTGCAATGCCGTCATTCAAGACAATTTGGTCCATTATCTCTTCCATTGCCCATTTCTACAGGGAAAGAGACTGGAAATTCACGAAATTTCGGGGCTAACTCACTATAATGAACAAAATGTATATAAAATCTTTACTACTCTCCTGCTGGATAAATATATAATTATAAATATTTAAAAATTTTCAAGGCGATTGTCAAAATGAGGGAAGAAGTGCTCAACTCCACAGACAACGGCTGATTGCTCCCCCTCCCCTCTAAATTGCTTTTCCTCCTCACTCATGTACATGTATAACTTTTTAAGGGAATCCCCTTGTAAGACAATAGTGTCTTAATGAATGTTTTTGTTGTTGTATTTGAATATAAAAAATAAGATTTCTTTTTTATACATACGCACTCGGGGAAAAAATATCTGGGGTAAAACTCGGGCGTTCCCCGGGTCTCATTCGGCTAGTAATTTATAAATTCAACTCAAATTCTGCAGATCTATCTCAAGATTAATTCGCAAAAATTTTACCTCCTGATATTTGTTGAAATATAGCGTAGTTTTTTGTTTTCCACTTTCATCTTTTATGATGCATTAGCGCACCATTTGTTATGAATATTCGAAAATATTATAGACGTGTATGATTCTTTTTAAAGGGGAAAGGAAAAATAAACCCACCTTGAATATCAAACAAGCCAGAAAAAAACCTTCTCAAGAACAATATCCCCAAGGACCCAACGACATCAATATAAATTGTAAATGAACAAACCCTGTACATCCCCCTCAGTATGTTGTAAATATGATGATCTAGGTTGCTCTTTTTGAGCGGCACTTAATAAAGTTATTTTGAACCTGAACCTGATAAACAATAAATCTTAAACTTTGGGGAATTATAAAAATATATAAAAGAAAATATACTTATATGGAGATGTTTTCTAATTGTGTTTTGCTCAAATTACCAAAGAGATTCGTGATAGAAACATGAGAATGGCTATTTGTTCCTACTTTAAATTCCAAATATTTTAATTGTCAACTTCCAATTGGAAACGAGGTAAAATCATATATATCATCAACAAACAAAATTTACTATTTATGTAAATACTAGATGAATGACCCTGGTAACGCCCGGGTTTTACACGAGGGCAATTTTCCCCAAGTACGTACGATGTATGTATAAAAAAATGTTTTTATTCAAATACTATTCGCTACAATTAAGAATTAAATGCCTGGCTTCGCCCGGTTTGTTTTACTCGACTGAAAGTTTGCTTAACGAGAGACAGGATCAAATATATAATTGTAACGGATATTATTCAAATGTTGTTGTCGTGTCCAATGAAGAGCCTCAGATATCTCCATACATCTCTATCACAGCAGTCGCAATGTCCTCTATCTTGGGTGTGTTTAATATATTGTTGTTGTCGTGTCCAATGTAGAGCCTCAGATGTCTCCATACATCTCTATCACAGCAGTCGTTTTCTGTCTTGGGTGTATATACTGTATTGTTGTTGTTGTCGTGTCCAATGAAGAGCCTCAGATGTCTCCATACATCTCTATCACAGCAGTCGTTTTCTGTCTTGGGTGTGTATACTGTATTGTTGTTGTTGCCGTGTCCAATGAAGAGCCTCAGATGTCTCCATACATCTCTATCACAGCAGTCGTTTTCTGTCTTGGGTGTGTATACTGTATTGTTGTTGTTGTCGTGTCCAATGAAGATCCTCAGATTTCTCAATACATCTCTATCACAGCAGTCGTTTTCTGTCTTGGGTGTGTATACTGTATTGTTGTTGTTGTCGTGTCCAATGAAGAGCCTCAGATGTCTCCATGCATCTCTATCACAGCAGTCGTTTTCTGTCTTGGGTATGTTTACTGTATTGTTGTTGTTGTCGTGTCCAATGAAGAGCCTCAGATGTCTCCATACATCTCTATTACAGCAGTCGTTTTCTGTCTTGGGTGTGTATACTGTATTGTTGTTGTTGTCGTGTCCAATGAAGAGCCTCAGATGTCTCCATACATCTCTATCACAGCAGTCGTTTTCTGTCTTGGGTGTATATACTGTATTGTTGTTGTTGTCGTGTCCAATGAAGAGCCTCAGATGTCCCCGTGCATCTCTATCACAGCCGTCGCAATGTGCACTATCTTGGGTGTATAAAACTGCTTTTCTGAGCCCATGTCAATTTTCTGCAAGGCCGCGACCATTGCTGGACATATGAATATGTGGGTAGGTGTTAGTTCCACACCAGGACAATTGTTGCATGTCCTGTAGGTTCTTGTGCCATCTGGATGTATTGTCATTCCTTTATAGTGTTTCATTCTGAGTGTCTGTGTAAAGGGGGAGAAGTCTGGATCCTTGGAATATTTGACCAAATTCTGGTCCAAGGTGACTAACGTGGAAACGGTACCTATTTTCCAATGAAGAGAAAAACCGATATTATTCAGATTAAAACAGTATTTTATTATATGGTGAAATTTGACTCGGATAAAACCTGGACGTTACCATCCCTGTTCATTTTCGGTTAGTTATACATATTTTAATCAAATGGGTCCTGGTTCTATTTAATATAAAATATCTCCGAGATATATTCCAAATAATTGAATAGTAACATCGCGAATGAGCAAGTTAGAATAATGCTTAAATAGTGAAATTTATATAAAACGCTTTCATATGACTTGTTTAAAGAACATGGCATAGTTTTAGAATAGTACAGTTTCAGATAGTTATGCAAATTTGAATAAAAAAGTTCTTCTCTTCTTAATCGTATCCAGTAGACCATATATCCCTCTTCGATTACACACACAAAGTCATCTTCATTACTTAATTTCTCAATTTTTGGTGCCAACATCACATCTCGAAGCCCTCTCTAAGTCAAATCTCTAAGAAATCAATTCTACCAAAAGGTGAGTACTTCGAAAAGGAGCCGTTAAAGAAATAGAGATGAAACTAAGGAGTGTCGAGTGTAACCCTCTCTTTAGGTTTTCCTCGAAATCAAATATAAAAAAGTAGATCGACAAAAGGGCAATCTTTGCTGAAATGGAGAATATCAAATTAAGCGTATAAAGCAAAGAACTAAAATAAATGGCTGAATAGCACAGATTTTGCTTAACATCGGTTCAATTGCACATACAAGGTAAGCTAGAGCTCGCTGAAGAAATATATCAAAAGAAAGGTATAGGCATTAAAATAAGGACATTAAGCCTCCAGGAAAAAGTTTCTTTTCAAAATCTTTAATCTCTAGGTTTCAGAAATGAATGTCTTTCTACAGGAGAAAAAGCAGTACAATGATACTGAAGACGTTGAATAAGCCTACTTCTGTCGGGGAGGACTTACTCACCACTACGTCACGGCCAGCCAATCACAGTGCTGCCCAGGGGGCAACCCATCCTCCTTCCCCATTAGTCTAAAATAAAGGAGCTTAAAACTTGCCTGTTGTTCGCGTCGACTCCGCGTGCTTCTAATCTATCTATTTCAATCGACAGATGTAGTGGGATAATTGACTACTTCCTTCCATTATTATATCATCTAGTCCAGCTTCAACTTATAGCCCAACAGATACGATACATTTATTGTATGTTTTCTCATGTAGAAAGGCATTCATGTCTGAAACCTAGAGATCAAAGATTTTGAAAAGAAACTTTTACCTGGAAATCTAATGTTCTTATTTTAATATTGATTCAAGGAATTATGTTATCGAATGGTATAGGTGCTCTAGCATCTACAGATGTAGCTCACTTTTTCCATCTGGAGATTTAATGTCCCACTTTACAATCATAGATGAGGGGGTGAGAGTAACTTTAGATTAGATGTACCATGTAACCGTAGGTACTTGTTCCTGCGGAATTCAAATTTATTTCTCTCAGGGCCATTATCCCGAGAGTGGTATATTCCCAGGGTGTGATTTCTTGAGGTGTCTCCATCTCAACCATGTTTCCTCTCCTCCCTATATCCCCTGCATTCCAAAAATCTTGAAACTACACTGTAGTGACCGATAATTACACTCATGGACAAAACTTAAGGAAGTGGAAAGTCTATGATGTCACAGAAAGGATACAGAGGCAATTTTTATTCACACTAGATTATCTCGTGTATCATCAATAAAGGTCACTATGTATCAAATATCTTTCGGAGTTATTGTTTGAATTCCGATTAGATGCTAAAAGGTACAACTTCCTTAAGTTTTGTCCATGAGTGTACATAAGGGCTTCTAAAAACTTTACTAAACACAATATTTCCAGGAAATGATATTTTATCAGGGATTGTTATGTTAGGCCAAGTCATAGAGAAGTCTTTCAACTGAAACTGTCTGATAGAAGATTACCTTTAGGAAATACCAAGCTTAGTCGTGTTTTAAAAAGTTTCTCATTGTATACTCTACTGCACTCTTTAAATATTATCGAGTCAACGTTGAAAATAAAAGAATATGGTGTTGTAAATTGTTTATTTGGTGTCATTAGCATTATTTGTCACTTTGTAGCTTTCTTGCAGCGTCATCTCTGATCAATTTTCTAGGGAGATCGTCCTGCCAATGTGACGACTCTTGCTTTTTCTTAAGAAAGGGCCAATTTTGTGCATATCTATATTGTATTTAGTTTCAAATGTAATGTTGTCGTGTCCAATGAAGAGATTCAGATGTGTCCATGCATCTCTATCAGAGCAGCAGCAATGTCTTCTATCTTGGGTGTATATACTGTAATGTTGTTGTTGTCGTGTCCAATGAAGAGCTTCATATGTTTCCATACATCTCTATCAGAGCAGCAGCAATGTCCTCTATCTTGGGTGTGTATACTGTAATGTTGTTGTCGTGTCCAATGAAGAGCTTCATATGTTTCCATACATCTCTATCAGAGCAGCAGCAATGTCCTCTATCTTGGGTGTGTATACTCTAATGTTGTTGTTGTCGTGTCCAATGAAGAGCTTCATATGTTTCCATACATCTCTATCAGAGCAGCAGCAATGTCCTCTATCTTGGGTGTGTATACTGTAATGTTGTTGTTGTCGTGTCCAATGAAGAGCCTCAGATGTCTTCATACATCTCTATCAGAGCAGCAGCAATGTCCTCTATCTTGGGTGTGTATACTGTATTGTTGTTGTTGTCGTGTCCAATGAAGAGCCTCATATGTTTCCATACATCTCTATCAGAGCAGCAGCAATGTCTTCTATCTTGGGTGTGTATACTGTAATGTTGTTGTTGTGTCCAATGAAGAGCCTCAGATATCTCCATACATCTCTATCACAGCAGTTGCAATGTCCACTATCTTGGGTGTGTATACTGTATTGTTGTTGTTGTCGTGTCCAATGAAGAGCTTCATATGTCTCCATACATCTCTATCACAGCAGCAATGTCATCTGTCTTGGGTGTGTTTACTGTAATTTTGTTGTCGTGCCCAATGAAGAGCCTCAGATGTCACTATACATCTCTATCACAGCAGTAGCAATGTCCTCTATCTTGGGTGTGTATACTGTATTGTTGTTGTTGTCGTGTCCAATGAAGAGCCTCATATATCTCCATACATCTCTATCATAGCAGTAGCAATGCCCTCTATCTTGGGTGTGTATACTGTAGTGTTGTTGTCGTGTCCAATGAAGAGCCTCAGATGTCTCCATACATCTCTATCACAGCAGTCGTTCTCTACCTTGGGTGTGTATACTGTAATGTTGTTGTCGTGCCCAATGAAGAGCCTCAGATGTCACTATACATCTCTATCACAGCAGTAGCAATGTCCTCTATCTTGGGTGTGTATACTGTATTGTTGTTGTTGTCGTGCCCAATGAAGAGCCTCAGATGTCACTATACATCTCTATCACAGCAGTAGCAATGTCCTCTATCTTGGGTGTGTATACTGTATTGTTGTTGTTGTCGTGTCCAATGAAGAGCCTCATATATCTCCATACATCTCTATCATAGCAGTAGCAATGCCCTCTATCTTGGGTGTGTATACTGTAGTGTTGTTGTCGTGTCCAATGAAGAGCCTCAGATGTCTCCATACATCTCTATCACAGCAGTCGTTCTCTACCTTGGGTGTGTATACTGTAATGTTGTTGTCGTGTCCAATGAAGAGCCTCAGATGTCTCCATGCATCTCTATCACAGCAGTTGCAATGTCCACTATCTTGGGTGTGTATACTGTATTGTTGTTGTTGTCGTGTCCAATGAAGAGCCTCATATCTCTCCATGCATCTCTATCACAGCAGTTGCAACATCCTCTATCTTGGGTATGTAAAGCTGCTGTTCTATGTCCATATCAATTTTCTGAAAGACCGCAGCCATTGCTGGACATGGTAATATGCGAATAGGTGTTTCAAATGTAATGTTATCAGCATATGATAATGTAGGATCCAGAAATGACTACACATTGCTATAGTATTTATTGCAATCTGTATACACAATCACCTACCAAGAATCACCAGACCACGTGAGCTATAAGATATATAAAGGTATTCCTTCGAGAATAAAGGAATCGCTACAGACACACACAGAGCGCACGTCCACCAACCTATAAGGTCAACCAACACTAGCGGAGTCCGCGCTACTCGACATCTAGCAGATCAGAGACTTGGCGTTCTCCCAGGGAAAATCTTCGTTACCGAAGTGGCCGTTGACACTGGTCTTCTGGAAGATGGGCTTCTTCAGTCCCAGCTCCCTGCAAACACAATACCTCCATGTAATATATCATATACAGTAGAAAACCTCCATGTAATATATCTATATACAGTAGATCCTCCACACAGACATGTTATATATCTACACATAGTACAGAGTATATACAGTAGAACCTCCATGAGAGAACACTCCCGCTAAAGATCACCTCTCTACAAAGAACAGTTTTTACCTACAAAATCACCATAGTTTTACTATTTATCAACTATCTGGTAAGTGGGAACTTCTCGCTAAAGATCACCTCTCTACAAAAGACAGTTTTTAATCTCCAAAATCACCATATTTTTACTATTTATCAAATCTCCAGTAAGTGGACACCTCTTCCTAAAGGACACTTTGACTCTGCAACTATGTGTTGTCCTTTACAGAGAAGTAGTTCTACTATATAACCATATAGTCTAGAGATAAGATGTTCCTTAGTGCTGCAGTGAGTTCATTCATTGGGGTTTTTATTAGAAAAAAATTGGAATGTTTTGATGCATCAGCGCGCCATCTGTTATGAATATTTGAAACTATCATAGACACGTAAGATTCTTTTAAAAATTAAACAATTCCTCTACTGCCCTTACTGCAATGGAAAAATTAATGGGAGGGCCTGGCTCATCAGTGGTGAACCCTCCCAGCGGTTTCGCCAGTTTAATCTACCATATAGCAGCGTCATCAATAAATACTTTCACACCTTCAGATATACAAAGACTTGATTTCTACGCTACAATATTCATGTAATGTGTGTGATGTAAATTCAAACCTTTTCCTAATGACGAAAATATAAAAAATGATGAGATAAAATGTCTTTTTTTTGTCTCGCAAATATCGCCTCGCTGTATATTTATTAAATTATTTAAACTATGCAACAATAATATATATGCAACAGAGTTTACCGAAGAAGTCCAACTGACCTCGAGAGAATTTCCCAACTCAAGCGGCCAACCTCGCTGATACAACATATCACCGACACGAACAGATAACCACCCTCACGGCCTTGTGACACATGATATAAAAAACAAAATTCGACTTACGACATCTTCTACGCTGAGAAGTAAACGTTGATGTAATAAGGATTCATTTTTATAATCGGTAAATAGAACAACACAATGGGCTGTTTCTGGTAATCAGCAGCAAAAATGGTTCTATCTGCAATTTATGTACTCAATCTCTATCTGAAAGAAAATCGACCATTTCGTGATGGTGGGCGAGACTACCAAAGACGTCATTCAAATTGACTTCTTAGAAATGGACAAAACTCTCTGTGGGGACAATACTACAGAGAGCTATTAGAGAATTTTGACAAGAAATTGACTAAGAAACAAAGCCTCACTTGGTTAAGAGAGAGAAATTACTTTTGTTTACCATATTAACCAGCACATTCATCGGGGTTGTTGCATCCAAACTGCATGAATCCCGATCTGATTCTCCCATATTTCTACTTGTAGTCAAACATACAAACTTACAAGAAATTGACTAAGAGACAAGGCCTCACTTGGCTAAGAGAGAGAAAATACTTTTTAAAAATATATTATTAACCAGCACATTCATCCGGGGTTGTCGCATCCAAACTACATGAATCCCAATCTAACTCTCACATATTTCTACTTGTAGTCAAACATACAAACTTACAATAAATTGACAAAGAGACAAGGCCTCACTTGGCTAAGAGAGAGAAACTACTTTTTTTACCATATTAACCAGCACATTCATCCGGGGTTGTCGCATCCAAACTGCATGAATCCCGATCTGACTCTCCCATATTTCTACTTACGGTCAAACATGAAGAAATGGCTAGTGGGAAAGAGATTGGGGGCTCAATTAAGGAATATAAAGGTATATTTTGGATCAACATACGAATTCAAAACTTTATATAGTTTAAATTTCTTAAAACAGATGGAGAACTAATGAATCGTGTTAAAATACTTTAGTGATACTTAGAAATTGTTACAGAAGTAAAAGATAAAAATAAACAAAGATGAGAAATAATATACAATTGGGAATAATGAAATATTATATCAAATACCAGATAAAATATAAACAAATTGGTCTATTTTGGAGACCTCTACTATTCCATTTTTTTTTTGGCGTGTTTGAAAAATTGGCAGTCTCTTCTTCTTTCTTATCTCCACTCAATCATATTAGGGTGTCAAGCTTGAGACTTTTGATGGTGTCTGTTGACAACCATCATTTTTTTTTGCTTATCCCTTGTACACGTGGTACAGGCCATGATAATCATAGTGGGTAGTTAGCGACTGCTTTTTACTGTAAGCACACCACATGTCTATACATGTGAAAGCAGTTCGACTTTGCACTTACAAATGTGCCAGAGCCCCGTTTGATTACTTGCACTCGCTGGTGGGGTTGGACTTTTGCAAGAATCGGGGGGCCATTGGAGCATTTTTTTTTTTAAACAGAAAAAAGTGTCCAATGCGGGGACAACCATCATGATTGGGTGAAGTAGAATGCGTCTGCCTTTGTCATTAAGACTGGGATCACTACTCAGTGGCAGGCCGACTTAGCTCTAAAATAAATGGTCGCCTCTGACATGAGGAACAGACGCTATGTGCAGCCGCTCCTAACATGGAGTACAAACGCTGCTCATCCTGTATCCCTGGATTAGGAACCCTTCCAGGGTACTATCAGCCGGGCAAGCTGAGCCCAGGTTTTTAGCGAGCTTGTTACTGCTCCCCCTCCTCCTTTTTCATCCGGGTTTGGAACCAGCAAAGGCACAAAATTGGCAGTGAAGTTAGGAAAAGAGCACATTCCAAAAGGAGCACTATGTTGGACAATAAATACTTTGATTTTGAGGCAAATTGCTTTTACATTCCGAACACGGGTACGTATTGAACCACTCTATTGAGGTAACCAAAATCCTATGTAAAACAATCAGACTTGTAATGAGATAAGACGAGTCATGTGAAGACAATGTGAGGTGTAACACAAGCTATGTGAAGACATAGGGAAGTATCACAAGATTATGTTAAAACAATAGAACATGTGATAGAGAGATATTGGAAGTAACATAAGTCATTTGTAGATAAAAAAAAAACGATGTTTATATAAAAGGCCGTACCTGGATATGTAAAGAAAAAAAATCTTTTTTTTTTCTTTATAGATCCAGGTACGCTCTTTTATCTAAACTTAATTGATGGATTGTCTTTTGATTCAAATTATAGTGATGTGTCACATATCTCAAGTATACGTGGTCATGATAATCATGGTGGGTAGTTAGCTCTACTTTTACTGTAACTCCGCCTTTGCCGGTCCCAAGCCCGGATGAAAAAGAAGGAGGGGGAGCAGTAACAAGCTCAGTAAAAAAACCTGGGTTCAGCTGGCCCGGCTGATAGTACCCTGTAAGGGCTCCTAATCCAGGGATACAGGATGAGCAGCGTTTGTACTCCATGTTAGGAGTGGCTGCACATGGCGTCTGTTCCTCATGTCAGTGGCGGCCATTTCTTTTGGAGCTAAGCCGGCCTGCCACTGAGTAGTGCTCCCAGTCTTAATGACAAAGGCAGACGCATTCTACTTCACCCAGTCATGATGGTTGTCAAACAGACACCATCAAGGGTCACAACTTGATACCCTAATATGATTGAGTGGAGATAAGAAAGAATAAGAAGACTTTTACTGTAAATACACCACATGTGTGCATATGTTGAAATCAGTTCGACTTTTATACTTAGAACTATGCCTGAATACCGTTTGGTTACTTGCACTTACTGGTGGGATTGGACTTTTCAAAGAATCGGAAGGCCTATGAAGCTTTTTTTTTTATCAGAAAAAGTACCCGATGCGGGATTCGTTCCTGAGTGAAAACCAATCCCGTAAAGCTCTAATTAATTTACCAAGCTACAAATACAGTCAAACCTATATATAAAGGACAACACCTAATTGCAGAGCCAAAGTGTCCTTTAGGGAGAGGTGTCCTCTTACCGGAGAGTTATTTCATTGGCAAAATTATCATTTTTACTATTTAGCAACTCTCCGGTAAGAGGACACCTCTCTCTAAAAAGAAAACTTTGGCTCTGTAATTAGGTGTTGTTCTTTACAGGGAGGTAGTTCTACTGTATTAATAATCATATTTGATTTTTAAAGTTTTTTAAACTATATTTTCTATCGATATTTATTAATCTATTTCAAATCTATAATCTCATCTACACGCATGGACAAAACTTAACTGCTGCTCTTTATATAGTTCCATACGTAAATATTATTTATGTGAGTACTATTTATTGTTGGCAAGAAAAATTTTGTAGCTTTTTAAAAACTTTGAAATTTTGTAAATTTCAAAGTTTGACTCTTCCTACTCAAAAGTTTACCGAACCCTGTACTAGTCCAAACTAATGAGCTGGACTTCCCAGGTAGTTGATGTTCTGCGTTCTAGAAATCTGGGTTATAAATCTCTCTCTCTCAAGAACTCTCGCAGTCCATCGGTGGCGGAGTCTTTCCCGCGGTAGGTGCCACCAATGAAGACTATATATATTTTATATATATGTATATTTACCAATTATTTTTACCTATTTATATCTATTTATTCCTATATTTATCATTATATAATCTTATTTACTCATATTTATGTATTTAACCTTATATAATCTTATATGAACATGGTAATAAATCAGTTTCAATCTCAATCTCTCTCTCTCTCTCTTAACCTAGAAATAGGTTCAACAAGCTATTTATTTGTCCTGTACTTCGAGTAGATAAAAATAATAGGAAATAAAAAACCTACTTAATGATCTTTCCCGGCCTCAGATCAAAGTTGTTCTTAACGATTTTCAGTAGTTCCTTCTGGCTCTTGGTGGATGTTCCATAGGTGAAGATTGCGATGGAGAGAGGCTCGGCGATGCCAATGGCGTAGGACAGCTGCGACAACAGGATGTGAGGGAAGGTCCCTGTGGGACTGAAACTGGACTACAGACCTGGACAAGACACCTGCGGCAAAGTCCAGCCTTCACCAAGGACTTGGCTACCCAGCGTGCAGCATAGGCGGCTGATCGATCCACCTTTGTTGGATCCTTGCCGCTGAATGCTCCTCCACCATGGGCCCCCCATCCACCGTAGGTATCCACGATGATCTTACGTCCTGTCAGTCCGGCGTCACCCTGGGGACATACACCTACACTGTAGCGATATATCCCTCCAAAATTCTGACAACCCATAATCCCGACAACCCATAATCCCGACCACCCATAATCCCGACAACCCATAATCCCGACAACCCAACTGTAAGGACAGTAGAAATTTTTTATTTTCAAAAAGAATCATACGCGTCTAGTTTCGAATTTTGTTTCGAAATAGTTTCGAATTTTGATAACAGATGGTGCGCTAATGCATCAAAAATGCAGATGACGGGTAACATTAAAGACTTTCAACTTCCTTAAGTTTTGTCTATGAGTGTATATTTAAAGAATCTTTCTGTGTTTTACTTTCAAATGTTATAAAGTTCACGACACACAGGTACTTACCATGGGGCCACCAATGACAAACTTCCCGCAGGGGTTGATATGGTAGATGGTGAGGTCGTCCAGATACTCAGCCGGAATGGCCGCCTTCACAACCTTCTCTCGGATCTCCCTGCGTAGATCTTCCAGGGAGATATCGTCCGAATGCTGGACGCTGATCACAACTGTGTGGACCCGCAGTGGGATGGCCGCTCCACCTTCGAAGCAATATTCACATGTCACCTGCACAGTCGACTCAAGTTAACAACCTAGCTAGCTACAACTCAAATCCGACAGTACTTTTATCTCCACATTTGTTTATTTCTATATTCTGAAGATAGAGGTTGCCTGGCCGGTATTCATATTTCTGTGGTGACCACACTTTGCTTCAGCAAGCGCGGGCAAAGCTTCAATACACATACGGGCGGTAGTGTGGCGACCTCACTACGCCTCGGTAAGCGCGTGCTGGGAAAACACGTCACTACGCATGAGCGGGCGTCATCCGGAACATTACTCTGGCCACTGGCGTCATAAACAAGGCTTGCTTCCAACGGCCATTACTTCGCCGTTACTTCTTTTCTCTTTACATTTCTGGCTTTAAATTAATTATTTTATTTTATAAAAATACTTATAATTTTATCAGCGGCCTTTCCACAACCCACTCCAACACATACGCAACCATCCCACATTTCTATGAAAAATAGACACTTTGGCCAATTGAAAACTATCAGACGACAGAAACATTTATAGATACATACGTATATATAACACGCATTCTGTAATTTTATTAATTATTTAGTGCCCCTATACATATATATAGGGAACACGGTTATAAATTATCTCTATTAAATACTATTTTGAAAAAGACTACAAATTTTTAAAATCTTTTTTAAGAAGGAAGGCAAACTTTCAAACCCCGACTTTACACCCCACAAACACAATTTTTTACTAAATAAAAATTTAATTGAAAAACGTTTTTTATTCGAGATTTTCTTCAATATATATAGAGTATTTAATAATTTATAACAATAAAAAAAATTGATGAAAATTTTGCCGGGTGAAAATTGAATCATACAAATGAAAATAATGGCCGATTTTCCTCCCAGCAAAATAGATGCTAAAACTTTATCACTTATCTGAGTCCGCAAGTTTGCTGAGACGTTTAATATATAGCGCTTATAGTTTTAGCGTCTATTTTTCCGAGAGAGGCGAACTTTATTTTTATGAATTGATATGTTATAAATTAAGATATTCTTAATTATATTCGTATATTAAGATCAATAGAAAATTTCAAAATAATATGACATAAAACGGAAATTACATGCAACGTAATATTCATAAAAAATAATTCATATAACCACAGATTAATTAGAATTAATACTTCTCAAATTGTGCAACCTATATGTAAATCTAAATATGTTAATTATTCAATCAGGCCAATATGCAAAATAATAGCTACATATATAAAACGTAATCTCAGATTAGATGGTTAGTCGTTTATTAACTCCTGTAGAAGGGCGTATGAGCCCGAAAGCTTGTTTTATAATTATGAAATAAAAGATACGCAGCCCTAGATGCTTTGTTTTAACTTATTTATATTCGTATAATTATTCTTATGTTATTATCGCTGCTCTAAAAGATAGAAATCCTCCAATAATTACAGATACAAGAGAGATGACCTACCTGAGTCTTACAATCTGGACGTGCCCACCATAGCACTCCTTCTCTCCTCAGTCGGGCGATGAGACCATTGAGCTTATGTGCCAATACTACAGTCAGGGGCATACATTCTTCCGTCTCATCCGTGGCATAGCCGAACATCAATCCCTGGTCGCCAGCTCCTAGATCGTCCTCGCTCTTGTCAATGTGCACTCCGCTGGCGATCTCTGGGTTCTGTTCGTCCAAGGCCACCACGATCTTGCACGTCTTGTAGTCAAACCCTGCACAACACAGCTCTGTAAGGCCTGGTTAACGACCTCTTGACAATACTCGTAATCCTTGGTTATCCTCTTTTGAAAAGATACCCATCTTTTTTTTTTTTTACAATTACAATTATTTTATTTCCAAAGCGCTATATCCTGCAAGGGATACTTGCGCTAAACAAGGAGAAAAGTTTATTTACATAAGTTATTTACATTATTCAACGCATGAAAACATTAGAGATCCAGATTTTGTAGAAAGTTTAGAATGTATTTACAAAATGAATTGAATTTTAAATATAATTTTTTATCGGAAATCAAATCGTTAAGTTCACAAACAACTAGTTCATTCTTCATTCTATAATCTTGAAATGCTGGGCAATCGATCAGTAGATGTCTTGAGGTTTGTTCCTCAATACCACAAAAGCAATTTGAATCCTCCACTGTCTTTATTATATTTAAAAAACTTTTGAAATTTCCGTGGTTTGTAACAAATTGAGTATTATAAAAATTTGGACGAAAGTATTTAGGGATTTCTTGGGGGGGAAAGCTTAAGAAATTATTGGACGTGTACTTTATTATTTAAAATTTCTTGAAAAGAGGATTATATTCTGAATCCTCGTATATGCAATAGATGTAAATCTCCTTTATGTGAATTAAATAATGCAGCAGGTTTCTGGAGATGTGTTTCTTCTCATTTGTATTGTAATTTCAATCTTTCAGGTATTACCGTTTTTCTACAGGAGTACAAAAATGTACAATAATGAAATGCCGTTAGATACTAACAGTAAACAGAAAGAGATTAAAACCACTTTATTGACTTCTAATCAACAATAATACAAAGAATACTTATAGACATCAACAATAGAATTTATACAAACAATATATATTTACATCATCACGAAGCCTTCTCCGAAGGGACGTCAAATCAAGGGTTACAAGCCACCCTTAATTTGGATAGACCTTTGGTTATAAAGGAGTTTTGTCCCCAATATGTTCAATTGCCATGTTGAGGAATTCGCAGAGAATGATCTTGTTTCCTTTCGAGAAAACTATTTATATATATGTGGGAATATAGTGGTAATAATGTGGTGATGGGAGAAATAATAACACGACGAGTTGGAAGAGGAATCTGGAAGCCATCCGACTACGTCTCTCTCTCTCTGGTCGACTGCAGATTTACTTTATTATTCCTGTAAGAGCATATATTATGACATATATATATATAGACAAAACTCTTTCATATCGAGAGACACAAATACATCAGAAAAATACTTGTAAAACACTTTGATATGTTACGTTGATAGAGACATGTGAAACTGTCAATTTTGTCATCTCTGGAGCTGAGGAAACGTGTGTTCAACCTCAGTGGATGTAATGTACATACTGTATGCACTGTACCTTTGGCCTCGTCCTCGTATCCGATGTACTTGATGGTGTCCCTGATGACCTGATGATAATCAACTGCAGCCTTCGAGGTGATCTCCCCACAGACCATCACCAGTCCAGTCTTGGTCACCGTCTCTACACACCGCCATGTTGTATAGTGACACATATACCAAGTACATGGGCTATATACACTCATGGACAAACCATCTCTACAAATCTCTACACACCGCCATGTTGTATAGTGACACATATACCAAGTACATGGGCTATATACACTCATGGACAAACCATCTCTACAAATCTCTACACACCGCCATGTTGTATAGTGACACATATACCAAGTACATGGGCTATATACACTCATGGACAAACCATCTCTACAAATCTCTACACACCGCCATGATGTATAGTGACACATATACCAAGTAGATGGGCTATATACACTCATGGACAAACCATCTCTACAAATCTCTACACACCGCCATGATGTATAGTGACACATATACCAAGTACATGGGCTATACACACTCATGGACAAACCATCTCTACAAATCTCTACACACCGCCATGATGTATAGTGACACATATACCAAGTACATGGGCTATATACACTCATGGACAAACCATCTCTACAAATCTCTACACACCGCCATGATGTATAGTGACACATATACCAAGTACATGGGCTATATACACTCATGGACAAACCATCTCTACAAATCTCTACACACCGCCATGATGTATAGTGACACATATACCAAGTAGATGGGCTATATCAAACACACACACAAAACCTTTATTAGGGATCAAGCCCCATACAAGATTCTCCCAGTATAGCAATGGTTTTGATTGAATATAAATCAAGTACTATATACAATTCAACATGAGCCCCGAAAAAAGGAAAACTATTTATACAATTTTCTCATCCTTCTCGCCTTCTCACAAAATTTGTATAAATCTATTATGTCTACTTTTCACCGTTTCTGGCAGTAGATGTGCTATATACACTCATGGAAAAAACTTGAGAACGTGTAAAGTTTTTAATGTCGACGTCGTGTCTGTTCCATTGAAGGAGACAGGGGCAATACTTGCGCTCCCAATATACATATATATTTTACTTCATGCCTCCATGGACGAAAAGCTACTAGGGACAAACTTTCCAAGACTCCTAGGAAATCCTTAGCAGAAACATGTCAGATCCATGTCAGTAGCAACAAGATTTGCAAGCTGTGGGTCGCAGCTCCCGTAAGGAAGGGGAGAGCTATGTAGCAAGCTATTTAATATTTTTTTAACAGATTATAAATTTTAATATTTACATTCATGGACAAAACTTAAGGAAGTTTCATATTTTTATGCCGCCGGTTACCTATTTTTTAAAGAAGACAGAGGCAATTTAGTTCACATTTGGTTATCTCGTGTGTCTTCAATAAAGGTCACTGTAATATCTTTCAGAGTTATTGTCTGAATCTTGATATACATGCTAAAAGGTAAAACTTCCTTAAGTTTTGTCCATGAGTGTAACTTTCAGAGTTATTGTCTGAATACCGATATACATGCTAAACGGTACAACTTCCTTAAGTTTTGTCTATGAGTGTATCTTTCAGAGTTATTGAATCCCGATATACATGCTAAAAGGTACAACTTCCTTAAGTTTTGTCTATGAGTGTATCTTTCAGAGTTATTGTCTGAATCCCGATATACATGCTAAAAGGTAAAACTTCCTTAAGTTTTGTCCATGAGTGTAACTTTCAGAGTTATTGTCTGAATCCCGATATACATGCTAAAAGGTAAAACTTCCTTAAGTTTTGTCCATGAGTGTAACTTTCAGAGTTATTGTCTGAATCCCGATATACATGCTAAAAGGTACAACTTCCTTAAGTTTTGTCTATGAGTGTATCTTTCAGAGTTATTGAATCCCGATATACATGCTAAACGGTACAACTTCCTTAAGTTTTGTCTATGAGTGTATCTTTCAGAGTTATTGTCTGAATCCCGATATACATGCTAAAAGGTACAACTTCCTTAAGTTTTGTCCATGAGAGTTTCTTTCAGAGTTATTGTCTAAATCCCAATATACATGCTAAAAGGTACAACTTCCTTAAGTTTTGTCCATGAGAGTATCTTTCAGAGTTATTATCTGAATCCCGATATACATGCTAAAAGGTACAACTTCCTTAAGTTTTGTCCATGAGTGTATCTTTCAGAGTTATTGTCTGAATCCCGATATACATGCTAAAAGGTACAACTTCCTTAAGATTTGTCCATGAGTGTATCTTTCAGAGTTATTGTCTGAATCCCGATATACATGCTGAAAGGTACAACTTCCTTAAGATTTGTCCATGAGTGTATCTTTCAGAGTTATTGTCTAAATCCCGATATACATGCTAAAAGGTACAACTTCCTTAAGTTTTGTCCATGAGTGTATCTTTCAGAGTTATTGTCTGAATCCCGATATACATGCTGAAAGGTACAACTTCTTTAAGATTTGTCCATGAGTGTATCTTTCAGAGTTATTGTCTAAATCCCGATATACATGCTAAAAGGTACAACTTCCTTAAGTTTTGTCCATGAGTGTATCTTTCAGAGTTATTGTCTGAATCCCGATATACATGCTAAAAGGTACAACTTCCTTAAGATTTGTCCATGAGAGTGCAACTGTAATTTTTATACATCATTACCCCCCACCTATACGTATATTTCCACGTTTCTATGTGTGTACCTTTGTAGAAATAATGATAAGATGATGTATAAAATGAAACCTACCACAGGCCACTTTGGCGTCAGGATCTTGGGCAAGATGGGCGTCGAGGATAGCATCGCTGATTTGGTCGCACATCTTGTCTGAACACAGCAGCTTCGTTTGGTTAAGAAATTACAATTCCAAAATAACTTTATTAGATTCCACTCAAAGAAATCAATCTCGATTATCATATATACAATAGGAGATGATATATACAAGAGTTCATTTACAATTACAGTAAAACCTCCATGAAAGGACACTCGCGCTAGAGGACACCTCTCTGTAAATGACAATTGCATTTTCCATTGCAGTAAGGACAATAGAAATTGTTTATTTTTAAAAGAATCATACGCGTCTAATAGTTTCGCATTTTGATAACAGAAGGGGTGATAATGCATCATAAATGACAATTTATCAAAGCTAAAAATTATCATTTTTACTATTTACAACAACACAGCTTTATTAAGACCACCGGTATTATACAGATATACCACAGGAAGGAAGCATAGATGGAGCTCCTATACTCCAGTCAGCGCAGCACCCAACAACAGCCTCCAGGTCCGACGTATGTCCAGTGTCCACACGTTCCTTCGTGCATACGTCATGGTTAGCGTATCACTGAAAGGCTAGTATTGAATCAGCCGCGTTCTAGTCTTCGCTTTCCTTATCCAAATGGACCACGACATTCTGCGATTCCATTTTTACTATTTATAAACTCTCAAGTAAAAGGACACCTCTCCCTAAAGGACACTTTGTCTCTGCAATTAGATGTCCTTTACAGAGAGGTTTTACTGTATATTTTATAAAGCAATAACGCGCCATCTATATAGTGCAAATCAAAATATCGATGTTTCTTTCACACATAAATCCAATTTCTACTGTCCTTACTGCGATGAAAAATATTGTGAGGTCTTGGCTTATCAGTGGTGAACCCTCCCAGCGGTTTCGCCAATTTAATCTACCAGACCGTTTCTTTAGAGCTCTAATACTGTATTAGATCATTCATGTAAATCTTGTAATACAGGTAAACCTGTCTATAGCGCCCCCTCTAAATAACGCCTTCCTCTCTATAGCGCCCGAATTTAAATACGTAGTACGATGCGAGATTTACATTAAAAGTGACCTATCTATAGCACCCCCTCTCTATAGCACCCTATTTTGGTGAGTCCCAAGAGGGGGCGCTATAGACAGGTTTAACTGTATAACGAATGAAGACAATTAAGACGCGAATGTTTCTTTTCACAAATAAATCAAACTATTACTGTCCTTACTGCGATGAATATATTTTGAGAGGGCTTGGGTTATCAGTGGTAAACCCTCCCAGCAGTTTTCGCCAATTTAATCTACCAGACTGCTTCTTTGGAGCTTTAATACTGTATTAGATCATTCATGTAAATCTTGTAAATCATTGATTGATGTAGCTATATTTTTCTCTCTAAATCAACTTCCAACTAACAAATTCATAATTTTTTAGAGGCTTGCTTGTTTCTCCTATATATTTTTCGGGGCAATCATTACATGGTATTTTGTAAATTACATTGTTTTTTTTTCTAATTTGTTAATTTGTTTGGTGTCTGGGTGGCGTAGGAAAATTTTCAAATTAAATGAAGATTTATATATGTAGCAATTATATTGTTTCTCTTTAAGACTCTGGCAATTCGTTCAGAGCCGTAGCTGTAAGGGAGGGTGCAATAAAATTTTTTTGATTGATCAGAGCTGTTGCTTGATTGTACAAATTTAGGTTTATAAAGGTGTTTTTAATAAATTTATCTGGGTAATCATTGTTTTTTAGGTCTCTAAAAATTTTCAACCAGTTTTGGTTACAAATTCAGAATTATAAGTTTGTTCTTACAAAGTGTCGAAGAAATAACTGTGTGTCATTGACAGGAGGACAATCTGGAGATGTTGACAAGTGTCCGGTTATCTAGACGAGCGGACAGTCTGTCGCAACTGTCACCGATATCACGACAGTTCGACAACCAGCCCTGTCTGATAACACTGACAAGTACCACTTCAATGATGGGTCACACGGGTAAAAAAACAAGATCTTCTTGTATCCACAACTACAGTACTTCTCATAAATACCTGGTCAATTGGGACTTCCAGTTACTATAGCAAACCTAGCAAGATATTGCTATAAAATTCTATATACAGTAACGAGCGTCATCAATTCTTAATCCGTCCCCCCCCCCCCCCCATCATGCCCCCCCCCCCCCCACTCGCTTTTTCGTTTTTGTAACTGTTGTGTTGGAGCGGGTCGCTACTTAAATAAATGCATATATTAGTTAATAACTAAATGGAATCCTCTCTTTCTTTTTCCCAGTAAGAGACGCCTACGGAAGCCAGCAGTACATAGACAGATAAAGCACATAGGCTATAGTTATTAACTAATATATGCATTTATTTAAGGCGCCAATTTATAATTGTAAAAAATAGTATTTGAATAAAAACATTCAATCGGGTAAAACACGGGCGTTGCCCGGGTCATTCGGCTAGTAGATTATAAACAGTAGCAATGTTTTTCTTTATTCGTGAAAAATGCAAGTTTTCGAATCTTTATAATCCTTCTATAGGCATACTTAGCTATGCCTGTTGAAGATTTATAAAGGGTGGTGTCGGTGGAAGGCTGATTAAACCGTTTGGTTTTCGACCACTACGACCCGGATTCGATTCCTGCATTGGACACTTTTTTCTGTTTAAAAAAAAATTCTACTATGTCCCCCGATTCTTGCAAAAGTCCAACCCCACCAGCGAGTGCAAGTAACCAAACGGGGCTCTGGCACATTTGTAAGTGCAATGTCGAACTGCTTTTCACATGTGTAGACAGGTGGTGCGCTTACAGTAAAAGCAGTCACTAATTACCCACCATGATTATCATGGTCTGTACCACGTGTACTAGGGATAAGCAAAAAAAAAAAAAAGACTTATAAAGATCCGAAATCTTGTATTTTTCACGAATCAAGAAACACATTGCTACTGTTTCTATTCTTATTTTATATTTTATTGAAATTTTATTTTCTAAAAGATATTGCTACAGTACTTCCCATAGGAGTCAAGTCAATTGGAACATCCAGGTACTATAGAAAACTTATCAAGATATTGCTATAAATATTGGGAAATGGAAAAACAATAGAAAAAAGATACAGCCAACTCCACACTGACGAGCGCCAAAACGCGTTCGTGGATGGCTTTTCTTGATTTATCAAGAAATTGGGTTAGCCAAATATCAGGGAACAGGCTAAATCAATGTTTAGTTGATTTCTGTTCCACCAGATGGCGCTCTTCCTTCGGTTCAAAATCACTTTATTAGGTACCGCTCAACAAGAGCAACCTAGTTCATGATAATTGAAACAGTGAATAATATATATGTGAAGGCTATTCTCATTTTAAACAAAATTTAAACGCGCGATTCAATCCCGGTTCATGACTGTCGGGAATCGAGGGTTTTACCCACTCGTCCGTTGGCGCTCTTCCTTCTGTAAAGCATATGTGCTACTGGTCAGGATATGCCTACTTTGTTTTTAATATTAGGGAATGTTTGGCGATGTATATTGTCACGGAGAAAACTATGCAAATCCGCGCCGATGATTTACCTGGATGGCCCTCTCCAACTGATTCTGAAGAGAATTGAAAGGTGGGATCGTCATCTTCACTGGAAGAGTCCAGAACGCCGTTCTCGAAGCAATCAGTAGCTCGGATAGTTCGCTTAGCTCCAAGGTCCGGCGAAAACTTTGACCCTGCTTCAACCACCGACCTCTAATTACATAATGCCGGACCTTGGATAATACAAGATCATGGTTGCATAAGCAAGAGAAGAACTACTGACACCTTCAAAGAATTATCCTCATTCTATTAGCGGTCAAATTGATAGCAATATTTCTTATAGAATTTTTCCAATATGATAAACATATCAAATTTTATATTACTCTTTTACCCTCTATGAAAAATAAACACTTCAGCCAGTTATAGTTTTTTATTTTCTCAACGTTTCAACAAAAATATTTTGTCTTCGTCAGGAGATGTAAATAAATATAAAGCATTTGGCAAGGTGTTAAAAATTGTTCTGAGGTTTCAAGGGTGTTTCTCACGTGATTTTTCGAATTTAGTACAACATCTAAAGCACGAATCAAAAAACAAATATTAAACTCGTCAAAGACTATGATCTTGGAAATAAATAAATATATTAAACTAGCGGATGTACCCGGCTTCGCCCGGGTTTTAACCGAGTAAAGGTTTGTCTAACGAACATTTGTTAAAACAATTCTCTATAAACTTATTTAAAAAAAATAATAGATATATTTTGATAATTTGAACTCGTAAATTTGAATCTTCCGATAAAGTGAACATTTTTTCCCGGTCCCTTGAAAAATTATCGATAAGTTGAATAAAATCAATATTAATTGGTTCCCTCGGTAATTGGAAGTTAAAGGAATAGCATCTTTGCCTTGGAATTGCATCATTATTCTTGTCTCAAATAAAATGCCGTGTCATCCTGAATTTTGTCTTTCCTAATTTTCTACATTACAAAATCATCATTTTATCTATTCTCCCAATATATATGTTGTAGATAAATGATAAAAACCAACTTTGACTTGTGCGTAATTAATAGGTAGAAAATCTTACTTTTGATAAATAATCTTTAAGATAATAAAACTTATAGATAAAAAACTTGTTATCATCGTCGCAATGGGGGCGCTGCTTTCGAGTTAAATCTACAAATCTGCAAATAACTCTAAGGATATTCAAGAAATTATTTTTCAAAAACCTTCCCGGGGATATACCTAATAATATCCCAAAATTTCACGGCGATTGGATGTATGGTTTTTGAATCTATAGAGTACAGACAGACAGACATTCAATTTTATATATATAGACTAGCCGAATGACCCGGGGAACGTCCGGGTTTTACCCCAGATCATTTTTCCCCGAATGCGTATGTATAAAAAATATATCTTATTTTTTTATATTCAAATACTATTCGTTACAATAGTAAATTATGACCCAACTTTAACCGATATTTCCTCAATTTTATGTTTGCCCTACGAATAATGCTTGAAATAAAACACTTTATAGTATTTTTTAAATGAAAAGGCATATATTGGATCAAAATATCATTTATTTTACCAATATTTCAGTTGACTGAATGCCAACCTTCATCAAAGTATGATAAAATTTTAAAGTGTGTCAACAACAAACTCAGCGCCACATAACGTCAATAGAATTAAACTTTAGAAGAAAACTTTATAGTATATAAAACGAACAAAAAATAATGAAGAGCATTCTAAAATATTGTAATAGAATTCTGAATTTGATAAACAAAATTGGAAAATATCATAAATATATTCTAAAAAAAATCAACAGTATACTTTTAAATCTTGTAACATAAAATAATTTTGGTAAACTTTGAAATGTTACCTTTTAAAATATAAAAATTAAAATTTAAAGTTTTGCAGCGATATTTGAAAATTGTATTATTAAAGAGGCTTCCTGCCAAAACCGAAACCTATTTCAGCACCGCAGTGGAGCGCTGGTTGCGAGTGAAATTGGCAAATTTGTAAATAACTCCAAAGATATTCAAGATATAGGAATCTGAAATTTTGACTATAAGTTTTTTCAGATTCAACTCTATATACTGTTAAAATATTTCAGCCATATTAGTTACGTGTTGAAGATGTGCATAGCCGACAAACATATAGTATATACGTTTATATACATATAAAGCTGTATATATATATATGTGAAAAATAATAAAAGAGGGTCAAGATATGCCTTTTTATGCCAGGATATGCCTAAATTTCGAAACTATTATAGATGCGTATGAATATTTTAAAAATTAAACAATTTCTACTGCCCTTAATTTTCAAAATAATAATACGCGTTTATAATCGTTTCGAAATTTCATAACAGATGGCGCGCTAATGCATCATAATATATATTAAATAAATAGTTCAATTTAAAAATTAAATATATTTTAGAGAAAATTAATTTATTCCTACTAAAATCATTGAAAAATAAAATAATAACAAATTTATTTCATTATTTTTTTAATGACAATATTTTTGTGCTTTTGAATTTATATTTGATCTTGAGCATACCAATTGAAAATTGACATATACATAAATATATAGATTCAATTTATTAATTACAAAAAAATGGAATCAAGCATTCAGGAACCTCAGCAGCAGATGGTAGAAGAACAGACGATGCAGGAACAACAAACATCTGAACTAGTTTCACAGCAAGAAATTCAGGGCGAGGTAGATAAGAATATGGATTTTGAACAAAACCAAGAAGTTCAGTCACAAGAGGAAGACAAAGCTAAGAGCACTGAACAAACTCAAAATGTTCAGACACTATTCATTGGTGGGGTTGATGCCTCCATTACCCAGAAAGACCTAGAAGAGTATTTATCACAGTTTGGTGAAGTCAGGGAAGTCACTATCAAGGAGAAATCGAAGAATGGAAAACCCAATCGCTTTGCCTTCGTCCTTTATGCCCAGAAAGATTCTAACGAGAAAGTTCTTCAAGTAACTGAGCATAAGGTAAAAGACATTAAAATCGACATTCTGGCATCTCTGCCCCAGAAGACAAACTACAAGATTTACATTCGCAACATTGGATCTCTAACTGAGGATGAAATCAAGAATCATTTCTCAAAATATGGAAATCCTGGACGTCTTGAGAAGCCAACAGGTAAGGATTACTGCTTTCTATCCTTCGAGAGTAGAGAAAAGCGAGATGAGGCTTGCAAGGAGGCAATCCAGACCATTGGGTCGACCCAGGTGGCTGTCAGCGCTGCTCATCCTCCCCGCCACACATCTCAGAACAGAGGACGTGGTGGTCAGAGAACCCGTGGATATATTCCCAGATATGCTCCATATACTACCTATGCGCCAGCTCAGCAAAATTACTACGCTCCATCCTATGAGTCCTACAACCCCTATTCCTATGGAACCTATGGTTATCAGCCCTCAAACTATGGAGTGGTAGGAGGAGCTAGACGTGGAGCTGGCCGTCATTATTAATTTCTAGACAATTTCTTGTAAATAAGAGATATATTTTTAACCCAGGTTCCTAGAGCCCAGAATGTCAACTACCCAAGGTTGTAAACAAGCTTTTTTTAATCTTTTGTTAATTAAATAAAAATAAATTGCACTTTTTAAATATAAATTGAGAATTTCATTTATTTATAAAATCGCCAAAACTTGTTTTAAAATGCTTCCAAATTTCAAATATTTTTGTTAATCATATCCTATCTTTAAATGAATTCTCATCCTCTATCAGAATTACTATACATTCATAATATAAAGGCTTTTTTGATTATAAAGAGGCTATACAAATTAGAGGCTTTTATTGATGATGGATAAAAATGTTAATCTAAAAGCCATCCTGCTTTCTTATAGAAGTGGTCTCTCAACGGAGGTGTGACTGTGTGTTAAGTTGGGAGTTTTTGATTCATTTAATATTATAGCTAGGAATAATTATATTTACCCCTGAAGATCTGCATAACATTCCCAATAACAAACCAGCCTGGTGACATCGATAAACTGGATGTCCACCATTAGACGTGCAACCAGGATAGTTGGTGACTTTGGTACATGGCTCCATGAGTTAGGGTTATATCAAGAGAGAGAGAATATTATAGATGTTTAAACATTTTTTTTCATTCATTTCATTAAACTGAATTATAAAACTTAAAGTATGCCACTTTTAAAAATTTCTAACTACAAATTTGAAAGTTGACACATAATTAAATAAATGACTTATACCGCATGTAAAAAGTTTTTTTCGGTAAGTAATTTCAATAATTTTGTATCAACATAGTACCGCAATGTGAATAATTAATAAGTTACTTTAGAATATAACTCATTGTAAATATCTCAACTTTCTCTCTCCACGATACTAATTATTACAGATAACTTCATTAAATCAACTTCCATCATTGCTTAACAAACTGTAAATACCTACCTTGTGATTTCTTCTATCTGCTTATGTTGTTGCTTATTTATTTAATGTATATGTTTATTCAATGCTCTTTTTCTTAATTGTTTATTTTCTTTTTGATAATTCTGTTACCTACTCTACTACAATTATTGTAAATAGTTTCACGCGCAATTATCCAGATCGGATATAGCGTGTCTTGTTTGCAACTGGTAATAATAATAATAGTACCGCAATTGTCAACATTTTAAATTATAGTAATATTTAGTCCTCAAGACTCCATGATGGGTAAAAAAAGCTTCTGTCGTTGATTGGCTATTTGCCACTTGGAGGTGACAGTCAGACATTGTCCCCTATATCTTTTTGCCATGACCTATATTCCAACCTTACCGAGATTATTAATTTATTCTATGAATTGATATATGGAGCCAATATCTTATTTTATTTGTTACTAGCGGACGTACCCGGGTTTTACCCGAGTAAAGGTTTTGTCTAACGAATCTCTCGATAAAGTGAACCTTTTTTCCCGGTCCCTTGAGAAATACTCGATAAGTTGAACAAAATCAATATTAATTGGTTCCCTCGGTAATTGGAAGTTAAAGGAATAGTATCTTTGCCTTGGAATTGTATCATTAATCTTGTCTCAAATAAATTGCTGTGTCATCCTGAAATTTGTCTTTCCTAATTTTCTACATTACAAAATCATCGTATCATCATGATAATATTTAGAGCAGATTGTTGAATTATAACAGATAAATTAGAATATTTATCTTGATTATTTTTAAGCGAAAAGTTATTTCAAAAATTTTATTTGCTAGAAACCTTCCCAGTACTATACTAAATTACTTCTCAAAGTTTCATGGCGTTCCAATGAGTGGTTTGGTCAGGCATAAAGGACAGACACACACAAACATACATTCATTTTTATATATAGATATAGACTAGACGTATGACCCGGCTTCGCCCGAGAATTCCCCCGATTGCAATTTCCTTCATACTGAAAGTACATCAATAATAAATATTAGAAGTGCCATAGAATAGCAATACAGAAAGTGTGTGTGATGGCAAAAATTGCATTATATTAGTGTTTAGGTATTTGATTTAATTAATATAGTTGTGTGTGTGATATAATAATATATATTATATCTCTATATCTCTCTATATATATAAAAATGAATGTTTGTTTGTTTGTTGGTTTGTATGTCCGGTGTACAAATTCGCAGTAGTTCACTAATTCAAACCAAAATTTCCATACATAGGTAAAAAATACGGGGAAGACGATAGGCTATTTAAAAAATATATATAAATCAATTATTAAAACTATATATTTTTAGTCATAAAATGATGATGACGATATTGCTGTATCATGTTTGATTATCAGATACAAAATTATATCGGGAAAAATTCCAAAAAGCAGAGAACACGGGAGAAACCAGTTCATTATTTTGTACGCAGGAACAAAATTCTAACAGAAAAACATTCATTCGAGCAGAAAACAAAAGCCAGATCATCTTTCTATAAAAATATCGCTTCTCAGACACAAAGTTTGGAGCGGGACGTTTCACAAGAGTGACATCCACGGCGCCAATTTATAATTGTAACGAATAGTTGCCCGGGTCATTCGGCTAGTATAATATAGATGAGTTTTTAAAATTGTAAAAAAAAATGCATCGGCCGGGAATCGAACCCGGGCCGCCCGCGTGGCAGGCGAGCATTCTACCACTGAACCACCTATGCTTATAAAAAATGGCCATATTTGGGTATTCATTCCATTCCGGATTACTCCGCGTAAAAAAAAAAATCTTCAAATGAAAAAAATAAATAGCCAAAAATACTAATCAAAATGTAGCCGAAATTTTTCCTCAGGTTTATAAAAAGCGACATGTAAAATTTGGTACCAATTGGTTCAGTAGTTTTTGAGTTTATCGCGAAACAGACAGACAGACAGAAATTGGCTTTATATATATAGAGATAGATACTAAAATTATAATCAAATAAATAAAGTAATATAATGATATTATATTTTACTTTTACTTTGTTATTCTTTTTTATCTAAGAATATCTGGTTCGCGTGCGTTACCCCAGTTTGTTTTTTTTTGACAAGTGTACGACGTGTAAATGCCGATTTATAAGCTTGGTTCCTTGTGTTTATTATGTGCTAGCCGAATTAAACGCCCGGGTTTTACCCGATTAAATGCTTTTATTCAAATACTATTCGTTACAATTATAAATTGGCGCCGTGGATGTCATTCTTGTGAAACGTCCCGCTCCAAACTTTGTGTCTGAGAAGCGATATTTTTATAAAGAGATGATCTGGCTTTGTGTCTTCTGCTCGAATGAATGTTTTTCTGTTAGAATTTTGTTCCTGCATACTAAAAATAAACTGGCTTCACCCGTGGTCTCTGCTTTTTGTAATTTTTCCGGATATAATTTTGTATCTGATAATCAAATATGATACAGCAATATTGTCATAATCATTTTCTGACTAAAAAAACTACTTTTTTTTTTTTGCCCAGAACCTGTCAATTTCAATTTTTCTTGGCTAAAAATGCGACAAATATATCTTCCATATTTTTTCTATGTCCTGTTAAAACACGTTTTACATGTACATTAGGTCAGCTGATATTACCTCCCATTTTCACGGCTAGGCGCTGCTTGCGAGCGAAAGAGCAAATTTGCAACTCAAAATTGCAAATAACTCGAAGAATATTCGGGATAGAGAGACCTGAAATATTCAATATAAGTTTTTCCAGATTCTACTATACATACTGCTAAAATTCCAGTCATATTAGTTACGTATATTACGTAAAAGCATTCCATTCACAAAAGCAAACGATGACTGATACTTGTATATTTTAATAATCCAAATTGTACCTTATCATTGTATTTGGTCTTATTACCTTGTGTTTATAATCTATAATCCAAATTGTGCCTTATCATTGGATTTGGTCTTATTACCTTGTTTTTATAATCTCTTTTATACATAGACAGGAAAAGCACATATATTTTAATAATATAAATGAGTTTTAAAAATTGTAAAAAAAAAAAAATGCATCGGCCGGGAATCGAACCCGGGGCGCCCGCGTGGCAGGCGAGCATTCTACCACTGAACCAAAAGCAAACGGTGACAGAATTAAGAAAGAATGCATGACGCTGATAACTGTATATATTAATAATTATGATGCATTAAAACGCCATCTATAGTTATAAATGTAAACTATTTAACGCATATGTCTCTTTGTCAAATAAAACTAGTTTCTAAATATAATAAAATTACTATATCTTCTTATATACATATAAGTCAATGTCTGTTTCGCGATAAACTCAAAACTACTGAACCAATTGGTAACAAATTTTGCATGTCGCTTTTTATAAACCTGAGGAAAATTTTCGGCTACATTTTGATTAGTATTTTGGGTATTTATTTTTTCATTTGAAGAACTTTTTTACGAGGAGTAAATACGAGGCGAAATTACAACAGGCCAATTAAGCGACCAATGAGCTTTCTGCATTTTTTTTTCAAGTTGCTTGCGTCCTTTTTTTTTAAATATCTTTTTATACCAGTGTTACTTTTTTTAAAAAGTATTGAGTATTGAGAGAGAAATTTATATTACTATGTTACGGTAAGTGCACACAATGCAATTAAAAAAAAAAAAACTTTACAAAATTGCGTTACTGTATGTAATAATGGCTTTCGTATTTTTTAGTTATTTTTGTTCTGGCCTTTGTTTTTTTTTCCTCTTTTTTATCGTTTAAAATGCAGTCGCAGTCATTAGCAAACACATATGTTTGCCTAATTTCCATGTGTTCTTTTATTTTTTTACAGAAAAAAATATTTACATGCCAGTATTTTGGATTAATGTTTTTATAAACCTATTTTTTCTTATTTTCTTACTGAGAAGATGGGCATCGCAGTCAAGATCCATCGCAGTCACTCACTCAACTCAGGCAATTTCAAGGGTTAATGCGCTGGGGCGGGTACCTCGGGGGTTGGGTGGAAAAGATGCCATCTATTTAAACTATATTGATTTTGAAACAACTAAATGGATTGCAAAAAATAATCAAATCAAATACCTAAACACTAATAAAATACAATTTTTGCTATCACACACACTTTTTGCCTGTGGTTTATGTGTTACTTCTGTATTGCTATTCTATGACACTTCTACTATTTATTATTGATGTACTTTGAGTATGAAGGAAATTGCACTCGGGGGAATTCTCGGCCGAAGCCGGGTCATTCGTCTAGTACTATTATAAAATGATCAAAAGAAACATTTCGCTTAAGTTTTTTTATTATAAAAACCGTGAGATCACTCCCGTGCTTACTCTCAAATATAATGTTTCACGTTTTAAGACGATAACTCGAAAGATTATTTTTTTTATATATAAACAAACTTATTGCAAAATGTTTTGGAACAATTTATGAAACAATTCCCTAATGTCCTCAATGGAATGTACTCTACACGAGTTACCATCACGTAAAGAATCCATCATCCAGTTAACCATCAAAGAATAGAGTAAAAAGAGTGGAATAAGCTTAGTTAAAGAGAGATGCCATTATCCTGTTCTCAGACAAGCTGTTACATCAAATGTTTGTTTGATAAAGAAGATAAGCTCGGCTTTTTATCCACTTTTGCTTATGTCATCTCGTAATCCACACCTATCAATTTGGATTGTTCTTTTTTCTCTCTAAGCGATAAATGCTTAGCGACTGTATCTCGTACAGTATTAAGGCATAGTGTCCCTGTACGTCTAGCAAAAATGATGACCTAGCCATTACTCGGTGTATATATGCTAAAATGATACTCATTGATCTTTATTGTTTCTTAAGCTATAATTTTATAAAAACTAGCGGACGTACCCGGCTTCGCCCGGGTTTTACCCGAGTAAAAGTTTGTCTAACGAATCTCTCGATAAAGTGAACATTTTTTTCCCGGTCCCTTGAAAAATACTCGATAAGTTGAATAAAATCAATATTAATTGGTTCCCTCGGTAATTGAAAGTTAAAGGAATAGTATCTTGCCTTGGAATTGTATCATTATTCTTGTATGGATGTACCCGGCTTCGCCCGGGTTTTACCCGAGTAAAGGTTTGTTTAACGAATCTCTCGATAAAGTGAACATTTTTTCCCGGTCCCTTGAAAAATACTCGATAAGTTGAATAAAATCAATATTAATTGGTTCCCTCGGTAATTGGAAGTTAAAGGAATAGTATCTTGCCTTGGAATTGTATCATTATTCTTGTATGGATGTACCCGGCTTCGCCCGGGTTTTACCCGAGTAAAGGTTTGTTTAACGAATCTCTCGATAAAGTGAACATTTTTTCCCGGTCCCTTGAAAAATACTCGATAAGTTGAATAAAATCAATATTAATTGGTTCCCTCGGTAATTGGAAGTTAAAGGAATAGTATCTTGCCTTTGAATTGTATCATTATTCTTGTCTCAAATAAATTGCCGTGTCATCCTGAATTTTGTCTTTCCTAATTTTCTACATTACAAAATCATCGTATCATCATGATAATATTTAGAGCAGATTGTTGAATTATAACAGATAAATTAGAATATTTATATTGATTATTTCTAGGCGAAAAGTTATTTCAAAAATTTTATTTGCTAGAAACCTTCCCAGTACTATACTAAATAACTTCCCAAAGTTTCATGGCGATCCAATGAGTGGTTTGGTCAGGCATAAAGGACAAACAAACAAACAAACAGACACACATACATTCATTTTTATATATATAGATGCGCTATATCTCAATAATATATAAACACAAATTGAGAAGTCACAGGAATAAAACACATTAAAAACTCCCTGTAAAGGAAACCTAATTGCAGAACCAAAGTGTCCTTTAGGGAGAGGTGTCCTCTTACTGGAGAGTTGCTAAATAGTAAAAAATGGTAATTTCGCAAATGAAAACTGTCTTTTATTGAAAGTGTCTTCTAGCGTGAGTGTCCTCTCTACTGTATTTACAAGATATACAAGTTCCTAAATATTTTTACAACCCCTGAAATCCCTGAAAAATCTTCCAAAAAATAAACACGCTTTGACCTCCAATTACATTGTGAATAAAACAAAAAAAGTCTAAAGGGTAGTTGGTGACTTACACTTTTTTAAGGAGATAGAAGCAATATTGTTCACACTTGGTTATCTCATATGTCTTCAATAAAGGTCACTGTAATATCTTTCAGAGTTATTATCTGAATCCCGTTAAACATGCTGAAAGGTACAACTTCCTTAAGTTTTGGCCATGAGTGTATCTTCAATAAAGGTCACTGTAATATCTTTCAGAGTTATTATCTGAATCCCGTTAAACATGCTGAAAGGTACAACTTCCTTAAGTTTTGGCCATGAGTGTATCTTCAATAAAGGTCACTGTAATATCTTTCAAAGTTATTGTCTGAATCCCGATATACATGCTGAAAGGTACAATTTCCTTAAATTTTGTCCATGAGTGTATCTTCAATAAATATTCCCTGGAGACTTAATGTTCTTGTTTTAATATTGATTCAAAGGATTATTTTATCGAATTGTGAAAACACACTTTGTATATATTTCAGAGTTATTGTCTGAATCCCGATATACATGCTAGAAGGTACAACTTTCTTAAGTTTTGTCCATGAGTGTATCTTTCAGAGTTATTGTCTGAATCCCGATATACATGCTAGAAGGTATAACTTCCTTAAGTTTTGTCCATGAGTGTATCTTTCAGAGTTATTGCCTGAATCCTGATATACATGCTGAAAGGTAAAACTTCCTTAAGTTTTTTCCATGAGTGTATCTTCAATAAAGGTACAACTTAGGTATATTATGGAGATAATTTTCCTCATTTTTTTTTTTGGAGAATTTCATCAAAAAAGAAATCACTTTTTGTCATGAGGTAAAAGATTACTTTCTTTCAGATAGCTTTTCAATTTAAAGGCATCAAAGTTCATAACTACATCTTCACTCAGGTCTATTAGTGAGATAAGGCTCCTTAGTAGGAAATATAACAGCGCCCCCTCTTGGGATTCACCAAAATAGAGTGCTATAGACAGGTCACTTTTAATGTAAAATGTTTACATTTTAATGTTTAAAATCGGGCGCTATAGAGAGGAAGGTGCTATTTAGAGGGGGCGCTGTAGACATGTATTATCAAATAGGATATCACTTTTTGCCATGAGGCAAAAGATCATTTTCTTTCCGATAGCTTTCCAATTTAAAGATATCAACCATCAGAAAAAACTTCACTCAGGTCTATTAGTGGGATAAGCATCCTCGTTTTGATAATATCATAAAATAGGATATAACTTTTTGCCATGAGACATCAATATGCTTTTTTATGATAGCTTCCAACTTAAAGACATCAAAAGATAGAACAAACTATATTCAGGTTATTAGTGAAATAGGATTCCTCGCTAGAATAATTTCATCAAAAAGGATATAATTTTTTTCCATCTCAAAAATCAATATGCTTTCTTTCTGATAGCTTTTCAATTTAAAGACATCGAAGGTCAGTACAATCCTCATTTAGATCTATTATGGAGATAAGTTTCCTCACTGAAAATGTCATCATATAAGATATAACTTTTTGTCATGAGACATATCAAAGATCAATATGATTTTTTTATGATGGCTTTGAATTTAAAGACATCGAAAGTGAGAACTATTCTTCACTCAGATCTATTAAGGATATAAGCTTCCTTCTGGAGGATGACATCAATGTCATCAAATAGGATATCACCTTTTGCCATGAGGCAAAAGATCACTTTCTTTCTTATAGCTTTCCAATTTAAAGACATCGAAGGTCAGAACAAACTTCACTCAGTCCTAATAGGGTGATAAGGCTCCTCCCTGAAGAATTTCATCAAATAATATATAACTTTTTGCCATGAGACATATCAAATATCAGTATGTTATTTTTCTGATAGCTTTCAAATTTAAAGACATCAAAGGTCAGGACAAACTTCACTCGGGTCTATTAGTGAGATAAGATTCCTTTCTAGATAATGTCATAAAATAGGATATAACTTTGTGTCATGAGACATATCAAAGATCAATGCAGTTAAACCTGTCTATAGCGCCCCCTCTTGGGACTCACCAAAATAGGGTGCTATAGATAGAGGGTGCTATAGACAGGTCACTTTTAATGTAAATCGCATCGTACTACGTATTTAAAATCGGGCGCTATAGAAAGGGAGGCGTAATTTTGAGGGGGCGCTATAGAAAGGTTTAACTGTATGATTTTTTCTGATGGCTTGTCAATTTAAATACACCGAAGGTCAGAACAATATCTTCACTCAGGCGTATTAGGGAAATAGGTAGTTTTTTTTTTCCTTTCTAGAAAATATAAATAGGATATATCTTTTTGTCATGAGATATATCAAAGATTAATGTGATATTTTTCTGATGGCTTGTCAAAGGTCCGAACTATATATTCACTCAGATCTATTAGTGAGATAAGTTTCCTTTCTAGAAGGACATCAATATCATCAAGGCCTCACCTGGATGTCCCTCGCCCACGGACTCTGAAGAGAAGACGAAGATGTCCTCATCGCATTTGTTCTTGGCCGGTTCCCGGTAGCATGCTCCTACGGTGGCTATCATCTTGGTGGTGGGAGAAAGAAAGGATCGGCAGAGCCCTTATCACAACCCTTTTTATAAGATAGCATTGGGAAATGTCGCCAACCAAGGTCGAACTGCTCGCGTATCTTCGTCGATAAACTCCATGACTGATAGGTCCTGTGACGTTAGCAAGGGACCCCCCTGCATAGTCGTCTGCTTGAACACCAGGTGGGGACTTCAAATTGGATGAAATGTAGGGTTACCGTAGTAGAACCTCCCATGATATACCCCTGTATATAGGTCGTGTGTTTGTTCATCAAGTGGGAACTTCAAATTGGATGAAATGTAGCGTTACCGTAGTAGAACCTCCCATGATATACCCCTGTATATAGGTCGTGTGTTTGTTCATCAAGTGGGAACTTCAAATTGGATGAAATGTAGCGTTACCGTAGTAGAACCTCCCATGATATACCCCTGTATATAGGTCGTGTGTTTGTTCATCAAGTGGGAACTTCAAATTGGATGAAATGTAGCGTTACCGTAGTAGAACCTCCCATGATATACCCCTGTATATAGGTCGTGTGTTTGTTCATCAAGTGGGAACTTCAAATTGGATGAAATGTAGCGTTACCGTAGTCAAACCTCCCATGATATAGCCCTCTATATAGGTCGTGTGTTTTTTCATCAAGTGGGAACTTCAAATTAGATTAAATGTAGGATTACCGTAGTAGAACCTCCCATGATAGACCCCTGTATATAGGCCGGGCGTTTGTTCATCAAGTGGGAACTTCAAATTGAATGAAATGTAGGGTTACCGTAGTAGAACCTCCCATGATATACCCCTGTATATAGGCCGTGCGTTTGTTCATCAAGTGGAAACTTCAAATTGGATGAAATGTAGGGTTACCGTAGTAGAACCTCCCATGATATACCTCTGTATATAGGTCGTGTGTTTGTTCATCAAGTGGGAACTTCAAATTGGATGAATGGTAGGATTACCGTAGTAGAACCTCCCATGATATACCCCTGTATATAGGTCGTGTGTTTGTTCATCAAGTGGAACTTCAAATTGGATGAAATGTAGGGTTACCGTAGTATAACCTCCCATGATATACCCCTGTATATAGGTCGTGTGTTTGTTCATCAAGTGGGGACTTCAAATTGGATGAAATGTAGGGTTACCGTAGTAGAACCTCCCATGATAGACCCCTGTATATAGGTCGTGTGTTTGTTCATCAATTGGGGACTTCAAATTGGATGAAATGTAGGGTTACCGTAGTAGAACCTCCCATGATATACCCCTGTATATAGGTCGTGTGTTTGTTCATCAAGTGGGGACTTCAAATTGGATGAAATGTAGGGTTACCGTAGTAGAACCTCCCATGATATACCCCTGTATATAGGTCGTGTGTTTGTTCATCAATTGGGGACTTCAAATTGGATGAAATGTAGGGTTACCGTAGTAGAACCTCCCATGATAGACCCCTGTATATAGGTCGTGTGTTTGTTCATCAATTGGGGACTTCAAATTGGATGAAATGTAGGGTTACCGTAGTAGAACCTCCCATGATATACCCCTGTATATAGGTCGTGTGTTTGTTCATCAATTGGGGACTTCAAATTGGATGAAATGTAGGATTACCGTAGTAGAACCTCCCATGATAGACCCCTGTATATAGGTCGTGTGTTTGTTCATCAAGTGAGGACTTCAATTTGGATGAAATGTAGGGTTACCGTAGTAGAACCTCCCATGATATACCCCTGTATATAGGTCGTGTGTTTGTTCATCAAGTGGGAACTTCAAATTGGATGAAATGTAGGGTTACCGTAGTAGAACCTCCCATGATATACCCCTGTATATAGGTCGTGTGTTTGTTCATCAAGTGGGAACTTCAAATTGGATGAAATGTAGCGTTACCGTAATAGAACCTCCCATGATATACCCCTGTATATAGGTCGTGTGTGTTGTTAATCAAGTGGGAACTTCAAATTGGATGAAAGTAGGGTTACCGTAGTAGAACCTCCCATGATATACCCCTGTATATAGGTCGTGTGTTTGTTCATCAAGTGGGGACTTCAAATTGGATGAAATGTAGGGTTACCGTAGTAGAACCTCCCATGATATACCCCTGTATATAGGTCGCGTGTTTGTTCATCATGTGGGGACTTCATTTTGGATGAAATGTAGGGTTACCCTAGTAGAACCTCTCATGATATACCCCTGTATATAGGTCGTGTGTTTGTTCATCAAGCGGAAACTTCAAATTGGATGAAATGTAGGGTTACCCTAGTAGAACCTCCCATGATATATCCCTGCATATAGCTCGTGTGTTTGTTCATCAAGTGAGGACTTCAAATTGGATGAAATGTAGGCTTACCGTAGTAGAACCTCCCATGATATACCCCTGTATATAGGTCGTGTGTTTGTTCATCAAGTGGGGACTTCAATTATAGAAATGTAGGGTTACCGTAGTAGAACCTCCCATGACATACCCCTGTATATAGGTCGTGTGTTTGTTCATCAAGTGGGAACTTCAAATTGGATGAAATGTAACGTTACCGTAGTAGAACCTCCCATGATATACCCCTGTATATAGGTCGTGTGTGTTGTTCATCAAGTGGGAACTTCAAATTGGATGTAATGTAGGGTTACCGTAGTAGAACCTCCCATGATATACCCCTGTATATAGGTCGTGTGTTTGTTCATCAAGTGGGGACTTCAAATTGGATGAAATGTAGGGTTACCGTAGTAGACCCTCCCATGATATACCCCTGTATATAGGTCGTGTGTTTGTTCATCAAATGGGGACTTCAAATTGGATGAAATGTAGCGTTACCGTAGTAGAACCACCCATGATATACCCCTGTATATAGTGTCGTGTGTTTGTCCATCAAGTGGGATCTTCAAATTGGATGAAATGTAGGGTTACCGTAGTAGAACCTCCCATGATATACCCCTGTATATAGGTCGTGTGTGTTGTTCATCAAGTGGGAACTTCAAATTGGATGAAATGTAGGGTTACCGTAGTAGAACCTCCCATGATATACCCCTGTATATAGGTCGCGTGTTTGTTCATCATGTGGGGACTTCATTTTGGATGAAATGTAGGGTTACCCTAGTAGAACCTCTCATGATATACCCCTGTATATAGGTCGTGTGTTTGTTCATCAAGCGGAAACTTCAAATTGGATGAAATGTAGGGTTACCCTAGTAGAACCTCCCATGATATATCCCTGCATATAGCTCGTGTGTTTGTTCATCAAGTGAGGACTTCAAATTGGATGAAATGTAGGGTTACCATAGTAGAACCTCCCATGATATACCCCTGTATATAGGTCGTGTGTTTGTTCATCAAGTGGGGACTTCAAATTGGATGAAATGTAGGGTTACCCTAGTAGAACCTCCCATGATATACCCCTGTATATAGGTAGTGTGTTTGTTCATCAAGTGGAAACTTCAAATTGGATGAAATGTAGGGTTACCCTAATAGAACCTCCCATGATATACCCCTGTATATAGGTCGTGAGTTTGTTCATCAAGTGGGGGATTCAAATTGGATGAAATGTAGGGTTACCGTAGTAGAACCTCCCATGATATACCCCTGTATATAGGTGGCGTGTTTGTTCATCAAGTGGGGACTTCAAATTGGATGAAATGTAGGGTTACCGTAGTAGAACCTCCCATGATATACCCCTGTATATAGGTCGTGTGTTTGTTCATCAAGTGGGGACTTCAAATTGGATTAAATGTAGCGTTACCATAGTAGAACCTCACATGATAGACCCCTGTATATAGGTCGTGTGTTTGTTCATCAAGTGGGGACTTCAAATTGGATGAAATGTAGCGTTACCATAGTAGAACCTCACATGATAGACCCCTGTATATAGGTCGTGTGTTTGTTCATCAAGTGGGGACTTCAAATTGGAAGAAATGTAGCGTTACCGTAGTAGAACCTCCCATGATAGACCCCTGTATATAGGTCGTGTGTTTGTTCATCAAGTGAGGACTTCAAATTGGATGAATGTAGGGTTACCGTAGTAGAACCTCCATGATATACCCCTGTATATAGGTCGTGTGTTTGTTCATCAAGTGAGGACTTCAAATTGGATGAAATGTAGGGTTACATAGTAGAACCTCCCATGATAGACCCCTGTATAGTAGTCTGCTTGAACACCAGGTATTTACATATGCTACATACATAAGCCTTAGAAAGCTCAAATCCAATGGAAAAATCAAAACATTCACGAAATGCCCCAAAATACGATTCCCAACCAGCCATTACTGAACATATATCAAATTGTATCAAATCTTCCAAAAAAACCTCTGGGAAAATCTCAGGACTCTAATAGAAAAACTGAGAAAATGAAACATAATGGAGATCGTTTAAACGACTTGAGGAATAAGCAACAACAACATAAGCCTTTACTAGGATCTGTCGTCTAATTTTAAAAAATCTTTATCTGAAGAATGAAAGTTATCTTCTTCTTCTTCTTTCTTATCTCCACTCAATCATATCAGGGTATCAAGCTTGTAGAGCTTGTTTATGGTGTCTGCTGGGGATGTGTCTTCTTTTTCTTACCTCCCCTCAATCATAACAGGGTATCAATCTTCTAGAGCTTATTGATGGTGTCTGCTGGGGATGTGTCTTCTTCTTTCTTATCTCCACTCAATCATATTAGGATATCAAGCTTGTAGAACTTGTTGATGGTGTTAGCTGGGGATAAGTAGAGCTCATCAATGGATGAGTCAATAGTCATAATGAAAGTTAGAAAAATTTGAAGCGGAACTTATTTACAGTATTTTCATTCATAGAAAGCGAAATAGATAAGAAAATAAAGGTGAGGGAGGAAAGAAGAGATATTACAATCATGTTTGGTGTTGTTCTATGAAAATGGAACAATGTATTTGTACCATGGGGTTATCTCGCTGATATCGACAGATATCAGATAACATTGGTAAGATTTCCAAGAAAATTTCCTTGTCTTCTGTAAGATATTAACATTCGTTTGATAATGGGCATAACTCTTCATAGTATAAATATTTGTAAAAATGTTTTACACTTTCAAATTAAGACATTTTGAGAAATTCAAGATGTTAAATATTGAGGGTTTTCAATATAGATTGCTGTCTCTCTTTACCTTGAGAGACGATCTTTACCTAGTGTTTAGTCCAGCTACTTGACCAACTCGGTAACTCCAAGGAAGAGGCTCCAAGGACGACTATCAACCATCCAAAAACTTATCCAGAATTCATTTTTATTGAAAAACACGATAAATTTATACATTAAAAGAAATTTACATACTTTTCTCTCTTAGTTTTTAAGTTACAAATATATTTGCATAAAAATAAAGTTGACTACTCTAGTAGTCGTAACATTAAAACTAAAAACCGAAAATAAGATAACAATTAGATAATTTTATTTCTACAAAATAATTTTTCTATCGTTGATACAGAAATAATGGAAACTGTCCTCTATAGATAAGTGTCCTTTAAGGCGAGTGTCCTTTCATGGAGGTTGTTCTATTGTATTGGTGATGGAAACTGTCCTTTGTAGAGAGGTGTCCTCTAACGCGAGTGTCCTTTCATGGAGGTTCTACTGTATTGGTGATGGAAACTGTCCTTTGTAGAGAGGTGTCCTCTAGCGCGAGTGTCCTTTCATGGAGGTTCTACTGTATTGGTGATGGAAACTGTCCTTTATATAAAGGTTTCCTCTAGCGCGAAGGTCCTTTCGTGGAGGTTCTACTGTATTGGTAATGGAAACTGTCCTTTGTAGAGAGATGTTCTCTAGCGCGAGTGTCCTTTCATGGAGGTTCTACTGTATTGGTGATGGAAACTGTCCTTTATAGAGAGGTGTCCTCTAGCGCGAGTGTTCTCTCATAGAGGTTCTACTGTATATTTGTAATACGTCTAAATAAATAAAGAATGTTTGTTAAAAAAAACGAACTCGTATTGTTTTCCTAAAAGCCATATTGACACATAACGGCCGCTGGAAGCACGTCGTAACATTATGTTATTGTGGAAGAAACCAACATACCTGGGTGAGTGTCTGATAAGGACTATCTCTAACTACACAATGTCTTACAGAACATCCACCTAACGTGAAATCCTCTATTTAAAACCTACAAATTTATATAAAAACAAACAGAATTTAAACACCGAATTATTTTCAATTTCCAATTATGGTTATTACTACTAATTATCCTGCCCAGAAGTCTTCCTCTACTTGGCGGGCGGGAGAAGCAGCACAAGTAAGGGACTGCCCTGTAATACGGTGTCGTGAGCCCCAAGCCGCTACGGTAACCGTGAACAGGGAACTCTGAAATGTGGCTGACTAACGGGGAAATGGCACCCCCTTCCTTTCTATGGAGTGGACGTCTTGTCCACTACTAATTATATCTCAGATCGAATCAAATTGAAGACTTCTATATTTTGAGAGAGAGGTTCCTAATTCAAAAAAAAATCAGATAATACAGTAGAACTACCTCCATGTAAAGGACAGAGCCAAAGTGTCCTTTAGGGAGAGTTGTCCTCTTACCAGAGAGTTGCTACAGTAGAACTACCTCCAAGTAAAGGACAGAGCCAAAGTGTCCTTTAGGGAGAGTTGTCCTCTTACCAGAGAGTTGCTACAGTAGAACTACCTCCAAGTAAAGGACAGAGCCAAAGTGTCCTTTAGGGAGAGTTGTCCTCTTACCAGAGAGTTGCTACAGTAGAACTACCTCCATGTAAAGGACAGAGCCAAAGTGTCCTTTAGGGAGAGTTGTCCTCTTACCAGAGAGTTGCTACAGTAGAACTACCTCCATGTAAAGGACAACACCTAATTGCAGAGCCAAAGTGTCCTTTAGGGAGAGTTGTCCTCTTACCAGAGAGTTGCAACAGTAGAACTACCTCCATGTAAAGGACAACACCTAATTACAGAGCCAAAGTGTCCTTTAGGGAGAGTTGTCCTCTTACCAGAGAGTTGCTACAGTAGAACTACCTCCATGTAAAGGACAACACCTAATTGCAGAGCCAAAGTGTTCTTTAGGGAGAGTTGTCCTCTTACCAGAGAGTTGCTACAGTAGAACTACCTCCATGTAAAGGACAACACCTAATTGCAGAGCCAAAGTGTCCTTTAGGGAGAGTTGTCCTCTTACCAGAGAGTTGCTACAGTAGAACTACCTCCATGTAAAGGACAACACCTAATTGCAGAGCCAAAGTGTCCTTTAGGGAGAGTTGTCCTCTTACCAGAGAGTTGCTACAGTAGAACTACCTCCATGTAAAGGACAACACCTAATTGCAGAGCCAAAGTGTCCTTTAGGGAGAGTTGTCCTCTTACCGGAGAGTTGCTACAGTAGAATTAACTCTCTGTAAAGGACAACACCTAGTTGCAGAAACAAAGTGTCCTTTAGGGAGAGAGGTGTCCTCTTACCAGAGAGTTGCTAAATAGTAAAAATGGTAATTTTGCAAATGAAAACTGTCCTTTGTGGAGAGGTGTCCTCTAAAGAGAGGTTATACTGTATATAATTTTGAGAAACTACCTCATGAATTAGTGTACCGCCACTTTCACTGTAAAAAAAAAAAAAAACACTTAGGTCTGAAGGACAACCTGGATGGTTTGCGACCTCATTATTCTACAGGAGAACTTGGGTGTTAACCAAATAAATAATTAAGAAAAAAAGGCATTTCCTGATCGCGGAACTGAAAGTTGCTGATTGCTTGCACCATCTATCGGAATAAATATCAACTATTCTCGTTGATTTTTAATTATTCCAGAATTGGCCAAATGGAATAATTAAAAAAATCAATGATTAGTTGATATTTATTCCGATAGATGGCCCAAGCCATCAGCAACTTTCAGTTCCACAATCAGGAAATGCCTTTTGTTTCTTAATTTATTTACCTGATCCAAGTATAAATTCACTTTTGTACTATTTTTCAAATAAATAATGATTTACAGGAATAGGAACAAAAATCTATACGATAAGAAAATACATGGTTAGATCAGTAAAAGCTACAAACTAAACCACAAAAAGAGTTATACAGAACTCGTAATTCAGGAAGGACCCCTGACCTCAAGTCCTGGATCTTCGAATCAGGTACGGTATCAGTACGCTTATTCATGAGGTAGTTTCTCAAAATTATATACAGTAGAACCTCTCTTTATAGGAAACCTCTCCACAAAGGACAGTTTTCATTTGCAAAATTACCATTTTTACTATTTAGCAACTCTCCGGTAAGAGGACACCTCTACCTAAAGGATATTTTGGCTCTGCAATTAGGTGTTGTCCTTTACAGGGAGTTTCTACTGTATTATCTAAAATTGAATTAGGAACCCCTCTCAAAGAATCAACCGATACTTCATCCAGGTCGGACTGGGCCATCGAGGACCCCGGCATCGCCTGGAGGAGGACACTATCGCGGTGGGGAAGAACACCTGGCTGATTGTATATAATTCCCTCGATCTTTTTCATATAAATATTGACTAAGAAGTCAATAAAAGTGCCATCTATTGAATTAATTTGAAACTATTTGTAAATTTATGTGTGTTTTCTTTACTTATTATAAATTCACTTAATTTTTCAGAAGAAAATGGGGTAATCCATGTTTTTTTTATTTCTTAAAAATTGACTAATGCCATTTTCTACCAATGGAACTAACACAATGACAGTAGAGAGCTGACAATCATCAACAGATGTCCCAGGTTCCAGAGAGGATTTTGAAGGAAACAATTAGGCTCATCAGAAAGAGCGCAACTTTCTAATCTAGGAGGATAAAATAACTCCATCCAATAGAGAGCGTACAGTGGGGTTTATCACCACATGGTGTTTACCAGGTTACAGAGAGGTTATTGAGATATGAAACTACGCCCATCAGAAAGAGCGCAATTGTCAAACTCGTAAGTTATGATTATCGCCATGAATTCTCAAGGAAACAGTCAAGAAGAGAATATTCAAGGGAACTCCTTCAAATTGATATCTACCTTGTTTACCTGCCCGACTTCCAATCTTATCTGCTTCAGGTGCAGCTCTTCCTTCACAGTGGTTGATCAAATAAAACTTTTTCTTATCTACACACCTTTCTCAATATATCAACCAATTATTTACATAATTCCTGACGTTTCTCGCTGTCATTCTACTCAATGGAACGATTGTGATTGACAGTGGATTACTGAAAAGTCGGGAATTAATTGTAATGTAGCTGTTATGTAATTAAAGTAAATTAGAAGGATGAATCCATAACCAATTTAACTTTACATATTACACCTATCCCCCGATTTACACGGTAGATACGTTCCTGAGAAAAACGTGTAAATCGGGGGATAGGTGTACACAGAAATAAAAATAAAATGCATTGACAGGTTAAAATTTGTAGTCAGCACATAAGCTCGGGATTCCTCGTGAGATGTGTACACAGCGCATGTGTTCAATCACAGTAACATTTAGTATAGTGCGATAAAAACAAAAAAAAACTTATTTGGAAAACCGAGTAAAAGCGAAAACGTGTAAAGCAAGTACCGTGTTAATCGGGGGATAGGTGTATTTATTATTAATAGTAATTATATGAAACAAATTTTGGTATATATGTCTACATGAAAACAACAAAAACAATACTAAAACATAATATACATACAAGTTCCTTTTTAAACTCAGTCTCATCTATAGCCATTGTTACTCTGTAATATTCCAACAGTTCAAACCCCCAATCAACAAACGATCGTCGAAATTTATCAATATACAGTTAAACCTGTCTATTGAGCCCCCTCTAAATAGCGCCTCCCTCTCTATAACGCCCGATTTTAAATATGCAGTACGATGCGATTTACATTAAAAGTGACCTGTCTATAGCACCTGTACACTGTACAGTTAAACTTGTCTATAGCTCCCCCTCTAAATAGCGCCTTCCTCTCTATAGCACCCGATTTTAAATACGTAGTACGATGCGATTTACAATAAAAGTGACCTGTCTATAGCGCCTGTACACTGTACAGTTAAACCTGTCTATAGCGCCCCCTCTAAATAGCGCCTCCCTCTCTATAGCACCCGATTTTAAATACGTAGTACAATGCGATTTACATTAAAAATGACCTGTCTATAGCGCCTGTACACTGTATAGTTAAACCTGTCTATAGCGTCCCCTCTAAATAGCGCCTCCCTCTCTATAGCGCCCGATTTTAAATATGCAGTACGATGCGATTTACATTAAAAGTGACCTGTCCATAGCGCCTGTACACTGTACAGTTAAACCTGTCTATAGAGCCCCCCTCTAAATAGCGCCTCCCTCTCTATAGTGCCCGATTTTAAATACGTAGTACAATGCGATTTAAATTAAAAGTGACCTGTCTATAGCACCTGTACGCTGTACAGTTAAACTTGTCTATAGCTCCCCCTCTAAATAGCGCCTTCCTCTCTATAGTGCCTGATTTTAAATACGTAGTACAATGCGATTTACATTAAAAGTGACCTGTCTATAGCACCTGTACGCTGTACAGTTAAACCTGTCTATAGCGCCCCCTCTAAATAGCGCCTCCCTCTCTATAGTGCCCGATTTTAAATATGCAGTACAATGCGATATTTACATTAAAAGTGACCTGTCTATAGCACCTGTACACTGTACAATTAAACCTGTCTATAGCGTCCCCTCTAAATAACGCCTCCCTCTCTATAACGCCCGATTTTAAATACGTAGTACAATGCGATATTTACATTAAAAGTGACCTGTCTATAGCACCTGTACACTGTACAGTTAAACTTGTCTATAGCTCCCCCTCTAAATAGCGCATCCCTCTCTATAACGCCCGATTTTAAATACGTAGTACAATGCGATTTACATTAAAAGTGACCTGTCTATAGCACCTGTACACTGTACAGTTAAACCTGTCTATAGCGCCCCCTCTAAATAGCGCCTCCCTCTCTATAGCGACCTATTTTAAATACGTAGTACAATGCGATATTTACATTAAATGTGACCTGTCTATAGCACCTGTACACTGTACAGTTAAACCTATCTATAGCGCCCCCTCTAAATAGATCCTCCCTCTCTATAGCGCCCGATTTTAAATATGCAGTACGATGCGAATTACATTAAAAGTGACCTGTCTATAGCACCTGTACACTGTACAGTTAAACTTGTCTATAGCTCCCCCTCTAAATAGATCCTCCCTCTCTATAGCGCCCGATTTTAAATATGCAGTACGATGCGAATTACATTAAAAGTGACCTGTCTATAGCACCTGTACACTGTACAGTTAAACTTGTCTATAGCTCCCCCTCTAAATAGATCCTTCCTCTCTATAGCGCCCGATTTTAAATATGCAGTACGATGCGAATTACATTAAAAGTGACCTGTCTATAGCACCTGTACACTGTACAGTTAAACCTATCTATAGCGCCCCCTCTAAATAGCGCCTCCCTCTCTATAGCGCCCGATTTTAAATACGTAGTACGATGTGATTTACATTAAAAGTCACCTGACAATAACAAGTCAGTGGACAAGTATATAACACCCTCGATTTCCGACAGTCATGAACCGGGATTTAATCCCGCGTTAACATTTTGTTTAATATGTGAATAACTCAAATATTATTCATTGTTTCAATTATCATAAACTAAGTTGCTCTTGTTGAGCGGTACCTAATAAAGTGATTTTGGAACCGAAAGTGACCTCTCTATAGCACCCCCTCTCTATAGCACCCTATTTTGGTGAGTCCCAAGAGTGGGCGCTATAGACAGGTTTAACTGTATTTACACATTCCATGATCTATATAAGTATGATATCTTTGATGCACAATTTCAACTCGGAAATTGCTTGAAGACTTGCTTTTTTCAGTGATTGTTCATTATCTAAAATGTGGAAGAAATTTATGTTCATAACATAGTATTTATTAATTTAATTTATGTAACATAGTATTTATTAATTTTATTATTAACAGAGTGGTCATTTTTATGTTTATATCTTGCGACTCTGTAAATTTCCCTCGTGGCTTATCTTTTGTTTACAATTCATAGTTTTGTCCTTCCCTGAAGTAAATTGCTGTCCCCTCCTGAAGTTTTTGTCTTCCCTAATTTTCTACGTGGCAATATCATCTATAATAAATATTTACAAGTCTCCAAGTCGGCCTGCCATTGAGTAGTGCTTCCAGTCTTAATGACAAAGGCAAACGCATTCTACTTCACCCAGTCATGATGGTTGTCAAGTCTCAAGCTCTACAAGCTTGATATCCTAATATGATTGAGTGGAGATAAGAAAGAAGACAAGTCTCCAAAAATTCAGATGTTATTGTTTTAAAATAAGTTCTTATCCACATTAAGTATTTATACATATTGCCACGTGGAAAATTAGGAAAGACAAGGGGTCGGGATGTAACAGCAATTTATTTAAGGCAAGAACAAACTATGAATGATAAACAAAAGATAAGCAAAGAGAGAAGTGTAGAGAGTATCAAAATATAAACATACAAAATGAGACTCTTTTAATAAAATAATAAATACTTCTTGATTAATCAAGAATGGGTTATTTGGCCAATTCTGGAATAATTAAATAATAGTTGATATTTATTCCGATAGATGGTGCAAGCCATCAGCAACTTTCAGTTGCGCGATCAGGAAATGCCTTTTTTTCTTAAAATAAATACTTTGTTACAATATTTTAATCAAACTAGTCATGATTCTATTATTTAAAATATGACCCATTTAAAATCCGTTCCAAATAATTGCCTTGTCATCGGAGTGAGCAAGTTGAAAAGACCTATATGTACAAATTTATATAAAAGACGCTTTTATATTACTTTTAAAAAATGAAAGGTGTGGATAGATGATGTCATCGTATGGTGGTATCTTGTCCAATACAAAGTTCAAGTTCAAAATGCCGAGATGTACAAATTTATATAAAAGACGCTTTTATATGACTTAAATAAAAATGAAGGGTTTAGAATAGCTTCCTTCCAAAATCACTTTATTAGGTACCGCTCAACAAGAACAACCTAGTTTATGATAATTGAAACAATGAATAATATGTGAGTTATTCACATATTAAACAAAATGTTAACGTGGGATTCAATCCTGGTTCATGACTGTCGGGAATCGAGGGTGGTACCTACTCGTCCACTAACTTGTAGAATAGATGATGTCATCGTATATAAATTAATAAAAAAGAGAATTATATAAAACAATGATAAGACACAATTATTCTATATACAGTTACGAGCGTCATTCTTCATCTCCTAATCATCTCTGTCACCGTTTGCTTTTTTTTTTTTTTGGAATGGCGCCCTCCTATTGGTTGGCTACGATCACGCCACCTTTGCCCCCACCCCCCTACTCGCTTTTTCGTTTTTGTAACTATTGTGTTGGAGCGGGTCGCTCCTTAAATAAATGCATATATTAGTTAATAACTAAATGGAATCCTCTCTTTCTTTTTCCCAGTATGAGACGCCTACGGAAGCCAACAGTACATAGACAGATAAAGCACACATAGGCTATAGTCTATATATGTAAAATTGAATGTCTGTCTGTCTGTTTGTCTGTACTCTATAGATTCAAAAACCATACATCCAATCGCCGTGAAATTTTGGGATATTATTAGGTATATCACCGGGAAGGTTTTTGAAAAATAATTTCATGAATATCTTGAATATCCTTAGAGTTATTTGCAGATTTGTAGATTTAACTCGCAAGCAGCGCCCCCATTGTGACGATGATAACAAGTTTTCTTATCACTATAAGTTTGTTATCTTAAATATTATTTATCAAAAGTAAGATTATCTCAGGATGACACGGCAATGTGACACGGGAAAAAAATGTTCACTAGATAAAACTATGATTTTCTAATGTAGAAAATTAGGAAAGACAAAATTCAGGATGACACGGCACACAGGGACCGGGAAAAAATGTTCACTTTATCGAGAGATTCAAATTTACGAGTTTCAAATTATCAAAATATATCTTTTTTTTTTAATAAGTTTTTAGAGAATTGTTTTAACAAATGTTCGCTAGACAAACCTTTACTCGGGTAAAACCCGGGCGAAGCCGGGCACATCCGCTAGTTATTAACTAATATATGAATTTATCTAAGGCGCCAATTTATAATTGTAACAAATAGTATTTGAAGAAAAACATTCAATCGGGTAAAACACGGGCGTTGCCCGGGTCATTCGGCTAGTCTATATATATATAAATGAATGTATGTGTGTGTGTCTGTTTGTTTGTTTGTTTGTCCTTTATGCCTGACCAAACCACTCATTGGATCGCCATGAAACTTTGGGAAGTTATTTAGTATAGTACTGGGAAGGTTTCTAGCAAATAAAATTTTTGAAATAACTTTTCGCTTTAAAATAATCAAGATAAATATTCTAATTTATCTGTTATAATTCAACAATCTGCTCTAAATATTATCATGATGATACGATGATTTTGTAATGTAGAAAATTAGGAAAGACAAAATTCAGGATGACACGGCAATTTATTTGAGACAAGAATAATGATACAATTCCAAGGCAAGATACTATTCCTTTAACTTCCAATTACCGAGGGAACCAATTAATATTGATTTTATTCAACTTATCGAGTATTTTTCAAGGGACCGGGAAAAAATGTTCACTTTATCGAGAGATTCGTTAGACAAACCTTTACTCGGGTAAAACCCGGGCGAAGCCGGGTACGTCCGCTAGTAGATTAAAACACAAGGTAATAAGACCAAATCCAAATAGTGTGTGGTGTTTCAGAAACAGCGTTGTTACAATCTTCAGACAAAAGTACTGAATGTACTTTTGTACTTTCGCCTGAAGATGGTAACAACGCTCTTTATTCCAATTACTCCAACATCCCCAATAGACTACAGAGACTTATAATAGAATCCATCATATCCAGAAAGCACAATAGCATTAACAAAAGAATAGGTATTCGGGAAGTTTATAACATTATATTCCCTGAGCCCACCCCATAACTCCCAAGTGAAACACGCGCAACAGAAGCCCGCGTTGATTATGCCTTAAAACAGATGTAAACAATTAATGGGCTTTATTTAATTTTAAATCATATTTTATTGGCGTATTAATCATGTAAAGCATTTTCTCCCGTAGAAGGGCTTACTTGCCCGAAATCTCGAGATATTTTTTAAATAAAAAATATTTTTAAAAGAAACTTTTCCCTGGAGGCTTTATGTTTTTATTTTAACAACGCTGTTACCGAAACGTCGCACACTATTTATTTATTTGGATTTGGTCTTATTACGTTGTGTTTATAAAACATTATATCTTTGTAGAACGATATTTGAAAATTACCCTTGTCCAGGGTAGCCTACTGGACATGGCATCTACCCGGTAAGCGGAACAGTGCGGGTTCGTTTCCCATCCCTGGATACTTTATTTTCCGTTCATCATTACTCTTTACAATTCATCCTTTCATACTTCATCCCTGAGGTTAGAAATAATCGTTATTTCTCCTTAAAATAAATTTCGATTTTTCGTTCAAAAGAAACACATGCGGGATAATTTTCAAATGTCGTTCTACAATCACAAGCCGCATTGTATTGTATTGTAAATTATATCTTTATAATCAGTGTTTCCCATTAATTCTAGACCTGTTTGTATAACAGGCTAATGTTCTAGTATAGTGTGCCACTTAGAAAATAAGGAAAGACAAACTTCAGGATGACACAGCAATTTATTTAAGGCAAGTACAGAAATCAATATTTAGAGAGATAGATTTATAACCCAGGTTCCTGGAGTGAATCAACATTTATAAAATACCAGATAGGCAATAAAGGAACTAGCATCCCCAGGAAATGATCCACAACCTATGTATATATGTAATATTGCCACGTGGAAAATTAGGAAAGGCAAACTTCAGGATGACACAGCAATTTATTTAAGGCAAGTACAAATCAACATTTAGAGTGAGAGAGATTTGTAACCCAGGTTCCTGGAGTGAATCAACATTTATAAAATACCAGATAGGTAACAAAGGAACTAGTACCCCCAGGAAGATTATCCACAACCTATGTATATATGTAATATTACCACGTAGAAAATAAGGAAAGACAAACTTCAGGATGACACAGCAATTTATTTAAGGTAAGTACAGAAATCAATATTTAGAGAGATAGATTTATAACCCAGGTTCCTGGAGTGAATCAACATACCAAAGTAAAATACCAGATACCAGGAGTATCCCCAGGAGATTATCCACAACCTATGTATATTAACACAAAGCAATAACGTTATTATTAAAGTTATTGCTTTGTGTTAATTTATTCCTAACTGGCCTTGTCTTTATAGTTTGCTGAAGAGCATTGCTCGAAGCAAATATTTGAATGTAATTCTACTGTCCTATAAGCTTATGTCCATAGTTTACTTGAAAACTATTTCTAAGATTCTATCCTTCAGTGTAGCATATAAAAGCAGAATGATCCAATACAGTATTAGAGCTCTGAGAAGCGGTCTGGTGGATTAAATTGGCGAAACCGCTGGGAGGGTTCACCACTGATGAGCCAAGCCCTCCCAATATATTTTTTCATCGCAGTCAGGACAGTAGAAGTTCGTTTTATGTATAAAAGAAACATTCGCGCTTTTAAATCCTTTTATTTTAAACCTATGTATATATTATAAAAAAAGGCAACTCCTTATCGTGCAACTGAAAGTTACTAATGGCTTGCGCCATCTATCGGAATAAATATCAACTATTCTCGTTGATTTTTAATTATTCCAGAAGGAGATACCTTTTTCATAATTTCATAAGACTTCACCCCCAAGAATGTAGCTTCTTTGAAGGAACCACCAAACTATAGTACCGCCTTCTAAGATGTAAAATTCCCCATCAGCTACCAGGAACAAATAAGAATTGTCCTCAATACGACAATCCTCTTCCATATCTTCCAGACCAGCTGGGGACGGTGCTTTACGAGTGAGTGCAAGTAACCAAACGGGGGCTCTGGCACACTTGTAAATGCAAAGTCGCATGTCTACACCTATAGACATGTGGTGCACATTAGAAGAACCAATTTCCTTCAACGAAGTATAGTACCACCTTCTAAAGATGGGAAATACGCCATCAGTTCCCACGAACTAAGAAGAGTTGACCTCAATACGACAATCCTCTTCTATATCTTCCAGACCAGCTGGGGACGGTGCTTTACCAGTGAGTGCAAGTAACCAAACGGGGGGCTCTGGCACACTTGTAAATGCAAAGTCGCATGTCTACACCTATAGACATGTGGTGCACATTAGAAGAACCAATTTCCTTCAACGAAGTATAGTACCACCTTCTAAAGATGGGAAATACGCCATCAGTTCCCTCGAACTAAGAAGAGTTGACCTCAATACGACAATCCTCTTCTATATCTTCCAGACCAGCTGGGGACGGTGCTTTACCAGTGAGTGCAAGTAACCAAACGGGGGCTCTGGCACACTTGTAAATGCAAAGTCGCATGTCTACACCTATAGACATGTGGTGCACATTAGAAGAACCAATTTCCTTCAACGAAGTATAGTACCACCTTCTAAAGATGGGAAATACGCCATCAGTTCCCACGAACTAAGAAGAGTTGACCTCAATACGACAATCCTCTTCTATATCTTCCAGACCAGCTGGGGACCAGTGAGTGCAAGTAACCAAACGGGGGCTCTGGCCATATTCACCTGCACCATGTTTTGTTGTAGACATCATGGAGACGGAAATAGGGGTACACCTGCTGTTGGTCTGAAGACCTGGAAGTACCACTCAGTGTAACTTTGCTTCTTTCAGTCTCCTGACATGGAGCCGCTCCTATGGAGAACAGACAATTGATACATTAGCCGGGTACAGGGTGGCCCTACCAGGAGTTAAACTCCCGATGTCCTGTGCTACCTGTTTACACCTTCCTGCCACTTTGAGGCTGTAGGATAGGATTTTGAGAGGGACCTGCACCATGTACACTTGGAATATGTACCGTCACCAATATTGGAACCAGACGTGTTCAATGAAGAATATCTACAAAAGAATTCAATATTTAACATTTTAACCAATATTTTATATATATTGTCATTAAAATATTTTAAATTCAAATCTCTGTTCTCTTGGCCTGTTGTAACCAGTAGCAATGGTCATATAAATGGTATTTTAGGTTCTTAGTGATTTTGACGGGATTCTTTAAGGACAAATTAATTATTCAAGTGAACTTAGATCCGCTCATTTATTCATATTAATAAGTTACTCAGCTGCATATATAGACGAGGTGGCCGAGTGGTTAAGGCGATGGACTGCTAATCCATTGGGCTCTGCCCGCGTGGGTTCGAATCCCATCCTCGTCGTTTTTTTTTTATATCATTTTTTTTAAAGATCGTTTTATTTCTGTAGTTTAAAAAGAGAATTGAATGAAAAGGCATGTTTTCTTTTCAAGTGTTTGAAATAACAAAAGCTATAATTATTATTATCTTAATGAGGTATTTCAGGAATATTGCATATGAGTGTATGAAAAAATTACATTTCTTGACATTCTTTTTGGTTAATAATGATTTTCACTTATAGAAGTGTTAGCATGCCAATGGTCTGCCCTTGAGGTACATGCTGACCTACATGATTAAGCTTTTCATAGTATAAAGGAAATATTTACATGGTATGAACAGGTTAAATTTAGAGTAAAAGGTTTTTATATTTAATTTTTTTTAGGGTAATTTCTAGATTTTTTTGAACTTTTTTTTTTGTGTGTAAATTTATCAAAATGTAAGAGCATTTGTGCATCCTTTTTTTTCAAACTCAGCCTTTGTTTTTTTTAGTAATTTTATAAACTTTTATTTTAGTATAGATTTAAGACCTACTTTTATGATTAAAGAGATATCCATTTCTTCAACTAGGAGTTAAGATTTTGTGTCTCGGACAGTGAAGCACCTAAAAGACGAGATTTAGGCTCTCTTGGTATCCATCACTGTGAGCAATCTTTATGAAGCAATGTTGAATTAGTTGGATAGTCAGTGTAGTAGTTGCTTTTTTTAATAGGATTCTAGGATTTATAATATGGTCTAATTTGAGGATTTTTCCTTTTTTTTTTTTTTCTTTGTTGTTTTCTCTTTGTCGCTTATTGTAAACACAGGACGGATGGGATACAGACCCTCTAGATAGCTTTTACAGTAAATGATAATATTTTTTTTAGGTTAAATAGATAGGATTAGATGAATGTTTGAAGATAGGATTTCTATTTTTCTTATGAACCTTGCACATTTTTTTTTTTAATGATGGATTACTATTTTGGGTACCGAATGACCAAATTGGTGGTAATTATTACAAGTTTATTTTCTTTTGTGAGTTTATGGAGGTGGACCATAACTAGGATTTTGGAGTGTGTACGGAGAATCATCTCAATAGAATGAGAAGCTTAGAGATTTCAATCTTTTTTTTTTTAAACCTTTTTTGTTTTTTAAGGTAAAAGCTTCATTAGGATTTTTTTTTCTATACAAACTATTTCTTGTTAAAACCCGAGTTTCAAAGACCAATGAGAATAATGTATACCATTGTGAATTAACTATTTAGTGTAAATCTGAAATTTTAGTTATTATCAGGAGTAATAGGTGAAGGAAGGTGTAGGAAATCACAACTTAGAGGGGGGCTATGTCTAAAACAACAAACCTAATAGGCATCCTATGGCTTGTGTTGGGTAATTTAGAAAAGAAACCCTATAATCCCTGGCTTTCAGGTAGTAGCTTTGAAATAGGTTTCTAATCAGGACATGAAAGGTCAATCTCTCAGAGTGAAGTTGTGAAGTATAGGGACCCTAAGCCAGGGGTAGAAGTTAAGTAGGCCCAGACCGTAGTCGATCCTCGGAAAGCACTTGAGAATGTTAGTGTTGGGTAGTGAATCGTAAACCCTATAAATCCATCTTTCAATAGAGTGCTGAGGTCGGACTACTGAAAAGGGGGCAGACGCACGACGAAGTAAGAGGAAAGTGACTTCACCCACAGTGGCTAGGGGAATGAATCAATCCGCTTTTATGAGGTGTCACGTTTAATGGTTCTTTAATCGCCCTTATATTCTGTGTGTGTCTTCATAGAATTGTCGTGAATAGTCGCTTAGTGTCAAGGCAAGGGCAGTTTTGAAATTACATTTTTTAAAGATAGGTTAGCTTCCAGATTATTTAGAATTGTTAACAATTATTGTTAACAATCATTTATTGAGTATAAAGTATTAGTATATATAGAGCTTGTACAGAGGCATTTCTTTTGAGTAACCTAGGGCTTTAGTTCCCAATTTGTTTTAATTTTATTATTTTATTTGATTTCACATTGTGTCCTGAAATATGTTATTATTTGTTAGGATCTATTGATATTGATATTTGAGTATTTTGGCCTTTGTAGCAGCTTTTAACTTTAGTTTGTATGCACACCGTGAATGATAGGGGGGAGGGTGTATGAATGAATTGGTGTAATGAATGTGTAAGAAGGTTAAAAACTATTATATTGTGAGCCCAAATTACATTAGAATAGGGTTAAGGACTTTAATAGGATCGATTTTTATTTTATTTTATTTTTTATTTCGAATTTTGTTAGGACCGAGAAGCCTCAAACAGGGACAACTACAACTCTATCTAGTTAGAAATATTCGCTCCCTTTTTGTTAGGTCCCTCGTTAGGGGGTATAATTTTCCCTTTGATTTCTTTTATTTTTAGGTTAGCTTGAATTCTAAGGATTGTGGATAAATGATCCCTATCCCGACCCTCAGACTTGGAGATAGTGGGAGGCAAGGATCAAGCCGAATTTCCCACTCAACTCCTCCTCGCAAGAGGAAACGAAGAGGTATAGATTGAATTTTATGCAGGATGGGGGATTTGTTTTAGCCATACCGTATAGCCTGGGGCATAACGGCGCGACCTTGAGTAACTGATCTGACACCGTAGTTTTCGACGCATTTAGCGTGGCTGGAGCGAG
>CP092873.1:8353648-8381005 GCA_030710605.1 Cordylochernes scorpioides
TGAGAAAGGTGTGTAGATAAGAAAAAGTTTTATTTGATCTCCCACTGTGAAGGAAGAGCTGCACCTGAAGCAGATAAGATTGGAAGTCTCGGGCAGGTAAACAAGGTAGATATCAATTTGAAGGAGTTCCCTTTGAATATTCTCTTCTTGACTGTTTCCTTGAGAATTCATGGCGATAATCATAACTTACGAGTTTGACAATTGCGCTCTTTCTGATGGGCGTAGTTTCATATCTCAATAACCTCTCTGTAACCTGGTAAACACCATGTGGTGATAAACCCCACTGTAGGCTCGCTATTGGATGGAGTTATTTTATCCTCCTAGATTAGAAAGTTGCGCTCTTTCTGATGAGCCTAATTGTTTCCTTCAAAATCCTCTCTGGAACCTGGGACATCTGTTGATGATTGTCAGCTCTCTACTGTCATTGTGTTGGTTCCATTGGTAGAAAATGGCATTAGTCAATTTTTAAGAAATAAAAAAAACATGGATTACCCCATTTTCTTCTGAAAAATTAAGTGAATTTATAATAAGTAAAGAAAACCCACATAAATTTATAAATAGTTTCAAATTAATTCGATAGATGGCACTTTTATTAACTTCTTAGTCAATATTTACATGAAAAAGATGGAGGGAATTATATACAATCAGCCAGGTGTTCTTCCCCACCGCGATAGTGTCCTCCTCCAGGCGATGCCGGGGTCCTCGATGGCCCAATCCGACCTGGATGAAGTATCGGTTGATTCTTTGAGAGGGGTTCCTAATTCAATTTTAGATAATACAGTAGAAACTCCATGTAAAGGACAACACCTAATTGCAGAGCCAAAATATCCTTTAGGTAGAGGTGTCCTCTTACCGGAGAGTTGCTAAATAGTAAAAATGGTAATTTTGCAAATGAAAACTGTCCTTTGTGGAGAGGTTTCCTATAAAGAGAGGTTCTACTGTATATAATTTTGAGAAACTACCTCATGAATAAGCGTACTGATACCGTACCTGATTCGAAGATCCAGGACTTGAGGTCAGGGGTCCTTCCTGAATTACGAGTTCTGTATAACTCTTTTTGTGGTTTAGTTTGTAGCTTTTACTGATCTAACCATGTATTTTCTTATCGTATAGATTTTTGTTCCTATTCCTGTAAATCATTATTTATTTGAAAAATAGTACAAAAGTGAATTTATACTTGGATCAGGTAAATAAATTAAGAAACAAAAGGCATTTCCTGATCGTGGAACTGAAAGTTGCTGATGGATTGCGCCATCTATCGGAATAAATATCAACTAATCATTGATTTTTTTAATTATTCCATTTGGCCAATTCTGGAATAATTAAAAATCAACGAGAATAGTTGATATTTATTCCGATAGATGGTGCAAGCCATCAGCAACTTTCAGTTCCACGATCAGGAAATGCCTTTTTTTCTTAATTATTTATTTGGTTAACACCCAGGTTCTCCTGTAGAATAATGAGGTCGCAAACCATCCAGGTTGTCCTTCAGACCTAAGTGTTTTTGTTTTTTTTTTTTTACAGTGAAAGTGGCGGTACACTAATTCATGAGGTAGTTTCTCAAAATTATATACAGTAGAACCTCTCTTTAGAGGACACCTCTCCACAAAGGACAGTTTTCATTTGCAAAATTACCATTTTTACTATTTAGCAACTCTCTGGTAAGAGGACACCTCTCTCCCTAAAGGACACTTTGTTTCTGCAACTAGGTGTTGTCCTTTACAGAGAGTTAATTCTACTGTAGCAACTCTCCGGTAAGAGGACAACTCTCCCTAAAGGACACTTTGGCTCTGCAATTAGGTGTTGTCCTTTACATGGAGGTAGTTCTACTGTAGCAACTCTCTGGTAAGAGGACAACTCTCCCTAAAGGACACTTTGGCTCTGTAATTAGGTGTTGTCCTTTACATGGAGGTAGTTCTACTGTAGCAACTCTCTGGTAAGAGGACAACTCTCCCTAAAGGACACTTTGGCTCTGTAATTAGGTGTTGTCCTTTACATGGAGGTAGTTCTACTGTAGCAACTCTCTGGTAAGAGGACAACTCTCCCTAAAGGACACTTTGGCTCTGTAATTAGGTGTTGTCCTTTACATGGAGGTAGTTCTACTGTAGCAACTCTCTGGTAAGAGGACAACTCTCCCTAAAGGACACTTTGACTCTGCAATTAGGTGTTGTCCTTTACATGGAGGTAGTTCTACTGTAGCAACTCTCTGGTAAGAGGACAACTCTCCCTAAAGGACACTTTGGCTCTGCAATTAGGTGTGGTCCTTTACATGGAGGTAGTTCTACTGTAGCAACTCTCCGGTAAGAGGACAACTCTCCCTAAAGGACACTTTGGCTCTGCAATTAGGTGTTGTCCTTTACATGGAGGTAGTTCTACTGTAGCAACTCTCTGGTAAGAGGACAACTCTCCCTAAAGGACACTTTGGCTCTGCAATTAGGTGTTGTCCTTTACATGGAGGTAGTTCTACTGTTGCAACTCTCTGGTAAGAGGACAACTCTCCCTAAAGAACACTTTGGCTCTGCAATTAGGTGTTGTCCTTTACATGGAGGTAGTTCTACTGTAGCAACTCTCTGGTAAGAGGACAACTCTCCCTAAAGGACACTTTGGCTCTGTAATTAGGTGTTGTCCTTTACATGGAGGTAGTTCTACTGTTGCAACTCTCTGGTAAGAGGACAACTCTCCCTAAAGAACACTTTGGCTCTGCAATTAGGTGTTGTCCTTTACATGGAGGTAGTTCTACTGTAGCAACTCTCTGGTAAGAGGACAACTCTCCCTAAAGGACACTTTGGCTCTGCAATTAGGTGTTGTCCTTTTCATGGAGGTAGTTCTACTGTAGCAACTCTCTGGTAAGAGGACAACTCTCCCTAAAGGACACTTTGGCTCTGCAATTAGGTGTTGTCCTTTACATGGAGGTAGTTCTACTGTAGCAACTCTCTGGTAAGAGAACAACTCTCCCTAAAGGACACCTTGGCTCTGCAATTAGGTGTTGTCCTTTACATGGAGGTAGTTCTACTGTAGCAACTCTCTGGTAAGAGGACAACTCTCCCTAAAGGACACTTTGGCTCTGCAATTAGGTGTTGTCCTCTACATGGAGGTAGTTCTACTGTAGCAACTCTCTGGTAAGAGGACAACTCTCCCTAAAGGACACTTTGGCTCTGTAATTAGGTGTTGTCCTTTACATGGAGGTAGTTCTACTGTAGCAACTCTCTGGTAAGAGGACAACTCTCTCTAAAGAACACTTTGGCTCTGCAATTAGGTGTTGTCCTTTACATGGAGGTAGTTCTACTGTAGCAACTCTCCGGTAAGAGGACAACTCTCCCTAAAGGACACTTTGGCTCTGCAATTAGGTGTTGTCTTTAAATGGAGGTAGTTCTACTGTAGCAACTCTCTGGTAAGAGGACAACTCTCCCTAAAGGACACTTTGGCTCTGCAATTAGGTGTTGTCCTTTACATGGAGGTAGTTCTACTGTAGCAACTCTCTGGTAAGAGGACAACTCTCCCTAAAGGACACTTTGGCTCTGCAATTAGGTGTTGTCCTTTACATGGAGGTAGTTCTACTGTAGCAACTCTCTGGTAAGAGGACAACTCTCCCTAAAGGACACTTTGGCTCTGTAATTAGGTGTTGTCCTTTACATGGAGGTAGTTCTACTGTAGCAACTCTCTGGTAAGAGGACAACTCTCCCTAAAGGACACTTTGGCTCTGCAATTAGGTGTTGTCCTTTACATGGAGGTAGTTCTACTGTAGCAACTCTCTGGTAAGAGGACAACTCTCCCTAAAGGACACTTTGGCTCTGCAATTAGGTGTTGTCTTTTACATGGGGGTAGTTCTACTGTAGCAACTCTCTGGTAAGAGGACAACTCTCCCTAAAGGACACTTTGGCTCTGCAATTAGGTGTTGTCCTTTACATGGAGGTAGTTCTACTGTAGCAACTCTCCGGTAAGAGGACAACTCTCCCTAAAGGACACTTTGGCTCTGCAATTAGGTGTTGTCCTTTACATGGAGGTAGTTCTACTGTAGCAACTCTCTGGTAAGAGGACAACTCTCCCTAAAGGACACTTTGGCTCTGCAATTAGGTGTTGTCCTTTACATGGAGGTAGTTCTACTGTAGCAACTCTCTGGTAAGAGGACAACTCTCCCTAAAGGACACTTTGGCTCTGCAATTAGGTGTTGTCTTTTACATGGGGGTAGTTCTACTGTAGCAACTCTCTGGTAAGAGGACAACTCTCCCTAAAGGACACTTTGGCTCTGCAATTAGGTGTTGTCCTTTACATGGAGGTAGTTCTACTGTAGCAACTCTCCGGTAAGAGGACAACTCTCCCTAAAGGACACTTTGGCTCTGCAATTAGGTGTTGTCCTTTACATGGAGGTAGTTCTACTGTAGCAACTCTCTGGTAAGAGGACAACTCTCCCTAAAGGACACTTTGGCTCTGCAATTAGGTGTTGTCTTTTACATGGGGGTAGTTCTACTGTAGCAACTCTCTGGTAAGAGGACAACTCTCCCTAAAGGACACTTTGGCTCTGCAATTAGGTGTTGTCCTTTACATGGAGGTAGTTCTACTGTAGCAACTCTCCGGTAAGAGGACAACTCTCCCTAAAGGACACTTTGGCTCTGCAATTAGGTGTTGTCCTTTACATGGAGGTAGTTCTACTGTAGCAACTCTCTGGTAAGAGGACAACTCTCCCTAAAGGACACTTTGGCTCTGCAATTAGGTGTTGTCCTTTACATGGAGGTAGTTCTACTGTAGCAACTCTCTGGTAAGAGGACAACTCTCCCTAAAGGACACTTTGGCTCTGTCCTTTACATGGAGGTAGTTCTACTGTATTATCTAAAATTGAATTAGGAACCTCTCTCTCAAAATATAGAAGTCTTCAATTTGATTCGATCTGAGATATAATTAGTAGTGTACAAGACGTCTTCTCCATAGAAAGGAAGGGGTGCCATTTCCCCGTTAGTCAGCCACATTTCAGAGTTCCCTGTTCACGGTTACCGTAGCGGCTTGGGGCTCACGACACCGTATTACAGGGCAGTCCCTTACTTGTGCTGATTCTCCCGCCCGCCAAGTAGAGGAAGACTTCTGGGCATGATAATTAGTAGTAATAACCATAATTGGAAATTGAAAATAATTCGGTGTTTAAATTCTGTTTGTTTTTATATAAATTTGTAGGTTTTAAATAGAGGATTTCACGTTAGGTGGATGTTCTGTAAGACATTGTGTAGTTAGAGATAGTCCTTATCAGACACTCACCCAGGTATGTTGGTTTCTTCCACAATAACATAATGTTACGACTTTCTTCCAGCGGCCGTTATGTGTCAATATGGCTTTTAGGAAAACAATACGAGTTCGTTTTTTTTTAACAAACATTCTTTATTGATGTGGATGAACTTAAAAAAATAATTAAATATGAGTGATTGAATATTAGATAATAATTGAATATTTTAATTAATTTATTTTTCTATTGTTTTTTGACCAAGAAAAGGTAAATTCATTCTATCAAGAGATATGTAAATTTTGTTCGTTCAATTTTAATTTTAATTTTAGTTTTGCTTGGCTTGCATGTAAATATTCTTAAGGAAGAGAAATAAACTTTTTTTTTCTTTTATAAGTGCAGACTTCTTTTGTTTGATATAAATTTCTAGAAAATTATTTAAATAGCAAAATAACAATGGCGACGAGACTTTCGTTCGAACCTTATGTAATGAAAGAAGAACCTTTTGAAAATTATATTCAACGATTCAAACAGTACATTTTTGTGAATGAAATTGAAGGTAAGAAGATTGTTCCTTTTTTTATTATGTCTATTGGACCAAATACTTATGGTATTCTGAAAGAATTGATCTCACCTAGAGATGTTTGTGCATTAGAATTCGAAGAAATTGTTAGTGTTCTACTTACTCATTTTACACCTAAGCTAAATATCATTTTTGAAAGATATGAGTTCAGCCAATTGATTCAGGAACATGGCGAAAAAATAGAAGAATATGTCCTTAAATTAAAAAAATAAGCTAATAAATGTAATTTTGGCTTAAATATTGAAGAACACCTAAGGGATAAATTCATTGCAGGAGTTTCTAATCAAGTTATTTTGAAAAGATTAATGCAAGAGCCTGAGCTCACTTTTAATATGGCAGTAAATATTGCTACCACAATAGAATCGGTAGATTGTAATGTGTTGAAAATGAAGTCTTATGCTGAAACTAAAGAAATAAACAAATTACATTCTAAATGCAAGCATTGTGGAAAGATGAATCATCATTCGGACAGATGTTTTTTTAGAAATTCTTTCTGCTATTCTTGTAAACAATTGGGACATATATCGACTGTTTGTCATTCAAAATCTAAGAATGGATATTTTCAACCAAGAAAGAGTGAAGCGTCTGCCCACGGAGAATCATTTTCGGGAAAGAAGGGTGAGTCCATCAATAATATAGAATATCTGACTAATAAATTTGAGAGTATTTTGTATGTCTTCGACATAAAATTCTTAGCAGAAATTGACACTGGTGCGGCTTTAACAACTATGTCAAAAGATCTATTTTTAAAATATTTTGAACATGTTAAATTATTTCCGTCTAAATGTTATTTAACCGATTATCAAGGAAAGGGCATTTCCTCTATTGGAGAATGTAAAGTAAAAGTAAGATATAAAAATAAAATAGGCCATTTAAACTTAATAGTAACAAATATTGAAAATAATAAATTTCTCATAGGAAAAGACTGGATAGTATATTTTGATATGGTACAAATTAATGTCCAACAAAATAATAATTTTGATACTAATTTTATTTTTAATAAATATTATAAACTTTTCGAAGATATAGTCTTGCCAATAAAAGATATTTCCGTACACATTAATGTAAAAAATAATTTTGCACCAAAATTTTATAAATTTAGACCTGCTCCCTTTGCTATTAGAAATTTAATTGAAGAAGAACTATTATTTTTATTGAATAATGATATTATTGAAAATATAGTGGATAGCCCAATAGCTTCACCGCTAGTATGCGTCCCTAAGAAAAACGGCAAAATTAGAATTTGTGCGGACTTTAAAAGAACCTTAAATCCATTTATCGAGGATGTTAAGTATCCGATACCGAACATCGATAATGTTTTACATTCATTTTTTGGTAAAAATATATTTAGTAAAATTGATCTTTCAAGCGCATATCATCAGATACTTCTAGACGAGGAATCTAAAAAATTAACAGTTATTTCTACCCATAAAGGCCTTTTTAAATATAAAAGGCTGCCCTTCGGTATCAAGTCCGGAGCGACTATTTTCCAAAGAACTATGGACAATATTTTTTCCGGTCTTAAAAATGTAATAATATATTTAGACGATATTCTTATAGCATCGTCTGATGTAAATGAGCATATTTCAGATATTGAAACAGTCATGAATAAATTATCGGATTTTAATTTTTCAATTAATAAAGAAAAATCTTTGTTTTTTGTTGATGAAATCAATTATTTGGGACATAGAATAAATAAAAATGGAATCTATCCCCTTGATGATAAATTGGACAGTATAAAAAAATGTCCTAAACCGAGTAACATTTCAGAATTGAAATCTTTCTTGGGCATGTTGTCATTCTTCAGTAAATTCGTTAGAAATTTATCCATACATGCAAATCCTTTATTCTCTCTACTGAAAAGAAGTTATAATTGGAATTGGAAAAATGAACATGATCAGGCTTTCGAAAAATGTAAAAATTTGATTAGTACAAAAACTTGTTTGACGCATTATTCGCAAGATTTACCTCTTTATGTTACTTGTGATGCATCAAATTATGGTATTGGAGGATATATTTCCCATATTGTAAACGGCACTGAGAAACCAATTACTTTTGTTTCAAGAACACTAAATGACACAGAAAAGAAATATTCCCAAATAGAAAAAGAAGGGTTATCAATATTCTTTACCTTAAACAGGCTAAAACAATTCCTTTACGGAAGAAAATTTATTATTAATACAGATCACAAACCATTACTAGCCATTTTTGGCGATAAAAATAATTTACCAGCCTTAGTGGCAAATATATTACATAGATGGTCACTCTCAATATCAAATTTTAATTTTGAAATTAAATATACTAAGGGAACTGAAATACCTCTTGCAGATTTTCTTTCAAGATTTCCAAATCCTGAAAAAGGGGAGAAGGAAGAGGAAATGGGAGAAATATTATTAATAGAAAATTCGATATTAGATTACGTCTTGGTATCGTACAAAACCCAAGAAGATCCAACTCTTAGAAAACTATATAAGTTAGTCAAGTACGATAAGTATGATGTTGACTCAGAGGTAGATATAAAACCTTATAATAGAATTAAAAACGAGATAACAATAGTAAGAAATTGCCTATTTTTCGGAAATAGAATGATCATCCCCGATTCCTTAAGAGAATATGTTTTGAAAATCATCCATGAAAATCATATTGGAGTAAATAAAATGAAAACTCTGGCCAGAAGTTCTGTCTATTGGCCGGGAATGGATGAGCAAATTGAGAAACTGTCTAAAAGCTGTAGCACTTGTATGGAAAACACATCAAAGCTGCCAAAACAGGAATTTACCGAGTGGACTCCACCAAACAAAGTTTGGAAGATAATTCATCTTGACTATTTCTATTTTGCGGGAAAAACTTTTTTGATATTGGTGGATGCGCATTCTAATTGGATAGAATGTCAAATGGTTCCAAATACATCGGCGGGATTCTGCATAGACTTTTTGAGAGAATGTTTAGCGAGATATGGTATCCCGGAGGTGGCGGTAATGGATAATGGGCCCCCGTTTAAAAGTTATGAAATAAAGACATTTTTCGAAAGAAATGGCATACATGCGATGTTTAGCCCCGCTTACCATCCGGAGAGCAACGGACTAGCGGAAGTGTCTGTAAGAGAGATAAAAAAAGCTATGAAAAGAATTATTTCGGAGGAAAGAGAATTACCCCTTGAGTTTGCTTTGATTAAGGCTTTATATGCATATAGATTGAGTCCTTTGACTAGAACGGAAAAATCCCCTGCTGGAATATTTTTAAATCGCGAGATTAGAACGAAGATTTCCATGTTGAGCAAGAAATCAGTAAGAGTGGGGAGATTGAAAAATAAAAAACAGAACAATAGCTACAAAATAAATGATAGAGTAAGATACAGATGGATGGAAAGAGGAAAACCGAAATGGATGTTTGGGATTGTAAAGAGAATAGTGGGAAGCAACAGCTGTATGATAGAAACTGATGGAATAGAAAGGAAAGTACACACTAACTATATGAGGAGAAGTATGGAGAGAAAGGATGTTTCGTCATCAGAAGAAGGAATAAGCTACCCAAGGCCTCAGACGTCAAGTCCCCTGACTCCTGCTACAATAGTAGCAGAATCTACACCTGGACCACCGACTGAATCTACACCTTCCCGGAGATATCCACTACGAGAGAGGAGACCACCGGATAGATATGTACCTTAATGAGTATTGCTATCTTAAAAAAGGGGGAGTTGATGTGGATGAACTTAAAAAAATAATTAAATATGAGTGATTGAATATTAGATAATAATTGAATATTTTAATTAATTTATTTTTCTATTGTTTTTTGACCAAGAAAAGGTAAATTCATTCTATCAAGAGATATGTAAATTTTGTTCGTTCAATTTTAATTTTAATTTTAGTTTTGCTTGGCTTGCATGTAAATATTCTTAAGGAAGAGAAATAAACTTTTTTTTTCTTTTATAAGTGCAGACTTCTTTTGTTTGATATAAATTTCTAGAAAATTATTTAAATAGCAAAATAACATTTATTTATTTAGACGTATTACAAATATACAGTAGAACCTCTATGAGAGGACACTCGCGCTAGAGGACACCTCTCTATAAAGGACAGTTTCCATCACCAATACAGTAGAACCTCCATGAAAGGACACTCGCGCTAGAGAACATCTCTCTACAAAGGACAGTTTCCATTACCAATACAGTAGAACCTCCACGAAAGGACCTTCGCGCTAGAGGAAACCTTTATATAAAGGACAGTTTCCATCACCAATACAGTAGAACCTCCATGAAAGGACACTCGCGCTAGAGGACACCTCTCTACAAAGGACAGTTTCCATCACCAATACAGTAGAACCTCCATGAAAGGACACTCGCGTTAGAGGACACCTCTCTACAAAGGACAGTTTCCATCACCAATACAATAGAACAACCTCCATGAAAGGACACTCGCCTTAAAGGACACTTATCTATAGAGGACAGTTTCCATTATTTCTGTATCAACGATAGAAAAATTATTTTGTAGAAATAAAATTATCTAATTGTTATCTTATTTTCGGTTTTTAGTTTTAATGTTACGACTACTAGAGTAGTCAACTTTATTTTTATGCAAATATATTTGTAACTTAAAAACTAAGAGAGAAAAGTATGTAAATTTCTTTTAATGTATAAATTTATCGTGTTTTTCAATAAAAATGAATTCTGGATAAGTTTTTGGATGGTTGATAGTCGTCCTTGGAGCCTCTTCCTTGGAGTTACCGAGTTGGTCAAGTAGCTGGACTAAACACTAGGTAAAGATCGTCTCTCAAGGTAAAGAGAGACAGCAATCTATATTGAAAACCCTCAATATTTAACATCTTGAATTTCTCAAAATGTCTTAATTTGAAAGTGTAACATTTTTACAAATATTTATACTATGAAGAGTTATGCCCATTATCAAACGAATGTTAATATCTTACAGAAGACAAGGAAATTTTCTTGGAAATCTTACCAATGTTATCTGATATCTGTCGATATCAGCGAGATAACCCCATGGTACAAATACATTGTTCCATTTTCATAGAACAACACCAAACATGATTGTAATATCTCTTCTTTCCTCCCTCACCTTTATTTTCTTATCTATTTCGCTTTCTATGAATGAAAATACTGTAAATAAGTTCCGCTTCAAATTTTTCTAACTTTCATTATGACTATTGACTCATCCATTGATTAGCTCTACTTATCCCCAGCTGACACCATCAACAAGTTCTACAAGCTTGATATCCTAATATGATTGAGTGGAGATGAGAAAGAAGAAGACACATTCCCAGAAGACACCATAAACAAGCTCTACAAACTTGATACCCTGATATGATTGAGTGGAGATAAGAAAGAAGAAGACACATCCCCAGCAGACACCATCAACAAGCTCTACAAGATTGATACCCTGTTATGATTGAGGGGAGGTAAGAAAAAGAAGACACATCCCCAGCAGACACCATCAACAAGCTCTACAAGCTTGATACCCTGATATGATTGAGTGGAGATAAGAAAGAAGAAGACACATCCCCAGCAAAGACACCATCAACAAGCTCTACAAGCTTGATACCCTGATATGATTGAGTGGAGATAAGAAAGAAGAAGACACAACCCCAGCAGACATCATCAACAAGCTATACAAGCTTGATATCCTGATATGATTGAGTGGAGATAAGAAAGAAGAAGAAGATAACTTTCATTCTTCAGATGAAGATTTTTTTAAAATTAGACGACAGATCCTAGTAAAGGCTTATGTTGTTGTTGCTTATTCCTCAAGTCGTTTAAACGATCTCCATTATGTTTCATTTTCTCAGTTTTTCTATTAGAGTCCTGAGATTTTCCCAGAGGTTTTTTTTTGGAAGATTTGATACAATTTGATATATGTTCAGTAATGGCTGGTTGGGAATGGTATTTTGGGGCATTTCGTGAATGTTTTGATTTTTCCATTGGATTTGAGCTTTCTAAGGCTTATGTATGTAGCATATGTAAATACCTGGTGTTCAAGCAGACTACTATACAGGGGTCTATCATTGGAGGTTCTACTACGGTAACGCTACATTTCATCCAATTTGAAGTCCTCACTTGAGGAACAAACACACGACCTATATACAGGGGTCTATCATGGAGGGTTCTACTACGGTAACCCTACATTTCATCCAATTTGAAGTCCGCACTTGATGAACAAACACACAACCTATATACAGGGGTATATCATGGGAGGTTCTACTACGGTAATCCTACATTTCATCCAATTTGAAGTTTCCACTTGATGAACAAACACACGACCTATATACAGGGGTCTATCATAGGAGGTTCTACTAGGGTAATCCTACCTTTCATCCAATTTGAAGTCCTCACTTGATGAACAAACACACGACCTGTATACAGGGGTATATCATGGGAGGTTCTACTACGGTAACCCTACATTTCATCCAATTTGAAGTTTCCACTTGATGAACAAACACACGACCTATATACAGGGGTCTATCATGGGAGGTTCTACCACGGTAACGCTACATTTCATCCAATTTGAAGTCCCCACTTGATGAACAAACACACGACACTAGATACAGGGGTATATCATGGGAGGTTCTACCACGGTAACGCTACATTTCATCCAATTTGAAGTTCGCACTTGATGAACAAACACACGACACTAGATACAGGGGTATATCATGGGAGGTTCTACCACGGTAACGCTACATTTCATCCAATTTGAAGTCCCCACTTGATGAACAAACACACGACACTAGATACAGGGGTATATCATGGGAGGTTCTACTACGGTAACCCTACATTTCATCCAATTTGAAGTCCCCACTTGATGAACAAACATACGACACTATATACAGGGGTATATCATGGGAGGTTCTACTACGGTAACCCTACATTTCATCCAATTTGAAGTCCTCACTTGATGAACAAACACACGACCTATATACAGGGGTATATCATGGGAGGTTATACTAGGGTAACCCTACATTTCATCCAATTTTAAGTTTCCACTTGATGAACAAACACATGACCTATATACAGGGGTATATCATGGGAGGTTCTACTACGGTAACCCTACATTTCATCCAATTTGAAGTTCCCACTTCATGAACAAACACACGACCTATATACAGGGCAGTGTTGGGCAAATATTAATTAAAATGATTTATTAAAGATTAACAATTGATTAATTGTTAATTGTAATTTTCACAATTAACAATTAATCAATTGTTAATTGCACTTTTCTAATTAACAATTAATTAATTGTTAATTGCACTTCAATTTAATTGAAAAATATTTTTTTAATGCCCAACACTGATACAGGGGTATATCATGGGAAGTTCTACTACGGTAACCCTACATTTCATCCAATTTGAAGTTCCCACTTGATGAACAAACACACGATACTATTTACAGGGGTATATCATGAAAGGTTCTCCTACGGTAACCCTACATTTAATTCAATTTGAAGTCCCCACTTGATGAACAAACACACGACCTATATGCAAGGGTCTATCATGGGAGGTTCTACTACGGTAACCCTACTATTCATACAATTTGAAGTTTATAGGGGTATATCTTGGGAGGTTCTACTACGGCAACGCTATATTTCATCCAATTTGAAGTCCCCACCTGGTGTACAAGCAGACGACTATGCAGGGGGTCCCTTGCTAACGTCACAGGACCTATCAGTCATGGAGTTTATCGACGAAGATACGCGAGCAGTTCGACCTTGGTTGGCGACATTTCCCAATGCTATCTTATAAAAAGGGTTGTGATAAGGGCTCTGCCGATCCTTTCTTTCTCCTCCACCAAGATGATAGCCACCGTAGGAGCATGCTACCGGGAACCGGCCAAGAACAAATGCGATGAGGACATCTTCGTCTTCTCTTCAGAGTCCGTGGGCGAGGGACATCCAGGTGAGGCCTTGATGATATTGATGTCATCCTCTAGAAAGGAAACTTATCTCACTAATAAATCTGAGTGAATATATAGTTCGGACCTTTGATGTCTTTAAATTGACAAGCCATCAGAAAAATATCACATTAATCTTTGATATGTCTCATGACAAAAAGATATATCCTATTTATATTTTCTAGAAAGGAAAAAAAAACTATTTCCCTAATACGCCTGAGTGAAGATATTGTTCTGACCTTCGGTGTCTTTAAATTGACAAGTCATCAGAAAATATCATACAGTTAAACCTTTCTATAGCGCCCCCTCAAAATTACGCCTCCCTTTCTATAGCGCCCGATTTTAAATACGTAGAGTACGATGCGATTTACATTAAAAGTGACTTGTCTATAGCACTCTCTATCTATAGCATCCTATTTTGGTGAGTCCCAAGAGGGGGCGCTATAGACAGGTTTAACTGTATTGATCTTTGATATGTCTCATGACACAAAGTTATATCCTATTTTATGACATTATCTAGAAAGGAATCTTATCTCGCTAATAGACCTGAGTGAAGTTTGTCCTGACCTTTGATGTCTTTAAATTGGAAAGCTATCAGAAAAAGAACATACTGATATTTGATATGTCTCATGGCAAAAAGTTATATATTATTTGATGAAATTCTTCAGGGAGGAGCCTTATCACCCTATTAGGACTGAGTGAAGTTTGTTCTGACCTTCGATGTCTTTAAATTGGAAAGCTATAAGAAAGAAAGTGATCTTTTGCCTCATGGCAAAAGATGATATCCTATTTGATGACATTGATGTCATCCTCCAGAAAGGAAGCTTATATCCTTAATAGATCTGAGTGAAGAATAGTTCTCACTTTCGATGTCTTTAAATTCAAAGCCATCATAAAAAATCATATTGATCTTTGATATGTCTCATGACAAAAAGTTATATCTTATATGATGACATTTTCAGTGAGGAAACTTATCTCCATAATAGATCTGAATGAGGATTGTACTGATCTTCGATGTCTTTAAATTGAAAAGCTATCAGAAAGAAAGCATATTGATTTTTGAGATGGAAAAAAATTATATCCTTTTTGATAACATTATTCTAGCTAGGAACCCTATTTCACTAATAGCCTGAATATAGTTTGTTCTATCTTTTGATGTCTTTAAGTTGGAAGCTATCATAAAAAAGCATATTGATGTCTCATGGCAAAAAGTTATATCCTATTTTATGATATTATCAAAACGAGGATGCTTATCCCACTAATAGACCTGAGTGAAGTTTTTTCTGATGTTTGATATCTTTAAATTGGAAAGCTATCAGAAAGAAAATGATCTTTTGCCTCATGGCAAAAAGTGATATCCTATTTGATAATACATGTCTACAGCGCCCCCTCTAAATAGCACCTTCCTCTCTATAGCGCCCGATTTTAAACATTAAAATGTAAACATTTTACATTAAAAGTAACCTGTCTATAGCACCCTATTTTAGTGAATCCCAAGAGGGGGCGCTGTTATATTTCCTACTAAGGAGCCTTATGTCACTAATAGACCTGAGTGAAGATGTAGTTACGACCTTTGATGTCTTTGAATTGAAAAGCTATCTGAAAGAAAGTAATCTTTTACCCCATGACAAAAAGTGATTTCTTTTTTGAGGAAATTCTCAAAAAAAAAAAAAAAAAAGAGGAAAATTATCTCCATAATAGACCTAAGTTGTACCTTTATTGAAGATACACTCATGGACAAAACTTAAGGAAGTTGTACCTTTCAGCATGTATATCAGGATTCAGACAATAACTCTGAAAGATATTACAGTGACCTTTATTGAAGAGACACTCATGTGGACAAAACTTAAGGAAGTTGTACCTTTCGGCATGTATATCAGGATTCAGACAATAACTCAGAAATATATTAGTGACCTTTATTGAAGAGACACTCATGGACAAAACTTAAGGAAGTTGTACCTTTCAGCATGTATATCGGGATTCAGACAATAACTTTGAAATATATTACAGTGACCTTTATTGAAGAGACACTCATGGACAAAACTTAAGGAAGTTTTACCTTTTATCATGTATATCGGGATTCAGACAATAACTCTGAAATATATTACAGTGACCTTTATTGAAGATACACTCATGGACAAAACTTAAGGAAGTTGTACCTTTCAGCATGTATATCGGGATTCAGACAATAACTTTGAAAGATATTACAGTGACCTTTATTGAAGATACACTCATGGACAAAACTTAAGGAAGTTGTACCTTTTATCATGTATATCGGGATTCAGACAATAATTCTGAAATATATTACAGTGACCTTTATTGAAGATACACTCATGGACAAAACTTAAGGAAGTTTTACCTTTCAGCATGTATATCGGGATTCAGACAATAACTCTGAAAGATATTACAGTGACCTTTATTGAAGACATATGAGATAACCAAGTGTGAACAATATTGCTTCTATCTCCTTAAAAAAGTGTAAGTCACCAACTACCCTTTAGACTTTTTTGTTTTATTCACAATGTAATTGGAGGTCCAAGCGTGTTTATTTTTTGGAAGATTTTTCAGGGATGCTAGGTTGTAAAAATATTTAGAAACTTGTATATCTTGTAAATACAGTAAAACCTCCATGAGAGGAAACTCACGCTAGAAGACACTTTCGATAAAGGACAGTTTTCATTTGCGAAATTACCATTTTTTACTATTTAGCAACTCTCCAGTAAGAGGACACCTCTCCCTAAAGGACACTTTGGTTCTGCAATTAGGTTTCCTTTACAGGGAGTTTTTAATGTGTTTTATTCCTGTGACTTCTCAATTTGTATTTATATATTATTGAGATATAGCGCATTTTTTTATAAAATTATAGCTGAGAAACAATAGAGATCAATGAGTATCATTTTAGCATATATACACCGAGTAATGGCTAGGTCATCATTTTTGCTAGACGTACAGGGACACTATGCCTTAATACTGTACGAGATACAGTCGCTAAGCATTTATCGCTTAGAGAGAAAAAAGAACAATCCAAATTGATAGGTGTGGATTACGAGATGACATAAGCAAAAGTGGATAAAAAAGCCGAGCTTATCTTCTTTATCAAACAAACATTTGATGTAACAGCTTGTCTGAGAACAGGATAATGGCATCTCTCTTTAACTAAGCTTATTCCACTCTTTTTACTCTATTCTTTGATGGTTAACTGGATGATGGATTCTTTACGTGATGGTAACTCTTGTAGAGTACATTCCATTGAGGACATTAGGGAATTGTTTCATAAATTGTTCCAAAACATTTTGCAATAAGTTTGTTTATATAAAAAAATAATAATAATCTTTCGAGTTATCGCTTTAAAACGTGAAACATTATATTTGAGAGTAAGCACGGGAGTGATCTCACGGTTTTTATAATAAAAAAACTTAAGCGAAATGTTTCTTTTGATCATTTTATAATAGTACTAGACGAATGACCCGGCTTCGGCCGAGAATTCCCCCGAGTGCAATTTCCTTCATACTCAAAGTACATCAATAATAAATAGTAGAAGTGTCATAGAATAGCAACACAGAAGTAACACATAAACCACAGGCAAAAAGTGTGTGTGATAGCAAAAATTGTATTTTATTAGTGTTTAGGTATTTGATTTGATTATTTTTTGCAATCCATTTAGTTGTTTCAAAATCAATATAGTTTAAATAGATGGCATCTTTTCCACCCAACCCCCGAGGTACCCGCCCCAGCGCATTAACCCTTGAAATTGCCTGAGTTGAGTGAGTGACTGCGATGGATCTGACTGCGATGTCCATCTTCTCAGTAAGAAAATAAGAAAAAATAGGTTTATAAAAACATTAATCCAAAATACTGGCATGTAAATATTTTTTTCTGTAAAAAAATAAAAGAGCACATGGAAATTAGGCAAACATATGTGTTTGCTAATGACTGCGACTGCATTTTAAACGATAAAAAAAAGAGGAAAAAAAAACAAAGGCCAGAACAAAAATAACTAAAAAATACGAAAGCCATTATTACATACAGTAACGCAATTTTGTAAAGTTTTTTTTTTTTTTAATTGCATTGTGTGCACTTACCGTAACATAGTAATAAAAATTTCTCTCTCAATACTCAATACTTTTAAAAAAGGTAACACTGGTATAAAAAGATATTTAAAAAAAAAGGACGCAAGCAACTTGAAAAAAAAAAATGCAGAAAGCTCATTGGTCGCTTAATTGGCCTGTTGTAATTTCGCCTCGTATTTACTCCTCGTAAAAAAAGTTCTCCAAATGAAAAAATAAATACCCAAAATACTAATCAAAATGTAGCCGAAAATTTTCCTCAGGTTTATAAAAAGCGACATGCAAAATTTGTTACCAATTGGTTCAGTAGTTTTTGAGTTTATCGCGAAACAGACAACAGACATTGACTTATATGTATATAAGAAGATATAGTAATTTTATTATATTTAGAAACTAGTTTTATTTGACAAAGAGACATATGCGTTAAATAGTTTACATTTATAACTATAGATTTGCTTTTGCGTTTGCTTTTGGTTCAGTGGTAGAATGCTCGCCTGCCACGCGGGCGCCCCGGGTTCGATTCCCGGCCGATGCATTTTTTTTTTTTTTACAATTTTTAAAACTCATTTATATTATTAAAATATATGTGCTTTTCCTGTCTATGTATAAAAGAGATTATAAAAACAAGGTAATAAGACCAAATCCAATGATAAGGTACAATTTGGATTATAGATTATAAACACAAGGTATTAAGACCAAATCCAATGATAAGGCACAATTTGGATTATAGATTATAAACACAAGGTAATAAGACCAAATACAATAATAAGGTACAATTTGGATTATAGATTATAAACACAAGGTAATAAGACCAAATCCAATGATAAGGTACAATTTGGATTATTAAAATATACAAGTATCAGTCATCAATTCTGTCATCGTTTGCTTTTGTGAATGGAATGCTTTTACGTAATATACGTAAAATACGTAACTAATATGACTGGAATTTTAGCAGTATGTATAGTAGAATCTGGAAAAACTTATATTGAAAATATTTAATAATTTAAAATAGCCTATCGTCTTCCCCGTATTTTTTTTACCTATGTATGGAAATTTTGGTTTGAATTAGTGAACTACTGCGAATTTGTATACCGGACATACAAACAAACAAACATACAAACATTCATTTTTAATTATATAGAGAGATATAATATATATTATTACTAGCGGACGTACCCGGCTTCGCCCGAGGTTTTACCCGAGTAAAGGTTTGTCTAGCGAACATTTGTTAAAACAATTCTCTAAAAACTTATTTTAAAAAAAAGATATATTTAATAATTAGAAACTCGTAAATTTGAATCTCTCGATAAAGTGAACATTTTTCCCGGTCCCTGTGTGCCGTGTCATCCTGAATTTTGTCTTTCCTAATTTTCTACATTAGAAAATCATAGTTTTATCTAGTGAACATTTTTTCCCGTGTCACATTGCCGTGTCATCCTGAGATAATCTTACTTTTGATAAATAATATTTAAGATAACAAACTTAGTGATAAGAAAACTTGTTATCATCGTCACAATGGGGGCGCTGCTTGCGAGTTAAATCTACAAATCTGCAAATAACTTTAAGGATATTCAAGAAATTATTTTTCAAAAACCTTCCCGGTGATATACCTAATAATATCCCAAATTTCACGGCGATTGGATGTATGGTTTTTGAATCTATAGAGTACAGACAAACAGACAGACATTCAATTTTATATATATAGATATCACACACAATTAAATCAAGTACCTAAACACTAATATAATACAATTTTTGCCATCACACACACTTTTTCCTGTAGTTTATGTGTTACTTCTGTATTGCTATTCTATGGCACTTCTAATATTTATTATTGATGTACTTTCAGTATGAAGGAAATTGCAATCGGGGAATTCTCGGGCGAAGCCGGGTCATACGTCTAGTCTATATCTATATATATAAAATTGAATGTCTGTCTGTCTGTGTGTGTGTGTGTCCTCTATGGATTCAAAAACCATACATCCAATCGCCGTGAAAATTTGGGATATTATTAGGTGTATCCCCGGAAAGGTTTACGAAAAATAATTTCTTGAATATCATGAATATCCTTAGAGTTATTTGCAGATTTGTATATTTAACTCGCAAGCATCGCCGCCATTGAGACGGAGATAGGCTTAGTTTGCTGCTTCTGATGACCTTGGGTCATCGTGTGAGTCACAGCATGATGCTACAAAAACACTCTCTCTGGGGATTTTACAGCGTCGACAACCTGTAAGATTGCCTCTCTCATATATTATACTTTAAACATCTGCTTAATTAAAGCATTTTTCATTTGAAAGAGACTGCTCTCTTAACCCCCTTTAGACAACATTAAATGATATCCCGTGTCGATGATTTTGTAATGTATAGAATTAGGAAAGACAAAATTCAGGATGATACGGCTCACAGGGAACGGTAAAAAATGTTCACTTTATCGAGGAAATACAAAATTCAGGATGACACGGCACACAGGGACCGGGAAAAAATGATCACTTTATCGAGAGATTCACGACCATGATTTTATTCAACTTATCGAGTATTTATCAAGGGACCGGGAAAATATGTTCACTAGATAAAACGATGATTTTGTAATGTAGAAAATTATGAAAGACAAAATTCAGGATGACACGGCACACAGGGACCGGGAAAAAATGTTCACTTTATCGAGAGATTCACATTTACGAGTTTCAAATTATCAAAATATATCTCTTTTTTCTATAAGTTTATAGAGAATTGTTTTAACAAATGTTCGTTAGACAAACCTTTACTCGGGTAAAACCTCGGGCGAAGCCGGGTACGTCCGCTAGTCTATATATAAAAATGAATGTATGTTTGTGTGTCTGTCCTTTATGCCTGACCAAACCACTCATTGGAACGCCATGAAACTTTGGGAAGTTATTTAGTATAGTACTGGGAAGGTTTCTAGCAAATAAAATTTTTGAAATAACTTTTCGCTTAAAAATAATCAAGATAAATATTCTAATTTATCTGTTATAATTCAATAATCTGCTCTAAATATTATCATGATGATACGATGATTTTGTAATGTAGAAAATTAGGAAAGACAAAATTCAGGATGACACAGCAATTTATTTGAGACAAGAATAATGATAAAATTCCAAGGCAAAGATACTATTCCTTTAACTTCCAATTACCGAGGGAATCAATTAATATTGATTTTATTCAACTTATCGAGTATTTTTCAAGGGACCGGGAAAAAATGTTCACTTTATCGAGAGATTCGTTAGACAAAACCTTTACTCGGGTAAAACCCGGGCGAAGCCGGGTACGTCCGCTAGTAACAAATAAAATAAGATTTTGGCTCCATATATCAATTCATAGAATAAATTAATAATCTCGGTAAGGTTGGAATATAGGTCATGGCAAAAAGATATAGGGGACAATGTCTGACTGTCACCTCCAAGTGGCAAATAGCCAATCAACGACAGAAGCTTTTTTACCCATCATGGAGTCTTGAGGACTAAATATTATTATAATTTAAAATTTGAAATGTTGACAATTGCGGTACTATTATTATTATTATCAGTTGCAAACAAGATACGCTATATCCGATCTGGATAATTGCGCGTGAAACTATTTACAATAATTCATATTGTAGTAGAGTAGGTAACAGAATTATCAAAAAGAAAATAAACAATTGAGAAAAAGAGCATTGAATAAACATATCCATTAAACAAATAAGCAACAACATAAGCAGATAGAAGAAATCACAAGGTAGGTATTTACAGTATGTTAAGCAATGATGGAAGTTGATTTAATGAAGTTATCTGTAATAATTAGTATCGTGGAGAGAGAAAGTTGATCAAGTTGAGATATTTACAATGAGTTATGTTCTAAAGTAACTTATTAATTATTCACATTGCGGTACTATGTTGATACAAAATTATTGAAATTACTTACCGAAAAAAACTTTTTACATGCGGTATAAGTCATTTATTTAATTATGTTTCAACTTTCAAATTTGTAGTTAGAAATTTTTAAAAGTGGCATACTTTAAGTTTTATAATTCAGTTTAATGAAATAAATGAAAACTAAATGTTTAAACATCTATAATATTCTCTCTCTTGATATAACCCTAACTCATGGAGCCACCACGTACTAAAGTCACCAACTATCCTGGTTGCACGTCTAATGGTGGACATCCAGTTTATTAGATGTCACCAGCTGGTTTGTTATTGGGAATGTTATGCAGATCTTCAGGGGTAAATATAATTATTCATAGCTATAATACACTGCGTGACATTGAAAATGGAACACCAAGAAATAGTGGCCAGAAAGTGATGAAACTCGGCAGACAGAGAGAGACAGGGACGAACAATAAGTGATCTTTATTTCAAAATGATAGTCATAATACAGAGCGAGAACGGCGTCGGCTTAGTAGCAAGTAGGACCACCGCGGACGGCGATGCACGCAGCAACACGTCTAGGTAGAGAGTCAATCAGAGTACGGATGGCGTCCTGAGGGATGGCTCTCCATTTCCTCTCAACCATTTGCCACAGTTCGTCTTCTGAACGCGGCTGTGGCAAGGCATGCAAACGGCGTCCAATGATGTCCCAGACGTGCTCGATTGGTGAGAGATCAGGAGAGTACGGTGGCCAGGGAAGCATCTGTACATCTTGCAGAGCTTGTTGGCTAATGCGAGCAGTGTGCGGTCGGACGTTATCCTGCTGATAAAGGGTATTGGGTACCCCCTGAAGGTAGGGGAGTGTCACCGGTCGCAGCAGTAAAGGTGACCTGTAATCATACGCGATTGCGCCCCAAACCATGATTCCACGTTGTCGCACGGTGGGGCGTTCCACAATTGCTGCCGGATTGGACCTTTCTCCACGTCGACGCCACACGCGTACACGGCGACTATCACTGGACAAGCAGAAACGCGACTCATCTGAGAACACGACCCTGTGCCATTCCGTCATCCACGTCGATCTAGCCCGGCACCATTCCAAACGTTGGCGCCTATTCGGTGGGGTCAATGGCAGTCTTCTTAGCGGACGGCATGAGTGCAAGCCATTAGCAACCAATCGACGGGAAATGGTTCTGGTCGAGATGGAATGATCTAGGGTGTCTTGCACATGTTGCAGGATGGCGGTACAAGTGGCTTGTGGGGCCGCCACTGCTTGTCAAAGGATACGCCGATCCACACGTGCTGACGTCACTCTGGTTGCACCGACATTCCTATAAATTGCCACATTTCCTTGTTTCAACCATCTTCTCCACAGTCGGTGCACCGTGGACGCACCAAGGTGTGTATCAGCTGCGATTTGACGTATGGACCAACCTGCCCTTTTCAGTCCGATCACCATGCCCCTCGTAAAAGCGTCTGTCTGCTTGAACTGCCTCCGTTTACGATGACCTGGCATTCTCTGTTATTACACGTGTCTTTTGACACAAGAACAAAATTTCTACAATGATTTTCCTTGAAGAAATAACGACACGAATACTGTCCTTTCTGCAAGTTCCTTCCCTTATATCTTACTCCATGTGCGCACGAGAGCTGCGCATTTTACATCATTTGCATAACTCGGTTAGGCGCGTCTACCCTGAAATTTGCATAATTTTCTGGCCACTATTTCTTGGTGTTCCATTTTCAAAGTCACGCAGTGTATTAAATGAATCAAAAACTCCCAACTTAACACACAGTCACACCTCCGTTGAGAGACCACTTCTATAAGAAAGTAGGATGGCTTTTAGATTAACATTTTTATCCCTCATCAATAAAAGCCTCTAATTTGTATAGCCTCTTTATAATCAAAAAAGCCTTTATATTATGAATGTATAGTTATTTTTATAGAGCATGAGAATTAATTTAGGGATAGGATATGATTAACAAAAATATTTGAAATTTGGAAGCATTTTGAAACAAGTTTTGGCGATTTTATAAATAAATGAAATTCTCAATTTATATTTAAAAAGTGCAATTTATTTTTGTTTAATTAACGAAGGATTAAAAAAGCTTTTTCAAACTGTGGGTAGTTGGCATTCTGCGCTTGAAGAACCTGCGTTAAAATTATATCTCTTGTTTACAAGAAATTGTGTTAAAATTAATAATGACGGCCAGCTCCACGTCTAGCTCCTCTTGCACTTCCATAGTTTGAGGGCTGATAACCATAGGTTCCATAGGAATAGGGGTTGTAGGACTCATAGGATGGAGCGTAGTAATTTTGCTGAGCAGGCACATAGGTAGTATATGGAGCATATCTGGGAATATATCCACGAGTTCTCTGACCACCACGTCCTCTGTTCTGAGATGTGTGGCGGGGAGGATGAGCAGCGCTGACAGCCACCTGGGTCGACCCAATGGTCTGGGTTGCCTCCTTGCAAGCCTCATCTCGCTTTTCTCTACTCTCGAAGGATAGAAAGCAGTAATCCTTACCTGTTGGCTTCTCAAGACGTCCAGGATTTCCATATTTTGAGAAATGGTTCTTGATTTCATCCTCAGTTAGAGATCCAATGTTGCGAATGTAAATCTTGTAGTTTGTCTTCTGGGGCAGAGATGCCTGAATGTCGATTTTAATGTCTTTTACCTTATGCTCAGTTACTTGAAGAACTTTCTCGTTAGAATCTTTCTGGGCATAAAGGACGAAGGCAAAGCGATTGGGTTTTCCATTCTTCGATTTCTCCTTGATAGTGACTTCCCTGACTTCACCAAACTGTGATGAATACTCTTCTAGGTCTTTCTGGGTAATGGAGGCATCAACCCCACCAATGAATAGTGTCTGAACATTTTGAGTTTGTTCAGTGCTCTTAGCTTTGTCTTCCTCTTGTGACTGAACTTCTTGGTTTTGTTCATAATCCATAGTCATATTTACCTCGCCCTGAATTTCTTGCTGTGAAACTAGTTCAGATGTTTGTTGTTCCTGCATCGTCTGTTCTTCTACCATCTGCTGCTGAGGTTCCTGAATGCTGGATTCCATTTTTAAAATTATAAATTGAATCTATTTATTTATGTATATGTCAATTTTCAATTGGTATGCTTAAGATCAAATATAAATTCAAAAGCACAAAAATATTGTCATTAAAAAAATAATGAAATAAATTTGTTATTATTTTATTTTTCAATGATTTTATTAGGAATAAATTATTTTTCTCTAAAATATATTTATTTTTAAATTAAAATATTTATTTAATATATATTATGATGCATTAGCGCGCCATCTGTTATGAAATTTCGAAACTATTATAGACGCGTATGGTTCTTTTAAAAATTAAGGGCAGTAGATATTGTTTAATTTTTAAAATATTCATACGCATCTATAATAGTTTCGAAATTTAGGCATATCCTGGCATAAAAAGGCATATCTTGACCCTCTTTTATTATTTTTCACATATATATACAGCTTTATATGTATATAAACGTATATACTATATGTTTATCGGCTATGCACATCTTCAACACGTAACTAATATGGCTGAAATATTTTAACAGTATATAGAGTTGAATCTGAAAAAAACTTATAGTCAAAATTTCAGATTCCTATATCTTGAATATCTTTGGAGTTATTTACAAATTTGCCAATTTCACTCGCAACCAGCGCCCCACTGCGGTGCTGAAATAGGTTTCGGTTTTGGCAGGAAGCCTCTTTAATAATACAATTTTCAAATATCGCTGCAAAACTTTAAATTTTTATTTTTATATTTTAAGGTAACATTTCAAAGTTTACCAAAATTATTTTATGTTGCAAGATTTAAAAGTATACTGTTGATTTTTTTTAGAATATATTTATGATATTTTCCAATTTTTTGTTTATCAAATTCAGAATTCTATTACAATATTTTAGAATGCTCTTCATTATTTTTTGTTCGTTTTATATACTATAAAGTTTTCTTCTAAAGTTTAATTCTATTGACGTTATGTGGCGCTGAGTTTGTTGTTGACACACTTTAAAATTTTATCATACTTTGATAAAGGTTGGCATTCAGTCAACTGAAATATTGGTAAAATAAATGATATTTTGATCCAATATATGCCTTTTCATTTAAAAAATACTATAAAGTGTTTTATTTCAAGCATTATTCGTAGGGCAAACATAAAATTGAGGAAATATCGGTTAAAGTTGGGTCATAATTTACTATTGTAACGAATAGTATTTGAATATAAAAAATAAGATATATTTTTTATACATACGCACTCGGGGAAAAATGATCTGGGGTAAAACCCGGACGTTCCCCGGGTCATTCGGCTAGTCTATATATATAAAATTGAATGTCTGTCTGTCTGTACTCTATAGATTCAAAAACCATACATCCAATCGCCGTGAAATTTCGGGATATTATTAGGTATATCCCCGGGAAGGTTTTTGAAAAATAATTTCTTGAATATCCTTAGAGTTATTTGCAGATTTGTAGATTTAACTCGAAAGCAACGCCCCCATTGCGACGATGATAACAAGTTTTTTATCTATAAAAGATTATTTATCAAAAGTAAGATTTTCTACCTATTAATTACGCACAAGTCAAAGTTGGTTTTTATCATTTATCTACAACATATATATTGGGAGAATAGATAAAATGATGATTTTGTAATGTAGAAAATTAGGAAAGACAAAATTCAGGATGACACGGCATTTTATTTGAGACAAGAATAATGATACAATTCCAAGGCAAAGATGCTATTCCTTTAACTTCCAATTACCGAGGGAACCAATTAATATTGATTTTATTCAACTTATCGAGTATTTTTCAAGGGACCGGGAAAAAATGTTCACTTTATCGGAAGATTCAAATTTACGAGTTTCAAATTATCAAAATATATCTATTATTTTTTTAAAATAAGTTTATAGAGAATATTTTAACAAATGTTCGTTAGACAAACCTTTACACGGTTAAAACCCGGGCGAAGCCGGGTACATCCGCTAGTTTAATATATTTATTTATTTCCAAGATCATAGTCTTTGACGAGTTTAATATTTGTTTTTGATTCGTGCTTTAGATGTTGTACTAAATTCGAAAAATCACGTGAGAAACACCCTTGAAACCTCAGAACAATTTTTAACACCTTGCCAAATGCTTTATATTTATTTACATCTCCTGACGAAGACAAAATATTTTTGTTGAAACGTTGAGAAAATAAAAAACTATAACTGGCTGAAGTGTTTATTTTTCATAGAGGGTAAAAGAGTAATATAAAATTTGATATGTTTATCATATTGGAAAAATTCTATAAGAAATATTGCTATAAATCTGACCGCTAATAGGATGAGGTTAATTCTTTGAAGGTGTCAGTAGTTCTTTTTCTGCTTATGCAACTTTGATCTTATATTACCCAAGGTCCGGCATTATGTAATTCGAGGTCGGTGGTTGAAGCAGGGTCAAAGCTTTCGCCGGACCTTGGAGCTAAGCGCACTATCCGAGCTACTGATTGCTTCGAGAACGGTGTTCTGGACTCTTCCAGTGAAGATGACGATCCCACCTTTCAATTCTCTTCAGAATCAGTTGGAGAGGGCCATCCAGGTAAATCATCGGCGCGGATTTGCATAATTTTCTCCGTGACAATATGCAAACATTCCCCAATATTAAAAACAAAGTAGGCATATCCTGACCAGTAGCACATATGCTTTACAGAAGGAAGAGCGCCAACGGACG
>CP092873.1:8381105-8428048 GCA_030710605.1 Cordylochernes scorpioides
AGTGGGTAAAACCCTCGATTCCCGACAGTCATGAACCGGGATTGAATCCCGCGTTTAAATTTTGTTTAAAATGAGAATAACCTTCACATATTATTCACTGTTTCAATTATCATGAACTAGGTTGCTCTTGTTGAGCGGTACCTAATAAAGTGATTTTGAACCGAAGGAAGAGCGCCATCTGGTGGAACAGAAATCAACTAAACATTGATTTAGCCTGTTCCCTGATATTTGGCTAACCCAATTTCTTGATAAATCAAGAAAAGCCATCCACGAACGCGTTTTGGCGCTCGTCAGTGTGGAGTTGGCTGTATCTTTTTTCTATTGTTTTTCCATTTCCCAATATTTATAGCAATATCTTGATAAGTTTTCTATAGTACCTGGATGTTCCAATTGACTTGACTCCTATGGGAAGTACTGTAGCAATATCTTTTAGAAAATAAAAGTTCAATAAAATATAAAATAAGAATAGAAACAGTAGCAATGTGTTTCTTGATTCGTGAAAAATACAAGATTTCGGATCTTTATAAGTCTTTTTTTTTTTTTGCTTATCCCTAGTACACGTGGTACAGACCATGATAATCATGGTGGGTAATTAGTGACTGCTTTTACTGTAAGCGCACCACCTGTCTACACATGTGAAAAGCAGTTCGACATTGCACTTACAAATGTGCCAGAGCCCCGTTTGGTTACTTGCACTCGCTGGTGGGGTTGGACTTTTGCAAGAATCGGGGGACATAGTAGAATTTTTTTTTAAACAGAAAAAAGTGTCCAATGCAGGAATCGAATCCGGGTCGTAGTGGTCGAAAACCAAACGGTTTAATCAGCCTTCCACCGACACCACCCTTTATAAATCTTCAACAGGCATAGCTAAGTATGCCTATAGAAGGATTATAAAGATTCGAAAACTTGCATTTTTCACGAATAAAGAAAAACATTGCTACTGTTTATAATCTACTAGCCGAATGACCCGGGCAACGCCCGTGTTTTACCCGATTGAATGTTTTTATTCAAATACTATTTTTTACAATTATAAATTGGCGCCTTAAATAAATGCATATATTAGTTAATAACTATAGCCTATGTGCTTTATCTGTCTATGTACTGCTGGCTTCCGTAGGCGTCTCTTACTGGGAAAAAGAAAGAGAGGATTCCATTTAGTTATTAACTAATATATGCATTTATTTAAGGAGCGACCCGCTCCAACACAACAGTTACAAAAACGAAAAAGCGAGTGGGGGGGGGGGCATGATGGGGGGGGGGGGGGGGGGACGGATTAAGAATTGATGACGCTCGTTACTGTATATAGAATTTTATAGCAATATCTTGCTAGGTTTGCTATAGTAACTGGAAGTCCCAATTGACCAGGTATTTATGAGAAGTACTGTAGTTGTGGATACAAGAAGATCTTGTTTTTTTACCCGTGTGACCCATCATTGAAGTGGTACTTGTCAGTGTTATCAGACAGGGCTGGTTGTCGAACTGTCGTGATATCGGTGACAGTTGCGACAGACTGTCCGCTCGTCTAGATAACCGGACACTTGTCAACATCTCCAGATTGTCCTCCTGTCAATGACACACAGTTATTTCTTCGACACTTTGTAAGAACAAACTTATAATTCTGAATTTGTAACCAAAACTGGTTGAAAATTTTTAGAGACCTAAAAAACAATGATTACCCAGATAAATTTATTAAAAACACCTTTATAAACCTAAATTTGTACAATCAAGCAACAGCTCTGATCAATCAAAAAAGTTTTATTGCACCCTCCCTTACAGCTACGGCTCTGAACGAATTGCCAGAGTCTTAAAGAGAAACAATATAATTGCTACATATATAAATCTTCATTTAATTTGAAAATTTTCCTACGCCACCCAGACACCAAACAAATTAACAAATTAGAAAAAAAAACAATGTAATTTACAAAATACCATGTAATGATTGCCCCGAAAAATATATAGGAGAAACAAGCAAGCCTCTAAAAAATTATGAATTTGTTAGTTGGAAGTTGATTTAGAGAGAAAAATATAGCTACATCAATCAATGATTTACAAGATTTACATGAATGATCTAATACAGTATTAAAGCTCCAAAGAAGCAGTCTGGTAGATTAAATTGGCGAAAACTGCTGGGAGGGTTTACCACTGATAACCCAAGCCCTCTCAAAATATATTCATCGCAGTAAGGACAGTAATAGTTTGATTTATTTGTGAAAAGAAACATTCGCGTCTTAATTGTCTTCATTCGTTATACAGTTAAACCTGTCTATAGCGCCCCCTCTTGGGACTCACCAAAATAGGGTGCTATAGAGAGGGGGTGCTATAGATAGGTCACTTTTAATGTAAATCTCGCATCGTACTACGTATTTAAATTCGGGCGCTATAGAGAGGAAGGCGCTATTTAGAGGGGGCGCTATAGACAGGTTTACCTGTATAACAAGATTTACATGAATGATCTAATACAGTATTAGAGCTCTAAAGAAGCAGTCTGGTGGATTAAATTGGCGAAAACCGCTGGGAGGGTTCACCACTGATAAGCCAAGCCCTCCCAATATTTTTTCATCGCAGTAAGGATAGTAGAAATTGGATTTATGTGTGAAAGAAACATCGATATTTTGATTTGCACTATATAGATGGCGCGTTATTGCTTTATAAAATATACAGTAAAACCTCTCTGTAAAGGACATCTAATTGCAGAGACAAAGTGTCCTTTAGGGAGAGGTGTCCTTTTACTTGAGAGTTTATAAATAGTAAAAATGGAATCGCAGAATGTCGTGGTCCATTTGGATAAGGAAAGCGAAGACTAGAACGCGGCTGATTCAATACTAGCCTTTCAGTGATACGCTAACCATGACGTATGCACGAAGGAACGTGTGGACACTGGACATACGTCGGAGCTGGAGGCTGTTGTTGGGTGCTGCGCTGACTGGAGTATAGGAGCTCCATCTATGCTTCCTTCCTGTGGTATATCTGTATAATACCGGTGGTCTTAATAAAGCTGTGTTGTTGTAAATAGTAAAAATGATAATTTTTAGCTTTGATAAATTGTCATTTATGATGCATTATCACCCCTTCTGTTATCAAAATGCGAAACTATTAGACGCGTATGATTCTTTTAAAAATAAACAATTTCTATTGTCCTTACTGCAATGGAAAATGCAATTGTCATTTACAGAGAGGTGTCCTCTAGCGCGAGTGTCCTTTCATGGAGGTTTTACTGTAATTGTAAATGAACTCTTGTATATATCATCTCCTATTGTATATATGATAATCGAGATTGATTTCTTTGAGTGGAATCTAATAAAGTTATTTTGGAATTGTAATTTCTTAACCAAACGAAGCTGCTGTGTTCAGACAAGATGTGCGACCAAATCAGCGATGCTATCCTCGACGCCCATCTTGCCCAAGATCCTGACGCCAAAGTGGCCTGTGGTAGGTTTCATTTTATACATCATCTTATCATTATTTCTACAAAGGTACACACATAGAAACGTGGAAATATACGTATAGGTGGGGGGTAATGATGTATAAAAATTACAGTTGCACTCTCATGGACAAATCTTAAGGAAGTTGTACCTTTTAGCATGTATATCGGGATTCAGACAATAACTCTGAAAGATACACTCATGGACAAAACTTAAGGAAGTTGTACCTTTTAGCATGTATATCGGGATTTAGACAATAACTCTGAAAGATACACTCATGGACAAATCTTAAAGAAGTTGTACCTTTCAGCATGTATATCGGGATTCAGACAATATCTCTGAAAGATACACTCATGGACAAAACTTAAGGAAGTTGTACCTTTTAGCATGTATATCGGGATTTAGACAATAACTCTGAAAGATACACTCATGGACAAATCTTAAGGAAGTTGTACCTTTCAGCATGTATATCGGGATTCAGACAATAACTCTGAAAGATACACTCATGGACAAATCTTAAGGAAGTTGTACCTTTTAGCATGTATATTAGGATTCAGACAATAACTCTGAAAGATACACTCATGGACAAAACTTAAGGAAGTTGTACCTTTTAGCATGTATATCGGGATTCAGATAATAACTCTGAAAGATACTCTCATGGACAAAACTTAAGGAAGTTGTACCTTTTAGCATGTATATTGGGATTTAGACAATAACTCTGAAAGAAACTCTCATGGACAAAACTTAAGGAAGTTGTACCTTTTAGCATGTATATCAGGATTCAGACAATAACTCTGAAAGATACTCTCATGGACAAAACTTAAGGAAGTTGTACCTTTTAGCATGTATATCGGGATTCAGACAATAACTCTGAAAGATACACTCATAGACAAAACTTAAGGAAGTTGTACCGTTTAGCATGTATATCGGGATTCAATAACTCTGAAAGATACACTCATAGACAAAACTTAAGGAAGTTGTACCTTTTAGCATGTATATCGGGATTCAGACAATAACTCTGAAAGTTACACTCATGGACAAAACTTAAGGAAGTTTTACCTTTTAGCATGTATATCGGGATTCAGACAATAACTCTGAAAGTTACACTCATGGACAAAACTTAAGGAAGTTTTACCTTTTAGCATGTATATCGGGATTCAGACAATAACTCTGAAAGATACACTCATAGACAAAACTTAAGGAAGTTGTACCTTTTAGCATGTATATCGGGATTCAATAACTCTGAAAGATACACTCATAGACAAAACTTAAGGAAGTTGTACCGTTTAGCATGTATATCGGTATTCAGACAATAACTCTGAAAGTTACACTCATGGACAAAACTTAAGGAAGTTTTACCTTTTAGCATGTATATCGGGATTCGGACAATAACTCTGAAAGTTACACTCATAGACAAAACTTAAGGAAGTTGTACCTTTTAGCATGTATATCGGGATTCAGACAATAACTCTGAAAGATATTACAGTGACCTTTATTGAAGACACACGAGATAACCAAATGTGATCTAAATTGCCTCTGTCTTCTTTAAAAAATAGGTAACCGGCGGCATAAAATATGAAACTTCCTTAAGTTTTGTCCATGAATGTAAATATTAAAATTTATAATCTGTTAAAAAAATATTAAATAGCTTGCTACATAGCTCTCCCCTTCCTTACGGGAGCTGTGACCCACAGCTTGCAAATCTTGTTGCTACTGACATGGATCTGACATGTTTCTGCTAAGGATTTCCTAGGAGTCTTGGAAAGTTTGTCCCTAGTAGCTATTCGTCCATGGAGGCATGAAGTAAAATATATATGTATATTGGGAGCGCAAGTATTGCCCCTGTCTCCTTCAATGGAACAGACGACGTCGACATTAAAAACTTTACACGTTCTCAAGTTTTTTCCATGAGTGTATATAGCACATCTACTGCCAGAAACGGTGAAAAGTAGACATAATAGATTTATACAAATTTTGTGAGAAGGCGAGAAGGATGAGAAAATTGTATAAATAGTTTTCCTTTTTTCGGGGCTCATGTTGAATTGTATATAGTACTTGATTTATATTCAATCAAAACCATTGCTATACTGGGAGAATCTTGTATGGGGCTTGATCCCTAATAAAGGTTTTGTGTGTGTGTTTGATATAGCCCATCTACTTGGTATATGTGTCACTATACATCATGGCGGTGTGTAGAGATTTGTAGAGATGGTTTGTCCATGAGTGTATATAGCCCATGTACTTGGTATATGTGTCACTATACATCATGGCGGTGTGTAGAGATTTGTAGAGATGGTTTGTCCATGAGTGTATATAGCCCATGTACTTGGTATATGTGTCACTATACATCATGGCGGTGTGTAGAGATTTGTAGAGATGGTTTGTCCATGAGTGTATATAGCCCATGTACTTGGTATATGTGTCACTATACATCATGGCGGTGTGTAGAGATTTGTAGAGATGGTTTGTCCATGAGTGTATATAGCCCATCTACTTGGTATATGTGTCACTATACAACATGGCGGTGTGTAGAGATTTGTAGAGATGGTTTGTCCATGAGTGTATATAGCCCATGTACTTGGTATATGTGTCACTATACATCATGGCGGTGTGTAGAGATTTGTAGAGATGGTTTGTCCATGAGTGTATATAGCCCATCTACTTGGTATATGTGTCACTATACATCATGGCGATGTGTAGAGATTTGTAGAGATGGTTTGTCCATGAGTGTATATAGCCCATCTACTTGGTATATGTGTCACTATACATCATGGCGGTGTGTAGAGATTTGTAGAGATGGTTTGTCCATGAGTGTATATAGCCCATCTACTTGGTATATGTGTCACTATACAACATGGCGGTGTGTAGAGATTTGTAGAGATGGTTTGTCCATGAGTGTATATAGCCCATCTACTTGGTATATGTGTCACTATACATCATGGCGGTGTGTAGAGATTTGTAGAGATGGTTTGTCCATGAGTGTATATAGCCCATCTACTTGGTATATGTGTCACTATACAACATGGCGGTGTGTAGAGATTTGTAGAGATGGTTTGTCCATGAGTGTATATAGCCCATCTACTTGGTATATGTGTCACTATACATCATGGCGGTGTGTAGAGATTTGTAGAGATGGTTTGTCCATGAGTGTATATAGCCCATCTACTTGGTATATGTGTCACTATACATCATGGCGGTGTGTAGAGATTTGTAGAGATGGTTTGTCCATGAGTGTATATAGCCCATCTACTTGGTATATGTGTCACTATACATCATGGCGGTGTGTAGAGATTTGTAGAGAAGGTTTGTCCATGAGTGTATATAGCCCATCTACTTGGTATATGTGTCACTATACATCATGGTGTGTAGAGATTTGTAGAGATGGTTTGTCCATGAGTGTATATAGCCCATCTACTTGGTATATGTGTCACTATACATCATGGCGATGTGTAGAGATTTGTAGAGATGGTTTGTCCATGAGTGTATATAGCCCATCTACTTGGTATATGTGTCACTATACATCATGGCGGTGTGTAGAGATTTGTAGAGATGGTTTGTCCATGAGTGTATATAGCCCATCTACTTGGTATATGTGTCACTATACATCATGGCGGTGTGTAGAGATTTGTAGAGATGGTTTGTCCATGAGTGTATATAGTCCATCTACTTGGTATATGTGTCACTATACATCATGGCGGTGTGTAGAGATTTGTAGAGATGGTTTGTCCATGAGTGTATATAGCCCATCTACTTGGTATATGTGTCACTATACATCATGGCGGTGTGTAGAGATTTGTAGAGATGGTTTGTCCATGAGTGTATATAGCCCATCTACTTGGTATATGTGTCACTATACAACATGGCGGTGTGTAGAGATTTGTAGAGATGGTTTGTCCATGAGTGTATATAGCCCATCTACTTGGTATATGTGTCACTATACATCATGGCGGTGTGTAGAGATTTGTAGAGATGGTTTGTCCATGAGTGTATATAGCCCATCTACTTGGTATATGTGTCACTATACAACATGGCGGTGTGTAGAGATTTGTAGAGATGGTTTGTCCATGAGTGTATATAGCCCATCTACTTGGTATATGTGTCACTATACATCATGGCGGTGTGTAGAGATTTGTAGAGATGGTTTGTCCATGAGTGTATATAGCCCATCTACTTGGTATATGTGTCACTATACATCATGGCGGTGTGTAGAGATTTGTAGAGATGGTTTGTTCATGAGTGTATATAGCCCATGTACTTGGTATATGTGTCACTATACATCATGGCGATGTGTAGAGATTTGTAGAGATGGTTTGTTCATGAGTGTATATAGCCCATGTACTTGGTATATGTGTCACTATACATCATGGCGGTGTGTAGAGATTTGTAGAGATGGTTTGTCCATGAGTGTATATAGCCCATGTACTTGGTATATGTGTCACTATACATCATGGCGGTGTGTAGAGATTTGTAGAGATGGTTTGTTCATGAGTGTATATAGCCCATCTACTTGGTATATGTGTCACTATACATCATGGGGGTGTGTAGAGATTTGTAGAGATGGTTTGTCCGTGAGTATATATAGCCCATGTACTTGGTATATGTGTCACTATACATCATGGCGGTGTGTAGAGATTTGTAGAGATGGTTTGTCCATGAGTGTATATAGCCCATGTACTTGGTATATGTGTCACTATACATCATGGCGGTGTGTAGAGATTTGTAGAGATGGTTTGTTCATGAGTGTATATAGCCCATGTACTTGGTATATGTGTCACTATACATCATGGCGGTGTGTAGAGATTTGTAGAGATGGTTTGTTCATGAGTGTATATAGCCCATCTACTTGGTATATGTGTCACTATACATCATGGCGGTGTGTAGAGATTTGTAGAGATGGTTTGTCCATGAGTGTATATAGCCCATGTACTTGGTATATGTGTCACTATACATCATGGCGGTGTGTAGAGATTTGTAGAGATGGTTTGTCCATGAGTGTATATAGCCCATCTACTTGGTATATGTGTCACTATACATCATGGCGGTGTGTAGAGATTTGTAGAGATGGTTTGTCCATGAGTGTATATAGCCCATGTACTTGGTATATGTGTCACTATACATCATGGCGGTGTGTAGAGATTTGTAGAGATGGTTTGTCCATGAGTGTATATAGCCCATCTACTTGGTATATGTGTCACTATACATCATGGCGGTGTGTAGAGATTTGTAGAGATGGTTTGTCCATGAGTGTATATAGCCCATCTACTTGGTATATGTGTCACTATACATCATGGCGGTGTGTAGAGATTTGTAGAGATGGTTTGTCCATGAGTGTATATAGCCCATCTACTTGGTATATGTGTCACTATACATCATGGCGGTGTGTAGAGATTTGTAGAGATGGTTTGTCCATGAGTGTATATAGCCCATGTACTTGGTATATGTGTCACTATACATCATGGCGGTGTGTAGAGATTTGTAGAGATGGTTTGTCCATGAGTGTATATAGCCCATCTACTTGGTATATGTGTCACTATACATCATGGCGGTGTGTAGAGATTTGTAGAGATGGTTTGTCCATGAGTGTATATAGCCCATCTACTTGGTATATGTGTCACTATACATCATGGCGGTGTGTAGAGATTTGTAGAGATGGTTTGTCCATGAGTGTATATAGCCCATCTACTTGGTATATGTGTCACTATACATCATGGCGGTGTGTAGAGATTTGTAGAGATGGTTTGTCCATGAGTGTATATAGCCCATCTACTTGGTATATGTGTCACTATACATCATGGCGGTGTGTAGAGATTTGTAGAGATGGTTTGTCCATGAGTGTATATAGCCCATCTACTTGGTATATGTGTCACTATACATCATGGCGGTGTGTAGAGATTTGTAGAGATGGTTTGTCCATGAGTGTATATAGCCCATCTACTTGGTATATGTGTCACTATACATCATGGCGGTGTGTAGAGATTTGTAGAGATGGTTCGTCCATGAGTGTATATAGCCCATCTACTTGGTATATGTGTCATTATACATCATGGCGGTGTGTAGAGATTTGTAGAGATGGTTTGTCCATGAGTGTATATAGCCCATCTACTTGGTATATGTGTCATTATACATCATGGCGGTGTGTAGAGATTTGTAGAGATGGTTTGTCCATGAGTGTATATAGCCCATCTACTTGGTATATGTGTCATTATACATCATGGCGGTGTGTAGAGACGGTGACCAAGACTGGACTGGTGATGGTCTGTGGTGAGATCACCTCGAAGGCTGCAGTTGATTATCATCAGGTCATCAGGGACACCATCAAGTACATCGGATACGAGGACGAGGCCAAAGGTACAGTGCATACAGTATGTACATTACATCCACTGAGGTTGAACACACGTTTCCTCAGCTCCAGAGATGACAAAATTGACAGTTTCACATGTCTCTATCAACGTAACATATCAAAGTGTTTTACAAGTATTTTTCTGATGTATTTGTGTCTCTCGATATGAAAGAGTTTTGTCTATATATATAAATAGTTCTCTCGAAAGGAAACAAGATCATTCTCTGCGAATTCCTCAACATGGTAATTAAACATGTTAGGGACAAAACCTCCATTATAACCAAAGGTCTATCCAAATTCAGGGTGGCTTGTAACCCTTGATTTAAACTTGACGTCCCTTTGGAGAAGGCTTCGTGATGATGTAAATATATATTTGTATAAATTCTTTTGTTGATATCTATAAGTATTCTTTGTTTCATTGTTGATTAGAAGTCAATAAAATGGTTTTAATCTCTTTCTGTTTACTGTTAGTATCTAACGGCATTTCATTATTGTACATTTTTGTACTCCTGTAAAGGACGGTAATACCTGAAAGGTTGAAATCATAATACAAATGAGAAGAAACACATCATCAGAAACCTGTTGCATTATTTAATTTACATACAGGAGATTCACATCTATTGCATATACAAGGATTTAGAATATAATCCTCTTTGCAAGAAATTTTAAATAATAAAGTACACGTCCAATACTTTCTTAAGCTTTTTTCCCCAAGAAATCCCTAAATACTTCCGTCCAAATTTTTATAATACTCAATTTGTTACAAACCACGGAAATTTCAAAAGTTTTCAAAATAGAATAAAGACAGTGGAGGATTCAAGTTGATTTTGTGGTATTGAGGAACAAACCTCAAGACATCTACTGATCGATTGCCCAGCATTTCAAGATTATAGAATGAAGAATGAACTAGTTGTTTGTGAACTTAACGATTTGATTTCCGATAAAAAATCATATTTAAAGTTCAATTCATTTTGTAAATACATTCTAAACTTTCTACAAAATCTGGATCTCTAATGTTTTCATGCGTTGAATAATGTAAATAACTTATGTAAATAAACTTTTCTCCTTGTTTGGCGCAAGTATCCCTTGCAGAATATAGCGCTTTGGAAATAAAATAATTGTAATTGTAAAAAAAAAAAGATGGGTATCTTTTCAAAAGAGGATAACCAAGGATTACGAGTATTGCCAAGAGGTCGTTAACAAAGCCATACAGAGCTGTGTTCTGCAGGGTTTGACTACAAGACGTGCAAGATCGTGGTGGCCTTGGACGAACAGAACCCAGAGATCGCCAGCGGAGTGCACATTGATAAGAGTGAAGATGATCTAGGAGCTGGCGACCAGGGATTGATGTTCGGCTATGCCACGGATGAGACGGAAGAATGCATGCCCCTGACTGTAGTTTTGGCACATAAACTTAACGGTCTCATCGCTCGACTGAGGAGAGAAGGAGTGCTATGGTGGGCACGTCCTGACTGTAAAACTCAGGTAGGTCTATCTCTTGTATCTGTAATTATTAGAGGATTTCTATCTCTCAGAGCACCGATAATACCACTATAAAAGTAAACGATTTAAATTGAGAATATTTTCTTTTATAATATTCTTCTATATATATATATATATATATATATATATATTTGTTATGGTATATTATTAAATACTATTGAAAAAATTTCAATGCAAAACGGGTTTTAGAAATATAGTTGAGAAATAAGTGCTATTTGAAAAAATATATATTTATTAAAAATTATTTCTACAAACCTCTCTCTCTTATACTGCAATGATTAAAAAAATGATATATATATGTTTTAAAAATGAAGATTTTCTGCTTGATTTTGGAATTTTTGAGATTATGATCTTGAGATTTGATATATTTTGGAATATATTAGTATTAGGTCAATGGTATTAGTAATGCAGTCGTGACACAATCTTGAAAATAAAATTAGTTAAAATAATGAAGATTAGAAATAGCTTTAATTGAACTTATGGAATATACTAAAAACATAATTTGATAAAAATACAGCCTGTCTTAAGACGTAAGAATCTAAAAAATGAAAAACTTATTTACATAATTTACAAAAGTTTGAGCCGGCCATCGGGAAACAACAACAAATGGTTATATTAACAGAAAGCGCGACCTCTAGCGGTCGACTTAACAGAATATTTAAATCTATAAAATATATTTAAAATAACATTTAAAATAATACCTTTATATAACATATATATATAAGCAGATTATAAAATATATTATATATACAGTATTTAGAGACAATATAAAAATAAACAAATGAGGAGATAAAAGTACTGTTGGATTTGAGTTGTAGCTAGCTAGGTTGTTAACTTGAGTCGACTGTGCAGGTGACATGTGAATATTGCTTCGAGGGTGGAGCAGCCATTCCACTGCGGGTCCATACAGTTGTGATCAGTGTCCAGCATTCGGACGACATCTCCTTGGAGGATCTACGCAAAGAGATCCGAGAGAAGGTTGTGAAGGCGGCCATTCCGGCTGAGTATCTGGATGATCGCACCATCTACCATATCAACCCCTGCGGGAAGTTTGTCATTGGCGGCCCCATGGTAAGTACCTGTGTCGTGAACTTTATAACATTCAATAGTTTTTTTTTTTGCTTATCCCTAGTACACGTGGTACAGGCCATGATAATCATGGTGGGTAGAAGTAGGCGACTGCTTTTACAGTAAGTGCACCACATGTCTACACATGTGAAAATCAGTTCGACTTTGCACTTACAAATATACCAGAGCCCCGTTTGGTTACTTGCACTCGCTAGTGGAGTTGCACTTTTGCAAGAATCGGGGGCCATTGGAGAATTTTTTTTTTAACATAAAAAAGTGCCCAATGCGGGAATCGATCCTATGTCGTAGCGGTCGAAAACCAACGGTTTAGACCATCCTTCCACCGACCCCCACATTCAATAGTAAAACACAGAAGACTTTTTATTTACATCGATTTCATAATACATCAATTGATTTAAATCTCATGGACATTAATTAAACAATTAAAAAGGTTTCTGGAGATGTGTTTATTTTTATTTTAAAACTGTCTCAAGCTTTTGGGCATCTCTGCCTTCACATGGTTCAAGGGACTAATTCTGATCATCAAAATGAGGGGAACTACGCGATCCTGGAAATGATTCATGCAGTAATCAAATTGCATCTTGTGGATTGTATGGGTACATTTAGCCAAAAAATTCCAATCAATAGATAGCACACTATACTGTATACTTTATGAATATTTGGTTTGTCGGGATTTTGGGTTGTCGAGATTTTAGGTTGACAGGATTTTGGGTTGACAGGATTTTGGGTTGTCAAGATTTTGGGTTGTCGGGATTTCAGGTTGACAGGATTTCGACCAAAACCTATATTTACATAATGGCAATGACTTTCTATAACGACGGGGGATATATCGCTACAGTGTAGGTGTATGTCCCCAGGGTGACGCCGGACTGACGGGACGTAAGATCATCGTGGACACCTACGGTGGATGGGGTGCCCATGGTGGAGGAGCATTCAGCGGCAAGGATCCAACAAAGGTGGATCGATCAGCTGCCTATGCTGCACGCTGGGTAGCCAAGTCCCTGGTGAAGGCTGGACTTTGCCGCAGGTGTCTTGTCCAGGTCTGTAGTCCAGTTTCAGTCCACAGGGACCTTCCCTCACATCCTGTTGTCGCAGCTGTCCTACGCCATTGGCATCGCCGAGCCTCTCTCCATCGCAATCTTCACCTATGGAACATCCACCAAGAGCCAGAAGGAACTCCTGAAAATCGTTAAGAACAACTTCGATCTGAGGCCGGGAAAGATCATAAAGTAGGTTATTTCTTTCCTATTATTTTTACCTAATCAAAGTACATGATAAATAAATAGCTTGTTGAATTATATCTGGGTTAAAAGAGAGAGATTTATAACCCAGGTTTCTAGAACGCAGAACGTCAACTACCCGGGGAGTCCAGCTCATTAGTTTGGACTAGTACAGGGTTCGGTAAACTTTTGAGTAGAAAGAGTCAAACATTGAAATTTACAAAATTTCAAAGTTTTTAAAAAGCTACAAAAATTTTCTTGCCAACAATAAATAGTACTCACATAAATAATATTTACGTATGGAACTATATAAAGAGCAGCAGTTAAGTTTTGTCCATGAGTGTAGATGAGATTATAGATTTGAAATAGATTAATAAATATTGATAAAAGTGATAGAAAATATAGTTTAAAAAACTTTAAAATCAAATATGATTAGTAATACAGTAGAACCTCTCTGTAAAGAACAACACCTAATTGTAGAGCCAAAGTTTTCTTTTTAGAGAGAGGTGTCCTCTTACTGGAGAGTTGCTAAATAGTAAAAATGATAATTTTGCCAATGAAATAACTCTCCGGTAAGAGGACACCTCTCCCTAAAGGACACTTTGGCTCTGCAATTAGGTGTTGTCCTTTATAGATAGGTTTGACTGTATTTGTAGCTTGGTAAATTAATTAGAGCTTTAGGGGGTTGGTTTTGACTCAGGAACGAATCCCGCATCGGACAAATTTTCTGATGAAAAAATAAATTTCTACAATGACCTTCCGATTCTTTGAAAGTCCAATTCCACCAGTGTGTGTAAGTAACCAAATGGGATTCAGGCACAGTTGTAATTATAAAAGTCGAACTGCTTTTAACAAATGCACACATGTGGTGTACTTACAGTAAAAGTCTTCTTCTTCTTTCTTATCTCCACTCAATCATATTAAGGTATCAAGTTGTGACCCTTGATGGTGTCTGTTTGACAACCATCATGACTGGGTGAAGTAGAATGCGTCTGCCTTTGTCATTAAGACTGGGAGCACTACTCAGTGGCAGGCCGACTTAGCTCCAAAAGAAATGGCCGCCACTGACATGAGGAACAGACACCATGTGCAGCCGCTCCTAACATGGAGTACAAACGCTGCTCATCCTGTATCCCTGGATTAGGAGCCCTTACAGGGTACTATCAGCCGGGCCAGCTGAACCCAGGTTTTTTTACTGAGCTTGTTACTGCTCCCCCTCCTTCTTTTTCATCCGGGCTTGGGACCGGCAAAGGCGGAGTTACAGTAAAAGTAGAGCTAACTGCCCACCATGATTATCATGACCACGTATACCTGAGATATGTGACACATCACTATAATTTGAATCAAAAGACAATCCATCAATTAAGTTTAGATAAAAGAGCGTACCTGGATCTATAAAGAAAAAAAAAAGATTTTTTTTCTTTACATATCCAGGTACGGCCTTTTATATAAACATCGTTTTTTTTTAATCTACAAATGACTTATGTTACTTCCAATATCTCTCTATCACATGTTCTATTGTTTTAACATAATCTTGTGATACTTCCCTATGTCTTCACATAGCTTGTGTTACACCTCACATTGTCTTCACATGACTCGTCTTATCTCATTACAAGTCTGATTGTTTTACATAGGATTTTGGTTACCTCAATAGAGTGGTTCAATACGTACCCGTGTTCGGAATGTAAAAGCAATTTGCCTCAAAATCAAAGTATTTATTGTCCAACATAGTGCTCCTTTTGGAATGTGCCCTTTTCCTAACTCCACTACCAATTTTGTTCCTTTGCCGGTCCCAAGCCCGGATGAAAAAGGAGGAGGGGGAGCAGTAACAAGCTCACTAAAAAACCTGGGTTTAGCTGGCCCGGCTGATAGTACTCGTACACTGTAAGGGCTCCTAATCCAGGGATACAGGATGAGCAGCGTTTGTACTCCATGTTAGGAGCGGCTGAACATAGTGTCTGTTCCTCATGTCAGAGGCGGCCATTTATTTTAGAGCTAAGTCGGCCTGCCACTGAGTAGTGATCCCAGTCTTAATGACAAAGGCAGACGCATTCTACTTCACCCAATCATGATGGTTGTCAACAGACACCATCAAAAGTCTCAAGCTTGACACCCTAATATGATTGAGTGGAGATAAGAAAGAAGAAGAGACTGCCAATTTTTCAAACACGCCAAAAAAAATGGAATTGTCGAGGTTTCCAAAATAGACCAATTTATTTATATTTTATCTGGTATTTGATATAATATTTCATTATTCCCAATTGTATATTATTTCTCATCTTTGTTTATTTTTATCTTTTACTTCTGTAACAATTTCCAAGTATATCACTAAAGTATTTTAACACGATTCATTAGTTCTCCAGCTGTTATAAGAAATTTAAACTATATAAAAGTTTTGAATTCGTATGTTGATCCAAAATATACCTTTATATTACTTAACTGAGCCCAATCTCTTTCCCACTAGCCATTTATTCATGTTTGACCGCAAGTAGAAATATGGGAGAGTCAGATCGGGATTCATGTAGTTTGGATGCGACAACTCCGGATGAATGAGGTGGTTAATAATATATTATAAAAAATAATTTCTCTCTCTTAGCCAAGTGAGGCCTTGCTTCTTAGTCAATTTCTTGTAAGTTTGTATGTTTGACTACAAGTAGAAATATGTGAGAGTTAGATCGGAATTCATGTAGTTTGGATGCGACAACTCCGGATGAATGAGGTGGTTAATAATATATTATAAAAAATAATTTCTCTCTCTTAGCCAAGTGAGGCCTTGCTTCTTAGTCAATTTCTTGTAAGTTTGTATGTTTGACTATAAGTAGAAATATGTGAGAGTCAGATCGGGATTCATGCAGTTTAGATGCGACAACTCCGGATGAATGTGCTGGTTAATAATATATTATAAAAAAGTAATTTCTCTCTCTTAGCCAAGTGAGGCTTTGTTTCTTAGTCAATTTCTTGTAAGTTTGTATGTTTGACTACAAGTAGAAATATGTGAGAGTCAGATCGGGATTCATGCAGTTTGGATGCGACAACTCCGGATGAATGAGGTGGTTAATAATATATTATAAAAAAAGTAATTTCTCTCTCTTAGCCAAGTGAGGCCTTGTTTCTTAGTCAATTTCTTGTCAAAATGCTCTAATAGCTCTTTGTAGTATTGTCCAGTGAGAGTTTTTCCTATTTCTAAGAAGTCAATTAGAATGACGTCTTTGGTAGTCTCCCCCACCATCACGAAATGGTCACTTTTCTTTCAGATAGAGATTGAATACATATATTGCAGATAGAACCATTTTTGCTGCTGATTCCCAGAAACAGCCTATTATGTTGTTCTATTTCCCGATTATAAAAAATTAATTCTTGTTACATCGACGTTTACTTCTCAACGTAGAAGATGTCGCAAGTCGAATTTTGTTTTTTACATCATGTGTCACAAGGCCGTGAGGGGGGTTATCTGTTCGTGTCGGTGATATGTTGTATCAGCGAGGTTGGCCGCTCCAGTTGGGAAATTCTCTCGAGGTCGGTTGGACTTCTTCGGCGACCTCTGTTGCATATATTATTGTTGCATAGTTTAAATACTTTAATAAATATACAGCAAGGCGATGTTTGCGAGATAAAAAAAAGACATTTTATCACATTATTTTTTCATTTTTTTCGTCATTAGGAAAAGGTTTGAATTTGCATCACACACATTACATGAATATTGTAGCGTAGAAATCAAGTCTTTGTATATCTGAAGGTGTGAAAGTATTTATTGATGACGCTGCTATATGGTAGATTAAACTGGCGAAACCGCTGGGAGGGTTCACCACTGATGAGCCAGGCCCTCCCATTAATTTTTCCATTGCAGTAAGGGCAGTAGAAATTGTTTAATTTTTAAAAGAATCTTACGTCTCTATAATTGTTTCAAATATTCATAACAGATGGCGCGCTGATGCATCAAAATATTCCAATTTTTTTCTCATTAAAACCCCAATGAATGAACTCACTGCAGCACTAAGGAACATCTTATCACTAGACTATATGGTTATATAGTAAAACTACTTCTCTGTAAAGGACAACACATAGTTGCAGAGTCAAAGTGTCCTTTAGGAAGAGGTGTCCACTTACTGGAGATTTGATAAATAGTAAAAATATGGTGATTTTGGAGATTAAAAACTGTCTTTTGTAGAGAGGTGATCTTTAGCGAGAAGTTCCCACTTACCAGATAGTTGATAAATAGTAAAACTATGGTGATTCTGTAGGTAAAAACTGTTCTTTGTAGAGAGGTAATCTTTAGCGGGAGTGTTCTCTCATGGAGGTTCTACTGTATATACTGTGTACTATGTGTAGATATATAACATGTCTGTGTGGAGGATCTACTGTATATAGATATATTACATGGAGGTTCTACTGTATATGGGTATATTACATGGAGGTTTTCTACTGTATATAGATATATAACATGGAGGTTTTCTACTGTATATGATATATTACATGGAGGTATTGTGTTTGCAGGGAGCTGGGACTGAAGAAGCCCATCTTCCAGAAGACCAGTGTCAACGGCCACTTCGGTAACGAAGATTTTCCCTGGGAGAACGCCAAGTCTCTGATCTGCTAGATGTCGAGTAGCGCGGACTCCGCTAGTGTTGGTTGACCTTATAGGTTGGTGGACGTGCGCTCTGTGTGTGTCTGTAGCGATTCCTTTATTCTCGAAGGAATACCTTTATATATCTTATAGCTCACGTGGTCTGGTGATTCTTGGTAGGTGATTGTGTATACAGATTGCAATAAATACTATAGCAATGTGTAGTCATTTCTGAATCCTACATTACCATATGCTGATAACATTACATTTGAAACACCTATTCACATATTACCATGTCCAGCAATGGCCGCAGCCTTGCAGAAAATTGATATGGACATAGAGCAGCATCTTTACATACCCAAGATAGAGGACGTTGCAACTGCTGTGATAGAGATGCATGGAGAGATCTGAGGCTCTTCATTGGACACAACAACAACAATACAGTATACACACCCAAGATAGTGGACATTGCAACTGCTGTGAGAGAGATGTATGGAGAGATCTGAGGCTCTTCATTGGACACGACAACAACATTACAGTATACACACCCAAGATAGTGGACATTGCTGCTGCTGTGATAGAGATGTATGGAGATATCTGAGGCTCTTCATTGGACACGACAACAACAACAATACAGTATACATACCCAAGATAGTGGACATTGCAACTGCTGTGAGAGAGATGTATGGAAATATCTGAGGCTCTTCATTGGACAGGACAACAACATTACAGTATACACACTCAAGATAGTGGACATTGCTGCTGCTGTGATAGAGATGTATGGAGATATCTGAGGCTCTTCATTGGACAAGACAACAACAACAATACAGTATATACACCCAAGATAGTGGATATTGCAATTGCTGTGATAGAGATGTATGGAAACATCTGAGTCTCTTCATTGGACACGACAACATTACATTTGAAACTGAATACAATATAGATATGCACCAAATTGGCCCTTTCTTAAGAAAAAGCAAGAGTCGTCACATTGGTAGGACGATCTCCCTGGAAAAATGATCAGAGAAGACGCTGCAAGAAGACTACAAAGTGACAAATAATGCTAATGACACCAAATAAACAATTCACAACACCATATTCTTTTATTTTCAACGTTGACTCGATAATATTTAAAGAGTGCAGTAGAGTATACAATGAGAAACTTTTTAAAACACGACTAAGCTTGGTATTTCCTAAAGGTAATCTTCTATCAGAAAATTTGAGTTAAAGAATCTTCATGACTTGGCGTAACATAACAGAGTCTTTAATAAAATATCATCTCCTGGAAATATTGTGTTTAGTAAAGTTTTTAGAAGCCCTTATGTACACTCATGGACAAAACTTAAAGAAGTTGTACCTTTTAGCATGTATATCGGGATTCAGGCAATAACTCTGAAAGATATTTGATACATAGTGACCTTTATTGGTGATACACGAGATAATCTAGTGTGAACAAAATTGCCTCTGTATCCTTCCTGCGACATCATAGACTTTACACTTCCTTATGTTTTATCCATGAGTGTAATTGGCAGAATTCGAGTGTAGTTTCAAGATTTGGAATACAGGGGATATATGGAGGAGAGGAAACATGGTTGAGATGGAGACACCTCAAGAAATCACACCCTGGGAATATACCACTCTCGGGATAATGGCCCTGAGAGAAATAAATTTGAATTCCGCAGGAACAAGTACCTACGGTTACATGGTACATCTAATCTAAAGTTACTCTCACCCCCTCATCTATGATTGTAAAGTGGGACATTAAATCTCCAGATGGAAAAAGTGAGCTACATCTGTAGATGCTAGAGCACCTATACCATTCGATAACATAATTCCATGAATCAATATTAAAATAAGAACATTAGATTTCCAGGTAAAAGTTTCTTTTCAAAATCTTTGATCTCTAGGTTTCAGACATGAATGCCTTACTACATGAGAAAACATACAATAAATGTATCGTATCTGTTGGGCTATAAGTTGAAGCTGGACTAGATGATATAATAATGGAAGGAAGTAGTCAATTATCCCACTACATCTGTCGATTGAAATAGATAGATTAGAAGCACGCGGAGTCGACGCGAACAACAGGCAAGTTTTAAGCTCCTTTATTTTAGACTAATGGGGAAGGAGGATGGGTTGCCCCCTGGGCAGCACTGTGATTGGCTGGCCGTGACGTAGTGGTGAGTAAGTCCTCCCCGACAGAAGTAGGCTTATTCAACGTCTTCAGTATCATTGTACTGCTTTTTCTCCTGTAGAAAGACATTCATTTCTGAAACCTAGAGATTAAAGATTTTGAAAAGAAACTTTTTCCTGGAGGCTTAATGTCCTTATTTTAATGCCTATACCTTTCTTTTGATATATTTCTTCAGCGAGCTCTAGCTTACCTTGTATGTGCAATTGAACCGATGTTAAGCAAAATCTGTGCTATTCAGCCATTTATTTTAGTTCTTTGCTTTATACGCTTAATTTGATATTCTCCATTTCAGCAAAGATTGCCCTTTTGTCGATCTACTTTTTATATTTGATTTCGAGGAAAACCTAAAGAGAGGGTTACACTCGACACTCCTTAGTTTCATCTCTATTTCTTTAACGGCTCCTTTTCGAAGTACTTACCTTTTGGTAGAATTGATTTCTTAGAGATTTGACTTAGAGAGGGCTTCGAGATGTGATGTTGGCACCAAAAATTGAGAAATTAAGTAATGAAGATGACTTTGTGTGTGTAATCGAAGAGGGATATATGGTCTACTGGATACGATTAAGAAGAGAAGAACTTTTTTATTCAAATTTGCATAACTATCTGAAACTGTACTATTCTAAAACTATGCCATGTTCTTTAAACAAGTCATATGAAAGCGTTTTATATAAATTTCACTATTTAAGCATTATTCTAACTTGCTCATTCGCGATGTTACTATTCAATTATTTGGAATATATCTCGGAGATATTTTATATTAAATAGAACCAGGACCCATTTGATTAAAATATGTATAACTAACCGAAAATGAACAGGGATGGTAACGTCCAGGTTTTATCCGAGTCAAATTTCACCATATAATAAAATACTGTTTTAATCTGAATAATATCGGTTTTTCTCTTCATTGGAAAATAGGTACCGTTTCCACGTTAGTCACCTTGGACCAGAATTTGGTCAAATATTCTAAGAGTCCAGGGGGGGCACGGGTGTGGTCAGACTTCTCCTCCCCTTACACAGTCACTCAGAACGAAACACTACAAAGGAATGACAATACATCCAGATGGCACAAGAACCTACAGGACATGCTACAACTGTTCTGGTGTGGAACTAACACCTATCCACATATTCATATGTCCAGCAATGGTCGCAGCCTTGAAGAAAATTGACATGGACTCAGAGAAGCAGTTTTACACACCCAAGATAGTGCACATTGCGACTGCTGTGATAGAGATGTATGGAGACATCTGAGGCTCTTCATTGGACATGAGAACAACATTTGAATAATATCCGTTACAATTATATATTTGATCCTGCCTCTCGTTAGGCAAACTTTCACTCTGGTAAAACAAACCGGGCGAAGTCGGGTATTTAATTCATAATTGTAGCGAATAGTATTTGAATAAAAACATTTTTTTTATACATACATCGTACGTACTAGGGGAAAATTGCCCTCGTGTAAAACCCGGGCGTTACCAGGGTCATTCAACTAGTATTTATATAAATAGTAAATTTTGTTTGTTGATGATATATATGATTTTATCTCGTTTCCAATTGGAAGTTGACAATTAAAATATTTGGAAATTAAAGTAGGAACAAATAGTCATTCTCATGTTTCTATCACGAATCTCTTTGGTAATTTGAGCAAAACACAATTAGAAAACATCTCCATATAAGAATATTTTCTTTTATATATTTTTATAATTCCCCAAAGTTTAAGATTTATTGTTTATCAGGTTCACAAAATAACTTTATTAGGTGCCACTGCTCAAAAATAGCAACCTAGATCATCATATATACTGTGGGGGATGTACAGGGTTTGTTCATTTACAATTATAATTTATATTGTTGGGTCCTCAGGTCCTTGGGGATATTGTTCTTAAGAAGGTTTTTTTCTGGCTTTTTTGATATTCAAGGTGGTTTTTTTTTCCTTTTTTTCCACTTTTCGTCATTCTGGCTTAATTGATGGAGAATTTGTTTAGGTTTTAAATTTCTTATTTCCTTTTTCCGCATTTATAGTTTGTGGCTTCCTTAAAGGTGGAGTTTTCTCATTTTTCGTAGAATTTAAATGATTGTCTAATAATGTAGTTTATTGTTCATAAAAGGTCCAAATTAATATCAAGAAATAATATTTTTAATAAAATGGAGGGTCATTATTCTATTATTTAAATAAATATTTATTTTAAGATGCATTAGCGCGCCATCTGTTATCAAAATACGAAAATATTATAGACGTGTATGATTCTTTTCAAAATAAAATAATTTCTACTGTCCTTACTAAGGCAGTAAAGGAAATATAGAAATTGTTTTATTTTGAAAAGAATCATACGCGTCTATAAATAATTATTTATTATGGATTATAATACGCCTATCCCCCGATTTACACGGTAGATACGTTCCTGAGAAAAACGTGTAAATCGAGGGATAGGTGTATATTAAACTGTCAAATCTGAATAGGTGTTCGCCCCCTCATGAATCAGAGCCTCCCAATATTCTTTTCAACATAGGTAGTATAGAGTAGAATATCGCATTTTAGTATAGTGCGATAAAAACAAAAAAAAACTTATTTGGAAAACCGTGTAAAAGCGAAAACGTGTAAAACAAGTACCGTGTAAATCGGGGGATAGGTGTACATAAAAAAAAGAGTTCTAAAAATAATTAAAGTGTCATCTTGAGTAAGCAAATTAGAATAAATTCTGAAATCGTTAAATTTATATATAAAAACTGAGAGATATTTATAACCCAGGGAGCACAGAACACCAACTACCCGGGGAGTCCAGCTTACTAGTATGGACTAGTGTTGAGCGCTTTTACTCGCGTCCTGTTTTGATTGCTGAGTTGAACCAGTTGACCACGAAGTTCCATGTTGAGGTTTGAGTCTGGAAAGCTGACCATAGATGTAGGATTGAGGTGGGTCAGTCCAAGCAGGAATATAAAAACTCTTATACATAGCTTAAATAAAATTGAGAGTGTAGGATCGTAGGTTTCCATCATATATATTGAGAGAATAGGTAAGGAATTAAATGAAATATAATGTCTTGATAATAATTTTTATATCGGACTCGGACAACGCCCAGGTTTTACCCGATTAAATGCTTTTATTCAAATACTATTCGTTACAATTATAAATTGGCGCCTTGTATGTCATTCTTGAATTCTCTAGAAGAATGACCCGGCTTCGCCCGAGAATTACCCCGAGTGCAATTTCCTTCATGCTGAAAGTAAATCAATAATAAATAGTAGAAGTGCCATAGAATAGCAACACAGAAGTAACACATAAACCACAGGCAAAAAGTGTGTGTGATGGCAAAAATTGTATTATATTAGTGTTTAGGTATTTGATTTAATTATTTTTTGCAATGCATTTAGTTGTTTCAAAATCAATATAGTTCAAATAGATGGCAGCTTTTCCACCCAACCCCCGAGGTACCCGCCCCAGCGCACTAACCCTTGAAATTGCCTGAGTTGAGTGAGTGACTACGATGGATCTTGACTGCGATGCCCATCTTCTCAGTAAAAATAAGAAAAAATAGGTTTATAAAAAATATTAATCCAAAATACTGGCATGTAAATATTTTTCTGTAAAAAATAAAGAGCACATGGAAATTAGGCAGACATATGTGTTTGCTAGTGACTGCGACTGCACTTTAAACGATAAAAAAAAGAGAGATAAAAAAAACAAAGGCCAGAAAAAAATAATAAAAAATAAGAAACTGATTATTTACATACAGTAACGCAAAATTTGTAACGTTTTTTTTTTTTTTTTTGCATTGTGTGCACTTACCGTAACTTGACACGTGACTTAAAGTGACAGAATTGATGACTCTGATACTTGTATATATGATTATGTTAGCATAATGAATTAGTCAGTATTCCCATGGTCTCCAGCGAAGAGGTGTGAATTGGCTTTTTGAAAATATACATAATTATAAAGATAGAAGCTTCTATAGAAATAACTAAAATAAGCCGAAATAGTTCAGTTGGGAGAACGTTAGACTGAAGATCTAAAGGTCCCTGGTTCGATCCTGGGTTTCGGCACTTTTTTTTTAATTTTTTAAAACGATGACAGAATTGATGACTCTGATAATTGTATATATGATTTTAAAATTTTTACTTACTGTAACTTGACACGTGACTTAACGTGACAGAATTGTGCATGACTCTGATAACTGTATATATTAAAAATCAAATATAATGCGGCTTATGATTGTAAAACGACATATGAAAATTATCCCGCATGTGTTTCTTTTGAACGAAAAATCGAAATTTATTTTTAAGGAGAAATAACGATTATTTATAAACTTAAGGATGAAGTATGAAAGGATGAATTGTGAAGAGTAATGATAAACGAAAAAATAAAAGTGTCCAGGGATGGGAATCGAACCCACAGTGTTCCTCTTATTATCTTATATATTTTATAGGTAGAGTTCTCTAAATCTATTAGTAAAACAGATGGTCTCTATCTCTCTTGGGCATACTTATTCTTTAAATTTATTCAAAGTAAAACTTTAATAAGACTGAGAGGACTGGTTGTGATTGTAAACCTGTTTGTTGAATGGACCATTCGTCTATATTTACAAGTTTTAATTGCTTTTGGATAAAATTAATCACGTTTGAGGCCAAAAAATTAATATGTACACTGTGTGACAAGTAAATTACTGAAGAACTCCCCCATTACCTGCTTAATTGTACAGCCCTTGATGCAGAGAGGAGGGCCCTATATCAACAAATTAAATGTACCAACACTTCACCCTACGTATTGCCTTCAAAAATATCAGCAAACAAATCTAAGGCAATAGCTTACTATAAATATTTTTAGATCATCATTATGTAAGGACCAGTCAACAAGTGACTTTGAGACGAAGAGTAAAGCCAGTTCAATTTCTATGTAAATAACACAAGATGATTATTACCTTACCCAATTGGGAGAATCTGTATGGGGCAAGTCCCTAATAAAGGCTTTTGTTTGTGTGAATAAAATTAATCGCTGTGTGTACATTCTGGGATTTATAAATTTTCTCATTTTCTGAGTGAGAATATTATTTAAAATGAAGTGAATAGAAAACGAGAGAAAATTTCCAAAATTATAATAGGGAAGAAGTATGCAAATTACGGAAAGAAAGAATTTCAAGATTGGTCCATAAAAATTCGAAACTATTATAGACGCGTATGATTCTTTTTAAAAATTTAAACAATTTCTACTGCCTTTACTGCAATGAAAAATTAAAGGGAGGGCTAGGCTCATCAGTGGTGAACCCTCCCAGCGGTTTCGCCAGTTTAATCTACCATACCGCTGTTATATTGCATTTTTGGAACTTCCTTTTATAGTGATACTGTTATTAGACTCTTGGAATAGGTATTTTAGAATAACTATGGACATAAGCTTTGAGGACAGTAGAATTACATACATATATAAATATTTAATTTAATTTAAATTGTTTAATTTCAAAAAAGAATCTTCCGCGTTTAAAATAGTTTCGAATTTTGATAACAGATGGCGCGCTAGTGCATCATATTATAAACTTTAAAATGTTACCTTAAAATATGAAAATAAAAATGTAAAGTTTTACAGCGATATTTGAAAATTGTATTATTCAATACTCTTGTCTCGAAAGAGGCTTCCTGCCAAAACCGAAACCTTTCTCAGTCCGCAGTGGGGCGCTGGTTGCGAGTGAAATTGGCAAATTTTTAAATAACTCCAAGGATTATCGAGATATAGGGACCTGAAATTTTGGCTATACGTTCTTTTCGGATTCAACTCTATATACTGTTAAAATATTTCAGCCATATTAGTTATGTATTGAAGACGTGCATAGCCGACAAACATATATACGTTTATATATATATACTAGCGGATGTACCCGGCTTCGCCCGGGTTTTACCCGAGTAAAGGTTTGTCTAACGAACATTTGTTAAAACAATTCTATATAAACTTATAAAAAAAAAATAATAGATATATTTGATAATTTGAAACTCGTAAATTTGAATCTTCGATAAAGTGAACATTTTTTGAAAAATTAAAAATTAAAACAGGTAAATAGTTTCTTTTTATTTATATTGCAAGCTTTCAAGCAATTATACTGCTCTTCAACGGGCGGATATTCTTTGTACAAACTCTAAATAAAATATATACACTGTAAAATTGAAAACTTTTTGTTATTAGCATGTGCTCTCGCGGGCGTGCATCAGACTGTTTCCAGCTAAAGTGATAGATATTGTTACATCATGATTAATGGCGTATTTATTATATTATTTTTAATATATTTGAAATTTAAATTATATATTTATTTATTTTTATATTCTATGATATTTATTTAAAACAGATTATTTTTAGATTATCATCATTTGTATTTAGGTACACTGTGACTTCACTGCTCTCTTTGATGTGAGAAAATAAATAAATTATTCTGGTGGCTACATAAAGTAGACTTATCTCATTATTCCCTTTTATAAATTTGTAGGATGGTTGAAACACGCTCTGGTAAGATGCAAGACCCAGCACAGGAGAGAATCAAGGCTGAAGAGTCTGCCAAGCCGCAACCTGGTGCAACAATTGGTAGAGATGCTAGTTCCGACCCAGTTGTCCTGAATCCCAACATCGACATCCCCAAGTATGATGGAACAGAAGACCCTCGCCCATGGATTGAATCTCTTGAAGAAATTGGCTTCCTGTACCATTGGGCAGACTACATTATCTCCCGTTATGCTGCCATGAATATGATTGGTAGCGCCAAAACCTGGCTGAACCTACACAAAGTAAGTTTCACCAGCTGGGAAAATTTCAAGAGCCGCCTAATTGAGGATTTTGCCTCAGACGCCAACAAAGAAGAAATGAGGATGAGATTAAACAGGATACAACAGTGGAATGAACCTGCAATCAGGTTCGCAGAGGATATCCTTGTACTGTGCAACAAGGTCGACCCCCAAATGGAAGAAGAGACTAAAATAAACTGGGTTATTGGAGGGTTAAAGAAAGAATACTCTTTTGCCCTTCACCTAAACCCTCCTAAAAATACCAATGAACTTCTAGAAATTTGTAAAAAGCTGGATTTGTTCGAAAAGAATTACCAAGAACGTGCAGAAAAATCAAAAGCTCTTTATAATGGACCACGCTCTCCTCGTCATCATCATCAAGAGCAATGGAAGAATGCTACGTCGTTCAGAAGACCATATCAGAACACCTCCAAGCCCCAGGCCCCCGCTCCGAGGTACTACCAGAACACCTCCAAGCCCCAGGCCCCCACTCCGAGGTATTACCAGAACAAGCCTCTGCCCCAGGTATCTGCCCCTAGACGATCTTACACTCCCAATCCTGAGCCAAAACCGGTCTACCCAAGTAAAACATACAATAAGAATCCAAATTCGAATAGGAATAGGACAGAAGACGGGGAGACCAATATGTTTCAAGTGTAACAAGCCAGGACACGTAGCGCGGTATTGCAGAGTCAGGTTTGTAAGAATTGTGGAAGAGGACCCCATAGTTACACAAGACAAGGTCGAAGAAGAAATCCGAATGGATAATGGAACTCAGAAGTCGAGACCTCTGCTCTACTCTGACGTAAGTAATAGCCCGTACTCAAGTATTCCTACAAGGAATAGATATGCTGCATTAGAAGATTTAAACTAAACATCGCGCCTGAGTCCGTCAATCAAAGCAAGTCGACCATAAATGGAATTAAAAAGTTAGACCCCAAATATAAAATGAACATTAACGTGGATAGAATCGGTATCTGCGAAGCTTTGATTGATACAGGCGCCGATCTTTCAGTGGTCGACCTTAGTACAGCTCTTAACACAGGTCTTGAAATAATAAATCCTGATAAAATGTGCTCCGGACCCGATGGCAAAGAATTAGATATCGTAGGAAATATTATTTTAAATATAAAATTTGATGACAAAACAATTACACATCAATTTGTGATAATGAGAACACATTTGCGAATATTTATACTCGGACGTGATTTTCTTAAGAAAATTAACGCAAAAATTGATTGTCAGCGTGAAATAATCAAATATGACTTGACAGAAAATCGTGACGTAATCAAATATCAACAGAAGAAAATAAAAAGTGCAAAGGATGCCATTATACCTGAACTTTCTATTAAATTGATTAATGCATTTGTAGAAGCAGAGGATGGCGAATACATCATCGAGGAGAACCATAAAATGTTTCAAACAAATGGACTTCGACTAGCGAGAAGCTTAATAAATGTTGCGAATAAGGAAACATATATCTGGATAACAAACCCTTACCCTCGACCATTAAAAATATTAAAAAACCAAACATTGTGCTTTGGAAGCCAGCCAGCCGAAGTGAATCTTATGGAAGAAAGTGAACAAAAAGAGCATGAAGAACCCCAATTTCAGATAAACGAAAATTTAGCATATACGGAAAAGGAGCAATTGAAACAAGTTTTGGAAAGGTACGAGGATTTGTTTTCGTCGGGATTAGGAAGATCCAACTTAGCGAAACATCGGATCGATACAGAAGGCGCGAAACCGATCAAACACAAGCCGTATAGGGTGAGCGCGAAAGAGCGAGAAATCATAAAAGAACAAATTGATGAAATGCTCAGAGACGGCATAATTAGACCATCCTCGAGTCCATGGTCCTTCCCTGTAATCTTGGTCAAGAAGCGAGATGGTAAGTACAGATTTTGCGTTGACTACAGAAAATTGAATGATGTAACAGTGAAGGATGTTTACCCCAATTCCCAGAATTGATGAAGTATTGGATACACTTCAAGGATCCAAATACTTTTCAGCAATTGACCTTAAATCAGGATATTGGCAAGTAGAGGTTGAGGAGAAAGATAAAGAAAAGACAGCCTTCACTACAGCACATGGCCTATATGAGTTCAACGTAATGCCCTTTGGTCTATGCAATGCCCCTGCTACATTTGAGAGGAACATGGAAAATATGCTTGGTAATCTTAGATGGCAAATTTGCTTATGTTATCTAGATGACGTAATCATTTATAGCTCGGATTTTTCAACACATCTCAAAAGAATAGAAGCTGTTTTAAAATGTTTTCGCGAGGCTAATTTAAAATTGAACAACAAAAAATGCCAATTTGCTTTCGAAGAACTGGAGATTCTTGGCCATATAACTAATCAACATGGTATAAAACCAGCGGAGCATAATATCAAGGCTATTAGAGATTTTCCTCGGCCCAAAAAGATAAAAGAAGTTCAATCATTTTTAGGAATGTGCTCATATTATAGAAAATTTATCAAAGGTTTTTCAAAAATTGCCGATCCATTAACCAGTCTTATAAAAAAGAATGTACCTTTTACCTGGACAGAAAATCAAGAAAAAGCATTTCAAACCCTTAAAGTAGCATTGATAAATCCTCCAATCTTAGGGCACTTTGACCCGAATGCAATTACTTACATTCATACTGACGCATCTAACATCGGCCTGGGTGCAACATTAGTCCAAAAGTTCGGCGATAAAGAAAAAGTTATCTCATATTTAAGTCGAACACTGAGCAAACCTGAGCAAAATTATTCGACTACCGAAAAAGAATGTCTAGCTGTTGTGTGGTCAATGTCCAAGTTACGACCCTACCTATATGGAAGGCACTTCAAAATCGTAACTGATCATCACGCACTATGCTGGCTTAAGAATCTGAAAGATCCGACCGGCCGATTAGCACGATGGGCACTGAAGATTCAGGAATATAATTTCGAAATCATACATAAATCGGGTAAAAAACATCTGGACGCTGATGGTCTATCTAGAGGACCCTTACCTGAAAACGAATGGGACGAAGATTATGAAAGACTATTTCTGAATCAAATAATAGACGAAAAGGATGATTTTATTGAGAATATTAAGGAGAACCTTAGTGGAAACAAGCGTTCAATTACACAGAACTTCAAAGAAGAAAATGGGTGTCTCTACAAGAAAAATCCAAATCCTGAAGGTAGGGCATGGTTGCTGGTAGTGCCAAAGAAGAGAAGGAAGGAAGTCATGAGTGAATACCACAACCATATGCTGAATGGCCATCTGGGCGTCGCCAGAACCACTTACCGATTGAAGAATAAATACTATTGGCCTTCCATGTTGAAAGATGTTTCAGAATTTGTAAAGACGTGCCATCTTTGCCAAAGTCGGAAAGGTTCAAATCACTTGCCTTCTGGACTTCTACAACCTATTCCCCCAGCTAACTACCCTTTTGAAAGAATCGGAATTGACTTTGTTGGCCCCTTGCCATCAACGAAAAGAAGAAGGAAGTGGATAATTGTGTTGACTGATTATTATACCAAGTATGCTGAAACAAAGGCAGTATCAGAAGCAACCGTGAAAGAAGTCTCTACATTTTTAATCGAACATATTATTTTACGTCACGGGGCCCCAAGATTTCTTATTAGCGATAGAGGTTCACAATTCACTAGCAATTTGATGAAGGAGGTAATGAAAATGTGCAAAGTGAAACACTGCTTCACAACGAGCTACCACCCCCAGACTAACGGACTAACGGAACGGCTAAATAGAACTTTAATCAATATGATCAGCATGTATGTGAACACAGACCAAAAGAACTGGGATGAAATCCTCCCTTTTATCACCCACGCGTATAATACCACGATTCAAGAAACCACAGGCTACTCTCCATTTTTCCTGTTGTTTGGAAGGGAACCCATGTCCCTCTTAGACGACGAGAATATCCCAACGGACAGTAACATGGACGATTACGACGAATATATAGAAAACTACTTAGATAAAATAGCAAGGACGAGACAGGTAGTCATTAACAACACAGAGAAGACTCAGGAAAGAATGAAAAGAAACTATGACAAAAAACACAATGAGAAAATCTATGAACCAGGACATTTAGTGGCAGTTTGGACACCAGTCAGGAAAATCGGAAAATGCGAAAAACTATTGAGAAAATATTTTGGCCCATATCGAATATTAAAGAAGCTGTCTAACGTAAATTACTTAATTGAGCCGAAAGATAATCCTGGCCAAGACCCATTGATTGTCCATGTCTCAAGACTCAAACCCTATTTTGAGAGAATTGATGAGGTAACTCACGAGGACGTGACGACCTCTGGAGAGGGGGAAGTGTTACATCATGATTAATGGCGTATTTATTATATTATTTTTAATATATTTGAAATTTAAATTATATATTTATTTATTTTTATATTCTATGATATTTATTTAAAACAGATTATTTTTAGATTATCATCATTTGTATTTAGGTACACTGTGACTTCACTGCTCTCTTTGATGTGAGAAAATAAATAAATTATTCTGGTGGCTACATAAAGTAGACTTATCTCATTATTCCCTTTTATAAATTTGTAGGATGGTTGAAACACGCTCTGGTAAGATGCAAGACCCAGCACAGGAGAGAATCAAGGCTGAAGAGTCTGCCAAGCCGCAACCTGGTGCAACAATATTATACTGGGATTAAATATATTTACATTCTAATAATTATTAATATTCAGATTATTTGTCAAGGATATTGTTATATTGGGTTGGGAGGTCGATTTTTCTATTAATGCTATTTATTTTTGATGATACCAGTGCTTCTAGAAATAATCGTTGTTGCTTTCTTTCTATGTCTTGATAATGGGCTATTACTTGTTTGAGATTAAATGTGTGTCCAGTGGTGCTGGTGTGTTGATATATTAAGGATCTATTGTCTTTGTATCTTATGTTTCTTTCATGTTCTTTTAGTCTGGTCTCTATTGTCCTACTAGTTTCTCCTACATATGTGGCATTACATTGGTTACATTTGACAGAGTATATTGCATTAGATTTAGATAGGGGATTGGAACTAATATTTTTGGTAATTGGGTTTCTCAGCAAAGAGCCGAGATTGGCATGGGTGCTAAAATAAGTGGATATACCATATTTATTTAACTTATGAGCTATTGTAGTATTGACTTTAGAATAAAGAATGGTACAATGTGTTCGGTATTTTTGGGTTGGCGGGAGAAGTTTGGATTGAAGGAATGTCTATGGATGAATGAAATCGGGTAACCTAACGCTGTTAAATGGTTGGTGATGTTGGTCTGTTCTATCGTTTTAAAACATGGTAGTGAGCAATGGGTGAAAATACGTTTGGTGAGAGTTTTTACTACAGTGATTTTATGGCTAATGGGGCAAAATGAGGTATAGTGGGTATAGGACGGGTTCATGTGCTTTTTGTAAAAAACTGTGGTATGGTACTTGGTTGGTGTTCTGATGATTAGAATATCTAGGAAGGGTAAGATATTATTGTTTTCACTTTCTAAGGTAAAAGAGATTTCAGGGGTGTAACTGTTGAGTGTGTCCAGAATGTTTTTAACTTTATCCTTCGAGCAAATGCAAAATATATCGTCAATGTACCTCCTCCAAAATATTAAGTCTGACGCATGTTGTGAATTAATCCAACGGTCAAGACGGGACATGACTAATTCTGCTACTACCGTGGATAAGGGACTACCCATGGGGGAACCTCTAATTTGCTGGAACCATTGCCCATCAAACGAGAAAACGTTCAAATCCAAACACAATCTGCACAGTTTTTCTATCTTGTTGATTATGGTTATGTCGGTGTTGAGGTCTATAAGAAATTCTGTAACACTTTCTATGATGAGTTGGTGGGGTAAGCTGAGGTATAGCGATACAACGTCAAAAGAGCACATGATCAGTTCGTGAGCGGGGTTGAGCTGGGATAATTCTTCTAGGAAACTTGGTATTCCAGTGATGGAGTAGCTGTTTTCTTTTCTTTTGATTAGAGGAGTGAAGAAGGAAGTTAAAAATCTTGAGAGAGCTGAAGCCGGAGATAGGTGATAGGCTATGATTGGCCTGAGAGGGATCGAGGGTTTATGGGTTTTAGGGAGACCATATATGTATGGACTGGAGGATAAGTTTGCGGAAAATTTCTTGTGTTCATCTCCACTTATTAGGCGGTTTCTTTTAAATGTATTGAGAGAGTTTTTGAATTTGGAATAAATTTGGTTTTTACTGATTTCTGTGATTGGAGAGAAGGTTTCAACGTCATCTAAAATATCTTTGATTTTTGATTGATACTCCGAACGGTTCAGGCACTGGTCTTGTAAATATGGTTTTCCGAGACAGAACCAAGAAACCAAACATAGCAACATTATTAACCTATCAAATACCGCTCTCTCACAGTCAGAGGCTACTATACTATCCAAAGGCTTGAAATACAGGATTCCCGAAAAACCAGATCCATTTATAACCATCAGTGGCATAGAATCAGCCATAAACAATTTTAGTTACCAAAACAAAAATCAAATTAGAAACCATGTTTCCTACATACTACAGAATTCAACAACCCAACAATATAATTATAATGAATTGGCAGTCATTAAACGTTTGAAAAGGAGAGAAGATCTTGTAATTACTCGATCAGATAAAGGATCCCATATAGTTATAATGAACCGTTCGGAGTATCAATCAAAAATCAAAGATATTTTAGATGACGTTGAAACCTTCTCTCCAATCACAGAAATCAGTAAAAACCAAATATATTCCAAATTCAAAAAATATCTCAATACATTTAAAAGAAACCGCCTAATAAGTGGAGATGAACACAAGACATTTTCCGCAAACTTATCCTCCAGTCCATACATATATGGTCTCCCTAAAACCCATAAACCCTCGATCCCTCTCAGGCCAATCATAGCCTCTCACCTATCTCCGGCTTCAGCTCTCTCAAGATTTTTAACTTCCTTCTTCACTCCTCTAATCAAAAGAAAAGAAAACAGCTACTCCATCACTGGAATACCAAGTTTCCTAGAAGAATTATCCCAGCTCAACCCCGCTCACGAACTGATCATGTGCTCTTTTGACGTTGTATCGCTATACCTCAGCTTACCCCACCAACTCATCATAGAAAGTGTTACAGAATTTCTTATAGACCTCAACACCGACATAACCATAATCAACAAGATAGAAAAACTGTGCAGATTGTGTTTGGATTTGAACGTTTTCTCGTTTGATGGGCAATGGTTCCAGCAAATTAGAGGTTCCCCCATGGGTAGTCCCTTATCCACGGTAGTAGCAGAATTAGTCATGTCCCGTCTTGACCGTTGGATTAATTCACAACATGCGTCAGACTTAATATTTTGGAGGAGGTACATTGATGATATATTTTGCATTTGCTCGAAGGATAAAGTTAAAAACATTCTGGACACACTCAACAGTTACACCCCTGAAATCTCTTTTACCTTAGAAAGTGAAAACAATAATATCTTACCCTTCCTAGATATTCTAATCATCAGAACACCAACCAAGTACCATACCACAGTTTTTTACAAAAAGCACATGAACCCGTCCTATACCCACTATACCTCATTTTGCCCCATTAGCCATAAAATCACTGTAGTAAAAACTCTCACCAAACGTATTTTCACCCATTGCTCACTACCATGTTTTAAAACGATAGAACAGACCAACATCACCAACCATTTAACAGCGTTAGGTTACCCGATTTCATTCATCCATAGACATTCCTTCAATCCAAACTTCTCCCGCCAACCCAAAACATACCGAACACATTGTACCATTCTTTATTCTAAAGTCAATACTACAATAGCTCATAAGTTAAATAAATATGGTATATCCACTTATTTTAGCACCCATGCCAATCTCGGCTCTTTGCTGAGAAACCCAATTACCAAAAATATTAGTTCCAATCCCCTATCTAAATCTAATGCAATATACTCTGTCAAATGTAACCAATGTAATGCCACATATGTAGGAGAAACTAGTAGGACAATAGAGACCAGACTAAAAGAACATGAAAGAAACATAAGATACAAAGACAATAGATCCTTAATATATCAACACACCAGCACCACTGGACACACATTTAATCTCAAACAAGTAATAGCCCATTATCAAGACATAGAAAGAAAGCAACAACGATTATTTCTAGAAGCACTGGTATCATCAAAAATAAATAGCATTAATAGAAAAATCGACCTCCCAACCCAATATAACAATATCCTTGACAAATAATCTGAATATTAATAATTATTAGAATGTAAATATATTTAATCCCAGTATAATATCTATCACTTTAGCTGGAAACAGTCTGATGCACGCCCGCGAGAGCACATGCTAATAACAAAAAGTTTTCAATTTTACAGTGTATATATTTTATTTAGAGTTTGTACAAAGAATATCCGCCCGTTGAAGAGCAGTATAATTGCTTGAAAGCTTGCAATATAAATAAAAAGAAACTATTTACCTGTTTTAATTTTTAATTTTTCAAATAATTCTGGGTAACTATTGCTCACATAAAAATGAACATTTTTTTCCCGGTCCCTTGAAAAATACTCGATAAGTTGAATAAAATCAATATTAATTGGCTCCCTCGGTAATTGGAAGTTAAAGGAATAGTATCTTGCCTTGGAATTGTATCATTATTCTTGTCTCAAATAAATTGCCGTGTCATCCTGAATTTTGTCTTTCCTAATTTTCTACATTACAAAATCATCGTTTTATCTAGTGAACATTTTTCCCTGTCCCTTGAAAAATACTCGATAAGTTGAATAAAATCAATATTAATTGGTTCCCTCGGTAATTGGAAGTTAAAGGAATAGTATCTTTGCCTTGGAATTGTATCATTATTCTTGTCTCAAATAAATTGCCGTGTCATCCTGAATTTTGTCTGTCCTAATTTTCTACATTACAAAATCATCATTTTATCTATTCTCCCAATATATATGTTGTAGAAAAATGATAAAACTAACTTTGACTTGTGCGCAATTAATAGGTAGAAAATCTTACTTTTGATAAATAATCTTTAAGAAAATAAACTTAGTGATAATAAAACTTATAGATAAAAAAAACTTGTTATCATCGTCGCAACGGGGGCGCTGCTTTCGAGTTAAATCTACAAATCTGTAAATAACTCTAAGGATATTCAAGAATTTTTTTTTCAAAAACCTTCCCAGTACTATACTAAATAACTTCCCAAAGTTTCATGGCGTTCCAATGCGTGGTTTGGTCAGGCATAAAGGACACACACACATACATTCATTTATATATATATATACTAGACGCCGACCCGGGCTTCGCCCCGGGATTGACCCGTGTGCATATCTACCCGAGTGATATATATTTAAATAAGATTTTTTTTTAAATAATTGTTTTTACTCGAGGGAATGTTTGTAGTCTAGTACGTTGATATAATCAATCTATCTGAATATTAGGAAAGGTCAGGTAATTTTTTTGTAGGGTGATGCTCTGAAAAAGAACGCTATACCACTTTATCACTAAACAAATTGGCGAGTCAAAAATAAGCAAACTAAACAATCCATTAGCTTTGCAAGATAAGAACAGAAATAGAGAAATGCATGCAAAATTTTCAACACAAATCAAAATCTTTAATCCTCATTATTTATTTTTTTTTTTTTTTTTGCTTATCCCTAGTACATGTGGTACAGGCCATGATAAGCATGGTGGGTAGTTAGCGACTGCTTTTTACTGTAAGCGCACCACATGTCTACACATGTGAAATCAGTTCGACTTTGCACTTACAAATGTGCCAGAGCCCCGTTTGGTTACTTGCACTCGCTGGTGGGGTTGGACTTTTGCAAGAATCGGGGGGCCATTGGAGCATTTTTTTTTTTAAACAGAAAAAGTGTCCAATGCGGGGATCGAACCCGGGTCGTAATGGTCGTAAACCAAACAGTTTAACCAGCCTTCCACCGACCCCCCTTCCTCATCAGTAATGTATATTAGGTAGGATGAGGTTTATTTTGTTTCTATTACAGTACATGGAATAGTTTTTTTTTTTCTAATAAAATTTACTGACCTCTTTGTTCACTGAAACCTAAACAATGTGTATGTTAGACCACTCTTTGTTCAACCTTACTCATTGTTTAGGTCTCTCATTAGGTGCAAGATGTATACTTATGCTAAAATGGTAATTTGGGTAAACATAAATTTTTCTAACACAGTATACTTCTTAAGTAAGAATACCTTACCATGAAGGTTTAAAACCCTACACATTGAAACATGTGAAAAATGTAGCATGTGTGTATGATGGGTTTGAAGAGAAAATATTTAAAAAAGATATTTATTGAAACTTTTGTAATACCACACAAAATATGCATATTTACAGTTACAACTTGTCTAGCACCAAAAGATGCCATTTGGAATATAGAGTTATATCTACGGATATGCAGCAAGAAGGACTTCGATAGAGGATGTAGGCCAGAGAGCAAAGAGAAAATAGGTTCTGGAGGGGACTCAATAGCAGGTAGAGAAACTCTACCTTGTTTACAACAGAGGCCAAAGGGTTCATCTCTAAATCTCAAAGCAGAGCAAAACTGGCATACCCGAGACATTTGGCCTATATCGACAGATAAATCAGCTTAATAATCAATATGGGCATTATACTGCAAACCTGAAAACGGCTTATGAGTCCAAAGCTGAATACGCTGAACAGGAACTTGCATAGTTTGTGTAGCTGCGACGCGGGCTTCAGAATACCTAAGACGGCGAAGCGCACGACGCGTCTCACTTTGAAGTGGTGTCTCAATAGCTCTAGCATTCCTATATCTCCTGGAAGCAGCCGTATTCCTACCAAGTAAAGGTCGGCTGCGGCGAGGCATATTCTGAAAAAAAAGATTGAGATTAATAACAAAAGCTTAAAAACCAGCAATTTATAAACAAAGCATAAAAATTACCTGTCTTTTTGAGGTAAAAATCAAAATTCCTAAATTGTTTCTTCAAAATAACCTTCCAGATATGTTAAAAAGATTATAAAAAACTAAAAGCATAATATTAAAAAACTAAAAAATTAATGTACAAAACCAGTTATCACTAAAAAGCCTCAAAAATAGACCAACCGCCGGACACGGCAATGAAAAAGCATGCTTTTTTGAGGAAAAAATAGAAATATTTCTCTAAAATACAAAATACAACCCCTATATGGTAAAAAAACTACAAATAATCTAAATATAAAATAGTTAATCAAACAAATTAAAATATCTTTAATAAAATTTAGAAAAAGGACCTCAAAAAGACAAATCAATGAATCCGTTAAAGAAATCCCTCGCTTATTTAAAAATATAAATAATCTATTTTTTAGATACAACCCATATATGTAAAAAATATAATAAATAAACTGTATTTAAAAGATAAAAGGAATAATCAAAAAATTCCATAAGAAAATTTAAAAAAGGACTTCAAAATGACCCATAAAAACACCATAAATAATCTGTAACTAAAATATCTAAACAATTAATTAAAAATTTTGTTAAGGTCCTCAAAAAAAGACATAAAATTGAGCACATGCATGAAATTTCTAGTTTTTTTGTTGAAAAAAAGAGATCCTCAAAAAAGACAAAATCGAGCACATGAATGAAATGTCTAGCTTTTTAGTGAAAAAAATAGAAATAACCCTAAATTCGTAAAAAAGAATATAAAATACCTTAGTCTTATAAAAATATTAACACGTAATAAAATAAAAAAGAAACTTGATCTCAAGTAAGGCCTCAACTTTTTTCGGTATAAAATATGAAAACTATAAAATAAAAGTATCTTACCTTGTATAAAAGTTATTATTAAAATTAAAATATTAAAATATATATATATAAAAGATTAGAACTAATTTAGCGGAAAGTAAACACTTTTGAAAGTGTTGTATCCGCTGTCGAGAGTAAATACTTTTACTCTGTTGAATTTTTTTGTATTTTATCGATAACAGAAATGTTATGTATTTTAAAGTTAGGAAAAATATTTTGATGTTAAGCAAAACCTGCTCCATCTCGTTTTACATAAATGTTGAAAATTTGGTCGAAATTGATGCATTGTAACGAAAGTTTATAGTGATGTACTCTTATGAAATTTGCATTTTATTAATATAGTATATATAGATAAAGCTGTATATATATATATATATATATATATATATATATATATATATATATATAGTGTAAAAACTATATAATAAAAATATAACAGTGATACTACATTTAAAACTTAAGGAGCAATCTGATCAGAATGATAAATCATATCAAGTAGATTTGGTTAGATTAGCAAGCTAAATCTAAATTAATTATAAAAATAAATAGTTGTATAGTTTTATAGTTAAGTATTCTATTAAAATTATCTTCATTAGTTTGATTATTTAAATTCAAATTATAAATTTGTTAATTGTTATTATTTAGTATAGATAGAGAAAAAAAAAAAAAATTCTTTACTTCTAAAACATCCTCTAGTTAATTATATAATTATAATTAATAACAATAAAAAATTAACAAAGTAACGTCTATTACATCGGCTTTTACACGTCATTCAGACATACTCTAATCCTATATATAGAATAATCGAAGAGATAATATATATAATAGTTAGAAAAAAGATAGAAAGACAGAACCATGTACTTTTAATCAAACTAATAGAAAGAAAACAGAAAGTTTTGTAAATAAGGTAGATAAGATTGTTAGTATATATATATATATTTTTATAATTTTATATTTTATTCGTTTTTTTTTTTTAAAGATTTTTTAAATTTTTTTATTTTAAAATATGAATATAAAAAGTTGTATTTAGTAAAATATCTATAATATGAATTAACTTTTATTATAAGTTTGGTTATTATGTTTTGAAACCCTAATGGTAGACCAGACATATACAAAAAACTTAAATTGGAGTAATTATTGAAAAAAGAGGTCTGCTGAACCGGGACTTCTCAAATAGAAATTCAGCTTTTCAACATTTCATCCCTTCTCTATTATGTCTAGACCTCCTTTCAACCGTATTTTATGTGTTAATATAAAGTTACTACAGTGAAACATTTATATGAACAGATATAATGTGTACCTACCTTGTCCGCGAACGCCTTCAACTGTAAACAACTATTTCTGGATAACACATGTTGTGGGGGGGGTGGGGACAAATTTAGACCGAATTGTGGGAGAACAAGACATTCAAAGAATAAAGATAAGATAGTTAAGGGAAGAAATCCAAATTTTATAATCTTTACAGTCAGTTAAAAATTAAAATAATTGATTCAAAACTTATTCATCTTTCAATATTCCTTTAAAAAGGCAAATTATTAGAGTTTAATAAAGCTATTAATTGTGAAAATTCACTTTTATTTAATTTCCATTTTCCTCCCCAGAAATTGGAGATTAAACAAAATGAATTATATACAATATTACTTTAAAAATCTTGTGAAAAAATCTTCAAATCAGCTATTTAATTTAAGTTTAACTAATTGTTGAAGATTATAAATTTGTAGTATTGATTATTGAAAGAAATTATAGAAAGTTGATTTAATAAATGGATACTTCCATTTATTTTTTTTTAAGTATTTTATAATTGATATACTGTTGAAATATTTTACTTGTCTGATACTAAATTTGTTTTTAATAAATTCCATGTTTAAATTATTAACATCTTCTATGAAATTTTCTAATATATTATTTATTCTATAAAATCTTAGAAACTGACCAAAATATATACCTTTACAGCAATTTAATGAAATATTAGAATTCATATTACAGTATTTTATAATATTGAAATTATAATTACTTTTTTTATTATAAATTTTAATAGCATTATTTGTAAGGTCTATATTTAGGTCTAAAAAGTTAACTTTTTTGTTTCTATAAATTTTTTCATTGTTTTTAAGTTTCAAGTATTTAGGATAAATTTTAGGTATTAAATTTTTGAACTGTGGATTATTAAATATTATAATGTCATCTACATAACGGAACATTTGCCAGTTAACATTATTTTGTAGAAAGTATTCTCTTTCGTACCAGAATAATATTAAGTTTGCTAATAACGGACTACTTGATATGATTTATCATTCTGATCAGATTGCTCCTTAAGTTTTAAATGTAGTATCACTGTTATATTTTTATTATATAGTTTTTACACTATATTAATTCATATGAGCTTGCTCTATGATATATTTTTATATATAATATAATATACAAATTTAAATATATATTAGATATTCTAATATAAATAAAACTCCATACAGATTATAATTATCTTTTATTGTTTGATTATGAAAAAGTAAATTATAAAAATAATTTTAAAAAATAACTTCAGAACTTTTGTTTTTTTCATTGTTTAGATAGTTTAAAGATGTTTTTTATTAGTTATTCTTAAAAAATATAACAGATAACAAACAGTAATATCTATATTTTTATAGATTAATTATTCATTTTATTACAAATTTAATTACCACAAAAACAATTAAGATAAATATATTAATAAAAAAAAAAATTTTTCTCAATAGAATAACAAACTAAAAAACTAAAAAAAACTACCAGCATATTAGGGTTAGCACCTCTTTTATGTTAATTCAAACTCGCTAAGAATTGCCTAAGAAAGAATTGTCAAACTTGTCCCTCTCTTAAGAACCATGATACATTTCAAACGACTAGTTGTAAATTAGTAAATACTATTTATAAATTAACATGCCAAATTTGTCAATTATCATATATAGGACAAACATGTAATCCATTAAATATACGAATAAACCTACATAGAAACCACGCTAAAAAATCAATTGGTAATATATATATGAAAGAACACAATAAATTACATACTTTTAACAACTTTAAGATAGAAATACTAGACATATGTCAAAACAAAAAACAACGACTATTATTAGAAAACAACTACATTTATAAACACAACACATTATTCCCTTATGGACTTAATGACGAATTAAACTACACATACAAACCACAAACAGAAGAAATTTCAACTTATGAAATCAGCTGCAAATACAAAAAAAATGAATTCAAAACTAAACCTAATAAAACTAGAGGTAAAACTACCAATAAATTAGGTTACATTGAATTTGAAGAATTACTGGACCCAAAACAAATGTACACTAACAACTTCGTCGATAAATTTATTAAAACATTATTTAAACTAAATAATAATAAATTTATCAAACTTATAGAATATATTAAAATTCATAATCTAACTAACAGATTAATAGATATCACACACGACATCTTTAAATACAGAAAAATTAAACAATCTACTAATAACATTAATATTATCATTAAATTTAATAACAATTTATTTAATCATATTAAGTTTAATGATATTTTTAATAACCAAAACATTAATAATCTTTTCCCTATAAAAAATTTAAATTTCAAAACAATCTGGAGATACAACAAAAATATAGGTAATTTAGTTTGCAATTATAACCAATTTATTAATAATTTGGCAAATTATAAAAAAATTAAATGTAATTGCAACAACTATATTGATAAATATAAGTTTTCAGGTCATATATTAACTAGCAATTTTTCTTTTTTAAATCCAGAATATCAGGATATTTTAAATAAAGGGTATAAATATATACCTCAAATTAAACACAATTATAATAATACAATTAAATCTATATTAAAAGATATAGATATTTTCATAAATAAAACTAGTATAAAATACAGTATTCCAGAATTTACTTTTCTGGAATGGAAACATAATATTAAAAAGGAGGTTATAAATTATTATAATAATACACTTAAATACACAAAACCTAATTCAGATATTCCTTCTTTTAAAGAAAATATAATTAATTTACAGAAGGACTTTATTATCACTCCTATAGATAAATGTTCCAATAACTTATCTATAATTTGTAAAAATCTATACCACGATATACTAAAAAAGGAAATTGATAATAATCATAAATACACTTTTGCTAGAACTACAGCCACAAAAATCAAAAAAGACATCAAAAATGTTGAAAATTCACTAAAAATTTATAATCACTACAAAAATCCAAACATACCAAAGTTCTATATAATTCCTAAACTACACAAAAAACCTATTTCTTTCAGAACAATCACATCTGGTATAAATTCAGTTATAAAAAACATTGATATACAATTAGCTTCAACACTACAATTTATTATAAATAAATTAACTAATAAATATAATTATAAATTTATCGACTCAAATAAAAAAATCATTAACTATTTAATGAACAATTGGACAAACATGGAAACAGTACACACATTTGACTTTGAGGACCTATATTCTAAAATAAATTTAAGAGATCTAAATAATAAAATAACCAATTTATTTAACGAAATCATTAATGACAAAACTTTCCACATTAAAATTATTCATAACAGATATAAAACAATTAAATTAGATCTTAAAACAGCAAAAACTCTTCTGGAAACATTTTTAAATTTTAACTATATAGAATTTAAAAATAAAATATATATTCAATCAGAAGGAGTTCCCATGGGAACGTCTTCTAGTCCGTTATTAGCAAACTTAATATTATTCTGGTACGAAAGAGAATACTTTCTACAAAATAATGTTAACTGGCAAATGTTCCGTTATGTAGATGACATTATAATATTTAATAATCCACAGTTCAAAAATTTAATACCTAAAATTTATCCTAAATACTTGAAACTTAAAAACAATGAAAAAATTTATAGAAACAAAAAAGTTAACTTTTTAGACCTAAATATAGACCTTACAAATAATGCTATTAAAATTTATAATAAAAAAAGTAATTATAATTTCAATATTATAAAATACTGTAATATGAATTCTAATATTTCATTAAATTGCTGTAAAGGTATATATTTTGGTCAGTTTCTAAGATTTTATAGAATAAATAATATATTAGAAAATTTCATAGAAGATGTTAATAATTTAAACATGGAATTTATTAAAAACAAATTTAGTATCAGACAAGTAAAATATTTCAACAGTATATCAATTATAAAATACTTAAAAAAAAATAAATGGAAGTATCCATTTATTAAATCAACTTTCTATAATTTCTTTCAATAATCAATACTACAAATTTATAATCTTCAACAATTAGTTAAACTTAAATTAAATAGCTGATTTGAAGATTTTTTCACAAGATTTTTAAAGTAATATTGTATATAATTCATTTTGTTTAATCTCCAATTTCTGGGGAGGAAAATGGAAATTAAATAAAAGTGAATTTTCACAATTAATAGCTTTATTAAACTCTAATAATTTGCCTTTTTAAAGGAATATTGAAAGATGAATAAGTTTTGAATCAATTATTTTAATTTTTAACTGACTGTAAAGATTATAAAATTTGGATTTCTTCCCTTAACTATCTTATCTTTATTCTTTGAATGTCTTGTTCTCCCACAATTCGGTCTAAATTTGTCCCCACCCCCCCACAACATGTGTTATCCAGAAATAGTTGTTTACAGTTGAAGGCGTTCGCGGACAAGGTAGGTACACATTATATCTGTTCATATAAATGTTTCACTGTAGTAACTTTATATTAACACATAAAATACGGTTGAAAGGAGGTCTAGACATAATAGAGAAGGGATGAAATGTTGAAAAGCTGAATTTCTATTTGAGAAGTCCCGGTTCAGCAGACCTCTTTTTTCAATAATTACTCCAATTTAAGTTTTTTGTATATGTCTGGTCTACCATTAGGGTTTCAAAACATAATAACCAAACTTATAATAAAAGTTAATTCATATTATAGATATTTTACTAAATACAACTTTTTATATTCATATTTTAAAATAAAAAAATTTAAAAAATCTTTAAAAAAAAAAAACGAATAAAATATAAAATTATAAAAATATATATATATATACTAACAATCTTATCTACCTTATTTACAAAACTTTCTGTTTTCTTTCTATTAGTTTGATTAAAAGTACATGGTTCTGTCTTTCTATCTTTTTTCTAACTATTATATATATTATCTCTTCGATTATTCTATATATAGGATTAGAGTATGTCTGAATGACGTGTAAAAGCCGATGTAATAGACGTTACTTTGTTAATTTTTTATTGTTATTAATTATAATTATATAATTAACTAGAGGATGTTTTAGAAGTAAAGAATTTTTTTTTTTTTTCTCTATCTATACTAAATAATAACAATTAACAAATTTATAATTTGAATTTAAATAATCAAACTAATGAAGATAATTTTAATAGAATACTTAACTATAAAACTATACAACTATTTATTTTTATAATTAATTTAGATTTAGCTTGCTAATCTAACCAAATCTACTTGATATGATTTATCATTCTGATCAGATTGCTCCTTAAGTTTTAAATGTAGTATCACTGTTATATTTTTATTATATAGTTTTTACACTATATTAATTCATATGAGCTTGCTCTATGATATATTTTTATATATAATATAATATACAAATTTAAATATATATTAGATATTCTAATATAAATAAAACTCCATACAGATTATAATTATCTTTTATTGTTTGATTATGAAAAAGTAAATTATAAAAATAATTTTAAAAAATAACTTCAGAACTTTTGTTTTTTTCATTGTTTAGATAGTTTAAAGATGTTTTTTATTAGTTATTCTTAAAAAATATAACAGATAACAAACAGTAATATCTATATTTTTATAGATTAATTATTCATTTTATTACAAATTTAATTACCACAAAAACAATTAAGATAAATATATTAATAAAAAAAAAAAAATTTTCTCAATAGAATAACAAACTAAAAAACTAAAAAAAACTACCAGCATATTAGGGTTAGCACCTCTTTTATGTTAATTCAAACTCGCTAAGAATTGCCTAAGAAAGAATTGTCAAACTTGTCCCTCTCTTAAGAACCATGATACATTTCAAACGACTAGTTGTAAATTAGTAAATACTATTTATAAATTAACATGCCAAATTTGTCAATTATCATATATAGGACAAACATGTAATCCATTAAATATACGAATAAACCTACATAGAAACCACGCTAAAAAATCAATTGGTAATATATATATGAAAGAACACAATAAATTACATACTTTTAACAACTTTAAGATAGAAATACTAGACATATGTCAAAACAAAAAACAACGACTATTATTAGAAAACAACTACATTTATAAACACAACACATTATTCCCTTATGGACTTAATGACGAATTAAACTACACATACAAACCACAAACAGAAGAAATTTCAACTTATGAAATCAGCTGCAAATACAAAAAAAATGAATTCAAAACTAAACCTAATAAAACTAGAGGTAAAACTACCAATAAATTAGGTTACATTGAATTTGAAGAATTACTGGACCCAAAACAAATGTACACTAACAACTTCGTCGATAAATTTATTAAAACATTATTTAAACTAAATAATAATAAATTTATCAAACTTATAGAATATATTAAAATTCATAATCTAACTAACAGATTAATAGATATCACACACGACATCTTTAAATACAGAAAAATTAAACAATCTACTAATAACATTAATATTATCATTAAATTTAATAACAATTTATTTAATCATATTAAGTTTAATGATATTTTTAATAACCAAAACATTAATAATCTTTTCCCTATAAAAAATTTAAATTTCAAAACAATCTGGAGATACAACAAAAATATAGGTAATTTAGTTTGCAATTATAACCAATTTATTAATAATTTGGCAAATTATAAAAAAATTAAATGTAATTGCAACAACTATATTGATAAATATAAGTTTTCAGGTCATATATTAACTAGCAATTTTTCTTTTTTAAATCCAGAATATCAGGATATTTTAAATAAAGGGTATAAATATATACCTCAAATTAAACACAATTATAATAATACAATTAAATCTATATTAAAAG
>CP092873.1:8428148-8592558 GCA_030710605.1 Cordylochernes scorpioides
AGCTGAGAGATCTGATGACCTCTGAATATGTCCTGTTGTTAATTGAGATGGTCTCAGAATGGGCTGGTGTCGTAAGAATGGATTTAGAAAGTTTTACATCTGATAATAAGGGACAATTTGGATTATAGATTATAAATACAAGGTAATATGACCAAATCCAAATAAATAAATAGTGGGAATCGAACCCACAATGTTCCGCTTACCGGGCAGATGTCATGTCCACTAGGCTACCCTGGAAATGAATATAGACAATAAATAAATAGTGTTTGACGTTTCGTTAACAGCGTTATTACCAAAATGTCACATACTATTTATTTATTTGGATTTGGTCTTATTACCTTGTATTTTATACATGATGAAATGATGTGAGAAAGTGTTGATTGGAATGGTCTCAGAATATCTTGTTGTTGTAGGAATGGTTTTAGAAAGTTTTACATCTGATGATAGAGTCTTCTTCTTCTTTCTTATCTCCAATCAATCATATTAGGGTATCAAGTTGATGGTGTCTGTTTGACAACCATCATGACTGGGTGAAGTAGAATGTGTCTGCCTTTGTCATTAAGACTGGGAGCACTACTCAGTGGCAGGCCGACTTAGCTCCAAAAGAAATGGCCGCCTCTGACATGAGGAACAGACACCATGTGCAGCTGCTCCTAACATGGAGTACAAATGCTGCTCATCCTGTATCCCTGGATCAGGAGCCCTTACAGGGTACTATTAGCCGGGCCAGCTGAACCCAGGTTTTTTGAGTTTGTTACTGCTCCCCCTCCTCCTTTTTAGTGATATCAGAATGTCCTGTTGTTGATATGAGGTTGGACCCAAAGTGCTAGAGTGTTGTGATGAGATGGTGTAAGCCAAGTATAGATTACCTTAGAGGACGTGGAGGGCAGTACGCCCCCAAGTGGGATGATGGCACTGATGGAGAACTGGGACTCGATGGTGGACACCTGACTCTGAATGGTATCCACCTCCTCAGCCGTCATCTCCGGACCCCAGAGCTCCTCATCATCCAACTCCAGCCGAGGACGCTTGTTCTGGTGTTGGTCCTCCACTCTGCTCAACTGCACCACATCCTCTTGATACTTAGCAGATCTGGATGAAACCCATCCTACCTAGGGACACGTCAATAGAGGGTTTGGGGAGGAATAGTACGCATTGCCTATTCTCAAAAACCACAACCTGATATCTAATCCCACAAATTCCAAGTTCAATGGGCCCTGAGATTCTTGTACAAGTTTAATCCACCAGCAAGTACAAGTAACCAAGCAGGGCTTTGGCATTTTGGTAAAGTGCAAAAGTTGGAATGCTTTCTTCATGTATGTTATAATAAATATTATTTTGAAATAGAGATTAATTGCTGGTTCTTTTGAGTACATGAGTACTTAATGGTATCGTTTGTAGTCGTGTCATCTTGAAAGAAAAGCAGGAGAATAATTATTTACTATTTTATTTTAAACAAGTAGTTTTTATTTTAAATTACTTGAAGAAAAATTACAATAAGACATTTTTCACAGTTATATAGAATTTATTTCATAAATTCTATATTAGTGATTTTTCAAAAATAGGTTAGATAACTACCTATTTACAACAAGTATTAAAAGTCATCATATTCTAAAACTATGGTCAAAAAACAAGTAGAATCAATGAATCAAATGAATGAAATCAATGAATGAAAATAAAATATATATTTTTTAAATCACAGAATATTTTTATATTTAGATTATATAATATGTATATATACACTCATGGACAAAACTTAAGGAAGAGCAAAATCTTTAATGACATCGGTTATAACATACACATACAACCGGTTATAGTGTATAACATTTTTCAGTAACAGTATTGTTTTAAAAAATGTCACACACTATTTATTTATTTGGATTTGGTCTTATTACCTTGTGTTTATAATCTATAATCCAAATTGTATCTTATCAGATTTATAACTGAAGTAACTCCGCCCTTGCCGGTCCCAAGCCCGGATGAAAAAGGAGGAGGGGGAGCAGTAACAAGCTCACTAAAAAACCTGGGCTCAGCTGGCCCGGCTGATAGTACCCTGTTAGGGCTTCTAATCCAGGGATACAGGATGAGCAGCGTTTGTACTCCATGTTAGGAGTGGCTGCACATAGCGTCTGTTCCTCATGTTAGAGGCGGCCATTTATTTTGGAGCTAAGTTGGCCTGCCACTGAGTAGTGCTCCCAGTCTTAATGACAAAGGCAGACACATTCTACTTCACCCAGTGTGGAGATAAGAAAGAAGAAGAAAAAGATAACTGAAGTTCACAATTTCATTATTTATATATTCCAAACACAAAGTACAGAAGCAAAAAAACACCAGGAGAACTTTTTGAGTCCCAATTTCTCTCATGCAGTGATTCCAGCAGGAGGTTTAGAAAAGGCAAACTGAAACCCTTGCCATTTGAGGAGAGATGAGAATGTTTTCCCACTCTGCATCAACTACCTCGTAAACTGATAAGACACAATTTGGATTATAGATTATAAACACAAGGTAATAAGACCAAATCCAAATAAAATAAATAGTATGTGATGTTTCGGTAACAGCGTTGTTACCATCTTCTGACAAAAGTACTGAATGAGAAATTTTACCACAGCATGGTTTAGAGTAACTATTTAAACCATGCTGTGATAAAATTTCTCATTCAGTACTTTGTTGTTGTTGTTTCTTATCCCCTTGTGTAAGATTACACGAATTCCATGAGTTCATGCTCCTCAAGCTGTTTTATGATGAGCAGCGGCCTCTCCCAAAGGTCCTGTTTGGTGCATCTAATGCCAGCCAAAATGTGTTCTGGAGCTGCAGGTGCCAAGCTACATTTTGGGCAAGTGGGATAAATTTTGTTATTATTTTCTATCTTCAATGGCTTGAGATGGCCTGTTCTAAATCTTGTTAGTGTTGTTTGATGCTGTCTATTTCTGATGTTCAGAGCTCCTCCTGGGTTCACTCCACTGTACCAACTGTGCTTAGGTGGGATCCTCCAGTTCTTGTTTATTTTTGTTTTGGCTATTGTTTCTATTTCTTTAAAAGTAAGTTTATTTTTCTCTAGAAGGGTTCTTTTGTGCCTTTTTTCGCTAGCACATCAGCAGCTTCATTGCCTTCAATGCCAACGTGTGAGGGTATCCATTGAAGGTGAATTTTGAGAGTTTTTGGAGATAACCAATTATGTTCCTGCTTACTTTGTCTCTGAGTTCCCCTGTGTAACTCAAGTGTTGTATGGCACTTCTACTATCAGTAAGAGAATCCAGATATCTTGATAATTAGTATTTCTGATGGATTTTAAGGCTTCATAGCCTGGGTTTCTTCTGTTCATTTTCTCAATGCCATTTGTGGTTTTGATGAGACAGCCACTGCCAGTGTGTCCTAGCTCGTCTCTGCTACCATCGGTATAGATAGTTATTGCATTTTTAGGAATGTTGTTAATTATTTCTAATGATAATTGTTTTAAGTATTCTGGATTTTGGTATTGTTTGTTGGTGGGTTCATTTAAAGTGGCATTAAAAATAACATTTTGTAGTGGTTCGCATGGAGATATTTTTCCTGCTAAATAATTTTTTTCCACTTTATATTTTAAAAATTCATTTCTTTTGGCCAGGTGGAGAGGGCCTTCTTTTTTGAGTCTTATATTGGATTCCCAATTAAGTATGTAATTGGAAGTTCTGTGCTTGTTTCCATAACTTTTTATTTTGTTTATATATTTTGGCAGATTGTAGCTTCTTCTATCCTTTAAGGGCATAATGTCTGTCTCGTAAAGTACAATATCATTAGGGCAGGTATTTCGAAGACCTGTAATAATTCTAGATGCGCTTAGTTGTATCCTTTCCAGTGATTTTAGGTTTGTTTCAGATGCTGTACCATAGATTTGATATCCATATTCCAGGATAGGTCTAATTAGAGATGTGTAAGTTAATTTTAGTGTGGTTGCTTCGGCTCCCCGCTCTCTTCCTGAAATATACTTCAGGATTTTTAGTCGGTCTCTTCCTTTTCTAATAACTTCTTCAATATGTTTACTGGAGTTAATTTCTGGATCCAGGGTGTAGCCGAGATATTTAGGATGTTTATTATAATGTAATTGTTGTTCTTTCAAAATAATTTTTGGTCTTATTTTGTATAGTTTCTTATCGGTAGTAAAAAGACAGGTTTCAGATTTTTGAGGGTTAAATTCTAATTTATGTTTATTAGAAAAATTTTCTAGGTGGAGAAGAGTCTTGTTCAAATCCCTTTCAGCTTTTTTCCAGTTAGTGTTGCTGCTCCATAGAATAATGTCATCAACGAAAAGTCCAATATTGGTATTATGTGAAATTTTTTCTTCTATGCCTGCAATAAATAGGGTGAAGAGAGTTGGGCTAAGGACTGATCCTTATGGTAATCCTTGGTACAATTTGAAGGTTTTAGAAAGAGTGCCATTATATTTGACCCTGATGTATCTATTTTTAAGGAAATCATTTATCCAAGTGATAGCTTTTCCATCAATTTTGAAATGTTTGTATAATTTTGTAATTAACTTGTTTTTCCATACCTTATCAAAAGCTTGTGTAAGGTCTAAAAAAGCTGCTATTGTGTGGTTAGTTGGTTTTCTGTTTGTGCATCTTTTACCTTTTGTGTAAAAAATAAGAGTTGGTCTATTGTCCCATGTTCTTTTCTAAATCCATATTGTTCTTCTGGTAAGAGATTTCTTGTGTCGGGGTGGTAGGTGAGTCGTCTGAGTATAATTTTTTCCATTAATTTGCAGCAAATACTTGTGAGGGAGATAGGTCGGTAGTTTTTTGGGTCATCAGCAGATTTGTCAAGTTTTTTAATATGAATTATTGTTGCAGTTTTCCAGTCTTGAGGCAATTTTCCAGTTTTCCAGGAGTTATTGAAAATATCAAGAAGTCTTTCTTTGCCATTTTTGCCCAAGTTTAATATCATTAATGTCATTGTTTTCTAATGCATAATCTAGCTCTTTCATATTGATTTTTTCATGGAAAATATTATAAGTGCTAGTGACGTTTTTACAGTCATGGATAATCTTTCTGGCCTTTTTTTCAACTTTCTTATCTTTTATTTCAAATTTGATTTTACTACTTATTTGATATGAATTACCTAAAAGATTAGCAGCATTTTTGTCATTAGTTGCTGGGGTACCATCTGTATTCTTAATCATATTTGTGTTTTCAGTTTGTGGCTGGGCTTTGTCAATTTGTTTTGCCAAATGCCAAAGTTTTGTATTTGGGTTTCTTGGGTTCAGGTTTTCACAAGTTTGTTTCCATTTTTCCTTTTTCATATTTACGTATAATCTTTTTATTTTTGCATTCACAATGTTCAGTTCAGTTCTACAATTTGTTTGGTTTTGGATGCACTTTTTTTGTAGTTCATTTCTTTTAGTTATAAGTGTTTGAATATCTTTTGCCTGGTGTGTATAATTTGGAATCCATTTCTTAATATTACCTCTTGGTATTGAAACTTTGGCTGCTTTAATAATGGTGTTTTTGAAAGATATCCAATTTTGTTCCAGATCTTTTATTCTAGTGGGTGCTCTTCCAAAGTCTTCATTGGTGTTTTTCTGGTAAAGATTCCAATTAGCCTTTTTGAAGTTCCAGAATTTTTCTTTAATTGAGCTGGTTTTGGTCTTAGTGCTAATTTCTATCAAAATAGGCAAATGATCACTTCCAATACTTTTTAATATTTGTCATTTGCATTTGTGGAAAATGTCAGGACTGGAGAAACTTATATCAAGGGCTTGTGCGGTATTATAACTTAAGGAATGGTGGGTAGGATTCCCATTATTTAAGCACATGAAGGCATTGTTGTCAAATAAGTTTGAAAGTATTTTGCCTCTTGGGTTTGGCATGGAACATCCCCATAGTTGATGTTTGGCATTAAGGTCACCTACAATAATAGTGTTGTCTGTAAGAAATTGAGCCATTGTTCCATCGTCAATAAGTTTATTGTTTGGTGGGTGATACATATTGAATATGTTGATGGTTTTGTTTTGATTGAGGTAGACTTTGATACCTTGGGCTTCGAGGTCTGATGTGTTTGGGATATTAATGGCTATGTCTTCATAGTACAAATTCTTGATTAAAAATGCAAGGCCACCCCCTTCTTTATTTCTGTCTTTTCTGAGAATACTGTAGTTTTTATATTTGAGATTGTACTTTTCATTTAATTTAGTTTCCTGAAGGGCTATAATTTGTATCTTTTGTTTTTCAGCTATTTCCATTATTTCTTCTAATTTTATTTTTGTTGCTATTGAGCACAATCCATAATCCATAAATACAAGGTAATAAGACCAAATCCAAATAAATAAATAGTGTGTGACGTTTCGGTAACAACGCTGTTACCGAAACGTCACACACTATTTATTTATTTGGATTTGGTCTTATTACCTTGTGTTTATAATCTATAAACCAAATTGTGCCTTATCAATGCCAGTTATAAATATTACTAAATAGGTTAAAGGGGGAAAAAAAAGTAAGAAAAAATAGAAGGTCATGTAGCAAAATGACTAACTAGACATATTTTGGTTGCTCAAATAATCATTTTTTGGTAGAGTGCTATCTTTTGGAATAAATATCAATTGAATGTTAATTTATTCTACAATTATTGGCCAACCCATTGTGGTGATGGTGTCTTGTCCATGGAGCAGATCAGATCAGTCCATGCACCCTGATCACAATACCGGTCAACTTAGGTGCCGTATGGATGTCTTCTTCTGGATTGATGTCTGCCATATAGAGGGCTGCAAGGATGACCAGGGTATATATGGTCCGGAGTGAGTTGGGTGTTGTGACAGTTATTGCAATTCCTGTAGGATCTAGTCTTGTCTGGGTTTATCTTCATTCTTTGCCAATCCATTATCTCTTGGTCAATAAAAATTATTTTATTATTATCTTATTGTGATAAGGCACAATTTGGATTATAATCACAAGGTAAATAAGACCACAAATCCAAATAAATAAATAGTGTAATTTAGAAACTATTTTAGATGCGTAAGATTCTTTTTGAAATTAAACAATATCTACTGCCCTTACTGTAATGGAAAAATTAATGGGAGAGCCTGACTCTGTAGTGTGTTGCACACTATTTATTTATTTGGATTTGGTCTTATTACCTTGTGTTTATCCCATTGTATAGATAAAGCACAATTTGGATTATAGATTATAACACAAGGTATTAAGACCAAATCCAAATAAATAAATAGTGTGTGACATTTCGGTAACAGCGTTGTTACCATCTTCAGACAAAAGTACTTATTAAGGTCTTATTACCTTTTGTATATCCTATTGTATAATTATACAAGGTCACGGAGCCTGAAGTCTCCATGATGGGTAAAAAGAGCTGCTGTTGTTTGTTAGCTATCCAGGGAGCAAATAATATTATAAAATGTAAAATAATAACCACATACGTGTTTCAGGGTGCTGGCCCTCATCTGTGTGGTGCAGGTTGTACCTCAACAACCAAAAAGGAGGATCCTAAAAGCTTCCTGTAAAATCAAGACTAAATTAAGACCAAATTTGTGTAAATACACACATACTAAAACATATCATTAAATTGATAAGCCACAATTTGGATTATAGATTATAAACACAAGATAATAAGACAAAAATCCAAATAAATAAATAGTGTGTGACGTTTCGGTAACAGCGTTGTTACTATCTTCAGACAAAAGTACTGAATCCCATTTCAACACTTTTATTCAGTACTTTTGTCTGAAGATGGTAACAGTGTTGTTACCAAAACGTCACACACTATTTATTTATTTGGATTTGGTCTTATTACCTTGTGTTTATATCATTAAAATTTAAAATAAAATACTCAATAAACATCTATAAAGTCAATTCTAATGACAACCCAACAAAACATATGAGATAACAAAAAAGTCATGAAATCTAGCCACATTACAATATTCACCATCACATAGCTTTTATACATTTGTCTTTCTTACAGACCACAGTTTAGATTTTGTTTACTATGTCATCTTAGAGAGCAATTTAACATACCTCAACAATTCTGACTGGTCATGGTTATATTCAGGCAAACTTTGCAAAGGTATTGAAAGAAGACCAAACTTGCCCCCATTTCCAAGATGAAGATGAAATCTAATGCTGCACATGACAGGTACAGAGCAGGAGGGACAAGCACCAGTTCTGTCCTCCCAAGAGAACAACAGTCTTTCATTTCCAGACTTAAGTCTGGTCATCTACGGACAATGACTTTCCAAAATGGTTGCAGGGTTTTCCCACTATGTACTAAGTGTCAGCCTGCAACCCCAAGACATATTATTGACTGTATTGACTCATTCATTGATGAGCTCTACTCTTCCCCGGTAGACACCATCAAAAGTCTCAAGCTTTACAAGCTTGATACCTTAGTGTGATTGAGTGGAGATAAGAAAGAAGAAGAAGAACAAACTGTGGACCACTTCACCTGCCCGACCTTCCAATTCCAAAGATTCCTGACGGCCACCCTCCTAAGTACAGCATCCCTCCCAAAATCCTATCCTACAGCCTCAAAGTGGCGGGAGGGTGTAAACAGGTAACACAGGACGTCGGGAGTTTAGCTCCTGGTAGGGCCACCCTGTACCCGGCTAATGTATCAATTGTCTGTTCTCCATAGGAGCGGCTCCATGTCAAGAGACCAAAAGAAACAAAGTCACACAGAGTGGTACTTCAGACCAACCACAGGTGTACCCCTCTTTCCTTCCTCATGTTGTCTACAACAAGTACAGCATCCCTAGAAAATCTCCCAAGAAAGAAATCTGTATGACTCCACCTCATGTATTGTATTGGATTGGATTTCCACTGACATGGTAAATAAAACCAAGATGTCTTAGGTGTCAGAAGGTCAGCCTGGGTAGTTGGCGACTTTTGTATGCTCCAGGAACCTGGGGGGAAGTTACCTAAATAAATAACTTGACTTTGTGTAGTCTTCTTTCTTATCTCCACTCAATCATATTAGGGTATCAAGCTTGTAAAGCTTGTTGATGGTGTCTGCTGGGGATGTGTCTTCTTCTTTCTTATCTCCACTCAATCATATTAGGGTATCAAGCTTGTAAAGCTTGTTGATGGTGTCTGCTGGGGATGTGTCTTCTTCTTATCTCCACTCAATCATATCAGGGTATCAAGCTTGTAGAGCTTGTTGATGGTGTCTGCTGGGGATGTGTCTTCTTTCTTATCGCCACTCAATCATATCAGGGTATCAAGCTTGTAGAGCTTGTTGATGGTGTCTGCTGGGGATGTGTCTTCTTCTTTCTTATCTCTACTCAATCATATCAGGGTATCAAGCTTGTAGAGCTTGTTGATGGTGTCTGCTGGGGATGTGTCTTCTTCTTTCTTATCACCACTCAATCATATCAGGGTATCAAGCTTGTAGAGCTTGTTGATGGTGTCTGCTGGGGATGTGTCTTCTTCTTTCTTATCTCCACTCAATCATATTAGGGTATCAAGCTTGTAGAGCTTGTTGATGGTGTCTGCTGGGGATGTGTCTTCTTCTTTCTTATCACCACTCAATCATATCAGGGTATCAACCTTTAGAGCTTGTTGATGGTGTCTGCTGGTGATGTGTCTTCTTCTTTCTTATCTCCACTCAATCATATTAGGGTATCAAGCTTGTAGAGCTTGTTGATGGTGTCTGCTGGGGATGTGTCTTCTTCTTTCTTATCTCCACTCAATCATATCAGGGTATCAAGCCTGTAGAGCTTGCTGATGGTGTCTGCTGGGGATGTGTCTTCTTCTTTATTATCTCCACTCAATCATATCAGGGTATCAAGCTTGTAGATGGTGTCTGCTGGAGATGTGTCTTCTTCTTTCTTATCTCCACTCAATCATATCAGGGTATCAAGCTTGTAGAGCTTGTTGATGGTGTCTGCTGGGGATGTGTCTTCTTTCTTATCTTCACTCAATCATATCAAGGTATCAAGCTTGTAGAGCTTGTTGATGGTGTTTGCCGGGGATGAGTAGAGCTCATCAATGGATGAGTCAATACAGTCAATAATGTGTTTTGGGGTTGCAGGTTGACACTTAGTACATAGTGGGAAAACCCTGCAACCATTCTGTTGTCCGTAGATGTCCAGAATTAAGTCTGGAAATCAAAGACTGTTGTTCTCTTGGGAGGACAGAACCGGCGCTTGTCCCTCCTGCTCTGTACCAGTCATGTGCAGTATTAGATTTCACCCACTTTCATGCAATTTGTGTAGTGCCATCTCAGATATGGAGATTGGCTATCATGAAACACCCATTTCATTTTGTTCTGAGTAATTCTCCCTCAAATATTCTAATTCCAGACCATTCTATTAGATCATCAAACCAATCCTTCGTCTATCTCTAAAAGGGACACTTGTGTTGCAAAGACAAAGTATCCTTTAGAGAGAGGTGTCCTCTTAACAAAGAACAACTAATTAATCTAAATGATAATTTTGATGATGAAAATTGTCTTTTGTAGTAAAAGTGCCCTGTTATGGTAGTTCTACTGTACAAATATATATAAATGAAAAATATTGAAAATCTATACTTATTAAATATATTTATTATTTTTTGACAATTAATGAAACTCGTTAAAAATATCTGTGCTCATAATCGAAACCCATTTTATAAATAAAACCTTGAATTGTGTGCGAAATTGCAACTGTCTAAATGGTCAATTGAGGAATTGGACAGTTGTCGTCACGATGGTGTACAAACTGGTAACCTAGGAAACTATTTTCTAATTGTATTGTACATATGTATATAACTTATCAAAAATAGAAAGTTGTGGGCCAAGTGTATAAAAATTAAAAGCAAAAGAAATGACATAGTAGGTTGACTTGTAATAGTATAATATGTGTGTATATAATTAAGATTAAATTAACGTAACCAATAATTTTTCTGATAAATTAGGGTCCCCTTACCATATAAAATATATAAAGTTTTAAAATTGTTCATTAAAATTTAGAAATAACATAATTTAAGAAAGACAAAAAACAAAAACACACTTTTCAAATCGAAGTGGCCGGATTAAAATATCATTGTTTTATTATTATTATTATTAATATAGACACGAAAACAAATCTTTAATTCATTTATTACTTATTCAAAATCCTGATCCTGAAAATAGAAAAATACGTGTTATAATAAAAATTTTCTTGGATAAAAAGTTATAAAAATTATTCAAAGAATAAATTTTATACAAAAAAAAATGTGCCTTGAAAAAAAAAAAGACATTTGTTATTTTAAAAAAAGTAATATGCCATTTTAACTCAAATTCCTATACTCAGAACCAATTATTTGTTGAAAATTTTGAACTTTACAAACTATATTTTAAGAATAATGACATATTTTCTTAAGAAAAATATATTATTAGGAAATATTAAATAAAAATTCAAAAATTAGTTCTAGATATACAGAGAAATTATATTTCTCAATATTATTATTATTTTTTTAAAATATCTTTTGAATGGCGAGAACAGAGACAGGCGAAATGAAGGAGAAATTTACTGCGCGGGAATAATTTAAATAGTCGGTCGCGTTAATTGTTGAATCACAACTCTATCAAATAAGGAATTTGACATACATTTATAAAATGGAAAAAAAGCGCTAAGTAAAATAGCTAAGGAATTTCTAAGAAATAGACAACAATCAAGCAAGAAATCCATGTGCCTCAGAACCAGAGCACCTATCAAGTTTCATACTTTTCAATGTAGTATGTTAATAAAAGTGATTTGGTCCAGGAGTAATCCCATTTAATTTCAGGCTTGGAACGCAGCCTCTTGTGTGTGTTATTGAAAATTGGTGTTTTTCTTTCTGTTATATCTGAAAACATTTGTAGTTTTGCAAATATATTGCAAATTGATTGAAAAGGTAAAATAGTGAAGCATAAAAGCTTGATAATCAGTTGGCTCCTATCAAATCTAATTAATTCCATAATACCTTGTGATCGTCCCCCACCGCTTTTATTTTAACTAATAAATAGTTCTCAATCAAGATAACTGAAAAAATATATAGGGTCAATAAGAGTAAAAATATAAGTCAAGGAATGATAATCATTTATGAAAAGAAGAGGTGAAAATTTAATGAATGACATATTCTTACCAATTATTATCTTCATATAAAATTAGATTAACTTCCAAATTCTTGATGCTTGTTCCCCACCGCTTTTATTTCTTACTAATTAATTTGGTAAATGGTACCGGCAGAAATATTTATTTGATCATTTTTAGTGAATTTTTAAATAAAAACTTTTAAAATTTTCAAATTTTAATAATAAAATATATTTTAAATCTTTTGAATGAAAATAATATTCTGTTTTATATCATCATATATAATATTTGTTTATAAATTTTCACGTGTGTTCCTGTTATTTTGACTGAGTTTTCTTAATTTAATTTTAGGACGTCAAATTGAAACTTTTAATTATTAAAGAAGAAAATTAAATAAAATGATAAAATTCGAGCCCACATGTGAGGAAATTAATGGACGAAGCATAAAATGCATAAGGTTTTACGAAATTATCAACAAGTTGGCAGTTTTGAGAACTAACTTTATAGAAATATGGAACGTTAAAGATTTTCAATATAAAGAGAAGGTAAATATGTACACCAACCTTTACATAATAATTAACTCATAAAAATTCCGCATGCCTCATGATCATACAAATAACACAAGCTGAAAATCTTACTTCAGCAACATAAATACACATCAACAATAACATCATTCATGGTAAACGGTTTGCGGATTTCGACAAATTAGAAAGAAGGAATCATATATCGACGCAACTCTTTTTTATTATTAACGCGATTAAGGAAGCTTTCGGGCAAGCCCTTCTTTAATCGCGTTAATAATAAAAAAGAGTTGCGGCGATATATGATTCCTTCTTTCTAATAACATCATTAACATTACTTATTAGCGATATTTAAATGATTTTAAATAGACATTTTGAAGGAAAAATTTAAAAGGACAAGAGAATGGCAAACAAAATATAATTATAAGTTTTAGTTGAAGTAATTGCTCTAGCCTGATTCTAGTTGCAATGATCCTACCTAAATGTCACAATTAGTCCTTAATATTTGGGTTCTTTTCGGGAGGTCTTGGGAATTGGTTCCAGTGTTTACAAACCCTAAAACAAACTTAGCCATCCTTATCATTGCCAGTGAACATGTTACGTTAGTTTAGGGTTAGTAAGCACTGAACCCAAGGCCTCCCATTGGTTTCACTTTCAATGGCCCCCATTACACACCCCAGAGTACAAGGTATAAATACAATGCAAATATACGCTCATGAACAAAACTTAAGGAAGTTGTACCTTTTAGCATGTATATCGGGATTCAGACAATAACTCTGAAAGATACGCTCATGAACAAAACTTAAGGAAGTTGTACCTTTTAGCATGTATATCGGGATTCAGACAATAACTCTGAAAGATACACTCATGAACAAAACTTAAGGAAGTTGTACCTTTTAGCATGTATATTGGGATTCAGACAATAACTCTGAAAGATACACTCATGAACAAAACTTAAGGAAGTTGTACCTTTTAGCATGTATATCGGGATTCAGACATAACTCTGAAAGATACACTTATGAACAAAACTTAAGGAAGTTGTACCTTTTAGCATGTATATTGGGATTCAGACATAACTCTGAAAGATACACTTATGAACAAAACTTAAGGAAGTTGTACCTTTTAGCATGTATATCGGGATTCAGACATAACTCTGAAAGATACACTTATGAACAAAACTTAAGGAAGTTGTACCTTTTAGCATGTATATTGGGATTCAGACAATAACTCTGAAAGATACACTCATGAACAAAACTTAAGGAAGTTGTACCTTTTAGCATGTATATCGGGATTCAGACAATAACTCTGAAAGATATTACAATAACCTTTATTGGAAGACACACGAGATAACCAAGTGTGAACAACCTCTGTCTCCTTTAAAAATAGATGATGGTCATTTTTGCCGATGATGACTGTCCTTTGTAGAGAAGTGTCCTCTAGTGAGAGTCTACTTTTCTAGAACTTTCCTACTATAACTTCCTAATTCCGAAGTTTTAAATAATCAATTTTGTTATACGAGGGTGAGTAGAAAAGTAAGGTCTCCTATATATTTTTTTTTTCATAGAAAAACACATTTAATCACAACTTTTTATACATCATTGGAAAGGTTGGACACTTTGCTATTTTTCTACATAGTCGCCTTGATGCTCAATCACTTTTTTCATCCTGTCAACCAACTTTGTAATTCCGGTGTTGTACCACTCTCCCGCCGCCTCTTTGAGCCACTTGTCGACCCACCTGGCGGACACCTTTCTGTAGCCGAGGGTCTCAGTAACCGTCAGTTAGCGGAAGTGTATGGTGAGAAGTGCATGGACATCAAAAATGTGCGGAAATGGTGCCGGGAGTTTAACGAGGTTAAACGTCCACGATGGACAGCGGTCTGGGCGGCCGAGTTTGCCGGAATCAACTGTGGCTCGAATCGACGAAATGGTGCGCGCAAACCGGCGGATAACCTTTGAAGAGATCGAGGATGGCCTGAATGAAGATTGCAGCCACTTCTCCGTGCACAAGATTGTGTCTGAGACCCTCGGCTACAGAAAGGTGTCCGCCAGGTGGGTCGACAAGTGGCTCAAAGAGGCGGCGGGAGAGTGGTACAACACCGGAATTACAAAGTTGGTTGACAGGATGAAAAAAGTGATTGAGCATCAAGGCGACTATGTAGAAAAATAGCAGTGTCCAACCTTTCCAATGATGTATAAAAAATTGTGATTAAATGTGTTTTTCTATGAAAAAAAAAATAGGAGACCTTACTTTTCTACTCACACTCGTAACAAAGCCTAAGAGCTTAATGCTGTTATATTGAGGTTTAACTGTAAAAGGATATGAACTGAGCTTATTTTTAGGTAGAATAAAAGGTCTGGCCCAATCTTACAACAGAGATCAGAAACTAGTGTCAGGAAGAGAGGAAGAGCCAAGAAAAAAAGAGAAGTTTGCTATAGGGGAGCAATAAATACAAGGTAATAAGACCAAATCCAAATAAATAAATAGTGTATGACGTTTCGGTAACAGTATTTTTACTGTCATCAGACAAAAAGTAACTGAATGATTGAGTATTTTTGTCTGATGATGGTAATAATGCGCTGTTACAGAACCATCACACACTATTTATTTATTTATTTGGATTTGGTTTTATTAACATTTGTTTATAATCTATAATCCAAATTGTTGCAAAGAACTCTTCCTAGTAAACTTTGAAATGAACCAGGCGATAAGGAAGATGGGTATCTTTTTTATATAAAACGAGCGCAAGCTTTCGGGTAAAAACTCTTAAAGCTTTAATGTAATACAGTAAAACCCCGCTAATACGAACCCTGGATATAACGAACCTTCCCTTATAACGAACCCACGCCGATTCCCAATTCCATTCCTTTGAAAATACCATCGTTATAACGAACTTTGCGATTTTTAGAATAACGAACTACCCCTATAACGAACCTATTTCGGGTCCCAAAATGATAAAATCTATTAAAAATACTATGCTTATAACGAACTTAGAATTGTAATTAAAAAAAAAAATTAAAAAACAAAATTTTAAGCATGTTTCAACTCGCGGATCGCGATTTCAAAACAATAAATTTAGCGGCATTGTTTGTTTGATTTTTGCACTTTATTTTTGCTTATGTTGTATAAATTTTTACACATTATACTTTTTATTAAATAGAATATCTTTGCATCCATTAAATTTGGAATATAAAAAATGCAAATGGCTTCCAAAATGAAGAAAACAAAGGCATTTTTAAAACAAAAGCGTTATTTCTTAAATAAAAAAAAAGGCCATTTTCAGAACTTTTCAAAGTGAAACAACATAGGCAAAATGTTAAGAACATATTAAAATAAGAGAATATAACTTTTCTATTATAAAAGATAAAATATAAAGTTATTAAAAATTGTTACAAAGAGGAATCAACCTCAACTTTTGCCGCGATCGCGATCGTACGTTTTAAGGCAAAAAAAAAAAAAAAGTCCAAATAAACGGTCCGTGATTAAACAAAAATTATTTTTATGGCATTAACTATGGTGATTTTAAAGTCAGCAATGTTTTGCATGACAGGTTTAAAAAAAAAAACGAAATCTAGATCTAGAAGAATATGGGGAAACATGAAATGGAAGAAAAACACTAACTTTATTTGAATGGTGCAATGCTTGGAAGAATGCTTTGAAACAACAAAGTATTAGAGCCATTTTTTCAAGTAAAAATTGTATTATATAATGTGATAATGATGTTTTAAAATCATTTCATATCTTTGAATATATATTTAATAAAACTTTGCCTAGGATTTGTCTTGATTTTTAAATTAGACATAGAGGTACATGTATGTTAATGATAAGAAGAACCTATCATCTAATGATTTCTATTATTATTTAGTATTAATATAAGGAATTTGTCAATTAAGGGAATTAAAATAAAGTGACCACTATTAAGAGGCAGCCTCTTCTTGTGTGTATGGCTGTTTTTTAATTATATGGCCTAAAATTTTGAAAAGTAAAAAAAAAATAGCCAAACCGTGGCTATAGTGAACCGTGGCTATAGTGAACCAAAAGCTCTGTCCCATTGGGGTTCACTATAGAGGGGTTTTACTGTAGTTTCTGTGTTACCTCGAGCCTTTTTTCCATATACAGTAAAACCCCTCTATAGTGAACCCCAATGGGACAGAGCTTTTGGTTCACTATAGCCACGGTTTGGCTTTTTTTTTTACTTTTCAAAATTTTTAGACCTTATAATTAAAGGAGAGCCATACACACAAGAAGAGGCTTCCTCTTAATAGTGGTCACTTTGTTTTAATTCCCTTAATTGACCAATTTCCTTACATTAATACTGAATAATAATAGAAATCATTAGATGATAGGTTCTTCTTATCATTAACATACATGTACCTCTATGTCTAATTTAAAAATCAAGACAAATCCTAGGCAAAGTTTTATTAAATATATATTCAAAGATATAAAATGATTTTAAAACATCATTATCACATTATATAATACATTGTTTACTTGGAAAAATTACTCTAATACCTTGTTGCTTCAAAGCATTCTTCAAGCATTGCACCATTCAAATAAAGTTGGGGTTTTTCTTCCATTTCATTTTCCCACATATTCTTCTAGATCTAGATTTCGTTTTTTTTTAAACCTGTCATGCAAAACATTGCTGACTTTAAAATCATCATAGTTAATGGCATAAAAATAGTTTTTGTTTGATCACGGGACCATTTATTAGGAATTTTTTTTTTAGCCCTAAAACGTACGATCGCGATCGCGGCAAAAGTTGAGGTTGATTCCTCTTTGTAACAATTTTTAATGGCTTTATATTTGATCTTTTATAATAGAAAAGTTATATTCTCTTATTTTAATATGTTCTTAACATTTTGCCTGTGTTGTTTCACTTTGAAAAGTTCTGAAAATGGCCTTTTTTTTTTTTAAAGAAATAACGCTTTTGTTTTTAATATGCCTTTGTTTTCTTCATTTTGGAAGCCATTTGTATTTTTATATTTCAAATTTAATGGATGAAAATATATTATATTTAATAAAAAGTATAATGTGTTAAAATTTATACAACATACAGCAAAAATAAAGTGCAAAATTCAAAACAAACAATGCCGCTAAATTTATTGTTTTGAAATCGCGATCCGCGAGCTGAAACATGCTAAAAATTTGGATGTTTTAATTTTTTTTTAAATTACAATTCTAAGTTCGTTATAAGCATAGTATTTTAAATAGATTTTATCATTTTGGGACCGAAAATAGGTTCGTTATAGGGGTAGTTCGTTATTCTAAAAATTGAAAAGTTCGTTATAACGATGGTATTTTCAATGGAATGGAATTGGGAATCGGCGTGGGTTCGTTATAAGGGAAGGTTCGTTATATCCAGGGTTCGTATTAGCGGGGTTTTACTGTACACTCATGGACAAAACTTAAGGAAGTTGTACCTTTTAGCATGTATATCGGGATTCAGACAATAACTCTGAAATATACACTCATGAACAAAACTTAAGGAAGTTGTACCTTTTAGCATGTATATCGGGATTCAGACAATAACTCTGATATATACACTCATGGACAAAACTTAAGGAAGTTGTACCTTTTAGCATGTATATCGGGATTCAGACAATAACTCTGAAATATACACTCATGAACAAAACTTAAGGAAGTTGTACCTTTTAGCATGTATATCGGGATTCAGACAATAACTCTGATATATACACTCATGGACAAAACTTAAGGAAGTTGTACCTTTTAGCATGTATATCGGGATTCAGACAATAACTCTGAAAGATACACTCATGGACAAAACTTAAGGAAGTTGTACCTTTTAGCATGTATATCGGGATTCAGACAATAACTCTGAAATATACACTCATGAACAAAACTTAAGGAAGTTGTACCTTTTAGCATGTATATCGGGATTCAGACAATAACTCTGAAAGATACACTCATGAACAAAACTTAAGGAAGTTGTACCTTTTAGCATGTATATCGGGATTCAGACAATAACTCTGAAATATACACTCATGGACAAAACTTAAGGAAGTTGTACCTTTTACCATATATATTGGGATTCAGACAATAACTCTGAAAGTTATTACAGTGACATTTATTGAAGACACACGAGATAACCAAGTGTGAACATCTCTGTCTCCTTTAAAAATAGATGACTGATGACATTAATGACTTTCCACTTCAAGTTTTGTCTATGAGTGTACTTTGTTGATTTTGTGTGATACACTATATTTAACTTGTCTTCTTCTTTCTTATCTTCACTCGATCATATTAAGTTATCAAGCCACATTTTGGCTTGCATTAAATGCACTAAACAGGACCTTTGGGAGAGGCAGCTGCTTATCATCAAACAGCTTGAGGAGCATGGATTCATGAAATTTGTGTAATCTTTACCAAGGGGATAAGAAACAACAACAGGTTAGAGCTTGATAAAGTTTAACTAGTAATTTTTAATTGTAGTATAAGCTGTCAATTTCTGACAATCATGACTTAGTAGAGTCTGTAGGGGTCGATGGAAGGATGGTTAAACCCTTGGTTTTCGTCCGCTACGACCCGGGTTTTTTTTTATGTTTAAAGAAAAAAAAATGCTCCATTGGCCCCCGATTCTTGCAAAAGTCCAACCCTACCAGCGAGTGCAAGTAACCAAACGGGGCTCTGGCACATTTGTAAGTGCAATGTCGAACTGCTTTTCACATGTGTAGACATGTGGTGCACTTACAGTAAAAGCAGTCGCTTACTTCTTACCCACCGTGATTATCATGGCCTGTACCATGTGTACTAGGGATAAGCAAAAAAAAAAAAGTAGAGTCTTCAATGAAAGTCCATAGTCTAAAAATATTGCTTAACTGGGTCTTTACTGAAGGCAGTCGCTTATCAAAGACTGTTTTTCAGTTGAAAGACTCCAGGATATGGCCTGACATGACAGAGTCTCTGATCAGAGACTTATCAGAGACTGTTTTTCAGTTGAAAGACTCCAGGATATGGCCTGACATGACAGAGTCTCTGATCAGAGACTTATCAGAGACTGTTTTTCAGTTGAAAGACTCCAGGATATGGCCTGACATGACAGAGTCTCTGATCAGAGACTTATCAGAGACTGTTTTTCAGTTGAAAGACTCCAGGATATGGCCTGACATGACAGAGTCTCTGATCAGAGACTTATCAGAGACTGTTTTTCAGTTGAAAGACTCCAGGATATGGCCTGACATGACAGAGTCTCTGATCAGAGACTTATCAGAGACTGTTTTTCAGTTGAAAGACTCCAGGATATGGCCTGACATGACAGTCTCTGATCAGAGACTGTTTTTCAGTTGAAAGACTCCAGGATATGGCCTGACATGACAGAGTCTCTGATCAGAGACTGTTTTTCAGTTGAAAGACTCCAGGATATGGCCTGACATGACAGAGTCTCTGATCAGAGACTGTTTTTCAGTTGAAAGACTCCAGGATATGGCCTGACATGACAGAGTCTCTGATCAGAGACTGTTTTTCAGTTGAAAGACTCCAGGATATGGCCTGACATGACAGAGTCTCTGATCAGAGACTGTTTTTCAGTTGAAAGACTCCAGGATATGGCCTGACATGACAGAGTCTCTGATAAGGGACCACTACCTCCAGTAGAGACCGGGTCATGTTTTTAGGCTATGGACTTTAACGGGAGACTCTACTCTATTAGTAAATATGCAAATGACAGCTATCCTCTAATTGGTGGCTGCTGCAACAACGTAGTTCACTTGAATTAAGGAATGAGACAAGTTGCCAATAAGAAAATCTATCAGACTAAAAGTGACAATTTAAAAAATACTTTTCTCTAAATTCAATCTCAGTTATGTAAATCAAGCAATTCGTATATACAGTTAAATCTCTCTATAGCGCCCCCTCTGAATAGTGCCTTCCTCTCTATAGCGCCCGATTTTAAACATTAAAATGTAAACATTTTACATTAAAGGTGACCTGTCTATAGCACCCTATTTTGCTAAGTCCCAAGAGGGGGTGCTATAGACAGGTTTAACTATATATATAAACTTTTATCACAATGAAGTGCTGTGATATTTAACCTTACTCTTGTAGAAGGGCTCTCCAAGGCCCGAAAGCTTGAGTTAATAAAATTATATATTTTTCAAGATACTCTTCCCTGGATGGAATTTTTTTTTCTCTCTCAAATGACAGAAGAACTGACTCCTTTTTCATTATTGTCATGTAGTCTAATGGATACGGAGGGCAAACATCACAGAACATCACCTTTTTTTTTTTGTTGGATTCTCTTCCCATGGAAGAGATGCTATAGATGGGCAATGTTATAGACAAGCTATTGAGAAAGATAATGTAGAGAGAAATTTCTGGGTTAAAAACAATGTCTAAACCACGTTATAACAGCAATGTGGTTATACAGGGAACTACTTCCCTTTAAAGGATAACACCTAGTTGTAGAGCTAAAGTCCTCTCTAAGGAGAGGTGTTCTCTTACTCCCTATTGCTAATTAGTAAAAATGGTAATTTTCCATCCTGTATCCCTGGATTAGGAGCCCTTACAGGGTACTATCAGCCGGGCCAGCTGAACCCAGGTTTTTTAGTGAGCTTGTTACTGCTCCCCCTCCTCCTTTTTCATCCGGGCTTGGGACCGGTAAAGGCAGAGTTCGTGCAAACATATATGGGCTGAGATTGAAGAAGAGAAACTATATTTTGGAATATTAACTATCCTCTACCAGCTGAAGTTACCATTTCAGACAATGTCATGGCTGTGGCTAAGATATCATACCTCTGTCATCAAGAGATCTTGTGATCACGTACAGAAACATCTGTCATAAAACCCATTCAGAAGAGTAAGAGCTGGGTTGTTTCTTAACATAGGTTTTACTGCTATTAGAAAAGTTTGAAGGGATAAAGCACAATTTGGATGATAGATTATAATACAAGAAAATAAGACCTAATCCAAATAATTTATTAGTGTGTGATGTTTCGGCAACGGTATTGTCACCATCATCAGACAAAAGAATAATTTTTATTTTTTTGTCTGATGATGGTGACAATGTTGTTACCGAAACGTCACACACTAATAAATTATTTGGATTAGGTCTTATTTTCTTGTATTGAAAAGTTTGAAGAAAAATTCCCCAATACCTCTAAACACATAATGCTTTTTTTTAAACCTTTGTTGTTGTTACTGTCCTTCAAGTCAAGTTTAAATTTTGGTGACCATGAACAAATATACTTCGATTTGATCTATTAATGGCCATCACTTGTAGTTCTTCTAGTGACTTTCTGGTAGCTTTCTTGACCTCTTCTAACTAAGCTTATTTCAAGTCTTCCTTCAATTTTTCTCAACATCCATGTCTTTTCTAATCCTTTTGCTCTCATTATGTGTATGAAGTTATTGACTCATCCATTGATGAGCTCTACTCTTCCCTGGCAGACACCATCAACAAGCTTTACAAGCTTGATACCTTAATATGATTGAGTGGAGATAAGAAAGAAGAAGAAGAATGTGTACAAAGTAGGTCAATCTTTGTAGAGCTACTGTACACATTGTAGAGCTGTAAAAAGCGGTATGGTTGAATAAACTGGAGAATCAGTGTTCACCACTGATGAGTCAGGCTCTCAAATACTTCAGTAGCTGATGTCTTCTTTCTTATCTCAAAGCATCAGCTGATGTAGTGTTGTTCTTAGTCCAGAGCTACTGTACACATTGTAGAGCTCTAAAAAGCGGTATGGTTGAATAAATAGGTGAATCAGTGTTCACCACTGATGAGTCAGGCTCTCAAATACTTCAGTAGCTGATGTGATGTCCCCAGTCCATGGCCCTCCTGTCCGGGGACACCACGATGGCCTGGCTCCAGGGTGACCTCTACACTGCCGGCCGAGACATCTTCATCAAGCACATTGACCCTACCACACTAGCTATCAAGGTAGGTAGAAGCTCTTTGTAACTACTGTCAACCCTTTAAAAATGCTACGTAAACCCAACGGTAATACTATGGCAAGGTGGATTTGGGCTTCCAATAGATGGGGATTCAAAGACAGAACTGAATACGGAGGCGGAAAACTTTTACATAGCTCAGTAGAGAACACCTCTCACTAAGGGGCAACAGTTGCAGAGCCAAAGTGTTCTTTAGAGACAGGTGTTCTTTTACTGGAGAGTTACTAATTAATAAAAATGGTGATTTTTGGTGATGAAAATTGCCCTTCCTTCGTAGAGAGGTGTCCTCTAGCCAGAGTGTCCTCTCATAGAGATTCTACTGTATTTCAAACCAAAGGCTTCCTAGAAAGACAGTAAAGCTTTTATTAACTATCGTCTAAAAGACACCACTTTTATCACATACAAACCTGTATTTGGTCCTAAAAGTCCTTATACAGTACAGTAGAACTTTCTTGGAAAGGACACCTAATTTCAGAGCTAAAGTGTCCTTTAGAGAGGGGGTGTCCTCATACAGGAGAATTGCTGCATATTAGTAAAAATGATAATTTTGACATTGAAAACTGTCCTTTGTATAGAGAGAGGTGTCCTTTAGCGGTAGTGTCCTCTCATAGAGATTCTACTGTATTTCAAACCAAAGGCTTCATAGAGAGACAGTAGAGCTTTTATCAATAATTCTTCTAAAAGAGACCACTTTGATTACAAACCTGTATTTGGTTTTAGTAGTTCTTATACAGTACAGTAGAACTTTCCTGGAAAGGACACCTAGTTGCAGAGCTAAAGTGTCTTTTAGAGAGGGGGGGGGGGTCCTCGTACAGAATTGCTGCTTATTAGTAAAAATGGTAATTTTGGGGATGAAAACTGTTCTTTGTATAGAGAGAGAGGTGTCCTCTAGCCAGAGTGTCCTTTCACAGAGGTTCTACAGTATCAGTTCGAAGTATCCTCATTGAAAGTTGTCACATTTGAGGGTGACATGACTTTCTTCCATGATGGTTGATATTGAAGATGGTACCATCTAATCAACCCCTTGTTTTTTTTGCTTATCCCTAGTACACATGTGGTACAGGCCATGATAATCATGGTGGGTAGAAGTAGGCGACTGCTTTTACTGTAAATGCACCACATGTCTACACAAGTGAAAAGCAGTTCGAATTTGCATTTACAAATGTGCCAGAGCCCCGTTTGGTTACTTACACTTGCTGGTGGGGTTGGACTTTTGCAAGAATGAGGGATCATTGGAGCATTTTTTTTTTTTTAATCAGAAAAAAGTGCCCAATGCGAGAATTGAACCCGGGTTGTAGCGGTCGAAAACCAATGGTTTAGACCATCCTTCCACCGACCCCCTCAACCCCTTGTTGTTCCTTGGAAGTTGCTCTTGTAGCATCTGAGGTCTCAACATGGTCTAAACACAACTTTATCTTCCTCTTTCTTATCTACACAACTTTATAATTCTGTCTCTATTCAGCTTAATCAAGTGGATTTATAAATCAACCATTCACTATACAATTGAAAAAACAATTTATTTCTTTGTTGTTGTTGTCGTGTCCAATGAAGAGTCTCAGATGTCTCCATGCATCTCCATCACAGCAGCAGCAATATCCACTATCTTGCTCTTCATTGGAAAATGGGTGCCGTTGCCACGTTAGTCACCTTGGAAACGAACCAGAATTTGGTCGAATATTCCAAGGGTCCAGGGGGGACCGCAGGGAGGTGTGGTCGGACTTCTCCCCCCCCCCCTTTTATTTCTTTAATATATAACCTAATGCATTAGCTTTTTACAAATTCTGGAAAACAGCACACAGACTATAGGCGTAACAACAAATGATGGATCCAACTTGAAGAAAGTTCGATCTTATTCCCCACTTTCTGTGGATAACTGCTATGTTTACTTCCTATCTTGGAGAATTCTGTAAGGGACACGTGTCCTTAATTAATATAGGATTTGTTGTTGTTGTAAAAATTTCTTTAATACAATTCATGTAGATTATAAACACAAGGTAATAAGACCAAATAAATAAAAAGTGTGTGACGTTTCGGTAACAGCGTTGTTACCATCTTCAGACAAAAGTACTGAATGAAGATGGTAACAACGCTGTTACCAAAATGTCACACACTATTTATTTATTTGGATTTGGTCTTATTACCTTGTGTTTATAATCTATAATCCAAATTGTGCGCCTTATCAATTCATGTAGATAATTTTTGAGCTAAAAGCCCTTCTTTAACAGACCTATAAAATAATAATTGTGCATCGTTTTCAAAGGCCTGTTGAAGAAACATGTTTTAAGTTAGCTGAAGAAGAGCTTGCCTGAAAGCTTCATTTCATCAAGTAAATCCCAAGCCCGGATGAAAAAAGGAGGAGCAGTAACAAGCTCACTAAAAAACCTGGGCTCAGCTGGCCTGGCTGATAGTACCCTGTAAGGTCTCCTGATCCAGGGATACAGGATGAGCAGCATCTGTACTCCATTTTAGGAGCAGCTGCACATGGCATCTGTTCCTCATGTCAGAGGCAGCCATTTCTTTTGGAGCTAAGTCAGCCTCCCAGTCTTAATGACAAAGGCAGACACATTCTACTTCACCCAGTGTGGAGATAAGAAAGAAGAAGAAGTAAATAAAAGAGAGTTGCATTGTCTTATGGTTTTTTGTTGTTGTTATCTATATGTTGTTTTGGTGATTTTATAAAACCTGGTTATTTGAGGTGTATCATCATACTTTAGGTCTTTCTCACAGCTACATGTTGGTGTGGTGTTTGTAGGATAAACTCACCATGGAGTACGGAGCCTGCTCCTGTATGGAGACCAACCATGGAGACACCCAGATAGCCGTAAGTCTGTTCATTATTATTATTTTTTTTTTAAATTATCCCGAGTACACTTGGTACAGGCCATGATAATCATGGTGGGTAGTTAGCGACTGCTTTTACTGTAAGTTGCACCACATATCTACACATGTGAAAAGCAGTTCAACTTTGCACTTACAAATGTGCCAGAGCCCATGTTCATTGGTGATAAAGCACAATTTGGATTATAGCTATAAGACCTAATCCAAATAAATTAATAGTGTGTGACAGTTTCGGTAACAGCATTGGTACCATCATCAGACAAAAGAATAAATGAGAAAAAAATGGAAATATCTTTATTTACAGGGCTGCTAACCAAAATAGATGATTTTTGTGCCCCAATGGCCGCGTAAAGCGGAAAAGAGGAAAAAATATCACAGCATCTTCTTAAAAAGTACAGTTATCAGGTGTGTAAAACAAGTTTGTTTAAAGAAAATGAACCCTAATATATATACAAATAAATAAAAATAAGTTGTTTACACATTTGATAACTGTACTTTTTAAGAACATGCTGTGGTATTTTTCTCAAACTTTTGTTTACACACTTGATAACAGTACTATTTAAGAAGACCTCTGGGAAAACCTCAGGACTATAATAGAAAAGCTGAGACAATAGAACCCAATGGAGATCGTTTAAACAACTTGAGGAATAAGCAACAACAACAACTATTTAAGGACATGCTGTGTTATTTTTTTCTCATTTATTTTTTTATTGTCTGATGATGTTAACAACGCTGTTACTGAAACGTAACAGACTATTAATTTATTTGGATTAGATCTTATTTTCTTGTATCTGTCCATTGCTGTCATCCATCTGGCTGGAGATTCCATGTTGAGGGTTGATGCAGGTGGCCAGCAAGTCTGGGTTTATCTGCCTCCTGGAGCTGTCCGGCAAAAAACTGACGGAGAAACTCTTCACCCGGGTCAATATTCGCAGCGGTAAGTCCCTGATACATCTTTCTCTCTCTTAATAAGAAATATAAACTATTTTTGTGATGCGTATAATTATTTTTTAATAAAAAAAAAAATTATACTGACCTTACTTCAATGATAGAATATTGGGAGGGCCTGGCACATCAGTGGTGAACCCTCACAGCAGTTTTGCCAGTTTAATCTACCATATGATACAGTAGAACCTCCCTATAAAGGGACACCTAATTGTTGAGCCAAAATGTCCTTCAGAGAGAGGTGTCCTCTTACCAGAGAGTTGGTAAATAGTAAAACTGGTAATTTTGCAGATGAAAACTGTCCTTTGTGGAGAGGTGTCCTCTAGTGAGAGTGTCCTCTCATGGAGGTTCTACTGTATTGCATTTGGCTGTTTTCCTTTTATACTGATATTTAAGTTAGACTCTTGGAAAGTGTATTTTAATTGAATTATGGATATAAGAGAGAGAGAGAGAGCTTTGAGGGGACAGTGGAAATTCCATCTTCAATATTTCCTGGCATAAAAATCTTATGTAAGCCATTTGCTCTTATTATGTGTCTGAAGTAGGTCAGTCTTTGTTTACATATTTTTAGGATTCTAATTTTATATTTAATTTTATTTAAAATTGAAACCTTTGACCTTTTATATCAGTCTATTGGGCACTCTGAGTAGTTTTCTCCATGTTTACATTTCAAAAATCTCAGTTCTTTTTCTTTCTTCCTTCAGACAAGGTCAGCAGCAGGAAATGATGTGTATGTTGTTGTTGTTTCTTATCCCCTTGTGCAAAGATTACCCGAATTCCAATGGAATGGGGTGTAGCTTTCATTGACCATGGCACCATGATCCAGGCATACTTTGGTGAATATCTGACTTTGCCTGTAGTTTGAGGTTGTTCCTAACATGGAAGCCTTTGCTGCCGACTCTAACATGAGTACAGACTCCTTCGTATCTCTGAAGAGGAGGCCCTTGCTGAGGTCTATCAACCGGGTCAGTTGAGCTCAGGATGTGTGTGTGATGTACAGATGTGACATGTCTTGCCTGGTCTCCCGATGACACTGAACTGGCAGTTGGCTTGACAAACTCCCTTGTGATCTACAACATGGCCTCAGCCAATCAGGTTGGATCCATATCTCTGGAGAGTCCGGTGTGGTGCTGTTCTTATCTCAGGTAGGTGATAAAACTCTTGATCCATCGCATCCCAAGAGTGATGATGGCTTAGAAAAAAATACTTGTTGTTGTTCTGTGCTGAACCATTCTGCTCTTGGTTACCATTTGCATATAAACAAATCAATTGGGAAAGTTTCTTTTTTGTTGTTGTTATTGTTTCTTATCCCCTTGTGTAAAGATTACACAAATTCCATGAGTTCATGCTCCTCAAGTTACTGATATCATGGAATGGGGTGTAGGGGTGCAGCTTTCGTTGATCATGGCACCATGATCCAGGCACACTTTGGTAAAAGTCTGACTTTGCCTGTAGTTTGAGGCTGTTCCTAACATGGAAGCCTTTGCTGCCGACTCTAACATGAGTACAGACACAGCTCCTCCGTATCCCTGGAGTGGGACCCTTGCTGAGGTCCATCAACCGGGTCAGTTGAACTCAGGATTTTTAAAGTTTCTTTTTTAAATCTCAACTGTGCCACATATGCCATGAATAGTTTTTTCTGGAGTGTGCTGGAGATAAATATCCTGTGTTTGCAGCCACACCCTGGTGATTGGAGATGCCAAAGGACAAGTGTCGTTCTGGGAGATCTCCACCTTGAACCTGGTGACGGTGAGTGTGTTCAGTTTCTCCCTTCTTTCAACCAAAGCTGTACAAACATATCTGTAAATCTTTAATTAAAAAGACATATATTGGATCAAAATATCATTTATTTTACCAATATTTCCGTTAGCTGAACGCCAACCTTTATCAAGGTGTTATAACATATTAATGTGTGTCAACAACTATTGGTGTCAAATATTGGTAAAATAAATCATATTTTTGATCCAATATATGTCTTTTTAATTAAAGATTTATTTATGGATTACTCTATTTACAAAACGATATCTGTAAATGTGAAAAACAGTACAAAAGTGAATTTATTTTATTATTATTATTTTTTGCTTATCCCTAGTACACGTGGTACAGGCCATGATAATCATGGTGGGTAGTTAGCGACTGCTTTTTACTGTAAGCGCACCACATGTCTACACATGTGAAAAGCAGTTCGACTTTGCACTTACAAATGTGTCAGAGTGAATTTATACTTGGATCAGGTGGATGAATTGAGAAAAAAGGGAATTTCCTGATTATGCAACTAAAAATTGCTGATGGCTTGCCACATCTATCCGAATAAATATCAACTAGATATTTATTCTGATAGATGGTGCAAGCCATCAGCAACTTTTAGTTGCATAATCAGGAAATGCTCTTTTTCTCAATATATGTAAATGTTCATCGCCGACTTATAATTTAATAACATCATCAACAACAAAAGCAATTCTTGCGCTATTTTTATTTCTTTTGCATTCAGGCTAACATGCCCTTCAATAGGAGTACTTACATAGAAGTACAACTTACTATATACTATTACAGTTTTTCATTTGGAAACTGTTGGTGCTGCCCACTGATTCTTTTGGGGATGTTGATGGACGAGTAGTTTAAAACATTAGTTTCGACTGCTACATTTCAGGGTTTGAATCCTGCACATTATGCACTTTTTTTTCTGATAAAAAAAAATGCTTCAATAGCCCCGGATTCTTACAAAAATACAAACCCAAAAGTGAGTGCATGTAACTAAATTGGGTCTCTGGCACATTTGTAAGTGCAAAAGTTGAACTGGTTTTTACATGTGTAGACATGTGGTGTACTTACAGTAAAGTTGTCACTAACTACTCACCATGATTATCTTTGCTTGTACCACCAATTTCAATTATACTAGGTATAATCGGAAAAAAAAAAGGAAAATATTCTCTTTCATGTAATACAACTTTTAGGGAAGATTTCAGACTCTCTAAGAATTATGTGATTCCATATGACTATTGAGAGTTGTAATTGTATCAATGTCACTGCCATGACACCAACCTCTTGGGTACCTATGTATATCTACACTCATGGACAAAACTTAAGGAAGTTGTACCTTTTACCATGTATATCGGGATTGAGACAATAACTCTGAAAGATACACTCATGGACAAAACTTAAGGAAGTTGTACCTTTTACCATGTATATCGGGATTCAGGCAGTAACTCTGAAAGATACACTCATGGACAAAACTTAAGGAAGTTTACCTTTTACCATGTATATCGGGATTCAGACAGTAACTCTGAAAGATACACTCATGGACAAAACTTAAGGAAGTTGTACCTTTTACCATATATATCGGGATTCAGACAATAGCTCTGAAAGATACACTCATGGACAAAACTTAAGGAAGTTGTACCTTTTACCATGTATATCGGGATTCAGGCAGTAACTCTGAAAGATACACTCATGGACAAAACTTAAGGAAGTTGTACCTTTTACCATGTATATCGGGATTCAGACAGTAACTCTGAAAGATACACTCATGGACAAAACTTAAGGAAGTTGTACCTTTTACCATGTATATCGGGATTGAGACAATAACTCTGAAAGATACACTCATGGACAAAACTTAAGGAAGTTGTACCTTTTACCATGTATATCGGGATTCAGACAGTAACTCTGAAAGATACACTCATGGACAAAACTTAAGGAAGTTGTACCTTTTACCATGTATATCGGGATTGAGACAATAACTCTGAAAGATACACTCATGGACAAAACTTAAGGAAGTTGTACCTTTTACCATGTATATCGGGATTGAGACAATAACTCTGAAAGATATTACAGTGACCTTTATTGAAGACACACAAGATAACCAAGTGTGAACAAAATCAACTCTGTCTCCTTAAAAAAAAAAGCTAGACAACTGGCAATTAAAAGACTTTCCACTTCCTTAAGTGTATATTTTTTCCACATGTGTACCATTTAACATAAGTCAATAAATGACAAAAAGCTAAATAACACAAATTCCATAAATAAGTAATATATATAATTTTGGTGTTTGGGTAACAATGTAGTGTTACCATCAAGAAAATAAGACCTAATCCAAATATAAATAAATAGTGTGTGACATTTCTGTAACAGCCTTTTTTTTTTTTTTGCTTATCCCTAGTACACGTGGTACAGGCCATGATAATCTTGGTGGGTAGAAGTAGGCGACTGCTTTTTCTGTAAGTGCACCACATGTCTACACATGTGAAAAGCAGTTCGACTTTGCACTTTAAAAATGTGCCAGAGCCCCGTTTGGTTACTTGCACTCGCTGATGGGGTTGAACTTTTGCAAGAATCAAGGGGCCATTGGAACATTTTTTTTTTAAACATAAAAAAGTGCCCAATGCGGGAATCGAACCCGGGTCGTAGCGGTCGAAAACCAATGGTTTAGACCATCCTTCTACCGACCCCCCTGTAAGGGTGTAACAGCTTTGTTACCCTAGCCTCACACATTATTAAATTATTTGGATTAGGTCTTAATTTCTTGTAATTATAATCTATAATCCAAATTGTGTTTTATCACAGTTGTGTTACCAAATTGTCATGTATATAAGTTAGCTGGTTACCTTGTTTATTTTAATCTCAAACCACAAATAGTGTTTCCATCTCCTCCTCTGCCAATAAAACTGACATGTTTCCTTCTTGACTGTGCAGAAGCTCCAGATCCACAAGAAACACGTGCTCAGCCTATGTGCCACTAAGGTAAGTTACATCTGACTGGTGTCTGGGTAATCCATAGATGCCCACTTGGAGACTTGGTTTCCCTATATCCTTCTTCTTCTTTCTTATCTCCACTCAATCATATTAGGATATCAAGTTGTGACTTGATGGTGTCTGTTTGACAACCATCATGACTGGGTGAAGTAGAATGCGTCTGCCTCTGTCATTAAGACTGAGAGCACTACTCAGTGGCAGGCTGACTTAGCTCCAAAGAAATGGCCGCCTCTGACATGAGGAACAGACACCATGTGCAGCCGCTCCTAACATGGAGTACAAACGCTGCTCATCCTGTATCCCTGGATTAGGAGCCCTTACAGGGTACTATCAGCCGGGCCAGCTGAGCCCAGGTTTTTTAGAGAGCTTGTTACTGCTCCCCCTCCTCCTTTTTCATCCGGGCTTGGGACCGGCAAAGGCGGAGTTCCCTATATCCTGCTACCCATTGGTACTTTGGAGGGCCATTTAGAAAAAAAATTATCCAAAAAAAGACATCCAAGTATAAGTTTCATGTACAAATATCTTATTAACTCAAAGTTTTTGGGCTTTTGAGATGAAAACAAACTGGTTTACTGTACAATAAATTGATAAAGAGGGAGAGCAATCCCTTGAAATATTATGAGAAAAAAATTTCCTTTAACAGATCCAGGTACGCTCTTTTTTATATAAATGTATTAATTAACACAAAGCAATAACGCGCCATCTATACATATAAAATATAAGGATTTAAAAGCGCGAATGTTTCTTTTATACATAAATCAAACTTCTACTGTCCTTACTGCGATGAAAAAATATATTGGGAGGGCTTGGCTCATCAGTGGTGAACCCTCCCAGCGGTAGGGTTCCGCTGGGAGGGTTTACCACTGATGGTGAATATTCCATACTGCTGCTGTTATATTGCTTTTTTTAGTTTTCCTTTTATAATAATCCTGGAATCTTGGAATGGGTATTTTCCAAGAATCTAACATCAGTATCACTATAAAAGGAAAATAGAAAATTGCAATATAACAGCGGTATGGTAGATTAAACTGGCGAAACCGCTGGGAGGGTTCACCACTAGTGAGCCAGGACCTCCCATTAATTTTTACATTGCAATAAGGGCAGTAGAAATTGTTTAATTTTAAAAAGAATAATAAGCGTCTATAATACATTTAAACCTGTCTATAGTACCCCCTCTTGGGACTCCCCAAAATAGGATGCTATAGAGAGGGGTTGCTATAGACAGGTCACTTTAAATGCAAAATGTTTACATTTTAATGTTTAAAATCGGATGCTATAGAGAGGAAGGCGTTATTTAGAGGGGGCGCTATAGACAGGTTTAACTGTAGTTTTGAATTTTCATAAATGTATTTAATGGATCACACCTATTGACTCAAAGGTAGAATAATCACTGTTAACAGCAAGTGACCAACTTGGAACTGGTATTAACTAAAGGGGACCAACATGGTGTTACAGGACGAGAAGAGAATCTGGGCCAGTGGGACGGACCCCATTGTAGTCGAGTTCTCCAGGTCCTCGGCCACTGGACTCTGGCATAGGACTCAGGAGCGCAAGTCCCTACACACCCACGATGTTCACTCCATGACCATGGCTGGAAAGTTCCTGGTGTCTGGAGGTAGGTCCCATTGGATACCAGCCACTTGTTCTTACACTGCTTCACTGCCCACTGAGACCAGTTCATTCCTGGATGTTATTTTTATGGAAGGAACACAAGGTAATAAGACTGAATCCAAATTAATAGAGTGTGACATTTTGCTAACATCGTTGTTACCATAATCAGACAATTTTCACTTGTGTAGACATGTGGTGCACTTAGAGTAAAAACTGTTGCCTACTTTCTACCCACCATGATTATCATGGCATGTATCACATGTACTAGGGATAAGCAAAAAAAAAAAAAAAATTAATAATCAGACAAAAGTGCTGAATCAGGTATAATTTGGATTATAGATTAGAAACACAAGGTAATAAGACTGAATCCATATAAATAAATAGTGTGTGACGTTTCTGCAACAGCGTTGTTACCGAAATGCCACACACTATTAATTTATTTAGTCTTATTTCCTTGTGTTTCTAATCTATAATCCAGATTGTACCTGATTCAGCACTTTTGTGTGATAACGCTGTTACCGAAATGTCACACACTTCTTTTTTATTTACCTTCTGGTTTTATTTACCTTGTGTTTCTAATCTATAATCCAAATTGTACCTAATCATGGTAAAACGAGATAAAACCCTTGGAAAAACTAATTGGAAGATAGTATCCCTTGTTGATTCCTTGTGTTTAGTTAGTCTTCTTCTTCTTCTTTCTTATGTCCACTCAATCATATCAGGGTATCAAGCTTGTAAAGCTTGAGATCATGACTGGGTGAAGTAGAATGCGTCTGCCTTTGTCATTAAGACTGGGAGCACTACTTAGTGGCAGGCCGACTTAGCTCCAAAAGAAATGGCCGCCTCTGACATGAGGAACAGATGCCATGTGCAGCTGCTCCTAACATGGAGTACAGACTCATCCTGTATCCCTGGATTAGGAGCCCTTACAGGGTACTATCAGTCGGGCCAGCTGAGCTCAGGTGTGTTTAGTTAGCATTGCCTCTCAACTCACTTCTAATTCAACATTCTAAGTGGAATAGTAGCTGTACTTTGTTCAGTACTGATTCAGTGATGGTGTTGCAGGTCTGGACACCAACCTGATGTTCTCCACCTATCCTCCCTTCACCATGCTCCACTTCCAGCCTTATGCCCAGGTAAGTCATTTACATACTGTCACCCATGTGTCTTATATATTCATCAAAATGTGTGTGAACATAAGTATATGATGTTTTTTTTTGCTCATCCCTAGTACACAGGTACAGGCCATGATAATCATGGTGGGTAGAAGTAGGCGACTGCTTTTAATGTAAGTGTATCACATGTGAAAAGCAGTTCGACTTTTGCACTTTAAAATGTACCAGAGCCTCGTTTTGTTACTTGCACTCGCTGGTGAGGTTTGACTTTTGCAAGAATCAGGGTCCATTGGAGCACTTTTTTTTTATTTAATCAGGAAAAGGTGCCCAATGCGGGAATCGAACCTGGGTCGTAGCGGTCGAAAACCAACAGTTTAGACCATCCTTCCATCAACCTCCATATCTATACAGTAAAACCCCGCTAATACGAACCCTGGATATAACGAACCTTCCCTTATAACGAACCCACGCCGATTCCCAATTCCATTCCATTGAAAATACCATCGTTATAACGAACTTTGCGATTTTTAGAATAATGAACTACCCCTATAACGAACCTATTTTCGGTCCCAAAATAATAAAATCTATTTAAAATACTATGCTTATAACGAACTTAGAATTGTAATTTAAAAAAAAATTAAAACAACCAAATTTTGAGCATGTTTCAGCTCGCGGATCGCGATCTCAAAACAATAAATTTAGCGGCATTGTTTGTTTTGAATTTTGCACTTTATTTTTGCTGTATGTTGTATAAATTTTAACACATTATACTTTTTATTAAATAGAATATATTTTCATCCATTAAATTTGAAATATAAAAATACAAAGGGCTTCCAAAATAAAGAAAACAAAGGCATTTTAAAAACAAAAGCGTTATTTCTTTAAAAAAAAAAGGCCATTTTCTGAACTTTTCAAAGTGAAACAACACAGGCAAAATGTTAAGAACTTACTAAAATAAGAGAATATAACGTTTCTATTATAAAAGATAAAATATAAAGCTATTAAAAATTGTTACAAAGAGGAATCAACCTCAACTTTTGCCGCGATCGCGATCGTACGTTTTAGGGCTAAAAAAAAAATACAAATAAACCGTCCCGTGATCAAACAAAAACTATTTTTATGCCATTAACTATGATGATTTTAAAGTCAGCAATGTTTTGCATGACAGGTTAAAAAAAAACGAAATCTAGACCTGGAAGAATATGTGGGAAAATGAAATGGAAGAAAAACACCAACTTTATTTGAATGGTGCAATGCTTGAAGAATGCTTTGAAGCAACAAGGTGTTAGAGCAATTTTTCCAAGTAAAAAATGTATTATATAATGTGATAATGATGTTTTAAAATGATTTTATATCTTTGAATATATATTTAATAAAACTTTGCCTAGGAATTGTCTTGATTTTTAAATTAGACATAGAGGTACATGTATGTTAATGATAAGAAGAACCTATCATCTAATGATTTCTATTATTATTCAGTATTAATGTAAGGAAATTGGTCAATTAAGGGAATTAAATCAAAGTGACCACTATTAAGAGGAAGCCTCTTCCATTGTGTATGGCTGTCCTTTAATTATACGGTCTAAAAATTTTGAAAAGTAAAAAAAATGGCCAAACCGTGGCTATAGTGAACCAAAAGCTCTGTCCCATTGGGGTTCACTATAGAGGGGTTTTACTGTATATATAAAAATGAATGTATGTGTGTGTGTCCTTTATGGCTGACCAAACCACTCATTGGAACGCAATGAAACTTTGGGAAGTTATTTAGTATAGTACTGGGAAGGTTTCTAGCAAATAAAATTTTTTAAATAACTTTTTGCCTAAAAATAATCAAGGTAAATATTCTAATTTATCTGTTATAATTCAACAATCTGCTCTAAATATTATCATTGATGATACGATGATTTTGTAATGTAGAAAATTAGGAAAGACAAAATTCAGGATGACACGGCAATTTATTTGAGACAAGAATAATGATACAATTCATAGGCAAGATACTATTCCTTTAACTTCCAATTACCGAGGGAACCAATTAATATTGATTTTATTCAACTTATCGAGTATTTTTAAAGGGACCGGGAAAAAAATGTTCACTTTATCGAGAGATTCGTTAGACAAACCTTTACTCGGGTAAAACCCGGGCAAAGCCGGGTACGTCCGCTAGTTATGTATAAAAAGAAGGGTTGCCTCTCCTGTCAAAATAAGAATCAAAACTAGAAGCTGTAGCTGAAGTTGTGGCTTTGTCATCGACCTGAGGCTGGTAGTTTGCTGTGACAGTCAATAGATGGCGTCTAGGTTTGATGGGAGAGGCCACCTTTGCTTTGATAAATACAACTGATAAGGAACCATAGAGATAGTTTCCATCATTCTTGGTACCAAATTTAAAACCCCAAAAAACAGACCCTCCAACTAAACAGAAGGGAATCGACACAGTTGGCCAGATGGAAATCTGGTCACCTGCACCCTCTAGTCTATAAAGAGGGAGCCAAAAGCTTCCCCATGTGCACTAGGTGCAAAACCGAAGAGGCCACTCCTCAACATATACTCAACATGAACTCATGGAATTCGTGTAATCTTTACACAAGGGGATAAGAAACAACAACAACAACAGGATAAGAGATCCCTGTACAGAGAACCAAGAAGAGTTCTTGAGCTTCTTTATGAGCACGACCTCCAAGATCTTGTCTAATTTAGACTAAAAGGATAGTAAAAAAAAAAAATTTCCTCCCAGCAAAAAATTCCCGTCCATAAGTAAATTATATTGAAAAAATACCAATATTTCCATACCATAGGATGTCTAATAAGGATCTTAAAAATCATATAGAATACTCCACTTCAGAAGAATATTTAAATATGGTGCACTTACAGTAAAAGCAGTCGCCTACCTCTACCCACCTTGATTACATGGCCTATACCACGTGTACTAGGGATAAGTAAAAAAAAAGGAATATTTAAAGATGTTCTACCTACACAAACGGGGCTTTAGCACATTTGTAAGTGCAAAGTTGAACTGCTTTTCACATCTGTAGACATGTGGTGCACTTACAGTAAAAGCAGTCGCCTACTTTTACCCACCATGATTATCATGGCCTGTACCACGTGTACTAGGGATAAGCAAAAAAAAAAAAAATGTTTATATAAATGGTGTGGATTGTCTACTGCCCTAAGACATGTCCTCTACTGTCAGGCCGGGAATTTATCCTCAATATCCCAACTGGGGAAGATGGTGTTTGATCAATCCAGTTTTATTTTAGAGCTGTTACCCTTGTAGAAACTTGTATGCCGTGAAAATAAAGATGTTGTACACATGTTGATGGTTGTGATACACAGCAATAGTTGGTTCACATGACGATGAATGTGCAGGTTGCCATGGCCAAGTTGGCTGGTGATACCAGGGAGCTGGTAGTTGCCCATGACAACCACATCAACTTTTACTCCGTTCCCCTCTCTACTGACCGTAAGTTGGATACATGTTACAGCCCTCTTCACCTCTTCTTCCTGACTATTCTATTACATTATCTACCCAATCCTTCATGGAATTCATGGATTAAATCTTGGTAGGGTTAGAATATAGGTCCTGTGTCTTGAGGCTTCCATATGTTCCAAGAGGTGGTCTGGTGTGGCCTCTTTGATCCTGTAGATGGTGCTTTGTTGGAAGGTCTTTACACCATCCTGAAAAAGAAGCAGTCTTGTATGGCTGTCAGTTTTGAGCCAGGAAATACAGGTTGCTGCTTGTCAGTTCATCCCACATTCCAGAATAGCCCCAGGCTTTTGTTTTATGTATCAATGATGGAATGATGACTCCTGTATTTTTCTTAATTTGGGGTTTAAAACTTGGGATCTTAGAATTATGATGTTAAAATCACATTGCACTTACAGTAAAAGCAGTCGCCTACTTGTACCCACTATGATTACCATGGCCTGTACCACGTATACTAGGGATAAACAAAAAAAAAAAAAAGAGATTACACTGTGCCGGAATGCCATATTTTCCTATGTACATTCTTCTTCTTTCTTATCTCAGTGAAGTAGAAGGCGTCTGTCTGCCTTTGTCATTAAGACTCGGAGCACTACTCAGTGGCAGGCTGACTTAGCTCCAGAATAAATGGCCGCCTCTGACATGTGGAACAGACACCATGTGCAGCCGCTCCTAACATGGAGTACAAACACTACTCATCTTGTATCCCTGGATTAGGAGTCCTTACAGGGTACTATCAGCCGGGCCAGCTGAACCCAGGTTTTTTACCGAGCTTGTTACTGCTCCCCCCTCCTCCTTTTTCATCCGGGCTTGGGACCGGCAAAGGCGGAGTTTAGTACACTCTAATGAGGAGACTCTCCGTAATATCTTCCTACAGTGGCTACTGCTATCTGTGTGTGTGTAAGACTGGAGTAACGAGGGTTATGTGCAGGGAGGAAGAAGGAGACCCTCCTGGGAACTATAGAGACGCCGGTCTTGCAATGCTTCGCTATCTCCCCGGACTCCAAGTTCCTGGCCTACTCCTTCAACTCTAGCTCTTCCCTTTTGATCAAGGATGAACAGGTTAGTTTATCGAAAATGATAAAGCACAATTTGGATTATAGATTATAATAAAAGAAAATAAGACCTAATCCAAATAATTTATTAGTGTGTGACATCTCAGCAACAACATTGTCACCATCATCAGACAAAAGAATAAATGTGAAAAAATATTGCAGCAAGTTCTTATATAGTACTGTTAAAAACTATTTTCCTTATCTGTTATCTTGTTTAAACACTTGATAACAGTACTATATCAGAACTTGCTGTAATATTTTTTCTCATTTATTCTTTTGTCTGATGATGGTGACAATGTTGTTGCCGTCACACACTAATAAATTATTTGGATTAGGTCTTATTTTCTTTTATTAGGTTAGTTTATCTTTCATCACCTCAGTATCTCTTGTGATGTTAACCTTTCTTTATCTTATAAACTTGTGGGATGGTTGCTTGCGTGTTGGTGTGGCTTGTGGAAAGACCGCTGATGAAATTATAATTATTTTTTATAAAATAATTTATTTAAAGTCAGAAATATATATAAAAAGAAAAGAAGTAACGGCCATTGGAAGCAAGCCTTGTTGTTGAACGATGCGTGTGGCCATAGTCCCAGATGGCGCATGCGTAGTGAGGTGTTCTCTCAGCTGCGCCGTCACACTACTGTCCGTATGTTTAGTGAAGATTTGTCCCAGTTCGCGCTCGCTGAAGTAAAGTGTGGTCGCCACACACTCATGGACAAAACTTTAGGAAGATAAGCACAATTTGGATTATAGATTATAAACACAAGGTAATAAGACCAAATCCAAATAAATAAATAGTGTGTGATATTTCTGTAACAGCGTTGTTACCATCTTCAGACAAAAGTATTAAATGATAAATTTTACCACAGCATGGTTTTAAATAGTTCCTGTTATCAAGTGTGTAAACTTCTTCTTATCTGTTATCTTGTTTACACACTTGATAACAGGAACTATTTAAAAACATGCTGTGGTAAAATTTCTCATTCAATACTTTTGTCTGAAGATGGTAACAATGCTGTTACCGAAACCTCACACACTCTTTATTTATTTGGATTTGGTCTTATTACCTTGTGTTTATAAAACTTAAGGAAGTTGAAAGTCTTTGATGTTGCTGGTTATCTATTTTTTAATTTTTTAAAGGAGACAGGCAATTTTGTTCACACTTAGTTATCTTGTGTCTTCAATTAAAGGTCACTGTTTATCAAATATCTTTCAGAGTTTTATTGGGGGATCGATAGAAAGATGGTCTAAACTGTTGGTTTTTGATTGCTAAGAACCAGATTTGATTCCCGCATTGGGCACTTTTTTTCTGATAAAAAAAAAAATGCTCCAGTGGTCCTCAATTCTTGCAACACCAAGTCCAACACCACCAGTGAGTGCAAGTAAGCAAATGGGGCTCTTGTACATTTGTAAGTGCAAAGTCGATCTGCTTTTCACATGTGTAGACATGTGGTGCACTTAAGTAAAAGCAGTCGCCTACTTCTACCCACCATGATTATCATGGCCTGTACCATGGGTATAAGGGATAAGAAGAAAAAAAAAAAAAGAGTTTTATTGTCTGAATCTTAATATACAGTTAAACCTGTCTTTAGCGCCCCCTCTTGGGACTCACCAAAATAGGGTGCTATAGACAGGTCACTTTTAATGTATATCGCATCGTACTACGTATTTAAAATCGGGCGCTATAGAGAGGAAGGCGCTATTTATAGGGGGCGCTATAGACAGGTTTAACTGTACCTGCTAAAAGGTACAACTTCCCTAAGTTTTAAAGAGACAAGGGTCGCCTCTCCCGTCAAAACAGACGTCTAAAACAGACGCCATCTATTGACCGTCGCCGCAACTAGCGGCCTCGGGTCGGTGACAAAGCCACAACACCAGCTTTGGCAAACTGAAAATATGGCCCAGAAAGATATGGCCCAGCCACTTTGCCAGCAAAACACCTCTTTGGCAGATTGTCAAGATTCCATTAGATCCCGTGTGGATCTCATGGAATAAAGTCCGCCCTGGACTGACGAGGGCCATCAGCCCGAAACCATGGTCTCCAGGTGGACGCTTTTCAGTTTGCCAAAGCTGGTGTTGTGGCTTTGTCACCGACCCGAGGCCGCTAGTTGCGGCGACGGTCAATAGATGGCGTCTGTTTTAGACGTCTGTTTTGACGGGAGAGGCGACCCTTGTCTCTTTAGATCATTTTCCTCCCGGCAAAATTTCCATCTTCCCTAAGTTTTGTATATGAGTGTATAGATGTTACTTGTGTTGTGTCTTGATCCTCACACCTGAAGATGTCGTTATAGGAAGGCTATAAACTCCAGAGTCTCAATCTGGTGACCAGCCACAGTCTGGAGTTCTCAGCAGACGGACTCAAGCTCTACCTGGCTGCTAACACAGGCCGGATCTATCTTCTGGACCTCTCTGCCGGCTGTCCAGAGTCCTACTCCGCTACTTCCACAGGTGAGGCTTGCTCCGTGTGAAAATCATCCATTTATATTACGATGCATTAGCGCACCATCTATTATCATAATTCAAGACTACTATAGACATGATAAGGCACAATTTGGATTATAGATTATAAACACAAGGTAATAAGACCAAATCTATTTATAAACACAAGGTAATAAGACCAAATCTATTTATAAACACAAGGTAATAAGACCAAATCTATTTATAAACACAAGGTAATAAGACCAAATCTATTTATAAACACAAGGTAATAAGAACAAATCTATTTATAAACACAAGGTAATAAGACCAAATCTATTTATAAACACAAGGTAATAAGAACAAATCTATTTATAAACACAAGGTAATAAGACCAAATCTATTTACAGTAAAACCCCTCTATAGTGAACCCCAATGGGACAGAGCTTTTGGTTCACTATAGCCACGGTTCACTATAGCCACGGTTTGGCCATTTTTTTTACTTTTCAAAATTTTTAGACCGTATAATTAAAGGACAGCCATACACACTGGAAGAGGCTTCCTCTTAATAGTGGTCACTTTGTTTTAATTCCCTTAATTGACCAATTTCCTTACATTAATACTGAATAATAATAGAAATCATTAGATGATAGGTTCTTCTTATCATTAACATACATGTACCTCTATGTCTAATTTAAAAATCAAGACAAATCCTAGGCAAAGTTTTATTAAATATATATTCAAAGATATAAAATGATTTTAAAACATAATTATCACATTATATAATATATTGTTTACTTGGAAAAATGGCTCTAACACCTTGTTGCTTCAAAGCATTGCAACATTCAAATAAAGTTGGTGTTTTTCTTCCATTTCATTTTCCCACATATTCTTCTAGGTCTAGATTTCGTTTTTTTTTAAACCTGTCATGCAAAACATTGCTGACTTTAAAATCATCATAGTTAATGGCATAAAAATAGTTTTTGTTTGATCACGGGACCAATTTATTAGGATTTTTTTTTTTAGCCCTAAAACGTACGATCGCGATCGCGGCAAAAGTTGAGGTTGATTCCTCTTTGTAACAATTTTTAATGGCTTTATATTTTATCTTTTATAATAGAAAAGTTATATTCTCTTATTTTAATATGTTCTTAACATTTTGCCTGTGTTGTTTCACTTTGAAAAGTTCTGAAAATGGCCTTTTTTTTTTTTTAAGAAATAACGCTTTTGTTTTTAAAATGCCTTTGTTTTCTTCATTTTGGAAGCCATTTATATTTTTATATTTCAAATTTAATGGATGAAAATATATTATATTTAATAAAAAGTATAATGTGTTAAAATTTATACAACATACAGCAAAAATAAAGTGCAAAATTCAAAACAAACAATGCCGCTAAATTTATTGTTTTGAAATCGCGATCCGCGAGCTGAAACATCTCAAAATTTGGTTGTTTTAATTTTTTTTTAAATTACAATTCTAAGTTCGTTATAAGCATAGTATTTTTAATAGATTTTTTATCATTTTGGGACCGAAAATAGGTTCGTTATAGGGGTAGTTCGTTATTCTAAAAATCGCAAAGTTCGTTATAACGATGGTATTTTCAATGGAATGGAATTGGGAATCGGCGTGGGTTCGTTATAAGGGAAGGTTCGTTATATCCAGGGTTCGTATTAGCGGGGTTTTACTGTATAAACACAAGGTAATAAGAACAAATATATTTATAAACACAAGGTAATAAGACCAAATCTATTTATAAACACAAGGTAATAAGACCAAATCTATTTATAAACACAAGGTAATAAGACCAAATCTATTTATAAACACAAGGTAATAAGACCAAATCTATTTATAAACACAAGGTAATAAGACCAAATCTATTTATAAACACAGGGTAATAAGACCAAATCTATTTATAAACACAAGGTAATAAGACCAAATCCAAATAAATAAATAAATAGTGTGTGACGTTTCGGTAACAGCGTTGTTACCATCTTCAGACAAAAGTACTTAATGAGAAATTTTACCACAGCATGTTTTAAATAGCTACTGTTATCAAGTGTGTAAACAAGATACCAGATAAGAAGATATTTATCTGAGAAACACAGATAATAATTCTTAGAATTAAAAGTGGGAAAAACCCACAACACACTATTTATTTGGATTTGGTCTTATTACCTTGTGTTTATAATCCAAATTGTGCCTTATCTCCAACAAGAGTGTTTGCTATCCATGTTGCTGTTCTGGCAGTTCTGACCCCCCAGTGTGTGCATGCAGAGAAGGGAGTGTACTATAAGCTAGCAGCAGACACCGAGGGCAAGATGGTGGCAGCAGCTGATGGCACGGGGCTGGTGGACATCTTCGACGGCACCAGTCTGAAATTGAAGTGCCGGCTACCCAGGAATCTCTACCCCATCTCTTGTATGGCTTTCCATTCTGGCCGTCCCAACGTGCTGGTGGTGTGCTACTTCAACAAATGTGTATGTTGACTACAGTCTCATCTCTAGATTCATTGAAATCTTCTTCTTCTTTTTTATCTCAATGAAGTAGAATGCGTCTGCCTTTGTCATCAAGACTGGGAGCATTACTCAGTAGCAGGCTGACTTAGCTCCAAAAGAAATGGCTACATCTGACATGAGGAACAGACGCCATGTGCAGCCGCTCCTAACATGGAGTACAAACGCTGCTCATCCTGTATCCCTGGATATGGAGCCCTTACAGGGTACTATCAGCTGGGCCAGCTGAGCCCAGGTTTTTTTAGTGAGCTTGTTACTGCTTCCCCTCCTCCTTTTTCATCCGGGCTTGGGACCGGCAAAGGCGGAGTTATCATGGAAATACATATACCTATTGGTGGAAAATACACCTAAAGTGTTGTTTTTGTTTATTTCTTATCAGCTTGTGTAAAGAATAAACAAATTCCATGAGTACAGTAGAAACTGCTTTTCACATTGTATATACATGTGGTGCACTTACAGTAACAGCAGTCGTCTGCTTCTACCCATCATGGCCTGTTCCACGTGTACTAGGAATAAGCAAAAAAAATAAAAAAATAGTATAATCTCCATGAAAGGACACTCGCGCTAGAGGACACCTCTCTACAAAAGACAGTTTTCATTTGCCAAAATGACCATTTTTACTATTAACAACTCTCCGGTAAGAGGACACCTCTCCCTAAAGGACACTTTGGTTCTGCAATTAGGTGTCCTTTACAGGGAGATTCTACTGTATATAGTAATTTTTTTTATTATCTCTTGTCATTACACATTACATTAAAAGTGACCTGTCTATAGCACCCCCTCTCTATAGCACCCTATTTTGGTGAGCCCCAAGAGGGGGCGCTATAGACAGGTTTAACTGTGTGTGTGTGAATCAATAGAAAATAAACCCATGTTTCTATCAAAATGACTTGTCTCGCATGTTGATTTGGGTATGTAGAGGTTGTGTAGTTCCAGCAGTGACTGATCCAGTGTGTGACTACAGGTGGTCCAGTATGACACGGAGACCCAGGAGATTGTTCCCCATTCCCAGCTGGAGATCTCCTCCCTCTACCCTGTCACTGGACTGACCTTTGACCCTACGGACTCCTCCAAGATCATCTTGTACACCCAGAAGTGTCTGTACCACATCACCACCTCTGAGGTGAGTCATCTCCCTTTGTGGATTTACTATGTTCTTAAGGGGTCGGTGAAAAGATGGTTTAAACCGTTGATTTTCGACCGCTATGACCCTGGTTCGATTCCCGCATTTGGCACTTTTTTATGTTTAATAAAAAAAAAAAATGCTCCAATGGCCCCCCGATTCTTGAAAAAGTCCAACCCCACCAGCAAGTGCAAGTAACCAAACGGGGCTCTGATACATTTGTAAGTGCAAAGTTGAACTGCTTTTCACATGTAGTGCACATACAGTAAAGGTAGTTGTCAACTTCTACCCACCATGATTATCATTGCCTGTACCACGTGTACTAGGGATAAGCAAAAAAAAAAAATTATATATCATAGCATGTCCTACTATAAATATATATGTTGTACCAATGCCCTCTATCTACAGTGACCACGGGATGTTTCCAGGAGCAGCAGCCCAGTCTCAAGAAGAGGAAGAAATCTACCAAGGGGGACAATACTGAGGTAACCACTTTGTGACATTTATTTCAACTAACCACTGCTAGCAAACCATTACTTGAGATGTTGAACCTAAAGTCTTTCTATTTATTTGATGCACTTAAGATAACTCTCATGCAAAAGTTGTAAGAATCTTTTTCAATGCCTAAATTTAAATAAGCTTTGGAATGGAAATCTAATGCTGCACATGAATGGTACAGAGCAGGAGGGACAAGCACCGGTTCTGTCCTCCCAAGAGAACAACAGTCTTTGATTTCCAGACTTAAGTCTGGTTATTTACGGACAATGACTTTCCAGAATGGTTGCAGGGTTTTCCCACTATGTACTAAGTGCAATTCTCAGCCTGCAACCCCAAAATACCTCATTGACTGTATTGACTCATCCATTGATGAGCTATACTCAACCTCGGCAGACACCATCAAAAGTCTCAAGCTTTACAAGCTTGATACCTTAGTGTGATTGAGTGGAGATAAGAAAGAAGAAATAAGTTTTGGGTATGACCCTTCTTCCGCAGGTTTTTGAAACCAGAACTTTTCAGTAGAACAACCTCCCTGTAAATAATACCTAATTGAAGAAGTGTCCTTTAGGGAGAGGTGTACTCTAGCACGAGTGTCCTCTCATACAGGTTCTACTGTATAAGTTGGGTTCAGAATTACTTGGTGATTATAAGATTAGATAAACAAAAGAGGTAACAAGATCAAAATCCAAATTATGGAAATGTTTGGGTAACAATGCTTGTTACTGAAATATCGTAAATATTTTAATAATTTGGAGATTTTGGTTTTGTTTTGCCTTATCTTTTTAATCTCTAATAATCCAAAATTGTACGTCCTTTGGTGCTTATTAAATAGGAAGTTTTTGTACAATCAATCTTTGACTTACCTCTTGTTGTTTCCAGGCTGTCCCAACCAAATTTGAAGCTCCCACAATCGAGCACTTTGAGTTTGCAGAGGTAAGTTTTGTCCTACATGTAGATCATATTTGGTGGTGTCTCAAGATTTACCAGCTTGATACCTTAGTGTGATTGAGTGGAGATAAGAAAGAAGAAGATATTTGGTGGTAGATAATCCTGGTGGTGTTAATTGGGACTTGTGTTGTTGGAAGATATCTGTCAAGTTTAAATTGAGTCATTAAATATACGGTAGAACTACCTCCCTGTAAAGGACAACACCTAGTTTCAGAGCCAAAGTGTCCTTTAGGGAGAGGTGTCTTATTACCAGAGAGTCACTAATTAGTAAAAATGGTAAATTTGGTGATGAAAACTGTCCTTTGTAAAGAGATGTCCTCTAGCGGGAGTGTCCTCTCATGGAAGTTCTACCATATTGGCAATTAAAACTGTCCTTTGTAGAGAGATGTCCTCTAGTGGAAGTGTGTTCTCATGGAAGTTCTACCATATTGGTAATGAAAACTGTCCTTTATAAAGAGGTGTCCTCTCATGGAAGAGTTCTACTGTATATTTTGTCTGTTTAAAAGTTTTGTTCAGCCTTTTCAAAGTAATAGATTACAGGAAGATTCCTAGATTGTAGTTTCCACATGCCATTTGTCCGCATATTAAACTGGCGCTGGAAACACCATAGAGTTATGAAGGAACAAATTTTTACACACGAAGGAACATTTTCTGACATATGCTGATGTAATCACATATACCTTTACATACCTACACACAAATTATGCTCCAATGGCCCTTGATATTTGCAAAAGTCCAACCCCACCAGCGAGTGCAAGTAAACAAACAGGGCTCTGGCACATTTGTAAGTGCAAAGTCGAACTGCTTTTCACATGTGTAGACATGTGGTGTACTTACAGTAAAAGCAGTCACCTTCTTCTACCCACCATGATCCTCATGGCCTGTACCACGTGTATTAGGGATAAGCAAAAAAAAAAAAAAAGAAACACAAATTTCTTTATCACAAATATATGATTAGGTACAATTTAGATTATAGATTAGAAACACAAGATGATAAGATCAAATCTAAATAAATAAATAGTGTGTGACGTTTCATATTCAGTACTTTTGTCTGATAATGTTAACATCTCTATTACTGAAGTATCTCACTATTTATTTATTAAGATTTGGTCTTATTACCTTGTATTTCTAATTTATAATACAAATTGTACCAAATCATATTAGGCCCATGATTGTCATTGCATGTTTTGCCCTATATTGGAAAATGGATGTTGTTGTCATGTTTTATTTTTTATTTATTTATTTCAATTCAAAACGCTATGTCCCCCTAGGGACACTTGCGCTAAATGTACATACAAATATAACAAAGAAAATATTCAACATGGAAAGATACACAGAAAGCGACTTAGAAAGATTCATAAATATTATTTACATATATAGAGATATTCTTTGAATTTTATTTACAGTTACATCATTAAATTTAAAAATATATACATATATACACACACATATACATGCATACACCTATATATTGTTTACAACCATATAATATGTCCAATATTTCCTTGAGATCATTACATCAAAAGTGTCATGTTAGTCACCTTGAAAACTGACCTTAATTTGGTCAAATATTCAAAAGGTTCAGGGAGACTGCAGTGAGGTGTGGTCAGACTACTCCTTCCCATACATTTTAATAACCATGATAATTATATCTTGAGTGTACATATGTTGTTGCTTTCTTATCCCCTTGTGTAAAGATTACACAAATTCCATTAGTTCATGCCCCTCAAGCTGTTTTATGATAAGCAAGCGACCTCTCCCAAAGATCCACTTTAGTGGATCTAATACATGCCAAGAGTGTACCCATGTTGTTGTTGTTTCTTATCTTGTGTAAAGGATACACAAATTCCATTAGTTCATGATCCTCTAGCTGTTTGATGACAAGCATCAGCCTCTCCCAAAGGTCCTGTTTAGTGGATCTAATACAAGCCAAGAGTGTACCCATGTTGTTGTTGTTTCTTATCTTGTGTAAAGGATACACAAATTCCATTAGGTCATGATCCTCTAGCTGTTTGATGACAAGCAGCAGCCTCTCCCAAAGGTCCAGTTTAGTGGATCTAATACATGCCAAGAGTGTACCCATGTTGTTGTTGTTTCTTATCTTGTGTAAAGGATACACAAATTCCATTAGTTCATGATCCTCTAGCTGTTTGATGACAAGCATCAGCCTCTCCCAAAGGTCCAGTTTAGTGGATCTAATACAAGCCAAGAGTGTACCCATGTTGTTGTTGTTTCTTATCTTGTGTAAAGGATACACAAATTCCATTAGTTCATGATCCTCTAGCTGTTTGATGACAAGCATCAGCCTCTCCCAAAGGTCCAGTTTAGTGGATCTAATACAAGCCAAGAGTGTACCCATGTTGTTGTTGTTTCTTATCTTGTGTAAAGGATACACAAATTCCATTAGTTCATGATCCTCTAGCTGTTTGATGACAAGCAGCAGCCTCTCCCAAAGGTCCAGTTTAGTGGATCTAATACAAGCCAAGAGTGTACCCATGTTGTTGTTGTTTCTTATCTTGTGTAAAGGATACACAAATTCCATTAGTTCATGATCATCTAGCTGTTTGATGACAAGCAGCAGCCTCTCCCAAAGGTCCAGTTTAGTGGATCTAATACAAGCCAAGAGTGTACCCATGTTGTTGTTGTTTCTTATCTTGTGTAAAGATTACACAAATTCCATTAGTTCATGATCCTCTAGCTGTTTGATGATAAGCAAGCGACCTCTCCCAAAGGTCCAGTTTAGTGGATCTAATACATGCCAAGAGTGTACCCATGTTGTTGTTGTTTCTTATCTTGTGTAAAGGATACACAAATTCCATGAGTTCATGATCCTCTAGCTGTTTGATGATAAGCAGCAGCCTCTCCCAAAGGTCCAGTTTAGTGGATCTAATACAAGCCAAGAGTGTACCCATGTTGTTGTTGTTTCTTATCTTGTGTAAAGGATACACAAATTCCATTAGGTCATGATCCTCTAGCTGTTTGATGACAAGCAGCAGCCTCTCCCAAAGGTCCTGTTTAGTGGATCTAATACAAGCCAAGAGTGTACCCATGTTGTTGTTGTTTCTTATCTTGTGTAAAGGATACACAAATTCCATTAGGTCATGATCCTCTAGCTGTTTGATGACAAGCAAGCGACCTCTCCCAAAGGTCCAGTTTAGTGGATCTAATACAAGCCAAGAGTGTACCCATAGACGTCATGTTCACCAACCTGTGTATGTTCAGCATATCCTCTCAGCAACCTGTCACGGCCCAGGACATCTCAGCCTCCTGTCTCTCTCCCGTCCTGCCCTCCAAGCTGTCTTGCCTCCTCCCCTTTACAAGAAGAAGTTCAACAAGTTTAAATAGCCTCCTCTCGCTTCTGTACATCCTGTAAAATACCACACACTCCCCTTTGTATATATATTGATTGAGAGACTACAATTAAATTTGAAGATCATTGATTGAATGTTTGTTTGTGTAAAGTCAAACTGCTTTTTACATGTGTAGACATGTGGTGCACTTGCAGTAAAAGCAGTTATCTACTTCTACCCACCATGATTATCATGGCATGTACCACATGTACTAGGGATAAGCAAAAAATATTGAAGGTCATTTGTTTGTTAAATGTTTGTTTGTGCAAAGTCGAACTGCTTTTTACATGTGTAGACATGTGGTGCACTTACAGTAATAGCAGTCACTTACTTCTACCCACCATGATTATCATGGCATGTACCACGTGTACTAGGGATAAGCAAAAAAAAAAAAAAAAAATTGAAGGTCATTTGTTTGTGCAAAGTCAAACTGCTTTTCACATATGTAGACATGTGGTGCACTTACAGTAATAGCAGTCACTTACTTCTACCCACCATGATTATCATGGCCTGTACCACGTGTTGTTGTTGTTGTTTCTTATCCCCTTGTGTAAAGATTACACGTATTCCATGAGTTCATGCTCCTCAAACTGTTTTATGATGAGCAGCGGCCTCTCCCAAAGGTCCTGTTTAGTGCATCTAATGCAAGCCAAAATGTGTTCTGGAGCTGCAGGTACCAAACTACATTTTGGGCAAGTGGGATAAATTTTGTTATTATTTTCTATCTTCAATGGCTTGAGATGGCCTGTTCTAAATCTTGTTAGTGTTGTTTGATGCTGTCTATTTCTGATCTTCAAAGCTCCTCCTGGGTTCACTCCACTGTACCAACTGTGCTTAGGTGGGATCCTCCAGTTCTTGTTTATTTTTGTTTTGGCTATTGTTTCTATTTCTTTAAAAGTAAGTTTATTTTTCTGTGGCAAGGGTTCTTTTGTGCCTTTTTTCGCTAGCACATCAGCAGCTTCATTGCCTTCAATGCCAACGTGTGAGGGTATCCATTGAAGGTGAATTTTTGAGGTTTTTGAGAGTTTTTGGAGATAACCAATTATGTTCCTGCTTACTTTGTCTCTGAGTTCCCCTGTGTGACTCAAGTGTTGTATGGCACTTCTACTATCAGTAAGAATCCAGATATCTTGATAATTAGTATTTCTGATGGATTTTAAGGCTTCATAAATGGCTATAAGTTCTGATCTGAAGACTGAGCAAAAATCTGGGTTCCTTCTGTTCATTTTCTCAATGCCATTTGTGGTTTTGATGAGACAGCCACTGCCAGTGTGTCCTAGCTCGTCTCTGCTACCATCGGTATAGATAGTTATTGCATTTTTAGGAATGTTATTAATTATTTCTAATGATAATTGTTTTAAGTATTCTGGATTTTGGTATTGTTTGTTGGTGGGTTCATTTAAAGTGTCATTAAAAATAACATTTTGTAGTGGTTCGCATGGAGAAATTTTTTCTGCTAAATAATTTTTTTCTACTTTATATTTTAAAAATCCATTTCTTTTGGCCAGGTGGAGAGGACCTTCTTTTTTGAGTCTTAGATTGGATTCCCAATTAAGTATGTAATTGGAAGTTCTGTGTTTGTTTCCATAACTCTTGATTTTGTTTATATATTTTGGCAGATTGTAGCTTCTTCTATCCTTTAAGGGCATAATGTCTGCCTCGTAAAGTACAATATCGTTAGGGCAGGTATTTCGAAGACCTGTAATAATTCTAGCTGCACTTAGTTGTATCCTTTCCAGTGATTTTAGATTTGTTTCAGATGCTGTACCATAGATTTGATATCCATATTCCAGGATAGGTCTAATTAGAGATGTGTAAGTTAATTTTAGTGTGGTTGCATCGGCTCCCCACTCTCTTCCTGAAATATATTTCAGGATTTTTAGTCTGTCTCTTCCTTTTCTAATAACTTCTTCAATATGTTTACTGGAGTTAATTTCTGGATCCAGGGTGTAGCCAAGATATTTAGGATGTTTATTATATTGTAATTGTTGTTCTTTCAGAATAATTTTTGGCCTTATTTTGTATAGATTCTTATCGGTAGTAAAAAGACAGGTTTCAGATTTTTGGGGGTTAAATTCTAATTTATGTTTATTAGCAAATTTTTCTAGGTGGAGAAGAGTCTTGTTCAAATTCCTTTCAGCTTTTTTCCAGTTAGTGTTACTGCTCCATAGAATAATGTCATCAGCGAAAAGTCCAATATTGGTTTTATGTGAAATTTTTTCTTCTATGCCTGCAATAAATAGGGTGAAGAGAGTTGGGCTAAGGACTGATCCTTGTGGTAATCCTTGGTATAATTTGAAGGTTTTAGATAGAGTTCCATTATATTTGACCCTGATGTATCTATTTTTAAGGAAATCATTTATCCAAGTGATAGCTTTTCCATCAATTTTGAAATGCTTGTATAATTTTGTAATCAACTTGTTTTTCCATACTTTATCAAAAGCTTGTGTAAGGTCTAAAAAAGCAGCTATGGTGTGGCTAGTTGGTTTTCTGTTTTGTGCATCTTTTACCTTTTGGGTGAAAAATAAGAGTTGGTCTATTGTCCCATGTCCTTTCCTAAATCCATATTGTTCTTCTGGTAAGAGATTTCTTGTGTCAAGGTGGTAGGTAAGTCGTCTGAGTATAATTTTTTCCATTAATTTGCAGCAAATACTTGTGAGGGAGATAGGTCGGTAGTTTTTTGGGTCATCAGCAGATTTGTCAAGTTTTTTAATATGAATTATTGTTGCAGTTTTCCAGTCTTGAGGCAATTTTCCAGTTTTCCAGGAGTTATTGAAAATATCAAGAAGTCTTTCTTTGCCATTTTTGCCCAAGTTTGATATCATTTGGCCATGGATTCCATCTGGCCCAGGAGTCTTGTTTAGGTCAGTGTTTTCTAATGCATAATCTAGCTCTTTCATATTGATTTTTTCATGGAAAATATTATGAGTGCTGTTGAAATTTTTACAGTCATGAATAATCTTTCGGGCCTTTTTTTCAACTTTCTTATCTTTTATTTCAAATTTGATTTTACTACTTATTTGATATGAATTACCTAAAAGATTAGCAGCAGTTTTGTCATTAGTTGCTGGGGTACCATCCGTATTCTTAATCATATTTGTGTTTTCAGTTTGTGACTGGGCTCTGTCAATTTGTTTTGCCAAATGCCAAAGTTTTGTATTCGGGTTTCTTGGGTTCAGGTTTTCACAAGTTTGTTTCCATTTTTCCCTTTTCATATTTACGTATAACCTTTTTATTTTTGCATTCACAATGTTCAGTTCAGTTCTACAATTTGGTTGGTTTTGGGTGCACTTTTTTTGTAGTTCATTTCTTTTAGTTATAAGTGTTTGAATATCTTTTGCCTGGTGTGTATAATTTGGAATCCATTTCTTAATATTACCTCTTGGTATTGAAACTTTGACTGCTTTAATAATGGTGTTTTTGAAAGATATCCAATTTTGTTCCAGATCTTTTATTCTAGTGGGTGTTTTTCTAAAGTCTTCATTGGTGTTTTTCTGGTAAAGATTCCAATTAGCCTTTTTGAAGTTCCAGAATTTTTCTTTAATTGAGCTGGTTTTGGTCTTGGTGCTAATTTCTATCAAAATAGGCAAATGATCACTTCCAATACTTTTTAATATTTGCCATTTGCATTTGTGGAAAATGTCAGGACTGGAGAAACTTATATCAAGTGCTTGTGCAGTATTATAGCTGTAGGAATGGTGGGTAGGATTGCCATCATTTAAGCACATGAAGGCATTGTCGTCAAATAAGTTTGAAAGTATTTTGCCTCTTGGGTTTGGCATGGAACATCCCCATAGTTGATGTTTGGCATTAAGGTCACCTACAATAATAGTATTGTCTTTAAGAAATTGAGCCATTGTTCCATCGTCAATAAGTTTATTGTTTGGTGGGTGATACATATTGAATATGTCGATGGTTTTGTTTTGACTGAGGTAGACTTTGATACCTTGGGCTTCGAGGTCTGATGTGTTTGGAATATTAATGGCTATGTCTTCATAGTACAAATTCTTGATAAAAAATGCAAGGCCACCCCCTTCTTTATTTCTGTCTTTTCTGAGGATATTATAGTTTTTATATTTGAGATTGTACTTTTCATTTAATTTGGTTTCCTGTAGGGCTATAATTTGTATCTTTTGTTTTTCAGCTATTTCCATTATTTCTTCTAATTTTATTTTTGTTGCTGTTGAGCACAATCCATTTATGTTGCACTGCAAAATTCTCAATTGCTTGGAAGCTGCAAAGTTAGAAGTTTGTGGAGACTGTATTATACTTATCGGACAGAACCCTCTACCTAAGTCCTGACCGCGCCCCTGTTTATTCTGCGCGACGGGCGATGCAGCATGCAAATCAACATCTGATCTCATGGAATGGGGTATAGGGGTGCAGCTTTCGTTGATCATGGCATCATGATCCAGGCACACTTTGGTGAAAGTCTGACTTTGCCTGTAGTTTGAGGCCGTTCCTAACATGGAAGCAGACGCCTTTGCTGCCGACTCTAACATGAGTACAGACGCAGCTCCTCCGTATCCCTGGAGTGGGACCCTTGCTGAGGTCTATCAACTGGGTCAGTTGAAGTCAGGATTTTTAAAGAGGTCTACTCCTCTTCTAACAATGCTGCTGTTGGTCCGCGACTGCTTATTCGTCAGAGTTATTCTGCTTGTTTCGTGTAGGGATAAGCAAAAAAAATAATAAAAATTTGAAGGTCATTTGTTTGTTGAATGTTTGTTTATGAAAAATATATGTCAAGTTTTTATTTAATTCTTGATGTTCAGTGACTTGCTGTCATTCTCCTCAGGAAATATGATTACAGTGGACCCTCGGTTTACGAGCACCTTGGAGTACGAGCTTTTCGCAGTACGAGCAAAATTTTTTGAAAAATTTTACCTCGGATTACGAGTGAAATTTCGCATTACGAGCAACTCGTGATGGTTGCCCGTAATTGTGATGGATGAAAATTCACTGGGATTCCTCCCTTCAGATCAGATTCGGGAAATATGTAAAATGTGGGAAACTGTGCAATTGTTCGTAGCAAGAAGAATTGCCCGAGTTTCAATTATTGAAAATAAGAAATTAGTTTCGCACTACGAGCGTTTTGGAGTACGAGCATGGCTCTGGAACGGATTATGCTCGCAAACCGAGGGTCCACTGTATTTTGAATCCTAGTTCTACTTATATATATGTTATATGCAATGATTGAGATTTCTGTTGTTTTTTGATCATGTTGAGGATTATGGTAATGTAATGCAGTCGTGGTTAAATCTTGAAAGTATGATAATAAAAATGGTTTTCATAAGAGGTTGCTTTAATTGAGCTAAAGGAATATATATAAAATACATAATTTGGTAAAAGTACTGCCTGGTTTAAGGCGTAAGAATAAAAAAAATGAAAAGATTATTTACATAATGTACAAAAGTTTTGAGCTGGCCATCGGGGAACAACAACAACGAGTTTTTATAGGGGAAGCGTAACCTCTGGCGGTCGATTTAACAGTATTTGTATCTATGAAATATAATTTTAAATAAAAGAATATTTTAATATAACATGTATATGATAGCTGTGTGATGCTTTAAATGGGTTTTAGAAAATTGTGTACATTAGACATGTACATAAGACACGCTATATCCGATCTGGATAATTGCATGTGAAACTATTTACAATAATTGTAGTAGAGTAGGTAACAGAATTATCAAAAAATATATAAACAATTAAGAAAAAAGAGCATTGAATAAACATATCTCCATTAAACAAATAAGCAACAACATAAGCAGATAGAAGAAATCTCAAGGTAGTTATTTACAGTATGTTAAGCAATGATGGAAGTTGATGAAGTTATCTGTAATAATTAGTATCGTGGAGAGAGAAAGTTGATCAAGTTGAGCTATTTACAATGAGTTATATTCTAAAGTAACTTATTAATTATTTACATTGATGTAAATTAAGTTGTATAGTAGTGTAGTTCCTCAAGCTGCATGAAGCTGTCTATATATGTGTACCTATATAAGTATTAAAAACATTTCTATTATTTTTTACATATATAAATACAGTTAAACCTGTCTATAGCGCCTCCCTCTCTATAGCGCCCGATTTTAAATACGTAGTACGATGCGATTTACATTAAAAGTCACCTGTCTATAGCGCCCCCCCCTCTATAGCACCCTATTTTGGTGAGTCCCAAGAGAGGACGCTATAGACAGGTTTAACTGTGTATACAGTAGAACCTCTATGAGAGGACACTCATGCTAGAGGACACCTCTCTACAAAGGACAGTTTCCATTACCAAAATGACCAATTTTACCATTAGCTGCTTTCTGGTACAGTAGAACCTCCTTTTAGAGGACACCCCGCTAGCGGACACCTCTCCACAAAGGACAGTTTTCATTTGCAAAATTATCATTTTTACTATTTAGCGATTCTCTGGTAAGAGGACACCTCACTCTAAAGGATACTTTGGCTCTGCAAATAGGTGTTGAATTCACAATTACAGTCATGCACAAAACTTAAGAAAGTAGAAAGTCTTTGATGTCATCGATATTTTTGAAGGAGACAGAGGCAATTTTGTTCACACACTTGGTTATCTTGTGTGTCTTCAATAAAGGTCATTGTACGAGGTGTGTTCAAAAAGTATCGCGACTTTTGTGTTTTTTCAAAAATTATTTATTTATTCATGAATACCTATTTTGTCCCCTTCAAAGTAATCCCCATGAGATATTATATACTTGTGCCAACGGTTTTTCCAATCTTCGAAGCACTTCAAAAAATCATTTAAAAAAAATCTTTTTCAGCTCCTCCTTCGATGCCGTCTTTATCTCGTCAAGCGTAGCGTAACGTCGTCCTTTCATGGGCTATTCAGTTTAGGGAACAAGAAAAAGTCACAGGGAGGCCAGATCTGGGGAATACGGTGGCTGCGGCATCATTAGTGTGTTGTTTTTGGCCAAAAAGTCGCGCACAAGCAACGATGTGTGATCAGGGGCGTTATCGTGGTGCAAAAGCCAATTTTTGTTCTTCCACAAATCCGGGCGTTTCTGGCGGATTGCTTCGCGCAAATTGCGCATAACTTGCAGGTAATATTCCTTATTGACCGTTCTACCCTGTGGCAAGAACTCATGATGCACCACGCCCCTGCAATCGAAGAAAACTGTCAGCAAAACTTTCACATTCGGCCGAACTTGGCGCGCTTTTTTCGGTCTTGGTTCGTGCGGCAGCTTCCATTGAGATGATTGAGCTTTGGTTTCCACGTCATAACCATAAACCCACGCTTCGTCACCAGTTATGACCCTCTGAAGCAAATTTGGGTCGTCGCGGACAGAGTCCAACATCTCATTAGCAATGTTCATGCGATGCTGTTTTTGGTCGCAATTGAGCAATTTTGGTACGAAATTCGCGGCGACCCGTCTCATGCCCAAATCTATATATATAAAAATGAATGTATGTGTGTGTGTGTCTGTTTGTCCTTTATGCCTGACCAAACCACTCATTGGAACACCATGAAACTTTGGGAAGTTATTTAGTATAGTACTGGGAAGGTTTCTAGCAAATAAAATTTTTGAAATGACTTTTCGCTTTAAAATAATCAAGATAAATATTCTAATTTATCTGTTATAATTCAACAATCTGCTCTAAATATTATCATGATGATACGATGATTTTGTAATGTAGAAAATTAGGAAAGACAAAATTCATGATGACACGGCAATTTATTTGAGACAAGAATAATGATACAATTCCAAGGCAAGATACTATTCCTTTAACTTCCAATTACCGAGGGAACCAATTAATATTGATTTTATTCAACTTATCGAGTATTTTTCAAGGGACCGGGAAAAAATGTTCACTTTATCGAGAGATTCGTTAGACAAACCTTTACTCGGGTAAAACCCGGGCGAAGCCGGGTAAGTCCGCTAGTCATTGATAAAAATCGAATGGCACGAGCCAATCGATATGTTTAGGTCCTCAGCAACTTCTCTAACGGTGATTCGACGATTGGCCAATATCATTTTCTCCACTTCATTAATTTTTTCGTCTGTTGTTGAAGTGCTCGGGCGTCCGGCACGCTCTTCGTCGTTCATATCTTCTCGGCCTTCTGAGAACATTTTGTACCACCGATAAACGTTGCTTCGGTCCAAGGTAGCTTCTCCGTATGCCACAGTCAACATTCGGAATGCATCCGCGCACTTAATTTCGTTTTTCACACAAAATTTGAAACAGATTCTTTGATCCATTTTTTTAAATAGGTAAAATCGAAGACGATCCAAAACACCTGCAAGCAAAGCAGCTGTCAACAATTAAGTGAACATTCAAAATGGCCGAGCTTGTCGGCATAAGTGAGAGACATGAGTACCAACATAAAGCCACAAAAAGATCGAAATTCGAATATACGTAACCCGCGAAAATTCAAAATTTGCGATACTTTTTGAACACACCTCGTATATCAATCAGTTATTGAATCCCGATATATATGCTGAAAGGTACAACTTCCTTAAGTTTTGTCTATGAGTGTATCTTTCAGAGTTATTGTCTGGATCCTGATATACATGCTAAAAGGTACAACTTCCTTAAGTTTTGTCCAAGAAGGTCATGATGTTCGAGGTCTCGTTGGGCCAGTTGTAGGAGGGGTTAGAGCTGTGACATTTCTCAATCTCCGGGTTAAAATCTAAACAGGATGAAGATAATAAACACAAGGTAATAAGACCAAATCCAAATAAATAAATAGTGTGACGTTTCGGTAAAAGTGTTGTTACCATCCTCAGACAAAAGTACTGAATGAAAAAATATTTATTTTGTCTCAATTTACAGGTGTTACATTCGAGCACAGCTCGCGAGTCACCTTGTCCTGGCTATTTACACATGGCGAGTTGGTGGAGTAGAGGTGGTCCCCCCGGACCTTGCAGGAGGGCAGCTGTTGGGCGATGAGCTCTTGACTAAGCGTCAGGGCCGGGTCGTCGGAATTTAGGATTGATATCTCCTTTATTTTGTAGAATATCTTGTATGGTTGGATTATATTTGAATTTTGCATTTGAAGGTATAATTTCTTAACGGAAGTTTGGTACATATCTTCTAGATCGGGTTGGTTCAAGTCCTCCTTCAGTATCTTGTTTGATAGGTTGAATGGAGCTCCTATACTTGTCCGAAGGCAGATTCTCATAAATGCGTTTATCCTATTTTTGTCTGTGGTTGTAATATATTTGCACCAAACTGGGAGTGCGTATGTTACTATCGGGAGGATACAACTTCTGTATAGAGTAAACTTTTGTTTTGTAGTCAATTTGTTTCTAAAGTTGAACACAGGCTTGATAATGTTATTTTTGCGATTTTTGCTTTCTTTATGATATTTTTGACATGCATGTTGAATTTCAACTTGGAGTCTAAGGTAACTCCAAGATATTTAATGCTGTCAGTCCAGTTAATAGGGCTCTGGTTTACCTTTAGGATGGATTGTGGCTTGAATTTTTTATTGTCTAGTGGAGGAAAAATTATTGCCTGAGACTTTTTTGGGTTGATGTCTAATTTCCAATCATTGCACCATTTGGTTATACTGTTTATGTAATTTTGGAGTTGGGTAGTTATTATTCCTATTGATTTGGAGTTTGCTAAAATTGCTGCGTCATCTGCGAAAAGTTTTGTTTGACATTTTGTATGTGGGGAGAAATCGTTGATGTAGATGTTGAATAGGTAGGGTCCAAGGATAGAGCCTTGAGGGACTCCAATCTGGGTTGGTTTTTTCGTGGTTATACAATTCCCTTGCTTAATTGAAAAGGTCCTGTCCTGGAGATAGTTTTTCAAGAATTTGATAAAATCCCTTGGAAATTGATTTTTTGTTATTTTTGTTATCAAGCCATCATGCCATACTCTATCAAAGGCTTTGGTAAAGTCTAGAAAAACAGCACCTACTGCCTCCTTGTGGGACTTTCTTATTTGGATGTAGTCTATTACTGTGATTAGCTGGTGGGTTGTGGAGTGTCCTTTTCTGAATCCAAATTGTTGAGGAATGATAAAGTTAATAGAATCCATGTATGACTGCAATCTGTGAAGAACGATTCTCTCGTATACCTTACCGATGGTAGAGAGAAGGCTGATTGGTCTGAGATCTTCAGGTGATTTGACAGGTGATTTTTTTGGAATGGTTATGATAATGGCATGTTTTCATGTCTTCGGGAAGTAGCACAGGTGTAATGCATGTAATGAAAATTTTTTACCACAGCATGTTTTAAATAGTTACTGTTATCAAGTGTTTAAACAAGATAAGAAGAAGATAGTTTTCTGAGAAACACAGAATATAATTCTTAGAATTAAAAGTGGGAAAAACCCACAACACACTATTTATTTGGATTGGTCTTATTACCTTGTGTTTATAATCTATAATCCAAATTGTGTGCCTTATCAAGACAAAGATTAATTTATTATTGGCATGCTGTATCCTCCGCAAAACAATGATCAATGGTCAAATACAATTTATACCTGTCATCTCTGTGGTTCTGTTTCTCTGATAAAATTAATTAAATAAAAAATAAACATTATTTATTTGGATTTGGTCTTATTACCTCGTGTTTATAATCTAAAATCAATCAGGGGGGTCGGTGGAAGGCTGGTTAAACCTTTTGGTTTTCGACCACTACGACCCAGGTTCGATTCCCGCATTGGACACTTTTTTTCTGATTTGAAAAAAAAAAAGAATGCTCCAATGGCTTCGATTCTTGTGAAAGTCCAAGCCCACCAGCGAGTGCAAGTAACCAAACGGGGCTCTGGCACATTTGTAAGTGCAAAGTCAAACTGCTTTTCACATGTGTAGACATGCGGTGCTCTTACATTAAAAGCAGTCGCTAACTACCCACCATGATTATCATGGCCTGTACCACGTGTACACTAGGGATAATAATAATAAAATAATAATCTATAATTCAAATTGTGCCTTATCCTAAATAAAGAAAAAATAATTTTTAATGGCCACATGTACTATGTTTGGCTACTTGTTGACACAATAATATTGAAGAGAGAGAGGTAGAACAAGGAAGGAGTTAGAAGATATGAATTGTTTTGAACATGAATGATCACAAGGTAACATTTAGTAGTTGCTTAGCGAAACGCTCTGCGGATGCATCATTTTGCAGATGAACACGCATATTGGTTTTCAACATCAACTTCTTTACCTGAGGCCATAAAACAGATGGCTTGAGACATGCATTCAATTCATCTGCTTGCGTTGAGCGAGGTATAACAGGTAAAGTTTGACGAAAATCACCAGACAGTAGAATGAGAGCGCCACCAAAGGAATTCCCATTTGCCCTCAAATCTTTAAGCGTACGATCGAGGGCTTCCAATCCTTTTTTGTGAGCCATTGTACATTCGTCCCATATTATTAGTTTGCACGTTTGAAGAACCTTGCCCATTCCGGAATTTTTCGAGATATTACATGTTGGCGTTTCAATTGTGTGCAAATTCAGCGGCAATTTTAGTGCTGAATGCGCTGTTCGGCCACCATCCAAAAGTGTTGCAGCAATTCCAGATGAAGCGATTGCCACTGCGATTTCATTCCGTGATCGAATGGTTGCCAAAATGAGATTTATGAGAAAGGTTTTGCCTGTGCCTCCGGGCGCATCTAAAAAGTACAATCCGCCCCTTTGATCGGAGATTGCTTGCATCACTGTGTCATATGCAATTCGCTGTTCTGGAACCAGTTTCGATAAATTCCTTTCAACAAACACACTCAAATCATCGACATCAAAGTGGGTTTCACGTTGCAAATCACGATCATAGGAGTCATTCGCAGATCTATTCGGTGCACATAATCCCATCTGTCCCAATCTCTTATTAGCGATTGCCAAGCAAATATCTTCGATCAAAACCAACGCCCTATTATATATCTCTGGTGTGAATTGAAGGTCCAGATTCGCTGCTCGTAAATGATGTAGGATATCTTCACTCATGGAATCTTTGTATTTTTTCCAAAGATCCATTGGCTTGGATGGGAAACATGTTGTCAATAGTATTGCAAATAACATGCGAATTTGATGTGGTTTAGCAGTACTTGATGCATCCGCAAGTGTTGTGTCCCAATGTGCATCGTTTTCAAGAAGGTATAATTCTTGGCAAGCTTCTCGATAGGTGGAACATACTTTGCCATTTACTGTTCTTAGTTCTTGGAAGGATTCTGGTCCACATACGTTAACTAACAGTAATCTTAAGTAAAAGCATTCTTGATTGCTTGGATGAACTGTATACAGACGACCTAAAGCGTCGGACGAATATATATTCGGATGTCCTTCAACTGGTTTGCCTTGTTTACGTCGTTGAAACTTTTTCTGATGCATTCCAGGTGTAGTATTTCGGAACATCTGAGTAACGTAGAGTTTTTGCGAACAAATCACCTCTGCACAATGAGAAGAACGCAGTTAACGTTGTTTGCGGTGGCGATGCTGCTCTTTCACGTACATTTTCCGCTGTAAAATACACTCGCTGCCCATTTTCGAGATGTACTGCCAAATGAACAACTGTAGGATAACGTTCATGAATTGAAAATGATAGAATACGCCAAACTGCCTCATTGCTACAGATGTAGCGTCCCAATTGATAGCGTTGTACTTCATCGATTGGTGCAGATGCATTTTTAACTCCAAAAACTGCCATATCGCTTCCTTTGTTGACATATTTGTAAATGTATTTGATTGACTTAACTGAATTGCAATATTCAACATTGATGTGTGCTTTGAAAGTCCTAGAGAGTAATGGTGAATAAGGCACAATCCAACGATTATCAACTTCGATATCAATGTTGTGAACTTTTATAGTGATGCATTTACCGCCATCTTGAGTTGAGCGCCGACGATATTGTGGATATCCATCAACTCCAGTGATAGTTTCGGCGTGTAAATCTCTTGGATAGCGCTTAGTACATTTTCCATCTTTCATGCACGGAGAATTGTTGTTTATCGCGCCACATGGACCGTGAATCATGTTTTTGGCTACAACTTCGAATAAATCTGGATCAATGGCGATGTCTGGGATTTCTGCTGAGATGACCTGGTCAATTTGGTCTGGTGTGATCTTGTCGATTAGCCAAATCAAAATATGTGCATGTGGTAAGCCTCTCTTCTGCCATTCAATAGAATACATCCAGCATTGTGACGCTCCAAAAACACGATATTTGACAATGAAATGCATAAGAGCTCTCAATTTCTGGTTGAACACACGGGCGATGATATCAGGCCGATCCGAAGGGGATTGTCCAGGCAACAAAAGTTCTCTAATTTCTTCCAACCTTGGATTGCATGTAAATGTTATGAATAAACCTGGACGGCCGTATACACGAACATATGTCATTGCATCTTGTGCGTATTCATGCATGTGCCGTGGACTTCCTGCGAATGTAGCTGGCAGTATGATCATTTTCCCCAGATCATTGGGATTCCCATCAGTAGCAATTGCATCTCGTAGATGAATATATTTTTCAGAGCGGAGTTTGGTTTGGTTTAATCGAATGAAAAGTAGTCGTTCGGTCTCGATTTTTACATACATATCGACAATGTATTGCTGGAACAATGTTCGACATTTCAAAATGTGATTGTCTCTGTTGGCACGACTCATCAACCGATATGAATAGAAATTCATTGCACTGATTTTTTTTATCGATCTCGGCACCTGTTTTTGGATCTCTCATCTTAATATTGAAGTGATATCCATCTTCTCCTTGCCAGAACAAAATGGGATATTGTAAGGTATCATATGAACGATGAGTTTCAGATACTCGTTGAACGTTATCATCTCTGCGATGAATTACTATATCGCGGGAATTAAATTCTTCGCCAACTATGAGGATTGCCACTTCATCTATTGTTGGTGCATTGAATCGTGTTGACCTGCTGGTGTTTTGTCAGCTCTAATGACAACTACGTAATCATCAGTAGGCATTCGCTCGATGGCTGTCTTGAACAGTCGAACTAATCGTTGTGTTGATCTAACAAATTTTGTAATGAAGACACAATTTCTTGATTTGTGCTGCTATTGAATCTACAGCGTTGATTAACTTGGTCATCGGTGTTTCCCATGAAATAAATTTGCAGAAATTTGTGATCTGAATCCGGCAGAGGTAGAAGAGATCCAACACGATGGCAAATTTGCCCTTGCACTTTAAACGTTGGCATGTAATTGTCCCGAATGATTTCTGTTGCACCGAACGATGTCATTTGAAAGCATGAATTGTACTTTCGAATGTTTCTCAAGAAATGCTTTGATTGGCTTGTTGCACCTGATATCAACGTTGATAAAGGTTCAGGAGGTAAATGCAATTCGGGCAATTTCACTTTACCACCTGCGCAGCACATTCCTGGAGTCTCATTCTTGAATTTAAACGCATCACAAAATTTGCATAACTTGTCCATTTTATCAATAACAAAACTTGGATGCAGACTGTAATCATATTCAGCATCATAATGGAACGCGGCCCGGTTCAAGTCAGCATGTAGTGTTCGTCTGGAGCGAATATTGCGTTCTCGATTGGTTCCCAACCGTGTTTCCCGCTGGGCAATTGATTCATTTGAGCGACCCTGAGCAGTTTGTATTCGATTATCTTCCAACCTTGCTTTTCGTTGTTGAACTGTCTCATTCGAGCGACCCTGAGCAGTTTGTATTCGATTATCTTCCAACCTTGCTTTTCGTTGTTGAACTGTCTCATTCGAGCGAGCTTGAGCAGTTTGTAGTCGATTATCTTCCAACCTTGCTTTTCGTTGTTGAACTGTCTCATTCGAGCGAGCTTGAGCAGTATGTATTCGATTATCTTCCAACCTTGCTTTTCGTTGTTGAACTGTCTCATTCGAGCGAGCTTGAGCAGTTTGTATTCGATCGGCTTCCAACCTTGCTTTTCGTTGTTGAACTGTCTCATTCGAGCGAGCTTGAGCAGTTTGTATTCGATCGGCTTCCAACCTTGCATTTCGTTGTTGAACTGTCTCATTCGAGCGAGCTTGAGCAGTTTGTATTCGATCGGCTTCCAACCTTGCATCTCGTTGTTGAACTGTCTCATTCGAGCGAGCTTGAGCAGTTTGTATTCGATCGGCTTCCAACCTTGCATCTCGTTGTTGAACTGATTCTGAAGCTCGTGATATCTTTTTCGATCGTCCTTGAGAGGTAGATCGACCAATCGATTTACGCTTGGGAGGCATAACTACCGATGATTCTTTTGGTAAATAAAAAAATTAACCGTGGTGTGCAAACTTTATCAATAAGATAAAATAAAAATATTTTATTTTCAGGCTTCAGATAAAAACTATAAAATATATCAAAAGTAATTTTCAAAACTAAAGAGGTGACTTGACATATTTCTGAAAACACACACACAGACAGATTCATTTTTATATATATAGATTAACAGTAATTAAACGTAACAGTAAGAAAATGTTGATTTTAATATATTTTAATTTTTTCATATTTTAATATATGTAAATAAAGTCTCTTAAGAAAGACTACCTAAAAACATGACTCAACTTGTTTCTCCTGTAGGTGGTCTCTCATTGAAGATTCTAATTGCTATTAAAGAATCTCTAATAGACCTTTAATAAGAGACTGCCTCTTGGAGAGACGGGTTAAGCTACGAAATGGATGTACCCGGCTTCGCCCGGGTTTTACCCGAGTAAAGGTTTGTCTAACGAACATTTGTTAAAACAATTCTCTATAAACTTATTAAAAAAAATAATAGATATATTTTGATAATTTGAAACTCGTAAATTTGATCTCTCGATAAAGTGAACATTTTTTCCCGGTCCCTGTGTGCCGTGTCATCCTGAATTTTGTCTTTCCTAATTTTCTACATTACAAAATCATAGTTTTATCTAGTGAACATTTTTTCCCGGTCCCTTGAAAAATACTCGATAAGTTGAATAAAATCAATATTAATTGGTTCCCTCGGTAATTGGAAGTTAAAGGAATTGTATCTTCGCCTTGAATTGTATCATTATTCTTGTCTCAAATAAATTGCCGTGTCAACCTGAGATAATCTTACTTTTGATAAATAATCTTTAAGATAATACAACAACAAACAAAAAGCCTTTATTCAGGGTCACTGACCCTATACAGGATTCACCAGAGGTATGCATAAGAACAAAGCAGTGAGACAAAGGAAATAACGATATATACAGAAGAAAAAGAAGAAAAAAAAAACAAGAAAGAGAAAGAGGGAAGCAAGAAAAACAACACAAAAAGAGTAGCAGTAAGAAAGTGAGGAGTGAGTGTCACTTGGCCTTCTTCTGAGATATGGACTTGTGGAAACCATAAAACGCCACAGCAATATACTTATCCTGGGTCATATTGTCAATTATTGATGGAAGTGAAGCACAGAGTTGCCCAGTTTTGAGCATAAGGGTTCTTCTTTCTTCTTTCAGAGCATAGCAATCAAAAATATAGTGAGTGATTTCATTTTTTAGTTTTGAATTACAGGAGGTACAAATCGGGTCCTTACCGCAGAGCATCTTGGTGTGGTTTTCTCTAAAAAAACTTGAAAGTATTCTAACTTGTGCGAGTAGTCTTACAACCGGGAAAGGAAAATCCCCTAAAAGGTATCCCTCCGTCATGAAAGATATGTGAATGTCTTTGTAGTGAGAGTATAGCTTAGATTTATCCATTCTTGTAAGGTCATTTTGTATAGATTGGTCTGCCGCTGTTTTTAAGAGCCCTGTAATCGCGCTCCTCAGTGTTTCAGGATCATCACAGGAAACAAGTGCAGGGGATCCATTATTGTTAAGCAGATTGGTGAGCTTTTTAATGAAACCGATGGGTGTGTCCGAAGCATTAGACAGTTCCCGTGTTCTATTAAAACATATACGCGGCAATCTGTCACTGCTCATATTCAACACCCGCAGCCAATACTTCAGGGTTAATTTTAAAGCTGTTACACTCAATGAGATACGACCGGTTTCTAATCTGATTATGTAGCCTGGAGTGTATCTGGGCAGATTCAGGAACCTACGGATAAATATGTCTTGTATACTATCCAATAAGTCTTTATGCTCTGTTGCCCACAATGGAGCGGCATACATCAGGACAGCTCTCACTATTGTATCAAAGAGTTTGGTTGATAAATTTATTGACTTTGCTTTTGATTTTATTAATATTGGGTGTGTGGCGTTAATTGTTGTAAATGCTTTTCCTTTAAAGTAATTTGCCGGGTGAGTAGTTGTTATTATTGGTGTCAGAGGGAATCCCAAGTATGTATATCTTGAAGTTATTGTTATGGGTTTATCATTCCAGAACCATCTATCCTTATTTGAGGGTTTACCTCCATTACGGAACACCATAAGCTTTGATTTGGACTCATTTAGTGTCATTAAGTTCTCATCGAGATATTCTTTCAGTATTTTGATCTTCTTTTGGAGGTTCATCCTGGACTCACCTATAATTGCTATGTCGTCGGCGTACAGCAATAAATGGATATCTCCAAATTCGGGCAAATTTACACTCGGCAGGTCTGAATTATTATAAATTTCGATTAAATCCGTGACAAATAATATAAAGAGCAGTGGGGAAAGTGGCTCTCCCTGGAGGACTCCCGAGTTTATCTTAATACTTTCCGTGAATGATCCCTTCCATCTGATAGCTATAGTTGCTTGTTCGTAGTAACTTCTGATCGTACTTATGAATTGGTAACTTATGCCTAGGTTGTAAAGTTTTTTCCAAAGTATTGAGTGAGGTACAGTATCAAATGCCTTCCTTAGATCGACAAAAAAGACATATAGTTTTCCCCTCTTTTTTCTTAATGATAGTTGGATTAAAGTAGTTAGTGTAAATATGTGGTCAATACATGATCTTCCTTTTCTAAATCCCGCTTGGTTTTCCGGTACAACCCTTCTTCCCTCGACCCATTCCTCCAGTCTTGATCTTAGGATTGAAGTGAAAAGCTTTGATACATTGCTAATCAGTGCAATACCTCGGTAGTTGGAGGGGCTGTTCTTATAACCATTTTTAAAGATTGGGTGTATAGTAGAATTAGTCCAAAATGCTGGGTATTTTCCAGTCGTCATAACACTATTGTAGAGTTGTTTCAACAGCAGTATGTACGAATCAGGGAGTATTTTTAATACTTCATTGGGGATGCCATCGGGCCCGCATGCCTTGTTACTCTTCAAACCAGATATCTCCTTGTATATGTCTGCATAGGTTATCTCTGTGTCCAATATAGGATCGTTCTGAGAAATTATATTATGTAAATTACAAATTCTCAAATTTTTCTCTGTAGTCATTAGCTCGCGGTAAAAGTTCAGCCAGTCCTGTATAGCTATTTCTCCTTGGATTATAGATGTGCTTTTGTAGAGCGCAATAGTTTTCCAGAAGGTCTTTGAGTCTTTAGCATTTCTGAGTATTTCCTGTTTTTCATTATCAAAGCCTTTTCTTTTTAGATCCAATAAAGCAAGATATTTTTTTCTGGAGGAAGCATAACATTCCCTGTCTTCCAATCTATTTGTTTTACGATATTTCTTCAGACTTTCTTTTGCCAGTTTTTTCATATCATAGCAGTCCTTATCGAACCACGGCTTAGATTTCCTGGGGCTCCCCTTAATTGAGTACGTTATTTTTGCAGATGAAATTGCTTCCAAAATTCGCTGATTGAAAGTGTATACAAGGTCATCGGAGGCTGGTATGTTTTTTTCCCGCAATTCTTCCAGTTTCATTTTAAACATTGCGAGTCCCTCGGCTGACCATCTATATCTCGTAATATTATAATCTTCCCGTTTGTTTTTTTTTTCTCATTGAAGTTTTGGCCTTTTATCGTTAAAACCAAAGGGTGGTGGTCAGAGTACAGTTGGTCATCGACTTTGAAGTCCAGTAAATTTTGCAGTGAACCCTGTGAGAGTATGCAATAGTCAATAGTCGAAGAGCCTCTTTCAGATATGTATGTAAAATCTCCATCTTTATCCCCTCTAGATCGTCCATTAACTATTGTCAAAGAATTATCTTCCAGGAAATCGAGAAGTTTATCAGACAGAGATGATATTATATGATCTTTGGCCCTTCTTTCCGATGTTAGAGGGAGCTGGAAATTAAGTGGATTGTGTAGTCCTCCCAACTTCCCAGTTCTGATGTTTAAATCTCCAAGTAAAATTATTTCCTTTCCATCTGCTATTTGCTTTTGAATGTATGTAGACAGTTTATCTAAGTTATGCAGCTGTATTTGGTTTGGAGGAAGGTATACAAATATCAAACAGATAAAATGTTGGAGGGCTCTTGTGTTTGTTGATAAGAAAATAGATAACCAAGTGCCATCCTTTTCTGAACTGTCTAATCTATATTGCCCGCCTTCCCTAAAACCGACAATCATACCCCCTGACCCTCTTCCCCTTCCAGATTCTTTGGTGGCAGGTAATTCGATAATTTGATAATATTTTAGTGTTATGTTAGTCCTGTTCAGGCACCATGTTTCAAGTAGAGCAAAAATTTCGTAGTTCTTTATGTGCTCGAGGAGTGGAAATATCGAAAGAATCCTATAGAAACCATTTATATTCCAACATATTATTTTTTCCGCGATGTCTCGCGAATTTTCAGAAAAATTTGCATTGTCAGCGTCTTGAAAATCAAATTTACATGTATTTGTGTCGAAGTAACTTTCCGTTATTTGATTGTTGGGTGGTGAATTAATTTGTGATTTTGATGTCATATTTCTTCTATTTACACAATTGTTTCTACGAGGTTGTTGCTATCTTTAAGATAATAAACTTAGTGATAATAAAACTTATAGATAAAAAACTTGTTATCATCGTCGCAATGGTGGCGCTGCTTACGAGTTAAATCTACAAATCTGCAAATAACTCTAAGGATATTCAAGATATTCAAGAAATTATTTTTCAGAAACCTTCCCAGTACTATACTAAATAATTTCCCAAAGTTTCATGGCGTTCCAATGAGTGGTTTGGTCAGGCATAAAGGACAGACAGACACACACACACATACATTCATTTTTATATATATAGATGACTAGCGGATGTGTACCCGGCTTCGCCCAGGTTTTATCCGAGTGAAAGTTTGCCTAACGAATTTATTGATAATAATATTCGGGAACACATAGAATATTATGATAATAATGATAATATAATTCGTTACGTAATCTATATATATAAATATGAATGTATGCGTGTGTGTGTGTGTGTGTGGTCTGTTTGTCCTTTATGCCTGACCAAACCACTCATTGGAACGCCATGAAACTTTGGGAAGTTATTTAGTATAGTACTGGGAAGGTTTCTAGCAAATAAAATTTTTGAAATAACTTTTCGCTTTAAAATAATCAAGATAAATATTCTAATTTATCTGTTATAATTCAACAATCTGCTCTAAATATTATCATGATGATACGATGATTTTGTAATGTAGAAAATTAGGAAAGACAAAATTCAGGATGACACGGCAATTTATTTGAGACAAGAATAATGATACAATTCCAAGGCAAGATACTATTCCTTTAACTTCCAATTACCGAAGGAACCAATTTATATTGATTTTATTCAACTTATCGAGTATTTTTCAAGGGACCGGGAAAAAATGTTCACTTTATCGAGAGATTCGTTAGAAAAACCTTTACTCGGGTAAAACCCGGGCGAAGCCGGGTACGTCCGCTAGTATATTTATATAATATATGAAATATATTTTTCGAGCAAACATATCCACTCTCTACTGAATAGATTTTTAAAAATATATACATAAATAAAAATATTTAGATATATACTACATGATGTTAGCCAAAAGGCCGAGAAACGATATTTTATATATAGAGATGACCTGGCTTCGTGTGTCTTCTGCTCGAGTGAATGTTTCGCTGGTAGAATTTTGTTCCTGCCTACTATTAATCATTATCTGGCTTCGCCCGTGGTCTGCTTTAGTGAATATTCCCCAAAAGAATTTTTTAATGCAATCAAGCATGATACGGCAATATTGTCATCATCATTTCTGACTAAAAAAATATTGTTGCTCAGTACTTGGTTAAATATAATTTTTCTTGGTTAAAGTGCGAAAAAAAAACTCTTCCAGATTTAACTCTGTCCTGTTCAAATTTCAGCGAGATTAGTTACATATTGAGGGCGTGCATAGCCGACAAAAATATATCTATATATTGTTGGCTTCCGTAGGCGTTTCTTACTGGGAAAAAGAAAGAGAGGATCCAATAAAATAATTTAGTAGTGTTTATTAGAACAAAATCATGATAGTGAACAACAAATATAACAGAGAGTACCGTCGTCTTCCGGGTATTCCTTCTACTGGGGAGCTCGGATTCTATATTCTGTGCGTTTATAATCTGTTTATCTGTGGCTCTCTGATCGGGATGGCGCCTACATTCGGCCATTCCTGGATTTCAATCGTCCTCGATTGAGCCTTGCGTTGCAGGAACGTCGTGGGTTGCGTCGGGGGGTATCTTCTACTTCTGGTTCCTCGTCCGGACTTTCTTCTGTAGCTGTAGTCGTTAATTCTATTTTGTTCTCCTACTGTCCTATCACACGGGTCCTTTCGAAAGATCTGGATCAGGTCTCTCAATTCAGGGTCGGAATGCTGAATCATCAAGATTTGTTCTTCCAGTGTGATTGTGAGGCACACTTCAAGGTTTTTCTCCATGATTTCCTCCATCGTGTCTCTAGGGTCGTCGACTGGAGCTCTACTCATTCCGTCTACGTGGGCCATCTTCTCCCCTGGTTTATGTCGAATTTCGAAATCGTATTCCTGAATCAGATTGTACCATCGCGCTATCTGAGGATTTGTAGTCTTCTTCGCGTTCATGTAGACCAGTGCTTGGCAATCAGTAACCACTGTAAACTTGATTCCTACGAGGAACTGACGTAGTCGATCCAAGGTCCACACTATCGCCATCAGCTCCAATTTGCTTGAGTGGTACATCTTCTCGGCCTCTGTTGTCTTCTTGCTCACACAGTAGACCAAGCGCCATTTGCAGTCTTCGTCCATCTGTAGCACCATTCCTGCTAATCCCTCAGCACTCGCATCGCAATGTACTTCTGTCTTGAGTTCAGGGTTGTAATGAGCTAGTACCGGATATTCGACCAGATCCTTTCGTAGTCCTCCAAATGACCTTCGCTGTTCTTCCTTCCATTCAAATTGTGAACCTTTCTTCGTAAGTCTGCTTAGCGGTTCTGCTTTCCTCGCGAAGTCCTTTACAAATCGTCTGAAGAAGTTCGTCAGTCCCAGAAAGCGTCGTATGTCGTGGACATTCTTGGGTTCTGGAAATTCTTCTATCGCCTTGATCTTTCTTGGGCCTGGCTTAAGTCCGCCTGTACTGATGACATACCCTAAGAACTCAACTTCCCTCCTTCCGAACTCACATTTAGAGGGTTTCAGTGTCAACTTCGCTGATCTTATTCTTTCGAGGACTTCCCTCAACCTTTCGATCATCTCCCGCCAATCCTTTGCCGGGATAATCACGTCGTCGAGATAGCAGAATGCCTTCTTGTTCAGCAGCGGACCTAGGACAGTGTGCATCAGTCTTTGGAATTCAGCTGGTGCGTTGGCGAGTCCAAAAATCATCCTTTCGAATTGACCTGTATCATATGGGGTGATGAATGCTGTCTTTAATTTTGCCTTATCGGTCAGTGGTATCTGCAGGTATCCATGCGCCAGATCCAGAGTGGTGAAGAATTTCGCATTCCTTAGGCCTTCCAGAAGGTCGTCTATCCTTGGTAATGGGAACTTGTCCTTAACTGTTTGAATGTTGAGTCTCCTATAATCTACCACCAGACGATGATCTCCAGTTTTCTTCCTCACAAGTAGGACGGGACTAGCGTAGGGTGATCTAGTTTCCGTGACTATTCCATTGTCCTTCCACTCTCTGACAATCTCCCTGATTGCTTCGCGTTCACTTGCAGTCGTCTTATACGGTCTCAGACAGACTGGCTTGCTTCCATCAACCTCCTTAATGTCCATCTTGGTGACATCGGTGCACCCTAATTCCTCCATGCCAAGAGCGAAACAGTCTCTATACTCGTTTACTACATCTAGGATTTCTTGTCTCTCTTTCGAAGTCAGAGAATGATTGACGTTGATGTCCTCAGGCAGTATGGGGCGCTTACGTTTCATTTGGTCTTGTCCTTCCCTCTTCTCTTCATTTTTAGTCTGAAACGAATCCTCTGCGACGTCCAGGTTAACAACAATATCATCAAGGTTTAGTAGTTCAACTCGCCCTACACATTGGTTCTTCCTTACTCTCAACTTGCCCTTGCCAGCTGAGATGATGGGTACGGTCGTCTTTCCGTCGACCACTTCCAATAGGGAATCGACACAGGCGTCATCTACTCCTGTGAACAATACATATCCGTCCTTTACCTCGTCTGTGATTGCACTTGTAAAGTTAATGGAGTCGCTCTCCAACTGAACAGTTTCGGTTGCTCTCAGTTCGATGCGACGCGACTTGATTTCTTCTTGCAGATTAGTAAACGGAAATTCGGATGAATAGCCAATATGCAGTTCCTTACCGATTCTCGCGAAGGATACGTAGGGCAGATCTGTCCATGTTCTTCCAATTAGTAGGTCATAAGGTTGGGCATCATCGTTAACAATGAATACAGTGATTTCCCTTCCGACGATGCCATCAATCTCCAGGTCGACTGTCGTCTTCCCAACGGTCCTGGCAGCTGGTGCAGTCTGGTTACCGATGCCGTACAGACTAGTCGAGTCTGGTTCGATGTCGACGCTGATCCTCCTTGCGACCGATTCTCTCATTAGACAACTGCTGCTCCCGGTGTCTATCATTGCCTTCACGGTTTCCTTGTTGTCGATCTTGACATCCTTCAAATATACATCTGGCGGGACAGTCTCCAGTCCTTCGACTTCCAGGTTGGCTACTTTTAGTCCTTCTTTGGGTCTTGTGCAATTCCTTTCCTTGTGTCCCGTTTGACCGCATCCTCGGCATGTCAACGTAGTCCTGGGTGCTGGGCAGTCTCTGGCAATGTGTCCAAACTGATTGCAGTTGAAGCACTTCGGTTCTCCCTTGTCGTTTCTGATCGTACGGTTGACCATTCTCCTCAAGGTGTTAGGGTACGTTTCACTGATTTCGTTCCTTGCAGCGTCTTGACCCGAAACATTCGTTCCTTGTTTAGTCTCTTTAACTTCGCTTTGGTTGGGGAATCTCGCAGATTTCTGCTGAAACGACGGTGGTATGAGGTGTTTCGCATTCCAATGCGGAGGTCCCATCTCGGTGCGAACATTTTCGTACTCGTCCAGTTTATCCGCCAACTCATCTGGGTTGTTTAACTTGGTCCAATCGTCAATGAGATGATTACGCAGCACATTTGGAACTTTTTTCTTTAGCTGGTTAGTGACGGACAAATCCTTTAGGGCGTCGAAATTTTCCACGTTCATTCCTTCGATCCATTCGTTGAAATATCCTCGCAATTCGAAAGCGAAGTCTCTCCAGGAACCCTTTTGAGATCTCTCGTGCTTCTCGAATTTTTGTCTGAATTGTTCGGGGCTCAACTTGTACCGTTTTAGGAGCAACCTTTTCACGAACCTATAATCGCCGCTTTGTTCTTCTGTTTCCCGAGCGATTAATTGAGTCATTTCGTAAGGTAGCAATCCTAGGAGGCTGAACGCCCATTGGTCTTCATCCAATCCTAGTCGCTTTGCCTGTCTTTCGAAAAGAATTAGGTAAAAACTCAAATCATTGTCCTTCGACTCGTACTTGGGCATCAGTTTACGTATCTCGTAATGTGCGTCATTGCTGGTACTTCGAGACGTATCGTTGTTTCCGCGTGTAGTCTGGATGCGCAGCTTCTCAAGCTCGAATTCCATTACCATTTGTTCTTTTCGTTCCCGTTCTATACGTTCTGCTTGCTCTGTTTGTGCTGTTTGTTCCCGTTCCTCGATCAGAGTCTCCAACAGTTGTTTTGCGAATTCTTCTTCGTAAGATTGACTATTCAGGATAAGGCGTTTTAAGTCGACGATCCTGCTCTCTGGCGGTACTACCTCGCCGAGTTCATACGCCAACTTGCTCAAATCGCATTTCCTTACTTTCGCTAAGTAAGTCATGTTTTTCAAAAGGAAAAATAAACAAGGCAAAGTTTTTTTTTTTAAAATAAACAAATAAAACTGACTAAACCAGATACGTACTGTTTCAATTATTTCTTTAAACGAAATCAACTTTTCTTTGGTAATTTTGAGACAATACTTTTTTTTTCTTTTTACCGCGATACTTTGCGATAATACTTTTTATTTGTTTCTTCAATTTACTTTAAAAATACTTTCTTTAGAATACTTTACTTTACTTTAAAATACTTTCTTTAGAATACTGTACTTTACTTTAAAATACTTTCTTTAAAATACTTCACTTTACTTTAAAATACTTTCTTTAAAATACTTCACTTTACTTTAAAATGCTTTCTTTAAAATACTTTCTTTAAAATACTTCACTTTAAAATACTTCACTTTACTTTAAAATGCTTACTTTAAAATACTTCACTTTACTTTAAAATACTTTCTTTAAAATACTTCACTTTAAAATACTTCACTTTACTTTAAAATGCTTACTTTAAAATACTTCAATTTACTTTAAAATGCTTACTTTAAAATACTTCACTTTACTTTAAAATACTTTCTTATCGAGATGATTTTGCAATAATATTTTACCGAGGTGACTTGTAATAATACTTTTAGGAATAGGTAATTAAATTTCGTACATACCATGCAACTCCTCTTACGTTGATCGGTCACCGCGCCACGTCCTTCTCGTTTCCAAATTATTCCAGTGAATCTTCAATTTTCTTCAGGACTATCCCACTTCTGAATTTCTGTTGGCTTCCGTAGGCGTTTCTTACTGGGAAAAAGAAAGAGAGGATCCAATAAAAATAATTTAGTAGTGTTTATTAGAACAAAATCATGATAGTGAACAACAAATATAACAGAGAGTACCGTCGTCTTCCGGGTATTCCTTCTACTGGGGAGCTCGGATTCTATATTCTGTGCGTTTATAATCTGTTTATCTGTGGCTCTCTGATCGGGATGGCGCCTACAATATATAAAAATGAATGTTTGTATGTTTGTTTGTTGGTTTGTATGTCCAGTATACAAATTCGCAGTAGTTCACTAATTCAAACCAAAATTTCCATACATAGGTAAAAAATAACGGGGATGACGATAGGCTATTTTAAAAAATATATCAATCAATTATTTAAACTATATATTTAAATTATTCGACTTAGCTCACGAGCAGCGCCCTCTAGAACGCTCAGGCGACCTGCCGGCGGCGCGCGCCCGTTGGCTGCCAGCGAGCACGTGACTTCCCTGTGCGCGCGCATGGCGGGCGGTCGCGTGGAACAGCCCTCGCCGACAGCCATGCGCGCGCACAGGGAAGTCACGTGCTCGCCGGCAGCCAATGGGCGCGCGCCGCCGGCAGGTCGCCTGAGCGTTCTAGACGAGAAGCTTTTTCTTAATTACAATGAAAGTCCTTAACTATATTTACAGGTTTTCTAATTTATAACTATTTCACATATTTACATATATATTTTCACTTTTTGCTATAACTGATCTAATTCGCCGTTTAAAATAACTGCTCTTGCTATATTTGCTATGTTATATTTTGCTATGTTTTATGTGTTTGAATAATACATTTAATCGTGTAAACCCGGGCGTTGCCCGGGTCATTCGTCTAGTATATATATATATATGTTCCCGGCTTCGCCCGATTTTTACCCGAGTAAAAGTTTGCTTATCAAAAATTTGTTTAAAACGATTCTAGCAAACATCCAATCCCTACTGAATCTATACTTGTCTACACTCTCGATAATTTTTTCCCGGTCCCTTGAAAAATACTCGATAAGTTGAAAAAAATCAGTATTAATTGGTCCACTCGGTAATTTGAAGTTGAAGGAATAGTATCTTGCCACAAACGAAGATTTGTAAATAACTGTATTTAGCGAATGTGCCCGGCTTCGCACAGTTTTTATCCGAGTAAAAGTTTGCCTAACGAACATTTGTTAAAACGATTCTAGAAAACATCCAATCCACCTATATATTGATTTATAAACGTATATAAATATAAATATTGTTATATGCGTTTAAATATATTTTTGAAACACATAATTTTTTTAAAACATTTATTATATTTAAAATAATATATTGTCACTTTTGTGAATTTGATAATTAATTATTTCTTTTTTCTCAATGAATTATATATATTAATTTAAAATTTCATTTTTGTTATCATCATCACATACAATGTAATTTTTTTATATAAACAAACGATAATAAACAACAACAATTAGGGGCTCAAAAATAATTTATTATGGTTAGCAGCTCCGTAAATAAAAATATTTTCACAACAACAATTAAAGTTGCATCATCATTTTTATAAAACAACAGCAAATTAAATTAACAATGTAAAATATATTTTAACATTACATTTTAACATTTAACACAAAAACGTTACAATTTTTTCTTTAAATATATATTAATATTGAAATGCCAAGTATTTTCACGTCATTGGAATATTATATTACTAAATTCTCAAATAAAATTTATTATACTTGGAAAACATTTTGAGCATTGTTACAATTTATAAATATAATTTCACCAGACGCCGCTAGAGGCGCTGCTTGCGAGTGAAAGTAGAAAATTTGCAAATAAAATTGCAAAGAATATTTATTTCAAATCAAATTCAAACCAGAAATCTTCCCAGTAGTATAGTAAATAACTTTCTAAAGTTTCACGGCGATTGAATAATCTTACCTTTTAAAAACATTCATCGTGTGAACAAACTAACATTCATCGTGTAAACAAACCACGTGTTAATTATTAACCAATCAAATTCATTTATCGTCGCGACCAGTGCTGCGCCCAAGCGGTAAAAGGCTGGAACTAACGCTTTTTAGTTTTTTTATTTTTTAAAAAAGGCACATTAACCTTTTTAGTTTTTTGAATAGCCTATATGTTAAACGAAATCTTCAGCTACCTACATGCGAAATTCCATAATGATTAAGTCAGTAGATTTTGCGTGAAGCGATAACAAACATCGATTTCGCATTTCATTTTTATAGATATAAGGAAGGATATATAAATACGATGTTTGTGATGCACAATTTCAACTCTGAAATTGCTGGAAGACTTGCTTTTTTCAGCGATTGTTCATAATCTAAAAGGTGAAAGAAATTTATGTTCATTATATATCATCTATAAAAATATTTACAAGTCTCCAAGTCGGCCTGCAACTGAGTAGTGCTTCCAGTCTTAATGACAAAGGCAGACGCATTCTACTTCACCCAGTCATGATGGTTGTCAAGTCTCAAGCTCTAAAAGCCTGATACCCTAATATGATTGAGTGGAGATAAGAAAGAAGAAGACAAGTCTCCAAAAATTCAGATTTTATTGTTTAAAAATAAGTTCTTATCCACATTAAGTAATTATACATATTGCCACGTGGAAAATTAGGCAATACAAGGGGTAGGGATGACACAGTAATTTATTTAAGTCAAGAACAAACTATGAATGATAAACAAAAGATAAGCAAAGAGAGAAGTGTGCAGAGTAGCAAAATATAAATATACAAAATGATACTCTGTTAATAAAATAATAAATGCTTTGTTACATAGCTCTTTCCCTATGGGAGCTGTGACCCACAGCTAGCAATTATTGTAGTTACTGACATGGATCTGACGTGCTTCTACCAAGGATTCCATCGAAGTCTTGGAACTTTGTCCCTAGTACCTTGCGTCCTTTTTGTTGCGGCGTGAAGAGCGGTTTTGTCGTTGTATCGTCGTCTATAAGGACATCGTCATCTTGGAGGGAAGTCTTGGCTTTGACACAACGGTGGAATCCTGGTGTCAGTCTCTGAAAATGTAGATAAAAGCACCCATGGCCTCTAGGTCTTCTCGGCGATCTTCAGTTTGTCTTCCCTAACTTACTCAGCATCTCCACCAAAATGCCACGTGGAAAATTAGGGAAGACAAACGTCTTATCTTATTTAACTTTTCTAATTGGTCATTGTTGTATGGTAAAAAAAGACAAGGGTCGGAATGACACATTAATTTATTTCAGACAAGAACAAACAATGAATGATAAACAAAAGATAAGCAAAGAGAGAAGTGTACAGAGTATCAAAATATAAACATACAAAATGATACTCTGTTAATAAAATAATAAATACTTCTTGATTAATCAAGAATATGGGTATTTGGCCAATTCTGGAATAATTAAAGAATAGTTTATATTTATTCCGATAGATGGCGCAAGCCATCAGCAACTTTCAGTTGCACGATCAGGAAATGGCTTTTTTCTTAAAATAAATACTTTGTTACAATATTTTAATCAAACTGGTCATGATTCTATTATTTAAAATATGATTCAATTAAAATATCCGTTCCAAATAATTGCCTTGTCATCGGGAGTGAGCAAGTTGAAAAGACCTATATGTACAAATTTATATAAAATATGCTTTCATGTGACTTTAAATAAAAATGAAAGGTGTAGGATAGATGATGTCATCGTATGGTGGTGTCTTGTCCAATACAAAGCCCAAGTTGAAAATGCCGAGATGTAAAAATTTATATAAAATACGCTTTTATATGATTTAAATAAAAATAAAGGGTGTAGAATAGCTTCCTTCCAAAATCACTTTATTAGGCACCGCTCAACAAGAGCAACCTAGTTTATGATAATTGAAACAATGAATAATATGTGAAGGTTATTCACATATTAAGCAAATTTTAACGCGGGATCAAATCCCGGTTCATGACTGTCGGGAATCGAGGGTGTTGCCTACTCGTCCATCGACTTGTAGAATAGTTGATGTCATCGTATATAAATTGATAAAAAGAGAATTATATAAAACATTGATAAGACACAATTTGGATTATAGATTACTAGCGGACATACTCGGCTTCGCCCGGGTTTTACCCGAGTAAAGGTTTGTCTAACGAACATTTGTTTAAACAATTCTCTATAAACTTATTTTAAAAAATAATAGATATATTTTGATAATTTGAAACTCGTAAATTTGAATCTCTCGATAAAGTGAACATTTTTTTCCGGTCCCTTGTCTCATCTTGTCTCAAATAAATTGCCGTGTCATCCTGAATTTTGTCTTTCCTAATTTTCTACATTACAAAATCATCGTTTTATCTAGTGAACATTTTTTCCCGGTCCCTTGAAAAATACTCGATAACTAACTTTGACTTGTGCGCAATTAATAGGTAGAAAATCTTACTTTTGATAAATAATCTACTTATATAATTTTCTTATTCTGTCTGTGTGAAGTTCACTGTGTGAAGTTCACGGATAGATTTTGGTCAGAATGGATAAAATAAAAAAAGTGTCAAGGGATGGGAATCGAACCCACGACCTTCCGCTTACCGGGTAGATGCCATGACCACTAGGACATACACTGGACATATGTTTCCGTTCACATTTTTATTTTTATATTTTCAAGACACACACAGTTTGGGGCGGGACGTTTCACAAGAGAGACATCCACGGCGCCAATTTATAATTGTAACGAATAGTATTTTAATTAAAACATTTTAAAAACACACAGTTTGGAACGGGACGTTTCACGAGAGTGACATCCATGGCGCCAATTTATAATTGTAACGAATAGTATTTGAATTAATACGTTTTTAAATTATATACGCACTCGGGTAAAACCCGGGCGTTGCCCGGGCCATTCGTCTAGTCTTTAAGATAATAAACTTAGTGATAATAAAACTTATAGATAAAAAACTTGTTATCATCGTCGCAATGGGGGCGGTGCTTGCGAGTTAAATCTACAAATCTGCAAATAACTCTAAGGATATTCAAGATATTCAAGAAATTATTTTTCAGAAACCTTCCCAGTACTATACTAAATAACTTCCCAAAGTTTCATGGCGTTCCAATGAGGGGTTTGGTCAGGCATAAAGGACACACACATACATACATTCATTTATATATATACTAGCGGATGTGCCCGGCTTCGCCCGGGTTTTACCCGAGTAAAGGTTTGTATAACGAACATTTGTTAAAACAATTCTCTATAAACATATAAAAAAAGAAAGATATATTTTGATGATTTGAAACTCGTAAATTTGAATCTCTCGATAAAGTGATCATTTTTTCCCGGTCCCTTGTGCCGTGTCATCCTGAATTTTGTATTTCCTAATTTTCTATATTACAAAATAATCGTTTTATCTAGTGAACATATTTTCCCGGTCCCTTGAAAATACTCGATAAGTTGAATAAAATCATGGTCGTGAATCTCTCGAAAAGGTGATCATTTTTTCCCGGTCCCTGTGTGCCGTGTCATCCCGAATTTTGTATTTCCTCGATAAAGTGAACATTTTTTACCGTTCCCTGTGAGCCGTGTCATCCTGAATTTTGTCTTTCCTAATTCTATACATTACAAAATCATCGACACGGGATATCATTTAATGTTGTCTAAAATGTTGTCTAAAAATGCTTTAATTAAGCAGATGTTTAAAGTATAATATATGAGAGAGGCAATCTTACAGGTTGTCGACGCTGTAAAATCCCCAGAGAGAGTGTTTTTGTAGCATCATGCTGTGACTCACACGATGACCCAAGGTCATCAGGAGCAACAAACTAAGCCTATCTCCGTCTCAATGGTAGCGATGCTTGCGAGTTAAATATACAAATCTGCAAATAACTCTAAGGATATTCAAGATATTCAAGAATTTTTTTTTCGTAAACCTTTCCGGGGATACACCTCATAATATCCCAAAATTTCACGGCGATTGGATGTATGGTTTTTGAATCCATAGAGGACACACACACACAGACAGACAGACAGACAGACAGACAGACATTCATTTTTATATATATAGATATACTAGCGAGGTGCCCGGGTTTTACCCGAGTGAATGTTTGTCTAACAAACATTTGTTAAAACAATTCTCTTTAAACTTATAAAACGTACTCGGCTTCGCCCGTGGTTTTACCCGAGTAAAGGTTTGTCTAGCGAACATTTGTTAAAACAATTCTCTGAAAACTTATTAAAAAAATAAAAAAGATATATTTTGATAATTTGAAACTCGTAAATTTGAATCTCTCGATAAAGTGAACATTTTTTCCCGGTCCCTGTGTGCCTTGTCATCCTGAATTTTGTCTTTCCTAATTTTCTACATTAGAAAATCATAGTTTTATCTAGTGAACATTTTCCCGGTCCCTTGAGAAATACTCGATAAGTTGAATAAAATCAATATTAATTGGTTCCCTCGGTAATTGGAAGTTAAAAGAATAGTATTTTCGCCTTGGAATTGTATCATTATTCTTGTCGCAAATAAATTGCCGTGTCATCCTGAGATAATCTTACTTTTGATAAATAATATTTAAGATAACAAACTTAGTGATAAGAAAACTTGTTATCATCGTCACAATGGGGGCGCTGCTTGCGAGTTAAATCTACAAATCTGCAAATAACTCTAAGGATATTCAAGATATTCATGAAATTATTTTTCAAAAACCTTCCCGGTGATATACCTAATAATATCCCAAAATTTCACGGCGATTGGATGTATGGTTTTTGAATCTATAGAGTACAGACAGACAGACATTCAATTATATATATATAAGATAATATAAATGAGTTTTAAAAATTGTAAAAAAAAAAAAAATGCATCGGCCGGGAATCGAACCCGGGCCGCCCGCGTGGCAGGCGAGCATTCTACCACTGAACCACCGATGCTTAAAAAAATGGCCATATTTAGGTATTTATTCCATTCCGGATTAGTCCGCGTAAAAAAAAGTTCTTCAAATGAAAAAAAAAAAGAAATAGCCAAAAATACTAATCAAAATGCAGCCGAAAATTTTCCTCAGGTTTATAAAAAGCGACATGCAAAATATGGTACCAATTGGTTCAGTAGTTTTTGAGTTTATCGCGAAACAGACAGACAGACAGAAATTGACTTTTATATATATATATAGAGATTTACTCTTAATTGTTGGCTTTTTAACTTACATTCATTCTTCATTGTTGGCTTTTTATATTACATTCACTCTTCATTGTTGGCTTTTTATCTTACATTCACTCTGTTGGCTTTTTATATTACATTTACTCTTCATTGTTGGCTTTTTATATTACATTCACTCTTCATTGTTGGCTTTTTATATTATATTTACTCTTCATTGTTGGCTTTTTATCTTACATTCATTCTTCATTGTTGGCTTTTTATATTACATTTACTCTTCATTGTTGGCTTTTTATCTTACATTCACTCTTCATTGTTGGCTTTTTATCTTACATTCATTCTTCATTGTTGGCTTTTTATATTACATTCACTCTTCATTGATGGCTTTTTATCTTACATTCATTCTTCATTGTTGGCTTTTTATATTACGTTCACTCTTCATTGTTGGCTTTTTATCTTACATTCACTCTGTTGGCTTTTTACATTACATTTACTCTTTATTGTTGGCTTTTTATCTTAAATTCACTATTCATTGTTGGCTTTTTATATTATATTTACTTTTCTTTGTTGGCTTTTTATCTTACATTCATTCTTCATTGTTGGCTTTTTATATTACATTTACTCTTCATTGTTGGCTTTTTATCTTACATTCACTCTTCATTGTTGGCTTTTTATCTTACATTCATTCTTCATTGTTGGCTTTTTATATTACATTCACTCTTCATTGTTGGCTTTTTATCATACATTCATTCTTCATTGTTGGCTTTTTATATTACATTCACTCTTCATTGTTGGCTTTTTATCTTACATTCACTCTGTTGGCTTTTTATATTGTGGCGAAGAAATATTTTATTATTTAATTTAATATTATTCAATGAAAATATATTCAACAGATTATAAAAATATATATTAATCTGTATTTGTGAAACCATCTTTAAAATATTTCTCAGCTTGCTTGCTTAAGATTCTCTAGCTGTAAAATGGTTTTGGGCTGACTTGTTAATAATTGTAGACTTGTGTCGCTGTGACGTCATCAATAAATACTTTTACATCTTAGGATATTTCAAGGCTTGATTTCTACGCTACAACTGGTGGAGAGACTGGACCGATACCCATTAAGAAATAAAAGAAAAATTGATTCTGTTGAACCAGAAGAAACTTCTATGAATGTAAAGAAGGAAGGTACTCAGGTAAGCAACTACGTTGTTCAACATCTGCCAAGGAACCCTTCCATTTTCTCCGGGGAGGATGGTGAAGATCTCCAAAAATGGTTAAAAGGGTATGCACGTGTGGCAAAGTACAACCATTGGGATGAAACCCTTTGTCTTACTAAAGTTTATTTTTATCTTTCTGGAACTGCTCTCAAATGGTTTGAGAACAACGAAGAAAGCATCCAGACTTGGAAGGAATTCACATCTCAATTAGAGAATGTGTTCGGAAAAAAAGAAAATTCAAAATTGCAAGCGGAGAAGAAACTTAAAATACAGGCACAATTAAAAGGTGAAAGTACCGAATTTTACATCCAGGATGTCCTGTGCTTGTGCAAAGAGGCTGATCTTCAAATGAGCGAGGAAGATAAAATCTCCCACCTCATGAAGGGGATAGCTGAAGAGCTTTATCAAGCACTCCTACCGAGGGATGTACAGAGCACCGAGCAATTCATTACAGAATGCCGCCGTGTCGAAGCGCTCCGTTGTAGGCGAGTTACCCCAACCAGGTACGAGCGCCTACCAAATGTAGCCTCTCTCTGTGACCAGGATTACGGAGAAGATCTGTCATCGCTGATCCGAAAAATTGTTCGTGAAGAGATAAAGCAAGTATTGGACTCTCCTCATGAGGAGCCTAAAATCGCTGTCATTGAAGATTTAGTGAGGGAAGAGATTGTAAAGACCTTGGCACCTAGATCAAAACCTACAATAAGTCCCCCTCCAGCAACCAGGCCGGAACCAAATACTAGATACGAGGCCCAAACGATACGACCGCATCCTGAACCTCATTACCGAAAGCAAGGAAGAAGATGTGACACCAATGAATGGCGGACAACTGAGGGAAAAGCCAATCTGTTTCTACTGCGGACGCCCAGCTCACGTCGTCCGTTATTGCCACGACAGGAAGAGACACAATGAGGAGAGAAGAAATTAATATTTCCGAAGAAAGAAAGACGCAAAGGAATTCTACAACTCTCAAACCGAATCTCAGGAACCCAACGATGAATCATCGAGGAAAAAGTTCAGTCGCTACCGAAGCCCTACCCCATATACCGGTCGAAACAGACAAAATTTCTCACCTGCTAGAAGATCTAGCTGGTCGCCCCGCCATGAAAATTAGATGATAGACCATATTGGAGGTGAGGCCGCAAAGTTAAGAAATCCTACCTTGCCGACCACATTATAAATAAGAAAAAACTACATTGACGTAAATATAGACCTGCCAAGCCCTCAGGAAGAAGTCATCTCAACTGAAAGAAGACATCCCCACTGAACGAACACAACAACCACAGACCCGCGAAGAGATCACAAGCCCTATCACCCGTTCTCGAGCCTTGAGACTGAGGATGTAAGTCTCCTTCTGAGCATCGGGTCGATGCTCTTTATAGGAGGAGGCTATGTGGCGAAGAAGTATTTTATTATTTAATTTAATATTATTCAATGAAAATATATTCAACAGATTATAAAAATATATATTAATCTGTATTTGTGAAATCATCTTTGAAATATTTCTTTGCTTGCTTGCTTAAGATTCTCTAGCTGTAAAATGGTTTTGGGCTGACTTGTTAATAATTGTCGACTTGTCGCTGTGACGTCATCAATAAATACTTTTACATCTTAGGATATTTCATGGCTTGATTTCTACGCTACAATATTACATTTAATCTTCATTGTTGGCTTTTTATCTTACATTCACTCTTCATTGTTGGCTTTTTATATTATATTTACTCTTCATTGTTGGCTTTTTATCTTACATTCATTCTTCATTGTTGGCTTTTTATATTATACTAGCGGATGTGTACCCGGCTTCGTCCGGGTTTTATCCGAGTGAAAGTTTGCCTAACGAATATTATATATTATGAAGTATAATAAACAATGTTAAAGATTAGTTTTAATTATTAATCAAGATTGTGTGTGAATATGTGAGAAAGATGTAATATCGTTGTTGTTTTCTTGGCCGACTGTTTTACATATGGTGTTATCTTAAAATTGCTTGTTTTGAATATTTTTTTAGATTGAGTTGAATGAATTGCTGAATTTTTTTGTATTTATATATAAATAAAATTAACTCTGTTGATTTTTTTGTATTTAATCGATAACAGCGAAGTTACGCATGTTAAAGTTAGGAAAAATATTTTGATGTTAAGCAAAACCTGCTCCATCTCGTTTTACATAAATGTTGAAAATTTGGTCGAAATTGATGCATTGTAACGAAAGTTTTTAGTGAACAACACTTATGAAATTTGCATTTTATTAATATAGATTCACTCTTCATTGTTGGCTTTTTATATTATATTTACTCTTCATTGTTGGCTTTTTATCTTACATTCATTCTTCATTGTTGGCTTTTTATATTACATTTACTATTCATTGTTGGCTTTTTATCTTACATTCATTCTTCATTGTTGGCTTTTTATATTACATTTACTATTCATTGTTGGCTTTTTATCTTACATTTTATTTATCAATTGCAGAGTACACGCTATATCCACAATTCGGATATTTGCGCGTGAAATATAAACATTTAAATGAAAGACACAAAAGAAAAGTAGTTAAGAAGATATATACATATTTACATATCAGTATGCAAATTGATTACATTAGTAATCACTTAGCTAGCTAAATACATTCTGCAAAATTTGTTGAATCTTTGGTATATGTCCTTAGTGGAGACCAGATGTTGCAAATTTATGGGAAGTTGATTTAGTTCCCTAAGATCAGCGGTCAGCGGGCAGTCAGTTAATAAGTGTCTGGGGTTCTGTTCTTCGCCTCCACACGAGCATCCAGGTGATTCAGCTTTGCCAATTTTAAACAGGTATGAATTGAAGTCGCCATGTCCAGTGAGGAATTGCACATTATAGAAGTTAGGTTTAATAAAATTAGGAATTTTTGGGCCACTGAAGAAACTTTTGAAATTTTCATTGGTCGCTTCGTAATATTCCTGCTGTTTCTGGTTTATAAAGTTAGAAATTATGACTATTTTTGCTGGGACAAATCGGTTGTAATCTATATTTATTTTCAATATATTTGATTCAATGAAGTGAGTGAGCTTTGGAGTTCTAGCAATGATATGCGTACAATTTGACGATGTTGTATTGTATGCTTGTATACCATGTTTGAGAATTTTATACTGTAGCGAGTTTAATTTGTCTTTGGCTTTTTTTGGGATGAATTGGTACCATATCGTAGATCCGTATATTATTGTATTTCTAAATAGTGTTTTGTACAGTACAATTCTCCTTTTGCTGTCAATTCACTCATTCACTCTTCATTGTTGGCTTTTTATCTTACATTCATTCTTCATTGTTGGCTTTTTATATTACATTCACTCTTCATTGTTGGCTTTTTATCTTACATTCATTCTTCATTGTTGGCTTTTTATATTACATTCACTCTTCATTGTTGGCTTTTTATATCATATAGAAAATCATAGTTTTATCTAGTGAGCATTTTTTCCCGTGTCACATTGCCATGTCATCCTGAGATAATCTTACTTTTGATAAATAATATTTAAGATAACAAACTTGGTGATAAGAAAACTTGTTATCATCGTCACAATGGGGGCGCTGCTTGAGAGTTAAATCTACAAATCTGCAAATAACTCTAAGGATATTCAAGATATTCATGAAATTATTTTTCAAAAACCTTCCTGGTGATATACCTAATAATATCCCAAAATTTGACGGCGATTGGATGTATGGTTTTTGAATCTATAGAACAAACAAACAAACAGACAGACAGACATTCAATTTTATATATATAGACTAGCGGATGTAACCGGCTTCGCCCGTGTTTTACCCGAGTAAAGGTTTGTCTAACGAATCTTTCGATAAAGTGAACATTTTTTTCCCGGTCCCTTGAAAAATACTCGATAAGTTGAATAAAATCAACATTAATCGGTAGAGTAAAGGTTTGTCTAACGAACATTTGTTAAAACAATTCTCTATAAACTTATAAAAAGAAATAGATATATTTTGATAATTTGAAACTCGTAAATTTGAATCTCTCGATAAAGTGATCATTTTTTCCCGGTCCCTGTGTGCCGTGTCATTCTGAATTTTGTCTTTCCTAATTTTGTACATTACAAAATCATCGTTTTATCTAGTGAACATTTTTTCCCGGTCCCTTGAAAAATACTCGATGAGGTTGAATAAATTCATGGTCGTTTATGGAAGATGGACGAAGTTCCCGGAGGTCATCTTGGGCAAGCTCCCGCGAGGCTTTTTTTCTTGTCTACTTGGCACAGCTGTGTCACCAACTCTGCCCTGATTGGTCGGTGGGTACTTGGATTGTCCATCCGGCCGGCGGCCGGACGAATCCATTCTCTCGACGGGGTGGGGCAGACATAAGCCTATCTCCGTCGCAAGGTGGCGCTGCTTGTGAGTTAAGGCTACAAATCTGCAAATAACTCTAAGGATATTAAAGATATTCAAGATATTATTTTTCGAAAACCTTTCCGGGGATATGCCTAATAATATCCCAAAATTTCACGGCGATTGGATGTACGGTTTTTGAATCTATAGAGTACACACAGACAGACATTCATTTTTATATACATATAGACTAGCGGATGTACCCGGCTTCGCCCGAGGTTTTACCCGAGTAAAGGTTTGTCTAACGAACATTTGTTAAAACAATTCTCTATAAACTTATTTTAAAAAAGATGTATATTTGATAATTTGAAACTCGTAAATTTGAATCTCTCGATAAAGTGAACATTTTTTCCCGGTCCCTGTGTGCCGTGTCATCCTGAATTTTGTCTTTCCTAATTTTCTACATTACAAAATCATCGTTTTATCTAGTGAACATTTTTTCCCGGTCCCTTGAACATTTGTTAAAACAATTCTCTATAAACTTATTAAAAAAAAAAGATATATTTTTATATTTTGAAACTCGTAAATTTGAATCTCTCGATAAAGTGCTCATTTTTTCCCGGTCCCTGTGTGCCGTGTCATCCTGAATTTTGTCTTTCCTAATTTTCTACATTACAAAATCATCGTTTTATCTAGTGAACATTTTTTCCCGGTCCCTTGAAAAATACTCAATAAGTTGTATAAAATCATGGTCTTTATGGAAGATGGACGTAGTTCCCGGAGGTCACCCGCGAGGCTTTTTTCTTGTCTACTTGGCACAGCTGTGTCACCAACTCTGCCCCCGCGCGCCAGGACCTCTCGATCCCTCTGATTGGTCGGTGGGAACTTGGACTGTCCATCCGGCCGGAGGCCGGACGATTCCATTCTCTCGACAGGGGGTGGGGCAGACCTAAGCCTATCTCCGTCGCAAGGTGGCGCTGCTTGCGAATTAAAGCTACAAATCTGTAAATAACTCTAAGGATATTAAAGATATTATGAAGGACTGCGGCGTATGATTATAAACAATACTTAAAGTTGCACCGCATAAGTTTCTTTTCCATGAAAAATCAATATTTTATTTCAAAGAGAAATATCTAGTATTTCTAACTTTTTTGAAGGACGTATGAAAGGGTGAAAATATGAAGCGTAATGGTCTATATATAATTGGATGACGTATGAAAGGATGAAAATATGAAGAGTAATGGCGAACGGAAAAATAAAAGTGTCCAGGGGCGGGAATCGAACCCACAATATAGACCATTACGCTTCATATTTTCACCCTTACATACGTCCTTCAAAAAAGTTAGAAATACTAGATATTTCTCTTTGAAATAAAATATTGATTTTTCATGGAAAAGAAACTTATGCGGTGCAACTTTAAGTATTGTTTATAATCATATGCCGCAGTCCTTCATAATGTATTAAAAGTTACTTTAAGTATTAGTTACGAACGGAGAAATACGTCCAGGGTAGCCTAGTGGACATTGCACCTGCCCGGTAAGCAGAAGGTTGTGGGTTCGATTCCCGCCCCTGGACACTTTTATTTTTCCGTTCGCCATTACTCTTCATATTTTCATCCTTTCATACGTCATCCAATTATATATAGACAATTACGCTTCATATTTTCACCCTTTCATACGTCCTTCAAAAAAGTTAGAAATACTAGATATTTCTCTTTGAAATAAAATATTGATTTTTCATGGAAAAGAAACTTATGCGGTGCAACTTTAAGTATTGTTTATATTAAAGATATTCAAGAAATTATTTTTCGAAAACCATTCCGGGGATATACCTAATAATATCCCAAAATTTCACGGCGATTGGATGTACGCTTTTTGAATCTATAGAGTACACACACACACACAGACAGACATTCATTTTTATATATATATATATATATATAGACTAGCGGATGTACCCGGCTTTGCCCGTGTTTTACCCGAGTGAAGGTTTGTCTAACGAATCTCTCGATAAAGTGAACATTTTTTCCCGGTCCCTTGAAAAATACTCGAAAAGTTGAATAAAATCAATATTAATCGGTACCCGAGTAAAGGTTTGTCTAACGAACATTTGTTAAAACAATTCTCGATAAACTTATAAAAAAAATAATAGATATATTTTGATAATTTGAAACTCGTAAATTTGAATCTCTCGATAAAGTGAACATTTTTTCCCGGTCCCTGTGTGCCGTGTCATTCTGAATTTTGTCTTTCCTAATTTTCTACATTACAAAATCATCGTTTTATCTCGATAAGTTGAATAAAATCATGGTCGTTTATGGAAGATGGACGAAGTTCCCGGAGGTCATCTTGGGCAAGCCCCCGCGAGGCTTTTTTTCTTGTCTACTTGGCACAGCTGTGTCACCAACTCTGCCCCCGCGCGCCAGGACATCTTGACCCCTCTTATTGGTCGGTGGGTACTTGGACTGTCCATCCGGCCGGCGGCCGGACGATTACATTCTCTCGACGGGGTGGGGTAGACCTAAGCCTATCTCCGTCGCAAGGTGGCGCTGCTTGCGAGTTAAAGCTACAAATCTGCAAATAAATCTAAGGATATTCAAGATATTCAAGAAATTATTTTCCGAAAACCTTTCCGGGGATATACCTAATAATATCCCAAAATTTCACGGCGATTGGATGTATGGTTTTTGAATCTATAGAGTACACACAGACAGACAGACATTCAATTTTATATATATATAGATATAGACTAGCGGATGTACCCGGCTTAGCCCGAGGTTTTAGCCGAGTAAAGGTTTGTCTAACGAACATTTGTTAAAACAATTCTCTATAAACTTATATAAAAAAAAAGATATATTTTGATAATTTGAAACTCGTAAATTTGAATCTCTCGATAAAGTGAAAATTTTTTCCCGGTCCCTGTGTGCCGTGTCATCCTAAATTTTGTCTTTCCTAATTTTCTACATTACAAAATCATCGTTTTATTCAGTGAACATTTTTTCTCGGTCCCTTGAAAAATACTCGATAAATTGAATAAAATCAATATTAATTGGTTCCCTCGGTAATTGGAAGTTAAAGGAATAGTATCTTCGCCTTGAATTGTATCATTATTCTTGTCTCAAATAAATTGCCGTGTCATCCTGAGATAATCTTACTTTTGATAAATAATTTTTAAGATAATAAACTTAGTGATAATAAAACTTATAGATAAAAAAACTTGTTATCATCGTCGAAATGGTGGCGCTGCTTGCGAGTTAAATCTACAAATCTGCAAATAACTCTAAGGATATTCAAGATATTCAAGAAATTATTTTTCAAAAACCTTCCCGGGGATATACCTAATAATATCCCAAATTTTCACGGCGATTGGATGTATGGTTTTTGAATCTATAGAGTACACACAGACAGACAGACATTCAATTTTATATATATATAGACTAGCAGATGTACCCAGCTTCGCCCGGGTTTTACCCGAGTAAAGGTTTGTCTAACGAATCTCTCGATAAAGTGAACATTTTTTCCCGGTCCCTTGAAAAATACTCGATAAGTTGAATAAAATCAATATTAATTGGTTCCCTCGGTAATTGGAAGTTAAAGGAATAGTATCTTGCCTTGGAATTGTATCATTATTCTTGTATGGATGTACCCGGCTTTGCCCGGGTTTTACCCGAGTAAAGATTTGTCTAACGAATCTCACGATAAAGTGAACATTTTTTCCCGGTCCCTTGAAAAATACTCGATAAGTTGAATAAAATCAATATTAATTGGTTCCCTCGGTAATTGGAAGTTAAAGGAATAGTATCTTGCCTTGGAATTGTATCATTATTCTTGTCTCAAATAAATTGCCGTGTCATCCTGAATTTTGTCTTTCCTAATTTTCTACATTACAAAATCATCGTATCATCATGATAATATTTAGAGCAGATTGTTGAATTATAACAGATAAATTAGAATATTTATCTTGATTATTTTTAGGCGAAAAGTTATTTCAAAAATTTTATTTGCTAGAAACCTTCCCAGTACTATACTAAATAACTCCCAAAGTTTCATGGCGTTCCAATGAGTGGCTTGGTCAGGCATAAAGGACACACACACACACATACATTCATTTTTATATATATAGATATTAATTAAGAAAAAGGCATCTTCTTATCGTGCAACTGAAAGTTGCTGATGGCTTGCGCCATCTATCGGAATAAATAACAACTATTCTCGTTGATTTTTAATTATTCCAGAATTGGCCAATTACCCATTCTTGATTAATCAAGAAAAGCTAACCACGGACGCGTTTCGGGCTGTTGGCCCTCATCAGCGTGGTAGATAAACATAAGGTAATAAGACCAAATCCAAATAGTGTGTGATGTTTCAGAAACAGCGTTGTTACAATCTTCAGACAAAAGTACTGAATGTACTTTTGTACTTTCGCCTGAAGATGGTAACAACGCTGTTACCGAAACGTCACACACTATTTATTTATTTGGATTTGGTCTTATTACCTTGTGTTTATAAAACATTATATCTTTGTAGAACGTCATTTGAAAATTACCCTTGTCCAGGGTAGCCTAGTGGACATGGCATCTGCCCGGTAAGCGGAACACTATGAGTTTGTTTCCTATCCCTGGACACTTTATTTTTCCGTTTATCATTACTCTTTACAATTCATCCTTTCATACTTCATCATTAAGGATAGAAATAGTCGTTATTTCTCCTTAAAATAAATTTCGATTTTTCGTTCAAAAGAAACACATGCGGGATAATTTTCAAATGTCGTTCTACAATCATAAGCCGCATTATATTGTATTATAAATTTTATCTTTATAATCAGTGTTTCCCATTAATTCTAGACCCGTTCGTAGTACAGGCTAATGTTCTATCATATTGTGCCACGTGGAAAATTAGGAAAGACAAACTTCAGGATGACACAGCAATTTATTTAAGGCAAGTACAGAAATCAATATTTAGAGAGATAGATTTATAACCCAGGTTCCTGGAGTGAATCAACATTTATAAAATACCAGATAGGCAATAAAGGAACTAGCATCCCCAGGAAATGATCCACAACCTATGTATATATGTAATATTGCCACGTAGAAAATAAGGAAAGACAAACTTCAGGATGACACAGCAGTTTATTTAAGGTAAGTACAGAAATCAATATTTAGAGAGATAGATTTATAACCCAGGTTCCTGGAGTGAATCAACATACCAAAGTAAAATACCAGATACCAGGAGTATCCCCAGGAGATTATCCACAACCTATGTATATTAACACAAAGCAATAACGTTATTATTAAAGTTATTGCTTTGTGTTAATTTATTCCTAACTGGCCTTGTCTTTATAGTTTGCTGAAGAGCATTGCTCGAAGCAAATATTTGAATGTAATTCTACGGTCCTATAAGCTTATGTCCATAGTTTACTTGAAAACTATTTCTAAGATTCTATCCTTCAGTGTAGCATATAAAAGCAGAATGATCCAATACAGTATTAGAGCTCTGAGAAGCGGTTTGGTGGATTGAATTGGCGAAACCGCTGGGAGGGTTCACCACTGATGAGCCAAGCCCTCCCAATATATTTTTTCATCGTAGTAAGGACAGTAGAAGTTCGTTTTATGTATAAAAGAAACATTCGCGCTTTTAAATCCTTTTATTTTAAACCTATGTATATATTATAAAAAAAATGCATCTCCTTATCGTGCAACTGAAAGTTGCTAATGGCTTGCGCCATCTATCGGAATAAATATCAACTATTCTCGTTGATTTTTAATTATTTCAGAAGGAGATACCTTTTTCATAATTTCATAAGACTTCACCCCCAATAATGTAGCTTCTTTGAAGGAACCACCGAACTATAGTACCGCCTTCTAAAGATGTAAAATTCCCCATCAGCTACCAGGAACAAATAAGAATTGTCCTCAATACGACAATTATATCTTCCAGACCAGCTGGGGACGGTGCTTTACGAGTGAGTGCAAGTAACCAAACGGGGGCTCTGGCACACTTGTAAATGCAAAGTCGCATGTCTACACCTATAGACATGTGGTGCACATTAGAAGAACCAATTTCCTTCAACGAAGTATAGTACCACCTTCTAAAGATGGGAAATACGCCATCAGTTCCCACGAACTAAGAAGAGTTGACCTCAATACGACAATCCTCTTCTATATCTTCCAGACCAGCTGGGGACGGTGCTTTACGAGTGAGTGCAAGTAACCAAACGGGGGCTCTGGCCATATTCACCTGCACCATGTTTTGTTGTAGACATCATGGAGACGGAAATAGGGGTACACCTGCTGTTGGTCTGAAGACCTGGAAGTACCACTCAGTGTAACTTTGCTTCTTTCAGTCTCCTGACATGGAGCCGCTCCTATGGAGAACAGACAATTGATACATTAGCCGGGTACAGGGTGGCCCTACCAGGAGTTAAACTCCCGATGTCCTGTGCTACCTGTTTACACCTTCCTGCCACTTTGAGGCTGTAGGATAGGATTTTGGGAGGGACCTGCACCATGTACACTTGGAATATGTACCGTCACCAATATTGGAACCAGGACGTGTTCAATGAAGAATATCTACAAAAGAATTCAATATTAAACATTTTAACCAATATTTTATATATATAAATACTATAAAGTTAAGTGCCAGGAGAAAATGATTTTTTATTAATCGACTACACGAGCTTTCGGGCAGTCACGCCCTTCATATATTGTCATTAAAATATTTTAAATTCAAATCTCTGTTCTCTTGGCATGTTGTAACCAGTAGCAATGGTCATATAAATGGTATTTTAGGTTCTTAGTGATTTTGACGGGATTCTTTAAGGACAAATTAATTATTCAAGTGAACTTAGATCCGCTCATTTATTCATATTTATAAGTTACTCAGCTGCATATATAGACGAGGTGGCCGAGTGGTTAAGGCGATGGACTGCTAATCCATTGGGCTCTGCCCGCGTGGGTTCGAATCCCATCCTCGTCGTTTTTTTTTATATCATTTTTTTTAAAGATCGTTTTATTTCTGTAGTTTAAAAAGAGAGAGATATCTATATATGATAGAAAATATTTCTGAAAATAATAAATATTTTAACGCCTACTTGTTTTAAAATATATAATTAAAACTTATTTCCACAGACTTATACTGTAATTAATAAAAATTGTGTGAAGTCAACCTCCCTGTTGTTGATGGCAGCTGTTAGATGATGCTCTTTGCATGTCACTTTCTTTGTTCTCCAAGAATACACGAAGGTAAGCAGAGAGGAGTCCAACAGAGATCCTTACAGATCCCGTCTGCTCATTTGGCCATCCTTGACGCGGCTGTGACACAACAAATGGTGTCAGAAGTTGAATCTTTGCTCATGAAGACAATTCTGGATACCAGTAAAACCAGAAAATGAAGGCGGAGCAATCAGACCTCATTCAAGCTTTCCTCTTAGCAATGAAAGTGTTCGACGAAATCTGTGATAAGAGCTAGCAACGATATGCAGTGTTGAATGAGAAAGCCGCCCAATGACAAGACGCTCAAGAGGCCATGCTTGGCAATATGGAGAACGCCCTACAGAAGATAGATGGCGTGATAAAGCTCAGTTCTTTTTGTTTCGCCTATGTATTTTTGTTGCAGTCCAAACAGTTATTTCATATATTATGTTTTCTATTTCCATGTCATTGTTCTTTTTAGTTCTCAACGTTGAATTCCTTATCTGGATAGTGATTGGTGGGGGTCCAGTGAGTTATAATCATTGTTGTACCAAACGGGGCTCTGGCACATTTGTAAGTGCAAAGTCGAAAAGTTTTTCACATGTGTAGACATGTGGTGCACTTACAGTAAAAGCAGTCGCCTACCTCTACCCACCATGATTATCATGGCCTGTACTACGTGTACTAGAGTTAGCAAAAAATCCCTATATATGTAAAATTCAGTGTATGTATGTATGTATGTTTGTCGGCTATACACGTACACAATACGTAACTAATCTTACTGAAATTTCAACAGTATATAGAGTAGAATCTGCAAAAACGTATAGTGAAAATATCAGGTCTTTATCCCGAATATTCTTCGAGTTATTTGCAAATTTGCCCTTTCGCTCGCGAGCAGCACCTCTAGCGGTGAAGATGGGAGGTAATATCAGCTGACCTAATGTACATGTAAAGTTTGAAGCGGGACGTTTCACAAGAGTGACATCCACGGCACCAATTTATAATTGTAACGAATAGTATTTGAATAAAAACATTTAATCGGGTAAAACCCGGGCGTTGCCCGGGTCATTCAGCTAGTAAATAAATAAATGTTGTAACCTTTTTGGTGCAATATATTGTTAAATTTTTGGTCTATTGTTTGGATATGGGATGTATAGGCTCTTTTCCTGGTTAATGATTCCACTGCGGCTTGTTTCTTGTTGTTTATCCTTTTTTTGCTTATGAAAACAATTCGTCATATGTAAACACAAGGTAATAAGACCAAATCTAAATAAATAAATAGTGTGCGACGTTTCGGTAACAGCGTTGTTACTTGTTTTTATAATCTATAATCCAAATTGTGCCTTATCATTCATCATATGTTTTATTGGCAAAAGTAGTAAAAATCAGGACCAATGCATTGACTGCTCACAAATTCTGGAGAACAGCACAGTCAAAAGACGTTAACACAGAATAACGACCCAACTTGAGGAAAGATTGATGTTATTCTCCACTTTCTATAGATACATATTATGTTTATTTCTGCTTACCCATCTGGGAGAATCTTGTATGGAATAAGTATTCTTAATAAAGGCTTTGTTATTGTTTCTCTTCATTTTATCCATTTCTATACAAGTGGAGTTGGGAATCCGTTTATTTTTTTAGTTCTTACTTTATTGTATTTATTTCTTTTTTTATAGTCACTTTTGATAAAACCATGTGGATAATGTGTGCTCGGTCTAAGATTGCAACTACTACAGGTTAAAAGCTAGAATTCAGATATAATTATTAACTCCTATAGAGGGTGACAGAGATTTACTGAAACATCGGGAAAAATATTTTTTTTAAAGCGATTTTTTTCAAACAAAAATTCAACCAGAAAAGGACATTTATAAGTTGATTTTTAATTATTCCAGAATATTAACCAAAAATGACTTTTCTTTATAAATCAAGAAAAACCAACCACGTACATGTTTCAGGCTGTTGACCCTTGTCAGCATTGTGCATCAGCAACCAAAAGGTCATAAGAGTGTGTGAGAACTCAAAACTATATGAAAAAAATAGTAAAAAGTGAATTTGTAATGGGAACAGGTTGATAAATTAAGAAAAAAAAAGACATGATCAGGAGCACCATCTGGATATGGACTTGTATATCAAATTTGATAAAGCACAATTTGGATTATAGATACAAAAAAAAATAAGACCTAATCCAAATAATTTAATAGTGTGTGACGTTTCATTTATTCTTTTGTCTGATAATGGTAACAAGGCTGTTGCTGAAACGTCACACAATATTTAAATTATTTGGATTAGGTCTTATTTTCTTGTATCTATATCAACTTTATTTCTTACCCTAAACATTCCATGAGCCATTCAATCAATGAACCACCATCTTTCAAAAATAAAATGACTCAAGCTAAATTAACTAAAACCTCTATTCAGAGTCCACCTCTTTAGTCCCATGTTTTCTTGACTATGGTCCGGAGAATTGTTCTCCTGTTTTGAGAGATTTGTTATTGCACTTTGTAATGTACCTTTTAGGATACCCTATATTTTTTAAAATCAAAAATGACTTTGCTTGATACCACCCCTGTGGTGGTGTCTTGTCCATGAAGCAGATCAGATCGGTCTGTGCACCCTGATCACAATACCGGCCAACTGAGGTGCCTTGTCCATATGGATGTCCTCTTCTGGATTGATGTCGGCCATATAGAGGGCTGCAAGGATGGAAAGGGAGGATACCATTGCCCCGTTAGTCAGCCACATTTCAGAGTTCCCTGTTCACAGTTACCGTAGCGGCTCTGGTAAAATATTAAATAAAGATTCCCTATGTTACTAAAGGACTCTGTACTCTCAGAAAAAAAATAAAGAACAGAAGCTTTGGAAATTTGGACATGGAGAAAGTTTCTCAGAGTGCTATGAACAGATATATAATAGAACAATGATGAAATTAATTGTCTCAAATCCCTAGAATCCCAATTATGTAAACAAAGAATGCCCTGATTTGTACACATAATTGAGAGAAAATGGTTTAGAAAAGATGTTGATGTTGAGAAAAGTTGAAGGGAAAATGAAGAGAAGAAGACCTGCAATGAGCTGGCTAGAAGGAGTCAAGAAAAGTATGGGAAGGCCACTAGATGAGTTGCAAGTCTTCTTCTTCTTTCTTATCTCAAACCATCATGACTGGGTGAAGTAGAATGCATCTGCCTTTGTCATTAAGACTAGGAGCACTACTCAGTGGCAGGCCGACTTAGATCTAAAAGAAATGACTGCCTCTGACATGAGGAACAGATGCCATGTGCAGCCACTCCTAACATGGAGTACAAATGCTGCTCATCCTGTATACCTGGATTAGGAACCCTTACAGGGTACTATCAGCCGGCCAGCTGAGCCCAGGTTTTTTAGTGAGCTTGTTACTGCTCCCCCTCCTCTTTTTTCATCCGGGCTTGGGACCGGCAAAGGTGGAGTTTGTAGAAGTCATAAGGTACAATTAGAACAATAGATAAGAGGAATCACAAGGTAACAAGAGACCAAATAAGTCTTGTGAGTGTTATCTTATCTTCTAATTTCACCTTATCAAATACTTATTTGGATTTGTTACCTTGTGATCATTCATGTTCAAAACAATTCATATCTTCTAACTCCTTCCTTGTTCTACCTCTCTCTCTCTTCAATATTATTGTGTCAACAAGTAGCCAAACATAGTACATGTGGCCATTAAAAATTATTTTTTCTTTATTTAGGATAAGGCACAATTTGGATTATAGATTATTATTTTATTATTATTATCCCTAGTGTACACGTGGTACAGGCCATGATAATCATGGTGGGTAGTTAGCGACTGCTTTCAATGTAAGAGCACCGCATGTCTACACATGTGAAAAGCAGTTTGGCTTTGCACTTACAAATGTGCCAGAGCCCCGTTTGGTTACTTGCACTCGCTGGTGGGCTTGGACTTTCACAAGAATCGAAGCCATTGGAGCATTCTTTTTTTTTTTTTTTCAAATCAGAAAAAAAGTGTCCAATGCGGGAATCGAACCTGGGTCGTAGTGGTCGAAAACCAAAAGGTTTAACCAGCCTTCCACCGACCCCCCTGATTGATTTTAGATTATAAACACGAGGTAATAAGACCAAATCCAAATAAATAATGTTTATTTTTTATTTAATTAATTTTATCAGAGAAACAGAACCACAGAGATGACAGGTATAAATTGTATTTGACCATTGATCATTGTTTTGCCGAGGATACAGCATGCCAATAATAAATTAATCTTTGTCTTGATAAGGCACACAATTTGGATTATAGATTATAAACACAAGGTAATAAGACCAATCCAAATAAATAGTGTGTTGTGGGTTTTTCCCACTTTTAATTCTAAGAATTATATTCTGTGTTTCTCAGAAAACTATCTTCTTCTTATCTTGTTTAAACACTTGATAACAGTAACTATTTAAAACATGCTGTGATAAAAAAATTTCATTACATGCATTACACCTGTGCTACTTCCCGAAAAGACATGAAAACATGCCATTATCATAACCATTCCAAAAAAATCACCTGTCAAATCACCTGAAGATCTCAGACCAATCAGCCTTCTCTCTACCATCGGTAAGGTATACGAGAGAATCGTTCTTCGCAGATTGCAGTCATACATGGATTCTATTAACTTTATCATTCCTCAACAATTTGGATTCAGAAAAGAACACTCCACAACCCACCAGCTAATCACAGTAATAGACTACATCCAAATAAGAAAGTCCCACAAGGAGCCAGTAGGTGCTGTTTTTCTAGACTTTACCAAAGCCTTTGATAGAGTATGGCATGGTGGCTTGATAATAAAAATAACAAAAAATCAATTTCCAAGGGATTTTATCAAATTCTTGAAAAACTATCTCCAGGACAGGACCTTTTCAATTAAGCAAGGGAATTGTATAACCACGAAAAAACCAACCCAGATTGGAGTCCCTCAAGGCTCTATCCTTGGACCCTACCTATTCAACATCTACATCAACGATTTCTCCCCACATACAAAATGTCAAACAAAACTTTTCGCAGATGATGCAGCAATTTTAGCAAACTCCAAATCAATAGGAATAATAACTACACAACTCCAAAATTACATAAACAGTATAACCAAATGGTGCAATGATTGGAAATTAGACATCAACCCAAAAAAGTCTCAGGCAATAATTTTTCCTCCACTAGACAATAAAAAATTCAAGCCACAATCCATCCTAAAGGTAAACCAGAGCCCTATTAACTGGACTGACAGCATTAAATATCTTGGAGTTACCTTAGACTCCAAGTTGAAATTCAACATGCATGTCAAAAATATCATAAAGAAAGCAAAAATCGCAAAAATAACATTATCAAGCCTGTGTTCAACTTTAGAAACAAATTGACTACAAAACAAAAGTTTACTCTATACAGAAGTTGTATCCTCCCGATAGTAACATACGCACTCCCAGTTTGGTGCAAATATATTACAACCACAGACAAAAATAGGATAAACGCATTTATGAGAATCTGCCTTCGGACAAGTATAGGAGCTCCATTCAACCTATCAAACAAGATACTGAAGGAGGACTTGAACCAACCCGATCTAGAAGATATGTACCAAACTTCCGTTAAGAAATTATACCTTCAAATGCAAAATTCAAATATATATATATATATATATATAATCCAACCATACAAGATATTCTACAAAATAAAGGAGATATCAATCCCCGATTCCGACGACCAGGCCCTGACACTTAGTTAAGAGCTCATCGCCCAACAGCTGCCCTCCTGCAAGGTCCGGGGGGACCACCTCTACTCCACCAACTCGCCATGTGTAAATAGCCAGGACAAGGTGACTCGCGAGCTGTGCTCGAATGTAACACCTGTAAATTGAGACAAAATAAATAATTTTTCATTCAGTACTTTTGTCTGAGGATGGTAACAACACTGTTACCGAAACGTCACACTATTTATTTATTTGGATTTGGTCTTATTACCTTGTGTTTATAATCTTCATCCTGTTTAGATTTTAACCCGGAGATTGAGAAATGTAACAGCTCCACCCCCTCCTACAACTGGCCCAACGAGATCCCAAACATCATGACCTTCCTGGACTGGACCACGAGCCCAGCACTGCACCAAATAAACCTTCTGAGCATCACATCCCCGCCTTTGTCAATCAATATATATTCCCCCCTTTAATATGGTACAATAGAGAAAACCTCTCTCTAAAGGATACATCTGCACTCATGGACAAAACTTAAGGAAGTTGTACCTTTTAGCATGTATATCGGGATTCAGACAATAACTCTGAAAGATACACTCGTGGACAAAACTTAAGGAAGTTGTACCTTTTAGCATGTATATCGGGATTCAGACAATATCTCTGAAAGATACACTCGTGGACAAAACTTAAGGAAGTTGTACCTTTTAGCATGTATATCAGGATCCAGACAATAACTCTGAAAGATACACTCGTGGACAAAACTTAAGGAAGTTGTACCTTTTAGCATGTATATCGGGATTCAGACAATAACTCTGAAAGATACACTCATGGACAAAACTTAAGGAAGTTGTACCTTTTAGCATGTATATCAGGATCCAGACAATAACTCTGAAAGATACACTCGTGGACAAAACTTAAGGAAGTTGTACCTTTTAGCATGTATATCAGGATCCAGACAATAACTCTGAAAGATACACTCGTGGACAAAACTTAAGGAAGTTGAACCTTTCAGCATATATATCGGGATTCAATAACTGATTGATATACGAGGTGTGTTCAAAAAGTATCGCGAATTTTGAATTTTCGCGGGTTACGTATATTCGAATTTCGTTCTTTTTGTGGCTTTATGTTGGTACTCATGTCTCTCACTTATGCCGACAAGCTCGGCCATTTTGAATGTTCACTTAATTGTTGACAGCTGCTTTGCTTGCAGGTGTTTTGGATCGTCTTCGATTTTACCTATTTAAAAAAATGGATCAAAGAACCTGTATCAAATTTTGAGTGAAAAACGAAATTAAGTGCGCGGATGCATTCCGAATGTTGACTGTGGCATACGGAGAAGCTACCTTGGACCGAAGCAACGTTTATCGGTGGTACAAAATGTTCTCAGAAGGCCGAGAAGATGTGAACGACGAAGAACGTGTCGGACGCCCGAGCACTTCAACAACAGACGAAAAAATTAATGATGTGGAGAAAATGATATTGGCCAATCGTCGAATCACCGTTAGAGAAGTTGCTGAGGACCTAAGCATATCGATTGGCTCGTGCAATTCGATTTTTACCAATGATTTGGGCATGAGACGGGTCGCCGCGAAATTTGTACCAAAATTGCTCAATTGCGACCAAAAACAGCATCGCATGAACATTGCTAATGAGATGTTGGACTCTGTCCGCGACGACCCAAATTTGCTCCAGAGGGTCATAACTGGTGACGAAGGATGGGTTTATGGTTATGACGTGGAAACCAAAGCTCAATCATCTCAATGGAAGCTGCAGCACGAACCAAGACCGAAAAAGCGCGCCAAGTTCGGTCGAATGTGAAAGTTTTGCTGACAGTTTTCTTCGATTGCAGAGGCGTGGTGCATCATGAGTTCTTGCCACAGCGTAGAACGGTCAATAAGGAATATTACCTGCAAGTTATGCGCAATTTGCGCGAAGCAATCCGCCAGAAACGCCCGGATTTGTGGAAGAACAAAAATTGGCTTTTGCACCACGATAACGCCCCTGCTCACACATCGTTGCTTGTGCGCGACTTTTTGGCCAAAAACAACACACTAATGATGCCGCAGCCACCGTATTCCCCAGATCTGGCCCCCTGTCACTTTTTCTTGTTCCCTAAACTGAAGAGGCCCATGAAAGGACGACGCTACGCTTGACGAGATAAAGACGGCATCGAAGGAGGAGCTGAAAAAGATTAAAAAAAATTTTTTTTTTTTTTGGCTTATCCCTAGTACACGTGGTACAGGCCATGATAATCATGGTGGGTAGTTAGCGACTGCTTTTTTACTGTAAGCGCACCACATGTCTACACATGTGAAAAGCAGTTCGACTTTGCACTTACAAATGTGCCAGAGCCCCGTTTGGTTACTTGCACTCGCTGGTGGGGTTGGACTTTTGCAAAAATCGGGTGGCCATTGGAGCATTTTTTGATTTTTATTTTTTTTAACAGAAAAAAGTGTCCAATGCGGGATTCGAACCCGGGTCGTAGTGGTCGAAAACTAAACAGTTTAACCAGCCTTCCACCGACCCCCCCTTTTTAAAAATGATTTTTTGAAGTGCTTCGAAGATTGGAAAAACCGTTGGCACAAGTATATAATATCTCATGGGATTACTTTGAAGGGGACAAAATAGGTATTCATGAATAAATAAATAATTTTTGAAAAAACACAAAAGTCGCGATACTTTTTGAACACACCTCGTACAATGACCTTTATTGAAGACACACGAGATAACCAAGTGTGTGAACAAAATTGCCTCTGTCTCCTTCAAAAATATCGATGACATCAAAGACTTTCTACTTTCTTAAGGTTTGTGCATGACTGTAATTGTGAATTCAATATGTCCTCTTAGAAAGAGGAATCCTCTTATACAGTAGAACCTCCCTGTAAAGGACAACACCTATTTGCAGAGCCAAAGTGTCCTTTAGAGTGAGGTGTCCTCTTACCTGAGAATTGCTAAATAGTAAAAATGATAATTTTGCAAATGAAAACTGTCCTTTGTGGAGAGGTGTCCGCTAGCGGGGTGTCCTCTAAAAGGAGGTTCTACTGTACCAGAAAGCAGCTAATGGTAAAATTGGTCATTTTGGTAATGGAAACTGTCCTTTGTAGAGAGGTGTCTTCAAATGAAGGTTCTATTGTCCTTGTATTGTTTTTTTTTTCACCCTCCCATTATATTGTTGTTGTTGTTTCTTATCCCCTTGTGTTAAGATTACACGAATTCCATGAGTTCATGCTCCTCGAGCTGTTTTATGATAAGCAGCGGCCTCTCCCAAAGGTCCTGTTTAGTGCACCTAATCCCATTCTATAAATTATACAAGGTTATGAAGACTGAATTCATGGATTAAATTTATAATATTGGTAGGAATTGAATATAGGTCCTGTCTTGAGGCTTCCATACATTCCAAGAGGTGGTCTGGTGAGGCCTCTTTGGTCCTGTAAATGGTACATTGTTGAAAGACACCATCCTAGAAAAGGAGCAGTCTTGTATGGCTGCCAGTTTTGAGCCTAGAGATATAGGTTGCTGCCTATTGGTTCATCCCATATTCCAGAATAGCTCCAGGTCCTTGTATTCTAATTGTACTTAATCAGACTTTTGTTGATATAAACCAACCTCCAGTGAAAGACCACCTCCAGAAGGGACCAGAAGTATCCATATTATTTAGCCAATCTGTCACATTGGATGTCCTAATATGGAAAATCACAGAAGTGACGATACAATGTAGCAAACAAATTCCATAAAAATCACAGAAAAATAAATACATAACAATTTTATTTTTTTCCAAATCCATATTCTTATTTTCCATAGGATTATTCAAATAATAATCTGTAAATATTTACCATGTGTATATAATCTTTCTCCATTTTTACCCTTTTGTATATTTCCCACTTTCATGGGTATCTCCGTCTTGTAACCCCAAGGAGAATCCTCTGTAAGACCTGTGTGTCTTAATAAAGGTTTTTGTGTGTAAAAAAATACATAACAAATTTAATTGACTATTTTGAATCCCATTTTCTATATACAGTAGAACCTCCCTGTAAAGGACAACACCTAATTGTAGAGCCAAAGTGTCCTTTAGGTAGAGGTGTCCTCTTACCAGAAAGCAAAAAAAATAGTAAAAATGGTAATTTTGCTAATGAAAACTGTCTTTTGTAGAGAGGTGTCCTCTAGCATGAGTGTCCTCTCATGGAGGTTCTATTGTATATACAGTTATACCTGTCTATAGCTCCCTCTCTTGGGACTCACCAAAATAGGGTGCTATAGAGAGGGAGGCGCTATAGACAGGTTTAACTGTATTTATATATGCGAAAAAAATAATAGAAATGTTTTTAATACCTTTATATGTACACATATATATAGACAGCTTCATGCAGCTTGAGGAACTACACTACTATACAACTTAATTTACATCAATGTAAATAATTAATAAGTTACTTTAGAATATAACTCATTGTAAATAGCTCAACTTGATCAACTTTCTCTCTCCACGATACTAATTATTACAGATAACTTCATCAACTTCCATCATTGCTTAACATACTGTTAATAACTACCTTGAGATTTCTTCTATCTGCTTATGTTGTTGCTTATTTTTTTAGTGTATATGTTTATTCAATGCTCTTTTTCTTAATTGTTTATTTTCTTTTTGATAATTCTGTTACCTATCTCTACTACAATTATTGTAAATAGTTTCAATTATCCAGATCGGATATAGTGTGTCTTATGTACATGTCAAATGTACACAATTTTCTAAAACACATTTAAAGCATCACACAGCTATCATGCACATCCCTTGGCAGAGCTGACTGCTATAGGGCGCGTCCCCAGGTGGTGGATAAGGGAACGACCTTCAGATATGAAGGCCAGCTGCGAAACAAGCAGAATAACTCTGACGAATAAGCAGTTGCGGACCAACAGCAGCATTGTTAGGAGTAGACCTCTTTAAAAATCCTGACTTCAACTGACCTGGTTGATAGACCTCAGCAATGGTCCCACTCCAGGGATGTGGAGGAGCTGCGTCTGTACTCCTGTTAGAGTTGGCAGCAAAGGTTTCCATGTTAGGAACGGCCTCAAATTACAGGCAAAGTCAGACTTTCATTAAAGTGTGCCTGGATCATGGTGCCATGATCAACGAAAGCTGTACCTCTACACCCCCATTCCATGAGACTCAGTTCGAGAAGCATGAACTCATGGAATTCGTGTAATCTTTACACAAGGAGATAAGAAACAACAACAACATCATGTACATGTACAAGTAGAAGTAGGATTCAAAATAATCCTTTTCCCTGAGGAGAGTGAGGTCACTGAAACGTCAAGAACTAAATAAAAACTTGACATAGCCATATTTTTTCATAAACAAACATCCAATCAACAAATGACCTTCAAATCTTTTTTTTTTGCTTATCCCTAGTACACGTGGTACAAGCCATGATAATCATGGTGGGTAGAAGTTAGCGACTGCTTTTACTGTAAGTGCACCACATGTCTACACATGTAAAAAGCAGTTCAATTTTGCACAAAAAAAAATTCAACAAATGACCTTCAATTTTTTTTTGCCTATCCCTAGTACACGTGGTACAGGCCATGATAATCCCGGTGGGTAGAAATAGATAACTGCTTTTACTGTAAGTGCACCACATGTAAAAAGCAGTTCGACTTTGCACAAACAAACATTTAACAAACAAATGACCTTCAATATTTTTTGCTTATCCCTAGTACATGTGGTACATGCCATGATAATCATGGTGGGTAGAAGTAGATAACTGCTTTTACTGTAAATGCACCACATGTCTACACATGTAAAAAGCAGTTTGACTTTACACAAACAAACATTCAATCAATGATCTTCAAATTTAATTGCAGTCGATCAATATATATACAAAGGGGAGTGTGTGGTATTTTACAGGATGTACAGAAGAGAGAGGAGGCTATTTAAACTTGTTGAACTTCTTCTTGTAAAGGGGAGGAGGCAAGACAGCTTGGAGGGCAGGACGGGAGAGAGACAGAAGGCTGAGATGTCCTGGGCCATGGCAGGTTGCTGACAGGATATGCTGAACATACACAGGTTGGTGAATATGACGTCTATGGGTACACTCTTGGCTTGTATTAGATCCACTAAACTGGACCTTTGGGAGAGGTCGCTTGCTTATCATCAAACAGCTAGAGGATCATGACCTAATGGAATTTGTGTATCCTTTACACAAGATAAGAAACAACAACAACATGGGTACACTCTTGGCTTGTATTAGATCCACTAAACTGGACCTTTGGGAGAGGCTGCTGCTTGTCATCAAACAGCTAGAGGATCATGACCTAATGGAATTTGTGTATCCTTTACACAAGATAAGAAACAACAACAACATGGGTACACTCTTGGCTTGTATTAGATCCACTAAACTGGACCTTTGGGAGAGGTCGCTTGCTTATCATCAAACAGCTAGAGGATCATGACCTAATGGAATTTGTGTATCCTTTACACAAGATAAAAAACAACAACAACATGGGTACACTCTTGGCTTGTATTAGATCCACTAAACTGGACCTTTGGGAGAGGCTGCTGCTTGTCATCAAACAGCTAGAGGATCATGACCTAATGGAATTTGTGTATCCTTTACACAAGATAAGAAACAACAACAACATGGGTACACTCTTGGCTTGTATTATATCCACTAAACAGGATCTTTGGGAGAGGTCGCTTGCTTATCATCAAACAGCTAGAGGATCATGACCTAATGGAATTTGTGTATCCTTTACACAAGATAAGAAACAACAACAACATGGGTATACTCTTGGCATGTATTAGATCCACTAAACTGGATCTTTGGGAGAGGTCGGGATCTTTGGATAAAAGAAAATAAGACCTAATCCAAATAATTTACTAGTGTGTGACACTTCGGCAATAACATTGTCACCATCATCAGACAAAAGAATAAAAATCAGATTTGCATGATGATGGTGATGAAGACTGTCCTTTGTAGAGAGGTGTCCTCTAGCGGGAGTGTCCTCTCATGGAGGTTGTTCTACTGTATTGGTGATGAAAACTGTCCTTTGTAGAGAGGTGTCCTCTAGCGGGAGTATCCTCTCATGGAGGTTGTTCTACTGTATTGGTGATGTAAACTGTCCTTTGTAGAGAGATGTCCTCTAGCGGGAGTATCCTCTCATGGAGGTTGTTCTACTGTATTGGTGATGAAAACTGTCCTTTGTAGAGAGATGTCCTCTAGCGGGAGTATCCTCTCATGGAGGTTGTTCTACTGCATTGGTGATGAAAACTGTCCTTTGTAGAGAGATGTCCTCTAGCGGGAGTATCCTCTCATGGAGGTTGTTCTACTGTATTGGTGATGTAAACTGTCCTTTGTAGAGAGGTGTCCTCTAGCGGGAGTATCCTCTCATGGAGGTTGTTCTACTGTATTGGTGATGAAAACTGTCCTTTGTAGAGAGATGTCCTCTAGCGGGAGTGTCCTCTCATGGAGGTTGTTCTACTGTATTGGTGATGAAAACTGTCCTTTGTAGAGAGATGTCCTCTAGCGGGAGTATCCTCTCATGGAGGTTGTTCTACTGTATTGGTGATGAAAACTGTCCTTTGTAGAGAGGTGTCCTCTAGCGGGAGTATCCTCTCATGGAGGTTGTTCTACTGTATTGGTGATGAAAACTGTCCATTGTAGAGAGGTGTCCTCTAGCGGGAGTGTCCTCTCATGGAGGTTGTTCTACTGTATTGGTGATGAAAACTGTCCTTTGTAGAGAGGTGTCCTCTAGCGGGAGTATCCTCTCATGGAGGTTGTTCTACTGTATTGGTGATGAAAACTGTCCTTGGTAGAGAGGTGTCCTCTAGCGGGAGTGTCCTCTCATGGAGGTTTTACTGTATTGGTGATGAAAACTGTCTGTTGTAGAGAGGTGTCCTCTAGCGGGAGTATCCTCTCATGGAGGTTGTTCTACTGTATTGGTGATGTAAACTGTCCTTTGTAAAGAGGTGTCCTCTAGCAGGAGTGTCCTCTCATGGAGGTTGTTCTACTGTATTGGTGATGTAAACTGTCCTTTGTAAAGAGGTGTCCTCTAGCAGGAGTGTCCTCTCATGGAGGTTGTTCTACTGTATTGGTGATGTAAACTGTCCTTTGTAGAGAGGTGTCCTCTAGCAGGAGTGTTCTCTCATGGAGGTTGTTCTACTGTATTGGTGATGTAAACTGTCCTTTGTAAAGAGGTGTCCTCTAGCAGGAGTGTTCTCTCATGGAGGTTGTTCTACTGTATTGGTGATGTAAACTGTCCTTTGTAGAGAGGTGTCCTCTAGCAGGAGTGTTCTCTCATGGAGGTTGTTCTACTGTATTGGTGATGTAAACTGTCCTTTGTAAAGAGGTGTCCTCTAGCAGGAGTGTTCTCTCATGGAGGTTGTTCTACTGTATTGGTGATGTAAACTGTCCTTTATAGAGAGGTGTCCTCTAGCAGGAGTGTTCTCTCATGGAGGTTGTTCTACTGTATTGGTGATGTAAACTGTCCTTTGTAAAGAGGTGTCCTCTAGCAGTAGTGTTCTCTCATGGAGGTTCTACTGTATTGGTGATGTAAACTGTCCTTTGTAAAGAGGTGTCCTCTAGCAGGAGTGTTCTCTCATGGAGGTTGTTCTACTGTATTGGTGATGTAAACTGTCCTTTGTAAAGAGGTGTCCTCTAGCAGTAGTGTTCTCTCATGGAGGTTGTTCTACTGTATTGGTGATGTAAACTGTCCTTTATAGAGAGGTGTCCTCTAGCAGGAGTGTTCTCTCATGGAGGTTGTTCTACTGTATTGGTGATGTAAACTGTCCTTTGTAAAGAGGTGTCCTCTAGCAGTAGTGTTCTCTCATGGAGGTTCTACTGTATTGGTGATGTAAACTGTCCTTTGTAAAGAGGTGTCCTCTAGCGGGAGTATCCTCTCATGGAGGTTGTTCTACTGTATTGGTGATGTAAACTGTCCTTTGTAAAGAGGTGTCCTCTAGCAGGAGTGTTCTCTCATGGAGGTTGTTCTACTGTATTGGTGATGTAAACTGTCCTTTGTAAAGAGGTGTCCTCTAGCAGTAGTGTTCTCTCATGGAGGTTGTTCTACTGTATTGGTGATGTAAACTGTCCTTTATAGAGAGGTGTCCTCTAGCAGGAGTGTTCTCTCATGGAGGTTGTTCTACTGTATTGGTGATGTAAACTGTCCTTTGTAAAGAGGTGTCCTCTAGCAGGAGTGTCCTCTCATGGAGGTTGTTCTACTGTATTGGTGATGGAAACTGTCCTTTGTAGAGAGGTGTCCTCTAGCAGGAGTGTTCTCTCATGGAGGTTCTACTGTATTGGTGATGTAAACTGTCCTTTGTAAAGATGTATCCTCTAGCAGGAGTGTTCTCTCATGGAGGTTCTACTGTATTGGTGATGTAAACTGTCCTTTGTAAAGAGGTGTCCTCTAGCAGGAGTGTTCTCTCATGGAGGTTCTACTGTATTGGTGATGTAAACTGTCCTTTGTAAAGAGGTGTCCTCTAGCAGGAGTGTTCTCTCATGGAGGTTGTTCTACTGTATTGGTGATGTAAACTGTCCTTTGTAAAGATGTATCCTCTAGCAGGAGTGTTCTCTCATGGAGGTTCTACTGTATTGGTGATGTAAACTGTCCTTTGTAAAGAGGTGTCCTCTAGCAGGAGTGTTCTCTCATGGAGGTTCTACTGTATTGGTGATGTAAACTGTCCTTTGTAAAGAGGTGTCCTCTAGCAGGAGTGTTCTCTCATGGAGGTTCTACTGTATTGGTGATGTAAACTGTCCTTTGTAAAGAGGTGTCCTCTAGCAGGAGTGTTCTCTCATGGAGGTTGTTCTACTGTATTGGTGATGTAAACTGTCCTTTGTAAAGATGTATCCTCTAGCAGGAGTGTTCTCTCATGGAGGTTCTACTGTATTGGTGATGTAAACTGTCCTTTGTAAAGAGGTGTCCTCTAGCAGGAGTGTTCTCTCATGGAGGTTCTACTGTATTGGTGATGTAAACTGTCCTTTGTAAAGAGGTGTCCTCTAGCAGGAGTGTTCTCTCATGGAGGTTCTACTGTATTGGTGATAAAAACTGTCTTTTGTAAAGAGGGTGTGTCAATGATGGTGACAATGTTGTTATCGAAACGTCACACACTAATAAATTATTTGGATTAGGTCTTATTTTCTTTTTTTATAATCTATAATCCAAATTGTGCTTTATCAGGATCTTTGGAATAGGCTGCTGCTTATCATAAAACAGCTTGAGGATCAGGAACTCATGGAATTTGTGTATTCTTTACACAAGGGGATAAGAAAACAACAACAACATGGGTACACTCAATATTTATTATTATTATTATCCCAAGTCAACATGATACAGGCCATGATAATCATGGTAGGTAGTTAGCGACTGCTTTTACTGTAAGTGCACCCCATATCTACACATGTGAAAAGCAGTTTAACTTTTGCACTTACAAATGTGTCAGAGCACCATTTATTTACTTGTACTCACTGGTGGGATTGGATTTTTGCAAGAATCAGGGACCATTGAAGCATTTTTTTTTTTTTTTTAAATCAGACAAAAAGTGCCAACTCACCATGATTCTCATGACCTGGTTTAACATGAAGTAACAATTCTCAACCTACTATCATTATCATGGTCCTGATATGATTAGGTGAACAATTTGGATTATAGAATAGAAATACAAGGTAATAAGACCAAATCTTAATAAATAAATAGTGAGATGTATAAGTAACAGCGATGTTAACATTATCTGACAAGATTACTGAATATGAAACGTCACACACTATTTATTTATTTAGATTTGATCCTATCACCTTGTGTTTATCTCTATATATATATAAAAGTCAATGTCTGTCTGTTTCGCGATAAACTCAAAAACTACTGAACCAATTGGTACCAAATTTTGCATGTCGCTTTTTATAAACCTGAGGAAAATTTTCGGCTGCATTTTGATTAGTATTTTTGGCTATTTCTTTTTTTCATTTGAAGAACTTTTTTTTACGCGGACTAATCCGGAATGGAATGAATACCTAAATATGGCCATTTTTTTTAAGCATCGGTGGTTCAGTGGTAGAATGCTCGCCTGCCATGCGGGCGGCCCGGGTTCGATTCCCGGCCGATGCATTTTTTTTTTTTACAATTTTTAAAACTCATTTATATTATATATAATATAAATATGTATTATTATATCAACTATATTGATTAAATCAAATACCTAAACACTAATATAATACAATTTTTGCCATCACACACACTTTTTTCCTGTAGCCGGGTCATTCGCCTAGTAATCTATAATCTAAATTGTTTCCTAATCATATATTTGTGATAAAGAAATTTGGTTTTTTTTTTTTTTTTGCTTATCCCTATTTCACGTGGTACAGGCCATGAGGATCATGATGGGTAGAAGACGGCGACTGCTTTTACTGTAAGTACACCACATGTCTACACATGTGAAAAGCAGTTCTACTTTGCACTTTCAAATGTGCCAGAGCTCTGTTTGATTACTTGCACTCACTGGTGGGGTTGGACTTTTGCAAGAATCGGGGGCCATTGGAGCATAATTTGTGTGTAGGTATGTAAGGGTATATGTGATTACATCAGCATATGTGATAAAATGTTCCTGCAAGTGTAAAAATTTGTTCCTTCATAACTTTCATGGTGTTTCCAGCTCCAGTTTAATATGCGGACAAATAGCATGTGGAAACTAAAATTTAGGAATCTTCCAGTAATCTATTACTTTGAAAAGGTCTGAACAAAACTTTTAAACAGACAAAATATACAGTAGAACTCTTCCATGAGAGGACACCTCTTTATAAAGGACAGTTTTCATTACCAATACAGTAGAACTTCCATGAGAGGACACTCCCGCTAGAGGACATCTCTCTACAAAGGACAGTTTTCATCACCAATACATTAGAACTTCCATGAGAGGGCACTCCCGCTAGAGGATACATATCTACAAAGGACAGTTTTCATCACCAATACAGTAGAATAACCTCCATGAGAGGACACTCCCACTAGAGGACATCTCTCTACAAAGGACAGTTTTCATCACTAATACAGTAGAACTTCCATGAGAGGACACCTCTCTACAAAGGACAGTTTTCATCACCAAATTTACTAATTAGTGACTCTCTGGTAATAAGACTCTCCCTAAAGGACACTTTGGCTCTGAAACTAGGTGTTGTCCTTTACTGGGAGGTAATTCTACTGTGTATTTAATGACTCAATTCAAACTTGACAGATATCTTCCAACAACACAAGTCCCAATTAACACCACCAGGATTATCTACCACCAAATATGATCTACATGTAGGAGAAAACTTACCTCTGCAAACTCAAAGTGCTCGATTGTGGGAGCTTCAAATTTGGTTGGGACAGCCTGGAAACAACAAGAGGTAAGTCAAAGATTGATTGTACAAAAACTTCCTATTTAATAAGCACCAAAGGACGTACAATTTTGGATTATTAGAGATTAAAAAGATAAGGCAAAACAAAACCAAAATCTCCAAATTATTAAAATATTTACGATATTTCAGTAACAAGCATTGTTACCCAAACATTTCCATAATTTGGATTTTGATCTTGTTACCTCTTTTGTTTATCTAATCTTATGATCACCAAGTAATTCGGGACCCAACATATTCAGTAGAACCTGTATGAGAGGACACTCGTGCTAGAGTACACCTCTCCCTAAAGGACACTTCTGCAATTAAGTATTCTTTACAGGGAGGTTGTTCTACTAATAAGTTCTGGTTTCAAAAACCTGCGGAAGAAGGGTCATACCCAAAACTTATTTCTTCTTTCTTATCTCCACTCAATCACACTAAGGTATCAAGCTTGTAAAGCTTGAGACTTTTGATGGTGTCTGCCGAGGTTGAGTATAGCTCATCAATGGATGAGTCAATACAGTCAATGAGGTATTTTGGGGTTGCAGGCTGAGAATTACACTTAGTACATAGTGGGAAAACCTTGCAACCATTCTGGAAAGTCATTGTCCATAGATGACCAGACTTAAGTCTGGAAATCAAAGACTGTTGTTATCTTGGGAGGACAGAACTTGTCCCTCCTGCTCTGTACCAGTCATGTGCAGCATTAGATTTCCATTCCATTCCAAAGCTTATTTAAATTTAGGCATTGAAAAAAATTCTTACAACCTTTGCATGAGAGTTATCTTAAGTGCATCAAATAAATAGAAAAAGACTTTAGGTTCAACATCTCAAGTAATGGTTTGCTAGCAGTGGTTAGTTGAAATAAATGTCACAAAGTGGTTACCTCAGTATTGTCCCCCTTGGTAGATTTCTTCCTCTTCTTGAGACTGGGCTGCTGCTCCTGGAAACATCCCGTTGTCACTGTAGATAGAGGGCATTGGTACAACATGTCTTTACAGCCGGACATGATAGAGATATGATATATAAATACAAAAATCAAGAAAAATATATATACAATTAAACCTGTCTATAGCGCCCCCTCTTGGGACTCACCAAAATAGGATGCTATAGAGAGGAAGTGCTATAGACAGGTCACTTTTAATGTAAATCGCATCGTACTACGTATTTAAAATCGGGCACTATAGAGAAGAAGGCACTATTTAAAGGAGGCGCTATAGACAGGTTTAACTGTATATGATATGATATATCAAAATTCGAAACTATTATAGACGCGTATGATTCTTTTTTAATAATAAACAATTTCTACTGTCCTTACTGCAATGGATTATTGCAGTAAGGGCAGTAGAAATTGTTTATTATTAAAAAAGAATCATACGCGTCTATAATAGTTTCGAATTTTGCTAACAGATGGCTCGCTAATACATCATGATATGATATACACTGCGTGACATTGAAAATGGAACACCAAGAAATAGTGGCCAGAAAATTATGCAAATTTCAGGGTAGACGCGCCTAACCGAGTTATGCAAATGATGTAAAATGCGCAGCTCTCGTGCGCACATGGAGTAAGATATAAGGGAAGGAACTTGCAGAAAGGACAGTATTCGTGTCGTTATTTCTTCAAGGAATATCATTGTAGAAATTTTGTTCTTGTGTCAAAAGACACGTGTAATAACAGAGAATGCCAGGTCATCGTAAATGGAGGCAGTTCAAGCAGACAGACGCTTTTACGAGGGGCATGGTGATCGGACTGAAAAGGGCAGGTTGGTCCATACGTCAAATCGCAGCTGATACACACCTTGGTGCGTCCACGGTGCACCGACTGTGGAGAAGATGGTTGGAACAAGGAAATGTGGCAATTTATAGGAATGTCGGTGGAACCAGAGTGACGTCAGCACGTGTGGATCGGCGTATCCTTCGACAAGCAGTGGCTTGCACTCATGCCGTCCGCTTAGAAGACTGCTATTGACCCCACCGAATAGGCGCCAACGTTTGGAATGGTGCCGGGCTAGATCGACGTGGATGACGGAATGGCACAGGGTCGTGTTCTCAGATGAGTCGCGTTTCTGCTTGTCCAGTGATAGTTGCCGTGTACGCGTGTGGCGTCGACGTGGAGAAAGGTCCAATCCGGCAGCAATTGTGGAACGCCCCACCGTGCGACAACGTGGAATCATGGTTTGGGGCGCAATCGCGTATGATTCCAGGTCACCTTTACTTCGTATTCAGGGCACTATGACGGCCCAACGATACGTTGATGATGTGCTGCGACCGGTGACACTCCCCTACCTTCAGGGGGTACCCAATGCCCTTTATCAGCAGGATAACGCCCGACCGCACACTGCTCGCATTAGCCAACAAGCTCTGTAAGATGTACAGATGCTTCCCTCGCCACCGTACTCTCCTGATCTCTCACCAATCGAGCACGCCTGGGACATCATTGGACGCCGTTTGCATGCCTTGCCACAGCCGCGTTCAGAAGACGATCTGTGGCAAATGGTTGAGAGGGAATGGAGAGCCATCCCTCAGGACGCCATCCGTACTCTGATTGACTCTCTACCTAGACGTGTTGCTGCGTGCATCGCCGTCCGCGGTGGTCCTACTTGCTACTAAGCCGACGCCGTTCTCGCTCTGTATTATGGCTATCATTTTGAAATAAAGATCACTTATTGTTCGTCCCTGTCTCTCTCTGTCTGCCGAGTTTAATCACTTTCTGGCCACTATATCTTGGTGTTCCATTTTCAATGTCACGCAGTGTATAATAATAATTATATATTGTGTGTTGTCTTTTTCACACTAAACATTCTATCATGTCCTCTCTGCTGTAAAGAGAGATATGTTGGACCTATTTACATAGGTAATGATCATTTCAGAATAATTGGTTATAGCCATTTAGAAGCTATAACGTTAGATGTACTAAACAGGACATTTGGGAGAGGCCGCTGCTTATCATAAAACAGTTTGAGAAGCATAAACTCATGGAATTCGTGTAATCTTTGCACAAGGGGATAAGAAACAACAACAGTTGTGTGGACATGGCATCTGCCTGGTTTGCGGAACACTGTGGGTTCGATTCCCATCCCTGGACACTTTATTTTACTGTTTATCATTACTACGATGCACTAGCGCGCCATCTGTTATGAAAATTTGAAACTATTTTAGACGTGTAAGATTCTTTTTGAAATTAAACAATTTCTACTGCCCTTACTGCAATGGAAAAATTAATGGGAGGGCCTGGCTCATCAGTGGTGAACCCTCCCAGCGGTTTTGCCAGTTTAATCTACCATACTGGGAGGGTTCACCACTGATGAGCCAGGCCCTCCCATTAATTTTTCCATTGCAGTAAGGGGGCAGTAGAAATTGTTTAATTTCAAAAAGAATCTTACACACACACACACACGTCTATAATAGTTTCTAATTTACCATTACTCTTCACAATTCATCCTATCATACTTCATCCCTAAGGTTAGAAATAATCGTTATTTCTCCCCTTAAAATAAATTTTGATTTTCGTTCAAAAGAAACATTTGCGGTTTAATTGTCAAATATTGTCCTACAGAGAAAGAACATAGTAAATCCACAAAGGGAGATAACTCACCTCAGAGGTGGTGATGTGGTACAGACACTTCTGGGTGTACAAGATGATCTTGGAGGAGTCTGTGGGGTCAAAGGTCAGTCCAGTGACAGGGTAGGGGGAGGAGATCTCCAGCTGGGAGTGGGGGACAATCTCCTGGGTCTCCGTGTCATACTGGACCACCTGTAGTCACACACTGGATCAGTCCCTGCTGGGGATACACAACCTCTACGTACCCAAATCAACACACTGTACGTACCCAAATCAACACACTGTACGTACCCAAATCAACACACTGTACGTACCCAAATCAACACACTGTACGTACCCAAATCAACACACTGTACGTACCCAAATCAACACACGAAAGAAGTCCTTTTGATAGAAAACCAGGATATTGATTCACACACACAAAGTGTACATACAGTACTTTACACTTTCAACAAAGTGTACCTGAATCATGGTGCCATGATCAACGAAATCTCTAGCCCTACATTCTATTCTATATGGAATTCGTGTAATCTATGCACACAAGGGGAAAAGAAACAATACAAGGTAATAAAGACAAAATCCAAATAAATAGTGTGTGACTTTTCGGTAACAACTTTGTTACCATCATCAAGCAAAAGTATTGAATAAGAAAACCTTTCATCAATCCACAAACAGACAAAAGACTGAATGAGAAAAATATATCACAGAATGTTTTTAAATAGTTCTTATTTCTTATCTCAAGTGTATAAACAAGTTGACAATGGGAAGAAAATAGTATTCTGTGCGTTATCAGTAAAGTACTCTTTAATGTACAACACCTAGTTACAAAGTATCCTTTACAGAAAGTGTCCTCTTACTGAATAGTGAAAATGATAATTTTATTGATGAAAACTGAATAGAGGCGTCTGCTAGTGTCTGTTCATAGAGGTTTTACTGTAAAGGGTTATGTAGCAAGGACTTGCTGGCATATTTGTATTCTTTTGATGAAATTAGCCACGACTGCTGTGCATAAATATGACTGAATTTTAATATTGTACTCAATTTTCTCCTTAAAAGTATAGGTGGCCTGGGCCTCTGTTAGCATAACCTTTATATTTAATTTAAAAAAAAAAGTTCAATGGCTTTTAAATCATTTGATCTGGACATTCCATTCTGTGATCACCACAAAATAGGAAATGACTCATGCAGTAATCAAATTGTTTCTTTTTTTGAGCTGTATAGTACCCTATAGAGTAGAATCTCCTTGTAAAGAACAACACCTAGTTGAAAAGCCAAAGGGTCTTTTGAAGAGAGGTGTTCTCTTACTGGAGATTAGCTACTTGTAAAAATGATAATTTTGGTAATGAAAAACTGTCTTTTATAAAGAGGTGTCTTCTAGTGGGAGTGTCCTTTCATAGAAGTTCTACTGTACTCTATATACTGTACTGTACTTATATTTGTAAGTGCAAAGTCGAACTGCTTTTCACATGTGTAGACATGTGGTGCACTTACAGTAAAAGTAGTCGCTTATTTCTACCCACCATGATTATCATGGCCTGTACCACGTGTACTAGGGATAATAATAATTAAAAAAACTATACTGTACTATTATGTTGTTGTTTCTTATCCCCTTGTGTAAAGATTACACAAATTCCATGAGTTCATGCTGAGTTCGAGCTGTTTTATGATAAGCAGCAGCCTCTCCCGGAGGTCCACTGTACTATATACTTTTATTTACTATATACTCATGGAATTCGTGTAATCTTTACACAAGCGGATAAGAAACAACAACAACAACACTTTAGGTGTGTTTTCCACCAAAAGTTTATATCTTTCAATGAATCTAGAGATGAGACTGTAGTCAACATACCCAGTTGTTGAAGTAGCACACCACCAGTATGTGGGGCCGGCCAGAATGGAAAGCCATACAAGAGATGGGGTAGGGATTCCTGGGTAACCGACATTTCAGTTTCAGATTGGTGCCGTCGAGGATGTCCACCAGCCCCATGCCATCAGCCGCTGCCACCATCTTGCCCTCGATGTCTGCTGCTAGCTTATAGTACACTCCCTTCTCTGCATGCACACACCGTGTGTCAGTACTGCCAGGACAGCAACATGGATAGCAAGCACTCTTGTTGGAGATAAAGCACAATATGGATTATAAACACAAGGTAATAAGACCAAATCCATGATAAGGTACAATTTGGATTATAGATTATAAACACAAGGTAACAAGACCAAATCCATGATAAAGCACAATTTGGATTATTATAAAATAAATAAAGCTTCCAGGGTTAAGTTTCTTGTACAACTTTTATTTTCAAGTTTTCAGACTTGTCAGTCCTTCAACAGGATTATCACTTTAACAATTTAATATTAAATATATTTTTTATATACACATTATTATATACATAGTTTAAATACCTATACTATATAATGAGAGAAAATATACCACATTTTTTCTGTTTGAAAATCAAAATATTTTTGAAAATAAAAGTGCGTGGTGGATGGATGATACGTGCTGGTTGAATGATATATCGTGACTTCAATATGGATTATAAACACAAGGTAATAAATCCAAATAAATAAATTGTGTGTGACGTTTCTGTAACAACGCTGTTACCGAAACATCACACACTATTTATTTGGATTTGGATTTATTACCTTGTGTTTACTCTTGTCGGAGGTTTGAGTTAGGTCAAGTCATTTTTATGACTACAATAATTACACTTTTTTTAAATTATCCCTAGTACAAAGGGTAAAAGCCATGATAATCATTGTGGGTAGAAGTTGGCAACTGCTTTTACTGTAAGTGCACCACATCTCTACACATGTGAAAAGCAGTTTGACTTTTGCACTTACATAATTACACACTATATAGTAGAATCTCTCTATAAAGGACAGCACCTAGTTGCAAAGCCAAAATGTCCTACTTTTACGGTCATATTTTTTAACCTTTAACCTTTGTATCATGGTTTAATATATAATCATTTTTATTTGCATGTCCATTATTGCAGTTTAGTTGTCCATTAAAAAAAAAAAACACACACACAATCATAATGAGTATGTTCTCAAATTATTATATAGTTTCTGTAAAAGACATGATTACCAATCTGAATGTTTTCTTCCAGTTCACAAGTAGAACAATGTATGATTTCAAAATTTGAAACTATTATAGACATGTAAAAATTAAGGGCAGTAGATATTGTTTATTTTTTAAAAAGAATCATACGCGTCTAAAATAGTTTTGAATTTTTTATAACAGATGGCGAGTTAATGCATCATAGATATAAATGGATGATTTGCACACGGAGCAGAATGGAAGCCCTTATCCCTAGTACACATGCTACAGTCCATAATAATAATGTTGTTGTTTGTTTTTGTTTCTTATCCCCTTGTGATACCAGAGATAATAATCATGGTGGGTAGGCGACTGCTTTTACTATAAGTGCACCACATGTCTACACATGTGAAAAGCAGTTCGAATTTTTACTTTAAAATGTGCCAGAGCCCCGTTTGGGATTGCCGTGGAAGCCTCACCTATGGAAGTAGCCGAGTAGGACTCTGGACAGCCGGCAGAGAGGTCCAGAAGATAGATCCGGCCTGTGTTAGCAGCCAAGTAGAGCTTGAGTCCATCTGCTGAGAACTCCAGACTGTGGCTGGTAATCAGATTGAGACTCTGGAGTTTGTAGCCTTCCTGCAATGACATCCACCATCAGGTGTGAGGATCAAGACACAACACAAGTAACATCTATACACACATATACAAAACTTAGGGAAGTTGTACCTTTTACCATGTACAGTTAAACCTGTCTATAGCACCCCCTCTAAATAGCGCCTTCCTCTCTTTAGCGCCCGATTTTAAATACATAGTACGATAGGATTTACATTAAAAGTGACCTGTCTATAGCACCCCCTCTCTCTATAGCACCCTATTTTGGTGAGTCCCAAGAGGGGATTCTATAGACAGGTTTAACTGTATATTGAGATTCAGACAATAAAACTTTTTTTTTTTTCCCTTATCCCTAATACATGTGGTACAGAGCCCATGATAATCATGGTGGGTAGAAGTTGGCGAATGCTTTTACTATAAGTGTACCACATGTCTACACATGTGAAAAGCAGTTCGACTTTGCACTTACAAATATGCCAGAGAGCCGTTTGGTTACTTGCATTCACTGGTAGAGTTTGACTTTTACAAGAATCAAGCGCATTTTTGAGCATTTTTTTTTTTATCAGAAAAAAGTGCCCAATCCGGGAATTGAACCCGGGTCTTAGCGGTCGAAAACCAACAGTTTAGACCATCTTTCCACCGACCTCCCAATAAAGCTCTGAAAGATATTACAGTGACCTTTAATTGAAGACACACGAGATAACTAAGTGTGAACAAAATTGCCTCTGTCTCCTTTAAAAAAAAATATATATATATATAACCGGCAACATCAAAGACTTTCAACTTCCTTAAGTTTTATAAACACAAGGTAATAAGACCAAATCCAAATAAATAGTATGTGACATTTCAATAACAACATTGTTACTGAAACGTCACACACTATTTATTTATTTGAATTTGATCTTATTACCTTGTGTTTATAATCTACTAGCCGAATGACCCGGGCAACGCCCGTGTTTTACCCGATTGAATGTTTTTATTCAAATACTATTTGTTACAATTATAAATTGGCGCCTTATATAAATGCATATATTAGTTAATAACTATAACCTATGTGCTTTATCTGTCTATGTACTGTTGGCTTCCGTAGGCATCTCTTACTGGGAAAAAGAAAGAGAGGATTCCATTTAGTTATTAACTAATATATGCATTTATTTAAGGTGCGACCCGCTCCAACACAATAGTTACAAAAACCAAAAAGCGAGTCGGGGGGGCAAAGGTGGCGTGATTGTAGCCAACCAATAGGAGAGCGCCATTCCAAAAAAAAAGCAAACGGTGACAGAGATGAAAACTGAAGAATTAAGAACGCATGACGCTAGTAACTGTATATAGAATAATCCAAATTGTGCTTTATCTTCCTTAAGTTTTGTTTACCCGAGTAAAGGTTTGTCTAACGAACATTTGTTAGAACAATTCTCTATAAACTTAAAAAAAAAAAAAAAGATATATTTTGATAATTTGAAACTCGTAAATTTGAATCTCTCGATAAAGTGAAAATTTTTTCCCGGTCCCTGTGTGCCGTGTCATCCTGAATTTTGTGTTTCCTAATTTTCTACATTACAAAATCATCGTTTTATCTAGTGAACATTTTTTACCGGTCCCTTGAAAAATACTCGATAAGTTGAATAAAATCAATATTAATTGGTTCCCTAGGTAATTGGAAGTTAAAGGAATAGTATCTTTGCCTTGGAATTGTATCATTATTCTTGTCTCAAATAAATTGCTGTGTCATCCTGAGATAATCTTACTTTTGATAAATAATATTTAAGATAACAAACTTAGTGATAAGAAAACTTGTTATCATCGTCACAATGGGGGCGCTGCTTGCGAGTTAAATCTACAAATCTGCAAATAACTCTAAGGATATTCAAGATATTCATGAAATTATTTTTCAAAAACCTTCCCGGTGATATACCTAATAATATCCCAAAATTTCACGGCGATTGGATGTATGGTTTTTGAATCTATAGAGTACAGACAGACAGACAGACAGACATTCAATTTTATATATATAGATAATTATAATTTTATCAGCGGTCTTTCCACAAGCCACACCAACACGCAAGCAACCATCCCACAAGTGAATAAGATAAAGAAAGGTCAACATCACAAGAGATACTGAGGTGATGAAAGATAAATTAACCTAATAAAAGAAAATAAGACCTAATCCAAATAATTTATTAGTGTGTGACGGCAACAACATTGTCACCATCATCAGACAAAAGAATAAATGAGAAAAAATATTACAGCAAGTTCTTATATAGTACTGTTATCAAGTGTTTAAACAAGATAACAGATAAGGAAAATAGTTTTTTAGCAGTACTATATAAGAACTTGCTGTAATATTTTTTCTCATTTATTCTTTTGTCTGATGATGGTGACAATGTTGTTGCCGAAACGTCACACACTAATAAATTATTAGGATTAGGTCTTATTTTCTTGTATTATAATCTATAATCCAAATTGTGCTTTATCATTTTCGATAAACTAACCTGTTCATCCTTGATCAAAAGGGAAGAGCTAGAGTTGAAGGAGTAGGCCAGGAACTTGGAGTCCGGGGAGATAGCGAAGCATTGCAAGACCGGCGTCTCTATAGTTCCCAGGAGGGTCTCCTTCTTCCTCCCTGCACATATCCCTCGTTACTCCACTCTTGTACACAAACACATAGCAGTAGCCACTGTAGGAAGATATTACGGAGAGTCTCCTCATTAGAGTGTACTAAACTCTGTCTTTGCCGGTCCCAAGCCCGGATGAAAAAGGAGGAGGAGGAGCAGTAACAAGCTCACTAAAAAACCTTAGCCAAAATTACCATTTTTATTAATTATCAACTATCCAGTAAGAGGATACTTCTCCCTAAAGGACACTTTGGCTCTGCAACTGTTATCATTAAGTATGAGAGGTGTCCTCTACTGTAAAAGTTTTCTGTTTCCTTACTCAGTTCTTACTAGGAAGCTCCATCTATAACGCCGCCTTTGCCGGTCCCAAGCCCGGATGAAAAAGGAGGAGGGGGAGCAGTAACAAGCTCGGTAAAAAACCTGGGTTCAGCTGGCCCGGCTGATAGTACCCTGTAAGGACTCCTAATCCAGGGATACAAGATGAGTAGTGTTTGTACTCCATGTTAGGAGCGGCTGTACATGGTGTCTGTTCCACATGTCAGAGGCGGCCATTTATTTTGGAGCTAAGTCGGCCTGCCACTGAGTAGTGCTCCCAGTCTTAATGACAAAGGCAGACAGACGCCTTCTACTTCACTGAGATAAGAAAGAAGAAGAATGTACATAGGAAAATATGGCATTCCGGCACAGTGTAATCTCTTTTTTTTTTTTTTGTTTATCCCTAGTATACGTGGTACAGGCCATGGTAATCATAGTGGGTACAAGTAGGCGACTGCTTTTACTGTAAATGCAATGTGATTTTAACATCATAATTCTAAGATCCCAAGTTTTAAACCCCAAATTAAGTAAAATACAGGAGTCATCATTCCATCATCGATACATAAAACAAAAGCCTGGAGCTATTCTGGAATGTGGGATGAACTGACAAGCAGCAACCTGTATTTCCTGGCTCAAAACTGACAGCCATACAAGACTGCTTCTTTTTCAGGATGGTGTCTTCCCACAATACACCATCTACAGGACCAAAGAGGCCTCACCAGACCACATCTTGGAATGTATGGGAACCTCAAGACACAGGACCTATATTCCAACCTTACCAAGATAAATCCATGAAGGATTGGGTAGATAATGTAATAGAATAGTCAGGAAGAAGAGGTGAAGAGGGCTGTAACATGTATCCAACTTACGGTCAGTAGAGAGGGGAATGGAGCACAAGTTGATGTGGTTGTCATGGGCCACCACCAGCTCCCTGGTATCACCAGCCAACTTGGCCATGGCAACCTGCACATTCATCGTCATGTGAACCAATTATTGCTGTGTATCACAACCATCAACATGTGTACAACATCTTTATTTTCACGGCATACAAGGGTATACAAGTTTCTACAAGGGTAACAGCTCTAAAAGAAAACTGGATTGATCAAACACCATCTTCCCCAATTGGGAAATTGAGGATAAATTCCCGGCCTGACAGTATAGGACATGTCTTAGGGCAGTAGACAATCCACACCATTTACATATACATTTTTTTTTGGGCTTATCCCTAGTACATGTTGTACAGGCCATGATAATCATGGTGGGCAAAAGTAGGTGACTGCTTTTACTGTAAGTGCACCACATGTCTACACATGTGAAAAGCAGTTCGACTTTTGCACTTACAAATGTGCCAGAGCTCTGTTTGGTTACTTGCACTCGCTGGTGGGGTTGGACTTTTGCAAGGATCGGGGCCATTGGAGCATTTTTTTTTTAAACATGTAAATATTTTCTTTATGTAAATATTGTCCTCTTTATTATGGCTCAATGTTAGGTTATACTCGTTAGTATTACCACTATCCATGCCTGTAGAAGGACATTAGGTCCGAAAGCTTGCGCATTAAAATTTATAAAAGAAGCTCCTCTTATCGTTTTATTTTTATTCGTATAAACCAATTATTAAGAGTTCCTAATCGTTTAATAAAAAAGTGCCCAATGCGGGAATCGAACCCGGGTCATAGCGGTCCAAAACCAACGAGGTTTAGACCATCCTTCCACCGACTCCCCTATTATATATCATATACTTATGTTCACACACCTTTTGATGAATATATAAGACACATGGGTGACAGTATGTAAATGACTTACCTGGGCATAAGGCTGGAAGTGGAGCATGGTGAAGGGAGGATAGGTGGAGAACACCAGGTGGGTATCCAGACCTACAACACCATAACTGATTCAGTAGTGAACAAAGTACAGCTACTACATCCTCTTTGAATTAGAAGTGAGGCAATACTAACTAAACACAAGGAATCAACAAGGGATACTATCTTCCAATTAGTTTTTCCAAGGGTTTGTATCTCGTTTTACCATGATTAGGTACAATTTGGATTATAGATTAGAAACACAAGGTAATAAAACCAAATCCAAATAAATAAATAGTATGTGACGTTTCAGTAAAAATGCTGTGATACAAGCAGTAACAACGTGGTACAGGCCATGATAATCATGGTGGGTAGAAGTAGGTGACTGCTTTTACTGTAAGTGCACCACATGTCTACACATGTGAAAATTGTCTGATTATGGTAACAATGATGTTACCAAAATGTCACACACTGTTTGGATTTGTTCTTTTTACCATGTGTTCCTTCCATAAAAATAACATCTAAGGATAAACAGGCCTCAGTGGACAGTGAAGCAGTGTAAGAACAAGTGGCTGGTATCCAATGGGACCTACCTCCAGACACCAGGAACTTCCCAGCCATGGTCATGGAGTAGACATCGTGGGTGTGTAATGACTTGCGCTCCTGAGTCCTATGCCAGTCTCCAGTGGCCGAAGACCGGGAGAACTCCACTACAATGGGGTCCGTCCCACTGGCCCAGATTCTCTTCATATCCTGCAGCACCATGTTGGTCCCTTTGTTAGTTGCAGTTCCAAGTTGGTCACTTGATGTTACAGACATTATTATACCTTTTGAGTCAATAGGTGTGATCCATTAAAAAAATCTATTAAAATTCAAAACTACAGTTAAACCTGTCTATAGCGTCCCCTCTAAATAGCGCCTTCCTCTCTATAGCATCCGATTTTAAACATTAAAATGCAAACATTTTACATTTAAAATGACCTGTCTATAGCACCCCCTCTAAATTGCGCCCGATTTTAAACATTAAAATGTAAAAATTTTACATTAAAAGTGACCTGTCTATAGCAACCCCTCTCTATAGCATACTATTTTGGTAAGTCCCAAGAGGGGGTGCTATAGACAATTTTAAATGTATTATAGACACGTATGATTCTTTTTAAAATTAAACAATTTCTACTGTCCTTACTGCAATCGAAAAATTAATGGGAGGGCCTGGCTCATCAGTGGTGAACCCTCCCAGCGGTTTCGCCAGTTTAATCTACCATACCGCTGTTATATTGCAATTTTCTATTTTCCTTTTATAGTGATACTGATGTTAGATTCTTGGAAAATACCCATTCCAAGATTCCAGGATTATTATAAAAGGAAAACTAAAAAAGGCAATATAACAGCAGCAGTATGGAATATTCACCATCAGTGGTGAACCCTCCCAGCGGTTTCGCCAGTAAACCTACCACGCCAGTTAGTCTACCATTAATGGCGCACTAATGCATCATAATATAAATATTAATACATTTAAAATATAAGGATTTAAAAAGCGGTAGGGTTCCGCTGGGAGGGTTCACCACTGATGAGCCAAGCCCTCCCAATATATTTTTTCATCGCAGTAAGGACAGTAGAAGTTTGATTTATGTATAAAAGAAACATTCGCGCTTTTAAATCCTTATATTTTATATGTATAGATGGCGCGTTATTGCTTTGTGTTAATTAATACATTTATATAAAAAAGAGCGTACCTGGATCTGTTAAAGGAAATTTTTTTCTCATAATATTTCAAGGGATTGCTCTCCCTCTTTATCAATTTATTGTACAGTAAACCAGTTTGTTTTCATCTCAAAAGCCCAAAAACTTTGAGTTAATAAGATATTTGTACATGAAACTTATACTTGGATGTCTTTTTTTGGATAATTTTTTTTCTAAATGGCCCTCCAAAGTAGCAATGGGTAGCAGGATATAGGGAACTCCGCCTTTGCCGGTCCCAAGCCCGGATGAAAAAGGAGGAGGGGGAGCAGTAACAAGCTCTCTAAAAAACCTGGGCTCAGCTGGCCCGGCTGATAGTACCCTGTAAGGTCTCCTAATCCAGGGATACAGGATGAGCAGCGTTTGTACTCCATGTTAAGTGCAGTTGCACATGGTGTCTGTTCCTCATGTCAGAGGCGGCCATTTCTTTGGAGCTAAGTCAGCCTGCCACTGAGTAGTGCTCCCAGTCTTAATGACAGAGGCAGACGCATTCTACTTCACCCAGTCATGATGGTTGTCAAACAGACACCATCAAGTCACAACTTGATATCCTAATATGATTGAGTGGAGATAAGAAAGAAGAAGAAGGATATAGGGAAACCAAGTCTCCAAGTGGGCATCTATGGATTACCCAGACACCAGTCAGATGTAACTTACCTTAGTGGCACATAGGCTGAGCACGTGTTTCTTGTGGCTCTGGAGCTTCTGCACAGTCAAGAAGGAAACATGTCAGTTTTATTGGCAGAGGAGGAGATGGAAACACTATTTGTGGTTTGAGATTAAAATAAACAAGGTAACCAGCTAACTTATATACATGACAATTTGGTAACACAACTGTGATAAAACACAATTTGGATTATAGATTATAATTACAAGAAATTAAGACCTAATCCAAATAATTTAATAATGTGTGAGGCTAGGGTAACAAAGCTGTTACACCCTTACAGGGGGGTCGGTAGAAGGATGGTCTAAACCATTGGTTTTCGACCGCTACGACCCGGGTTCGATTCCCGCATTGGGCACTTTTTTATGTTTATAAAAAAAATGTTCCAATGGCCCCTTGATTCTTGCAAAAGTTCAACCCCATCAGCGAGTGCAAGTAACCAAACGGGGCTTTGGCACATTTTTAAAGTGCAAAGTCGAACTGCTTTTCACATGTGTAGACATGTGGTGCACTTACAGAAAAAGCAGTCGCCTACTTCTACCCACCAAGATTATCATGGCCTGTACCACGTGTACTAGGGATAAGCAAAAAAAAAAAAAAAGGCTGTTACAGAAATGTCACACACTATTTATTTATATTTGGATTAGGTCTTATTTTCTTGATGGTAACACTACATTGTTACCCAAACACCAAAATTATATATATTACTTATTTATGGAATTTGTGTTATTTAGCTTTTTGTCATTTATTGACTTATGTTAAATGGTACACATGTGGAAAAAATATACACTTAAGGAAGTGGAAAGTCTTTTAATTGCCAGTTGTCTAGCTTTTTTTTTTAAGGAGACAGAGTTGATTTTGTTCACACTTGGTTATCTTGTGTGTCTTCAATAAAGGTCACTGTAATATCTTTCAGAGTTATTGTCTCAATCCCGATATACATGGTAAAAGGTACAACTTCCTTAAGTTTTGTCCATGAGTGAATCTTTCAGAGTTACTGTCTGAATCCCGATATACATGGTAAAAGGTACAACTTCCTTAAGTTTTGTCCATGAGTGTATCTTTCAGAGTTATTGTCTCAATCCCGATATACATGGTAAAAGGTACAACTTCCTTAAGTTTTGTCCATGAGTGTATCTTTCAGAGTTACTGTCTGAATCCCGATATACATGGTAAAAGGTACAACTTCCTTAAGTTTTGTCCATGAGTGTATCTTTCAGAGTTATTGTCTGAATCCCGATATACATGGTAAAAGGTACAACTTCCTTAAGTTTTGTCCATGAGTGTATCTTTCAGAGTTAATGTCTCAATCCCGATATACATGGTAAAAGGTACAACTTCCTTAAGTTTTGTCCATGAGTGTATCTTTCAGAGTTACTGTCTGAATCCCGATATACATGGTAAAAGGTACAACTTCCTTAAGTTTTGTCCATGAGTGTATCTTTCAGAGTTATTGTCTGAATCCCGATATATATGGTAAAAGGTACAACTTCCTTAAGTTTTGTCCATGAGTGTATCTTTCAGAGTTACTGTCTGAATCCCGATATACATGGTAAAAGGTAAACTTCCTTAAGTTTTGTCCATGAGTGTATCTTTCAGAGTTACTGCCTGAATCCCGATATACATGGTAAAAGGTACAACTTCCTTAAGTTTTGTCCATGAGTGTATCTTTCAGAGTTATTGTCTCAATCCCGATATACATGGTAAAAGGTACAACTTCCTTAAGTTTTGTCCATGAGTGTAGATATACATAGGTACCCAAGAGGTTGGTGTCATGGTAGTGACATTAATACAATTCCAACTCTCAATAGTCATATGGAATCACATAATTCTTAGAGTCCGAAATATTCCCCCAAAGTTGTATTAAATGAAAGAGAATATTTTCTTTGTTTTTTCAATTTAACTTAGTATAACCCGCATATCTACACATGTAAAAACCAGCTCAACTTTTGCACTTACAAATGTGCCAGAGACCCAATTTAGTTACATGCACTCACTGGTGGTTTTTTATTTTTGCAAGAATCCGGGGCCATTGAAGCATTTTTTTTTTTTTTTTAATTAGAAAAAAGTGCTTATAATGTGCGGGATTCAACCCCTGAAATGTAGCAGTCGAAAACCAAGGTTTTAGACTACTCGTCCACCAACATCCCCAAAAGAATCAGTGAAATTAGTGGGCAGCACACACAGTTTCCAAATGAAAAACTGAAATACTATATAGTAAGTTGAAGTTGTACTTCTAGGTGCTTCTGTTGAAGGGCATATTAGTCCGGAAGCTAGAGAAATGAAAATAGCACAAGATTGATTTCTTTTGTTGATGTTATTAAATTATAAGTCGGCGATGAACATTTACAGATATTGACAAAAAGAGCATTTCCTGATAATGCAACTAAAAGTTGCTGATGGCTTGCGCCATCTATCCGAATAAATATCAACTAGATATTTGTTCCAATAGATGGCGCAAGCCATCAGCAACTTTTAGTTGCATAATCAGGAAATTTCCCTTTTTCTCAATTTATCCACATGATCCAAGTACAAATTCACTTTTGTACTATTTTTCACATATGCAGATATTTAATTAAAAAGGCATATATTGGATCAAATTATCATTTATTTTACCTATATTTCAGTTGGCTGAACGCCAACCTTTATCAAGGTGTTACAACATATTAATGTGTGAAAAAAATAGTACAAATGTGATATTGTACTGGGATAAGGTGCATAAATTAAGAAAAAAGCATCTCCTTATCGTGCAACTGAAAGTTGAGGAGATGTCTTTTTCTTAATATATTAATGTGTGTCAACAACAAAACCTTTGTTGTGTTGTTGACACACTTTAAAATGTTATAATACCTTGATAAAGGTTGGTGTTGAGCCAACTGAAATATTGGTAAAATAAATGATATTTTGATCCAATATATGTCTTTTTAATTAAAGATTTATTTATGGATTGCTCTATTTTCAAAACGGTATAGATATGTTTAGTACAGCTTTGGTTGCAAATCAAATTGTGTAAGCTTTACACAAGGGGATAAGAAACAACAACAACAGCTTTGGTTGAAAGAAGGGAGAACACACTCACCGTCACCAGGTTCAAGGTGGAGATCTCCCAGAATGACACTTGTCCTTTGGCATCTCCAATCACCAGGGTGTGGCTGCAATCACAGGATATTTAGCTCCACCACACTGCAGAGAAAGCATTCCCAGCATTTTACACAAATCATCTTCTTCTTTCTTATCTCCACTCAATCATATTAGGGTAGCAAGTTGTAACCCTTGATGGTGTCTGTTTGACAACCATCATGATTGGATGAAGTAGAATGCGTCTGCCTTTGTCATTAAGACTGAGAGCACTACTCAGTGGCAGGCCGACTTAGCTCCAAAAGAAATGGCCGCCTCTGACATGAGGAACAGACGCCATGTGCAGCTGCTCCTAACATGGAGCACAAACGCTGCTCATCCTGTATTCCTGGATTAGGAGCCCTTACAGGGTACTCTCAGCCGGGCCAGTTGAACCCAAGTTTTTTAGTGAGCTTGATACTGCTCCCCCTCCTCCTTTTTCATCCGGGCTTGGGACCGGAAAAAGGCAGACACAAATCATACACGTCTATAATAGTTTTGAATTTTCATAACAGATGGCACGCTAATGCATCATAATAAAATTGTTCCAATAAAAGACTCAATTTGATATTTCCGGAAGAGCTCGAAGCATTTATACATTTATAAATGTATGTAATTCTATTGTCTTTCAAATCTTATGTCCATAGTTAATCTAAAATACCCATTCCAAGAGTCTAGCATCAGTATCACTATAAAAGAAAGATCGAAAAAATGCAATATAACAGCCGTTTGGTAGATTAAACTGAATTTTTTTATCTTCCTTTTATAGTGATACTGATGCTAGACTCTTGGAATGGGTATTTTAGATGAACTATGGATATAAGCTTTCAGGACAGTAGAATTACATACAATTATAAATATATAATATGCTTCGAGCAATCGCTCTTCCGCAAACATCAAATTGTATCTTTTATTAGAACAATTATATTATGATGCATTAGTGCGTCATCTGTTATGAAAATTAGAAACTATTTTAGACGCGTATGTGGTTCTTTTTAAAAATAAAACAATTTCTACTGCTGATAAAGGCACAATTTGGATTATAGATTTTAAACACAAGGTAATAAGACCAAATCCAAATAAATAAATAGTGTGTGACGTTTCGTTAACAGCATTGTTACTGAAACATCACATACTATTTATTTATTTATTTGGATTTGGTCTTATTACCTTGTGTTTAATTTCTACTGCCCTTACTGCAATGGAAAAATTAATGGAGCCAGGCCCTCCCAGGGTTCACCACTGATGAGCCAGGCCCCTCCCATTAATTTTTCCATTGCAATAAGAGCAGTAGAAATTATTTTATTCTTAAAAGAATCATACACATCTAAAATAGTTTCGAATTTTGATAACAACAAGAGTGTCTTCTAGGCCATCATCAATAGTGGGATGCGACGGATCAAGAGTTGTATTAACTCTGCCTTTGCCGGTCCCAAGCCCGGATGAAAAAGGAGGAGGGGGAGCAGTAACAAGCTCACTAAAAAAACCTGGGCTCAGCTGGCCCGGCTGATAGTACCCTGTAAGGGCTCCTAATTCAGGAATATAGGATGAGCAGCGTTTGTACTCCATGTTAGGAGCGGCTGCACATGGCGTCTGTTCATGTCAGAGGCGGCCATTTCTTTTGGAGCTAAGTCGGCCTGCCACTGAGTAGTGCTCCCAGTCTTAATGACAAAGGCAGACTACTTCACCCAGTGTGGAGATAAGAAAGAAGAAGAAGAGCTGTATTACCTACCTGATATAGGAGCAGCACCACACCGGACTATCCAGAGACAGGGATCCAACCGGAGTGGCTGAGGCCATTTTGTAGATCACAAGGGAGTTGGTCAAGCCAACAGCCAGCTTAGTGTCATCGGGAGACCAGGCAAGACATGTCACATCTGTACATCACACACACATCCTGAGTTCAACTGATCCTGTTGATAGACCTCAGCAAGGATTCCTCTCCAGAGATACGAAGGAGTCTGTACTCATGTTAGAGTTGGCAGCAAAGGCTTCCATGTTAGGAACAACCTTAAACTACAGGCAAAGTCAGATATTCACCAAAGTGTGCCTGGATCATGGTGACATGATTAATGAAAGCTGCACCCCATTCCATTTGAATTTGTGTAATCTTTACACAAGGGGATAAGAAACAACAAAAATACTTGCAATTTGCGGAAGAGCAATGCTCGAAGCATATTTCATCTAAAAAAAAACTTTCCAAGAGTAGATTTAGTATCAGTATAAAAGGAAAACATCAAAATGCATTATTACAGGGGTATGGTAGATTAAACTGGTGAAACGGCTGGAAGGGTTCACCACTGATGAGCCAGGCCATTCCATTTTATTATACCATTGCAGTAAGGACAGTAGAAAATTGTTTTAATTCAAAAAGAATCTTACGCGTCACAAAAATAGTTAATATTTCTTATTAAGAGAGAGAAAGATGTGTCAGGGACTTACCGCCTCGAATATTGACCCGGGTGAAGAGTTTCTCTATCAGTTTTTTGCCGGACAGCTCCAGGAGGCAGATAAACCCAGACTTGCTGGCCACCTGCATCAACCCTCAACATGGAATCTCCAGCCAGATGGATGAACAGATACAAGAAGACCTAATCCAAATAAATTAATAGTCTGTGACGTTTCGGTAACAGCATTGTTAACATCATCAGACAATAAAAGAATAAATGAGAAGAAATAACACAGAATGTTCTTAAATAGTTGTTGTTGTTGCTTATTCCTCAAGTCGTTTAAACGATCTCCATAAGGTTCCATTGTCTCAGTTTTTCTATTACAGTCCTTGGGTTTTCCCAGAGGTCTTCTTAAATAGTAGTTATCAAGTGTGTAAACACAAGTTTGAGAAAAAATACCAGAGCATGTTCTTAAAAAGTATAGTTATCAATGTGGCGTCCGTGGTTAGCTTTTCTTGATTAATCAAGAATGGGTATTTGGTCAATTCTGGAATAATTAAAAATCAACGAGAATAGTTGTTATTTATTCCGATAGATGGCACAAGCCATCTGCAACTTTCAGTTGCATGATAAGGAGATGTCTTTTTCTTTATTTATTTTTATTTATTTGTATTAGGGTTCATTTTCTTCAAACAAACTTGGTTTACACACTTGAAAACTACTATTTAAGAACATGCTGTGATATTTTTTTTCTCTTTTCCGCTTTATGCATCCATTGGGACTCAAAAATCATCTATTTGCCCCGTAAATAAAGATATTTCCTTTTTTTTCTCATTTATTCTTTTGTTTGATGATGGTAACAATGCTTTTATCAAAACGTCACACACTATTAATTTATTTGGTTTAGGTCTTATAGCTATAATCCAAATTGTGCTTAATCACCAATGAACAGACTTACGGCTATCTGGGTGTCTCCATGGTTGGTCTCCATACAGAAGCAGGCTCCGTACTCCATGGTAAGTTTATCCTGCAAACACCACGCCAACATCTAGCTGTGAGAAAGACCTAAAGTGTGATGATACACCTAAAATAACCATGTTTTTATAAATAGTGTGTGACATTTCGGTAACAGCGTTGCTACCATCTTCAGACAAAAGTACTGAATCTAGTTCATTCAGTACTTTTGTATGGTAACAATGCTGTTACCGAAACTTCACACACTATTTATTTATTTGGTCTTATTACCTTGTGTTTATAATCTATAATCCAAATTGTGCCTTATCATTTTTATAGACTTCAATGGACCTAAGAAGTTATTCTTCCTATGAGCTGAAGAATTCCAAAGTGAATATCAATGTTGATGCCATCACTTGAAGATTCTATTTTAAAGAGTTCAGGATCTGAAGCTCTCCTCTACTTCAATAACCATGTTTTACAAACTCACCAAACAACAGATAGATAACAACAACAAAATATCATAAGACAATGCAACTCTCTTTTATTTACTTCTTCTTCTTTCTTATCTCCACACTGGGTGAAGTAGAATACGTCTGCCTTTGTCATCAAGACTAGGAGCACTACTCAGTGGCAGGCCGACTTAGCTCCAAAAAAAATGGCCGCCTCTGAAATGAGGAACAGACGCCATGAGCAACCACTCCTAACATGGAGTACAAACGCTGCTCATCCTGTATCCCTGGATTAGGAGCCCTTACAGGGTACTATCAGCCGGGCCAGCTGAGCCCATGTTTTTTACCGAGCTTGTTACTGCTCCCCCTCCTCCTTTTTCATCCGGGCTTGGGACCGGAAAAGGCGGAGTTTTAAATTTTAATGATATGTTTTAGTGTATTCACACAAATTTGGTCTTAATTTAGTCTTGATTAAAGGAAGCTTTTGGGCAAGCTCTCCTTCAGCTAACTTAGCAACATATAAACAAGGCACAATCTCTCAACAATATAATCTCTCTCCATTGCCTCGTTTCTTCAACAGGCCTTTGAAAACAATGTACAATCATTATTTTAAATGTCTGTTAAAGAAGGGCTTTTAGCTCAAAAATTATCTACATGAATTGTATTAAAGAAATTCTTACAACAAAATCCTCTACTAAGGACACTTGTCCCATACAGGATTCTCCCAGATATGTAAAACAGAAGTAAACATAACAGTTCTCTACAGAAAGTGAAGAATAAGATCAAACTTTCTTCAAGTTGGATTCATCCTATTGTCTGTGTGCTGTTTTCCAGAATTTGTAAAAGCTAATGCATTGGGTTGTATTAAAGAAATAAATCGGTTTCAAATGTATAGTGAACGGTTGATTTATAAATCCACTTGATTAAGCTGAATAGAGACAGAATTATAAAGTTGTGTAGATAAGAAAGAGGAAGATAAAGTTGTGTTTAGACCATGTTGAGACCTCAGATGCTACAAGAGCAACTTCCAAGGAACAACAAGGGGTTGAATAGATGGTACCATCTTCAATATCAACCATCATGGAAGAAAACCACGTCACCCTCAAATGTGACAACTTTCTATGAGGATACTTCAAACTGATACAGTAGAACCTCTGTGAAAGTACACTCATGCTAGAGGACACCTCTCTCTCTATACAAAGGACAGTTTTCATCCCCAAAATTACCATTTTTATTAATTATCAACTATCCAGTAAGAGGATACTTTCTCCCTAAAGGACACTTTGGCTCTGCAACTGTTATCATTAAGTATGAGAGGTGTCCTCAACTGTAAAAGTTTTCTGTTTCCTTACTCAGTTCTTACTTGGAAGCTCCATCTATTGGGAGCCCAAATCCACCATTTGGATGAAAAAGTAGGATCATAGAAAGTTTTCTTATTTGAGGGTGAAGTGACTTTCTTCCAAGATGGTATTATGTGATGATGTTTCAACCCCTTGGTGTCCATTGGAAGTTGTTCTTGTAGCATCCATAGTATTGCCGTTGGGTTTCCATAACATTTTTAGAGAGAAAGTTGACGGTAGTTTAAAAAAAAAGATACCTACCTTGATAGAGAGTGTGGTGGGGTCGATGTGCTTGATGAAGATATCTCGGCCGGCAGTGAAGAGGTTACCCTGGAGCCAGGCCACCGTGGTGTCCCCGGACAGGAGGGCCATGGACTGGGGACATCACATCAGCTACTGAACATTTGAGATAAGAAAGAAGAAGAAGACATCAGCTACTGAAGTATTTGAGAGCCTGGCTCATCAGCAATGAACACTGATTCACCAATTTATTCAACAATACCGCTTTTTAGCGCTCTACAATGTGTACAGTAGCTCTGGACTTGGGACAATACCACATCAGCTGATGCTTTGAGATAAGAAAGAAGAAGACATCAGCTACTGAAGTATTTGAGAGCCTGGCTCATCAGTGGTGAACAATGATTCACCAATTTATTCAACAATACCGCTTTTTAGCGCTCTACAATGTGTACAGTAGCTCTGGACTTGGGACATCACACCACATCAGCTGATGCTTTGAGATAAGAAAAAAGAAGAAGACATCAGCTACTGAAGTATTTGAGAGCCTGGCTCATCAGCAATGAACACTGATTCACCAATTTATTCAACAATACCGCTTTTTAGCGCTCTACAATGTGTACAGTAGCTCTGGACTTGGGACATCACACCACATCAGCTGATGCTTTGAGATAAGAAAAATGAAGAAGACATCAGCTACTGAAGTATTTGAGAGCCTGGCTCATCAGTGGTGAACAATGATTCACCAATTTATTCAACAATACCGCTTTTTAGCGCTCTACAATGTGTACAGTAACTCTGGACTAGGGACAACACCACATCAGCTGATGCTTTGAGATAAGAAAGAAGAAGACATCAGCTACTGAAGTATTTGAGAGCCTGGCTCATCAGTGGTGAACAATGATTCACCAATTTATTCAACAATACCGCTTTTTAGAGCTCTACAATGTGTACAGTAGCTCTGGACATCACACCACATCAGCTGATGCTTTGAGATAAGAAAGAAGAAGAAGACATCAGCTACTGAAGTATTTGAGAGCCTGGCTCATCAGTGGTGAACAGTGATTCACCAATTTATTCAACAATACCGCTTTTTAGAGCTCTACAATGTGTACAGTAACTCTGGACTAGGGACAATACCACATCAGCTGATGCTTTGAGATAAGAAAGAAGAAGACATCAGCTACTGAAGTATTTAAGAGCCTGGCTCATCAGTGGTGAACAGTGATTCACCAATTTATTCAACAATACCGCTTTTTAGAGCTCTACAATGTGTACAGTAACTCTGGACTAGGGACAATACCACATCAGCTGATGCTTTGAGATAAGAAAGAAGAAGACATCAGCTACTGAAGTATTTGAGAGCCTGGCTCATCAGTGGTGAACAATGATTCACCAATTTATTCAACAATACCGCTTTTTAGCGCTCTACAATGTGTACAGTAGCTCTGGACTTGGGACATCACACCACATCAGCTGATGCTTTGAGATAAGAAAAAAGAAGAAGACATCAGCTACTGAAGTATTTGAGAGCCTGGCTCATCAGTGGTGAACAATGATTCACCAATTTATTCAACAATACCGCTTTTTAGCGCTCTACAATGTGTACAGTAACTCTGGACTAGGGACAACACCACATCAGCTGATGCTTTGAGATAAGAAAGAAGAAGACATCAGCTACTGAAGTATTTGAGAGCCTGGCTCATCAGTGGTGAACAATGATTCACCAATTTATTCAACAATACCGCTTTTTAGAGCTCTACAATGTGTACAGTAGCTCTGGACTTGGGACAATACCACATCAGCTGATGCTTTGAGATAAGAAAGAAGAAGACATCAGCTACTGAAGTATTTGAGAGCCTGGCTCATCAGTGGTGAACAGTGATTCACCAATTTATTCAACAATACCGCTTTTTAGAGCTCTACAATGTGTACAGTAACTCTGGACTAGGGACAATACCACATCAGCTGATGCTTTGAGATAAGAAAGAAGAAGACATCAGCTACTGAAGTATTTGAGAGCCTGGCTCATCAGTGGTGAACAGTGATTCACCAATTTATTCAACAATACCGCTTTTTAGAGCTCTACAATGTTACAGTAACTCTGGACTAGGGACAATACCACATCAGCTGATGCTTTGAGATAAGAAAGAAGAAGAAGACATCAGCTACTGAAGTATTTGAGAGCCTGGCTCATCAGTGGTGAACAATGATTCACCAATTTATTCAACAATACCGCTTTTTAGAGCTCTACAATGTGTACAGTAACTCTGGACTAGGGACAATACCACATCAGCTGATGCTTTGAGATAAGAAAGAAGAAGACATCAGCTACTGAAGTATTTGAGAGCCTGGCTCATCAGTGGTGAACAGTGATTCACCAATTTATTCAACAATACCGCTTTTTAGAGCTCTACAATGTGTACAGTAACTCTGGACTAGGGACAATACCACATCAGCTGATGCTTTGAGATAAGAAAGAAGAAGACATCAGCTACTGAAGTATTTGAGAGCCTGGCTCATCAGTGGTGAACATTGATTCGCCAATTTATTCAACAATACCGCTTTTTAGCGCTCTACAATGTGTACAGTAGCTCTGGACATCACACCACATCAGCTGATGCTTTGAGATAAGAAAGAAGAAGAAGACATCAGCTACTGAAGTATTTGAGAGCCTGGCTCATCAGTGGTGAACATTGATTCGCCAATTTATTCAACAATACCGCTTTTTAGCGCTCTACAATGTGTACAGTAGCTCTGGACTTGGGACATCACACCACATCAGCTGATGCTTTGAGATAAGAAAGAAGAAGAAGACATCAGCTACTGAAGTATTTGAGAGCCTGGCTCATCAGTGGTGAACATTGATTCGCCAATTTATTCAACAATACCGCTTTTTAGCGCTCTACAATGTGTACAGTAGCTCTGGACATCACACCACATCAGCTGATGCTTTGAGATAAGAAAGAAGAAGAAGACATCAGCTACTGAAGTATTTGAGAGCCTGGCTCATCAGTGGTGAACATTGATTCGCCAATTTATTCAACAATACCGCTTTTTAGCGCTCTACAATGTGTACAGTAGCTCTGGACTTGGGACATCACACCACATCAGCTGATGCTTTGAGATAAGAAAGAAGAAGAAGACATCAGCTACTGAAGTATTTGAGAGCCTGGCTCATCAGTGGTGAACATTGATTCGCCAATTTATTCAACAATACCGCTTTTTAGCGCTCTACAATGTGTACAGTAGCTCTGGACATCACACCACATCAGCTGATGCTTTGAGATAAGAAAGAAGAAGAAGACATCAGCTACTGAAGTATTTGAGAGCCTAGCTCATCAGTGGTGAACAATGATTCACCAATTTATTCAACAATACCGCTTTTTAGCGCTCTACAATGTGTACAGTAACTCTGGACTAGGGACAACACCACATCAGCTGATGCTTTGAGATAAGAAAGAAGAAGACATCAGCTACTGAAGTATTTGAGAGCCTGGCTCATCAGTGGTGAACATTGATTCGCCAATTTATTCAACAATACCGCTTTTAGCGCTCTACAATGTGTACAGTAGCTCTGGACTTGGGACATCACACCACATCAGCTGATGCTTTGAGATAAGAAAGAAGAAGAAGACATCAGCTACTGAAGTATTTGAGAGCCTGGCTCATCAGTGGTGAACACTGATTCACCAATTTATTCAACAATACCGCTTTTTAGAGCTCTACAATGTGTACAGTAGCTATTCAAAGATTGACCTACTTTGTACACATTCTTCTTCTTTCTTTCTTATCTCCACTCAATCATATTAAGGTATCAAGCTTGTTGATGGTGTCTGCCTAGGAAGAGTAGAGCTCATCAATGGATGAGTCAATAACTTCATATACATAATGAGAGAAAATGGATTAGAAAAGACATGGATGTTGAGAAAAATTGAAGGAAGACTTGAAATGAACCTGGCTAGAAGAGGTCAAGAAAGCTACCAGAAAGTCACTAGATGAACTACAAGTCATTAATAGATCAAATCGAAGTATATTTGTTCATGGTCACCAAAATTTAAACTTGACTTGAAGGACAGTAACAACAACAAAGGTTTTAAAAAAAGCATTATGTGTTTAGAGGTATTGGGGAATTTTTCTTCAAACTTTTCAATACAAGAAAATAAGACCTATTCCAAATAATTTATTAGTGTGTGACGTTTCGGCAACAACATTGTCACCATCATCAGACAAAAAGAATAATTTTTATTCTTTTGTCTGATGATGGTGACAATATTGTTGCCGAAACGTCACACACTAATGAATTATTTGGATTAGGTCTTATTTTCTTGTATTATAATCTATAATCCAAATTGTGCTTTATCCCTTTAAAGTTTTCTAATAGCTGTAAAACCTATGTTAAGAAACAACCCAGCTCTTACTCTTCTGAATGGGTGTTATATGACAGATGTTTCTGTACATGATCACAAGATCTCTTGATGACAGAGGTATGATATCTTAACCACAGCCATGACATTGTCTGAAAAGGTAACTTCAGCTGGTAGAGGAACTCCGTCTTTTCCGGTCCCAAGCTCGGATGAAAGAGGAGGGGGAGCAGTAACAAGCTCACTAAAAAACCTGGGCTCAGCTGGCCCGGCTGATAGTACCCTGTAAGGGCTCCTGATCCAGGGATATAGGATGAGCAATGTTTGTACTCCATGTTAGGAGCGGCTGCACATGGCGTCTTTTCCTCATGTCAGAGGCGGCCATTTATTTTAGAGCTAAGTCGGCCTGCCACTGAGTAGTGCTCTCAGTCTTAATGACAAAGGCAGATGCATTCTACTTCACCCAATCATGATGGTTGTCATCAGACACCATCAAAAGTCTCAAGCTTTACAAGCTTGACACCCTAATATGATTGAGTGGAGATAAGAAAGAAGCTGGTAGAGGATAGTTAAAATTCCAAAATATATTTTCTCTTCTTCATTCTCAGCCCATACATGTTTGCTTAATGCTGGACTTTTATTATCTATTCTTTCAGATTCCTTCCAACAACTTATTCTTCTTTCTTATTTCCACTCAATCATATTAAGGTATCAAGCTTGTAAAGCTTGTTGATGGTGTCTGCTGGGGAAGAGTAGAGCTCATGGATGAGTCAATACAGTCAATAATATGTTTTGGGGTTGCAGGTTGACACTTTGGTACATAGTGGGAAAACCTTGCACAACTTATTGCTTCCTTATAATAAGGTACAATTTGGATTATAGATTATAAACAAATGGTAATAAGACCAAATCCAAATAAATAAATAGTGTATGATGGTTCTGTAACAGTGCATTATTACCATCATCAGACAAAAAGTACTGAATGATTCAGTACTTTTTGTCTGAAGATGGTAACAGCGCTATTACTGAAACGTCACGCACTATTTATTTGGATTTGGTTTTATTACTTTGTGTTTATTGCTCCCCTATAACAAACTTGTCTTCTCATCTTTTTCTTGGCTCTTCCTCTCTTTCTGACACTAGTTTCTGATCTCTGTTGTAAGATTGGGCCGAACCTTTAATTGTTCCTAGCAATAAGCTCAGTTCATATCCTTTTACAGTTGAACCTCACTATAACATTAAGCTCTTATAACCTTTATATTAAAACAATTGATTATTTAAAACTTCGGAATTAGGATGTTACAGTAGAAAAGCCCCAGGAAACGATACTCTCGCTAGAAGACACCTCTCTACAAAGGACAGTCACATCGGCAAAAATTAGCAACTGTGGGTAGAGACCACCTCTCTCTAAAACTAGGTGTTGTCCTTTACAGAGAGGTAGTTCCACTGTATAGCCACATTGCTGTTATAGCGTAGTTTCAACATTGTTTTTGAATCCAGAAATTTTTCTCTGTATTATCTTTCTCAATAGCTCGTCTATAACATCTCTTCCATGGGAAGAGAATCCAACAAAAAAAAAAAAGGTGATGTTTGCCCTCCATATCCATTAGACTACATGACAATAATAAAAGAAAACAAGACCTAATCCAAATAATTTATTAGTGTGTGACGTTTCGGCAACAACATTGTCACCATCATCAGACAAAAGAATAAATGAGAAAACATGTTACAGCATCTCATTTATTCTTTTGTCTGATGATGGTGACAATGTTGTTGCCGAAACGTCACACACTAATAAATTATTTGGATTAGGTCTTGTTTTCTTTTATTATAATCTATAATCCAAATTGTGCTTTATCATTACATGACAATAATGAAAAAATAGTTAGTTCTTCTGTCATTTGAGAGAGAAAAAAAATTCCATCCAGGGAAGAGTATCTTGAAAAATATATAATTTTATTAACTCAAGCTTTCGGGCCTTGGAGAGCCCTTCTACAAGAGTAAGGTTAAATATCACAGCACTTCATTGTGATAAAAGTTTATATATATAGTTAAACCTGTCTATAGCACCCCCTCTTGGGACTTACCAAAATAGGGTGCTATAGAGAGTGGGTGCTATAGAGAGGTCACCTTTAATGTAAAATGTTTACATTTTAATGTTTAAAATCGGACGCTATAGAGAGGAAGGCGCTATTTAGAGGGGGCGCTATAGAGAGATTTAACTGTATATACGAATTGCTTGATTTACATAACTGAGATTGAATTTAGAGAAAAGTATTTTTTTTAAATTGTCACTTTTAGTCTGATAGATTTCCTTATTGGCAACTTGTCTCATTCCTTAATTCAAGCGAACTACGTTGTTGCAGGAGCCACTAAATAGAGGATAGCTGTCATTTGCATATTTACTAATGCAGTAGAGTCTCCCATTAAAGACCATAGCCTAAAAACATGATTAAACTCGGTCTCTCCTGGAGGTAGTGGTCTTTTATCAGAGATTCTGTCATATCAGGCCATATCCTGGAGTCTTTCAACTGAAAAACAGTCTCTGATAAGTCTCTGATCAGAGACTCTGTCATGTCAGGCCATATCCTGGAGTCTTTCAACTGAAAAACAGTCTTTGATAAGTCTCTGATCAGAGACTCTGTCATGTCAGGCCATATCCTGGAGTCTTTCAACTGAAAAACAGTCTCTGATAAGAGAATATCAAATAGAGGATAGCTGTCATTTGCATATTTACTAATGCAGTAGAGTCTCCCGTTAAAGTCCATAGCCTAAAAACATGACCCGGTCTCTACTGGAGGTAGTGGTCTTTTATCAGAGATTCTGTCATATCAGGCCATATCCTGGAGTCTTTCAACTGAAAAACAGTCTCTGATAAGTCTCTGATCAGAGACTCTGTCATGTCAGGCCATATCCTGGAGTCTTTCAACTGAAAAACAGTCTTTGATAAGTCTCTGATCAGAGACTGTCATGTCAGGCCATATCCTGGAGTCTTTCAACTGAAAAACAGTCTTTGATAAGTCTCTGATCAGAGATTCTGTCATGTCAGGCCATATCCTGGAGTCTTTCAACTGAAAAACAGTCTCTGATAAGTCTCTGATCAGAGACTCTGTCATGTCAGGCCATATCCTGGAGTCTTTCAACTGAAAAACAGTCTCTGATAAGTCTCTGATCAGAGATTCTGTCATATCAGGCCATATCCTGGAGTCTTTCAACTGAAAAACAGTCTTTGATAAGTCTCTGTCATATCAGGCCATATCCTGGAGTCTTTCAACTGAAAAACAGTCTCTGATAAGTCTCTGATCAGAGATTCTGTCATGTCAGGCCATATCCTGGAGTCTTTCAACTGAAAAACAGTCTCTGATAAGTCTCTGATCAGAGACTCTGTCATGTCAGGCCATATCCTGGAGTCTTTCAACTGAAAAACAGTCTCTGATAAGTCTCTGATCAGAGACTCTGTCATGTCAGGCCATATCCTGGAGTCTTTCAACTGAAAAACAGTCTCTGATAAGTCTCTGATCAGAGATTCTGTCATATCAGGCCATATCCTGGAGTCTTTCAACTGAAAAACAGTCTTTGATAAGCGACTGCCTTCAGTTAAAACCCAGTTAACCAATATTTTTAGACTATGGACTTTCATTGAAGACTCTACTTTTTTTTTTTTTGCTTATCCCTAGTACACATGGTACAGGCCATGATTATCATGGCGGGTAGAAGTAAGCGACTGCTTTTACTGTAAGTGCATCACATGTCTACACATGTGAAAAGCAGTTCGACATTGCACTTACAAATGTGCCAGAGCCCCGTTTGATTACTTGCACTCGCTGGTAAGGATTGGACTTTTGCAAGAATCGGGGGCCAATGAAGCATTTTTTTTTTCTTTAAACATAAAAAAGTGTCCAATATGGGAATCGAACCCGGGTCGTAGCGGACGAAAACCAAGGGTTTAACCATCCTTCCATCGACCCCTACAGACTCTACTAAGTCATGATTGTCAGAAATTGACAGCTTATACTACAATTAAAAATTACTAGTTAAACTTTATCAAGCTCTAACCTGTTGTTGTTTCTTATCCCCTTGGTAAAGATTACACAAATTACATGAATCCATGCTCCTCAAGCTGTTTGATGATAAGCAGCTGCCTCTCCCAAAGGTCCTGTTTAGTGCATTTAATGCAAGCCAAAATGTGGCTTGATAACTTAATATGATCGAGTGAAGATAAGAAAGAAGAAGACAAGTAAAATATAGTGTATCAAAATCAACAAAGTACACTCATAGACAAAACTTGAAGAAGTGGAAAGTCTATTTTTAAAGGAGACAGAGATGTTCATACTTGGTTATCTCGTGTGTCTTCAATAAAGGTCATTGTAACATCTTTCAAAGTTATTGTCTCAATCCCAATATACATGCTAAAAGGTACAACTTCCTTAAGTTTTGTTCATGAGTGTATATTTCACAGTTATTGTTTGAATCCCGATATATATGCTAAAAGGTACAACTTCCTTAAGTTTTGTTCATGAGTGTATATTTCACAGTTATTGTTTGAATCCCGATATAAATGCTAAAAGGTACAACTTCCTTAAGTTTTGTTCATGAGTGTATATTTCAGCTATTGTCTGAATCCCAATATACATGCTGAAAGGTACAACTTCCTTAAGTTTTGTCTCCATAAGTGTATATGTGAATTGTATTTCTACCTTGTACTCTGGGGTGTGTAATGGGGGACTTGAAAGTGAAACCAATGGGAGGCCTTGGGTTCAGTGTTTACTAACCCTAATCTAACGTAACATGTTCACTGGCAACAATAAGGATGGCTAAGTTTGTTTTAGGGTTTGTAAACATGGAATCATTCCCAAGACCTCCCGAAAACATCCCAAATATTAATGACTAATTGTGACATTTAGGTAGGATCATTGCAACTAGAATCAGACTAGAGCAATTACTTCGACCAAAACTTTATAGTTATCAATTTTAATTGCCATTCTCTTGTCCTTTTAAATTTTTCCTACAAAATGTCTATTTAAAATCATTTAAATATCGCTAATTATTTAATGTTAATGATGTTATTGTTGATGTCTATTTATGTTGCTGAAGTAAGATTTTCAGCTTGTGATATTTGTATGATCATGAGGCATGCGGAAATTTAATGAGTTAATTATTATGTAAAGGTTGGTGTACATATTTACCTTATCTTTATATGGAAAATCTTTAACGTTCCATATTTCTAAAAAGTTAGTTCTCAAAACTGCCAATTTGTTGATAATTTCGTAAAACTTTATACATTTTATGCTTCGTCCATCAATTTCCTCACATGTGGGCTCGAAAGGCACGTTAATAACTTGCATTTTGTTTAATTTTCTTCTTTAATAATTAAAAGTTTCAATTTGACGTCCTAAAATTAAATTAAGAAAACTCAGTTAAAATAACAGGAACACACGTGAAAATTTATAAACAAATATTATATATGATGATATAAAACAGAATATTATTTTCAATCAAAAGATTTATATTTTATTTTATGTTAGTTCAAAAATTTTATTTTTGAAATTATTTTTATTTTGTATATAATTATTTTAAAAAATTAAAAAATTTAAAGTTTTTATTTAAAAATTCACTAAAAATGATCAAATAAATATTTCTGCCGGCACCATTTACCAAATTAATTAGTAAGAAATAAAAGCGGTGGGGAACAAGCATCAAGAATCTAGAAGTTAATCTAATTTATATGAAGACTAGACGAATGACCCGGGCAACGCCCGGGTTTACCCGATTAAATGTTTTTTTTCAAACACTCTTCGTTACAATTATAAATTGGCGCCGTGGATGTCACTCTTGTGAAACGTCCCGCTCCAAACTTTACATGTACATTAGGTCAGCTGATATTACCTCCCATCTTCACCGCTAGAGGCGCTGCTCGCGAGCTAAGTAGAATAATTTGAATATATAGTTTTAATAATTGATTTATATATATTTTTAAAATAGTCTATCGTCTTCCCCGTATTTTTTTACCTATGTATGGGAATTTTGGTTTGAATTAGTGAACTACTGCAAATTTGTATACCGGACATACAAACAGACATACAAACATTCATTTATATATTGTTACATCATGATTAATGGCGTATTTCTTATATTATTTTTAATATATTTGAAATTTAAATTATATATTTATTTATTTTTATATTCTATGATATTTATTTAAAACAGATTATTTAGATTATCATCATTTGTATTTAGGTACACGTGTGACTTCACTGCTCTCTTTGATGTGAGAAAATAAATAAATCATTCTGGAGGCTACTTAAAGTAGACTTATCTCATTATTCCCTTATATAAATTTGTAGGATGGTTGAAACACGCTCTGGAAAGATGCAAGACACGTCTGAGGAGAGACTCAAGACTGAAGAATCTGCCAAACCGCAGCCCAGTGCAACAATTGGTAGAGATGCAAGTGCCGACCCAGTTGTTTTGAACTCCAACATAGACATCCCCAAATATGATGGAACAGAAAACCCTCGCCCATGGATTGAGTCTCTTGAAGAAATAGGCTTCCTGTACCACTGGGCAGAATATATTATTTCTCGCTATGCAGCCATGAACATGATTGGTAGCGCCAAAACCTGGCTGGACCTACACAAGATAAGTTTTACCAGCTGGGAACATTTCAAGAGCCGCCTAATTCCGGATTTTGGCTCAGACGCCAACAAAGAAGAATTGAAGATGAGGCTGAACAGAATGCAGCAGTGGAATGAACCTGCAATCAGGTTTGCAGAGGATATCCTGGTTCTGTGCAACAAGGTCGATCCCCAAATGGAAGAAGAGAATAAAATAAATTGGGTTATTGGAGGGTTAAAGAAAGAATACTCTTTTGCCCTCTACTTAAACCCTCCTAAGAATACCAACGAACTCCTAAGATTGTGTAAAAAGATGGATTTGTTTGAAAATAATTATCAAGAACTTATAGAAAAATCAAAGGCTCTATATAATGGACCACGCTCTCCTCGTTCCCATCATCAAGATCAATGGAAGAACGCTCCGTCGTTCAGAAGACCAGACCAGAACACCTCCAAGCCACAGGCCCCCGCTCCGAGGTACTACCAGAACACCCCCAAGCCCCAGGCCCCCGCTCAGAGGTACTACCAGAACAAGCCGCTGCCCCAGGTATCTGCCCCTAGACGATTTTACACTCCCATTCATGAGCCAAAACCGGTCTACCCAAGGAAAACATACAATAAGAGTCCAGATTCAAACAGGAATAGGACAGAAGACGGGAGACCAATATGTTTCAAGTGTAACAAGCCAGGACACGTAGCGCGGTATTGCAGAGTCAAGTTTGTGAGGATCGTAGAAGAGGACCCCTCAGTTTCCCAAGACAAGAGCCAAGAAAATCTTCAAATGGACGAAAGGAAAGATTATACACGGCCTCACCTCTATGCGGATGTTTGTAATGACACACAAACGAATATTCCTACATGGAATAGATATTCCGTGTTGGAAGATTTAAACTAAGTGTCGCGCCTGATTCCTTCAATCAAAGCAAGTCGACCATAAATGGAATTAGAAAGTTGGACCCTAGGTACAAAATTAATATTAATGTGGACAAGATAGGGTTATGCGAAGCTTTGATTGATACAGGCGCCGATCTTTCAGTGGTCGATCTAAGAACAGCACTTTTTGCTGGCCGTGAAATAAATAGTCTCACTAAAACGTGTTCAGGACCCGATGGGAAAAAATTAGATATGGTAGGTAGCATTATTTTAGATTTAAAAATTGATGACACTGAATTATCCCACGAATTTGTAGTAATGGACGCGCATCTACGAACTCTTATTCTTGGACGAGATTTCCTTAAAAAAATGAATGCTAAAATTGATTGTAAAAGAGAAACAATAAAATATAATTTGATGAGTAATCATGATGTAAGCAATTATGATCTAAAAAAAATAAAGAGCACTACAGATACCGTTATACCTAAACTATCTATTAAATTGATTAGGGCCTCAATAGAAGCAGAGGATGGCGAATATGTCATCGAAGAGAACAACAGAATGACTCAAACAAATGGTCTTCGATTGGCAAGAAGTTTGCCTACTGTCACGGATAAGAAAACCCATATCTGGATAACGAACCCTTATCCTCGACCTTTAAAAATCATGAAAGACCAAACATTGGCTTATGGAAGTCTTCCTGCAGGGGTAAATTTTATAGAGAATAAAGAGATGCAGAATGAAAATGACGAAATACAATTTCAAATAAACAAAAATTTATCATTTAAAGAACAAGAGAGGTTAAAACAAATTTTGGCCAAGTATACTGATTTGTTCTCATCGAGGTTAGGTAGGACCAATTTGGCAAAACATCAGATTCATACAGAAGACGCAAAACCGATAAAGCACAAGCCTTACCGGGTAAGCGCTAAGGAACGAACCATCATAAAGGATCAAATAGACGAGATGCTCGAAGAAGGAATAATTAGACAATCTTCAAGTCCCTGGTCCTTTCCCGTTATATTGGTCAAAAAACGAGATGGCAAATACAGATTTTGTGTGGACTACAGGAAATTAAATGAAGTAACAGTGAAGGATGTTTATCCAATCCCAAGAATTGATGATGTAATGGATACTCTCCAAGGATCCAAGTACTTCTCAGCAATAGATCTCAAATCGGGATATTGGCAAGTCGAAATTGAAGAGAGAGACAAAGAGAAGACGGCTTTCACTACTGCACATGGGTTATATGAATTCAACGTAATGCCCTTCGGTCTATGCAACGCCCCTGCTACTTTTGAGAGGAACATGGACAATGTCCTCGGAAATCTGAGATGGCAGATTTGCCTTTGCTACCTGGACGATGTGATTATATACAGCTCGGACTTTCCAACCCACATTAAAAGACTTGAAGCTGTCCTCAGATGTTTCAGCGAATCTAATTTAAAACTGAACGCCAAGAAATGCAGATTTGCTTTCGAGGAACTTGAGATCCTTGGACATATAACCAACCAAGAGGGTATAAAACCTGCCGAATATAATATCAAAGCCGTTAGAGATTTTCCTCAGCCCAAGAAGGCCAAAGAAGTGCAATCATTCCTAGGAATGTGCTCATATTATAGAAAATTTATTAAAGATTTCTCATTAATCGCTGACCCATTGACCAGTCTCATCAGAAAAAATGTTCAATTTATCTGGACAGGAAAACAGGAAGAAGCGTTTCCAAAACCTTAAAAAAGCTCTTATGAATCCGCCAATTTTAGGTCACTTTGATCCAAATGCAGCCACCTGCATTCACACAGATGCCTCTAACATCGGCTTAGGCGCAACACTAATTCAAAATATCGGTGGCGAAGAGAAGGTAATATCATATTTGAGCCGAACCCTAAGTAAACCTGAACAAAATTATTCAACCACCGAAAAGGAATGTTTAGCTGTAGTGTGGTCGATATCAAAATTACGGCCTTATTTATATGGAAGGAACTTTAAAATCGTCACTGATCATCACGCACTATGCTGGCTTAAGAATTTAAAAGATCCGACCGGTCGATTAGCACGATGGGCACTGAAGATTCAGGAATATAATTTCGAAATTATACACAAATCGGGAAAAAAACATCTGGACGCTGATGGTCTATCTAGAGGACCCTTACCAGAAAACGAATGGGACGAGGATTATGAAAGACTATTTTCGAATCAAATAATAGACGAAAAGGATGATTTTATTGAGAATATTAAGGAGAACCTTAGTGGAAACAAGCGTTCAATTACACAGAACTTTAAAGAAGAAAATGGGTGTCTCTACAAGAAAAATCCAAATCCTGAAGGTAGAGAATGGTTTGCTGGTAGTGCCAAAGAAGAGAAGGAAAGAAATCATGAGTGAATACCACAACCATATGCTGAATGGCCATCTGGGCGTCGCCAGAACCACATACCGATTGAAGAATAAATACTATTGGCCTTCCATGCTGAAAGATGTTTCCGAATTTGTAAAGACGTGCCATCTTTGCCAAAGTCGGAAAGGTTCAAATCAGTTGCCATCTGGACTTCTACAACCTATTCCCCCAGCTAACTACCCTTTTGAAAGAATCGGAATTGACTTTGTTGGCCCCTTGCCATCAACGAAAAGAAGAAGGAAATGGATAATTGTGTTGACGGATTATTATACCAAGTATGCTGAAACAAAGGCAGTACCAGAAGCGACAGTGAAAGAAGTCTCTACATTTTTAATCGAACATATATTTTTACGTCACGGGGCTCCAAGCTTTCTTATCAGCGACAGAGGTTCACAATTCACTAGCAATTTGATGAAGGAGGTTATGAAAATGTGCAAAGTTAAACATTGCTTCACAACGAGCTACCACCCCCAGACTAACGGGCTAACGGAACGGCTAAATAGAACTTTAATCAATATGATCAGCATGTATGTGAATACGGATCAGAAGAACTGGGACGAAATCCTTCCTTTTATCACCCACGCGTATAATACCACAATTCAAGAAACCACAGGCTACTCTCCATTTTTCCTGTTGTTTGGGAGGGAACCCATGTCCCTCTTAGACGACGAGAATATCCCAACGGACAGTAACATGGACGATTACGACGAATATATAGAAAACTACTTAGATAAAATAGCAAGGACGAGACAGGTAGTCATTAACAACACAGAGAAGACTCAGGAAAGAATGAAAAGAAACTATGACAAAAAACACAACGAGAGAATCTATGAACCAGGACATTTAGTGGCAGTTTGGACACCAGTTAGGAAAATCGGAAAATGTGAAAAACTATTGAGAAAATATTTTGGCCCATATAGAATATTAAAGAAGCTGTCCAGCGTAAATTACTTAATTGAACCAAAAGATAATCCTGGCCAAGATTCATTGATTGTCCATGTCTCAAGAATCAAACCCTATTTTGAAAGAATTGATGAGGTCAATCACGAGGACGTGACGCCCTCTGAAGAGGGGGAAGTGTTACATCATGATTAATGGCGTATTTCTTATATTATTTTTAATATATTTGAAATTTAAATTATATATTTATTTATTTTTATATTCTATGATATTTATTTAAAACAGATTATTTAGATTATCATCATTTGTATTTAGGTACACGTGTGACTTCACTGCTCTCTTTGATGTGAGAAAATAAATAAATCATTCTGGAGGCTACTTAAAGTAGACATCTCATTATTCCCTTATATAAATTTGTAGGATGGTTGAAACACGCTCTGGAAAGATGCAAGAAACGTCTGAGGAGAGACTCAAGACTGAAGAATCTGCCAAACCGCAGCCCAGTGCAACAATATATATACTAGCGGATGTACCCGGCTTCGCCCGGGTTTTACCCTAGTAAAGGTTTGTCTAACGAATCTCTCGATAAAGTGAACATTTTTTCCGGTCCCTAAAAAAATACTCGATAATTTGAATAAAATCAATATTAATTGGTTCCCTCGGTAATTGGAAGTTAAAGGAATAATATCTTGCCTTGGAATTGTATCATTATTCTTGTATGGATGTACCCGGCTTCGCCCTAGTAAAGGTTTGTCTAACGAATCTCTCGATAAAGTGAACATTTTTCCTGTCTCTTGAAAAATACTCGATAAGTTGAATAAAATCAATATTAATTGGTTCCCTCGGTAATTGGAAGTTAAGGGAATAGTATCTTTCCTTGGAGTTGTATCATTATTCTTGTCTCAAATAAATTGTCGTGTCATCCTGAATTTTGTCTTTCCTAATTTTATACATTACAAAATCATCGTATCATCATGATAATATTTAGAGCAGATTGTTGAATTATAACAGATAAATTAGAATATTTATCTTGATTAGCTTTAGGCGAAAAGTTATTTCAAAAATTTTATTTGCTAGAAACCTTCCCAGTACTATACTAAATAACTTCCCAAAGTTTCATGGCGTTCCAATGAGTGGTTTGGTCAGGCATAAAGGACAACAGACACACATACATTCATTTTTATATATATACTAGCGGACCCGCCCGGCTTCGCCCGGGTTTTACCTGAGTAAAGGTTTGTCTAACGAATCTCTCGATAAAGTTAACATTTTTTCCCGGTCCCTTGAAAAATACTCGATAAGTTGAATAAAATCAATATTAATTGGTTCCCTCGGTAATTGGAAGTTAAAGGAATAGTATCTTGCCTTTGAATTGTATCATTATTCTTGTCTCAAATAAATTGCCGTGTCATCCTGAATTTTGTCTTTCCTAATTTTCTACATTACAAAATCATCGTATCATCATGATAATATTTAGAGCAGATTGTTGAATTATAACAGATAAATTAGAATATTTATCTTGATTATTTCTAGGCGAAAAGTTATTTCAAAAATTTTATATGCTAGAAACCTTCCCAGTACTATACTAAATAACTTCCCAAAGTTTCATGGCGTTCCAATGAGTGGTTTGGTCAGGCATAAAGGACAAACAGACACACATACATTAATTTTTATATATATACTAGCGGACCCGCCCGGCTTCGCCCGGGTTTTACCTGAGTAAAGGTTTGTCTAACGAATCTCTCGATAAAGTTAACATTTTTTCCCGGTCCCTTGAAAAATACTCGATAAGTTGAATAAAATCAATATTAATTGGTTCCCTCGGTAATTGGAAGTTAAAGGAATAGTATCTTGCCTTTGAATTGTATCATTATTCTTGTCTCAAATAAATTGCCGTGTCATCCTGAATTTTGTCTTTCCTAATTTTCTACATTACAAAATCATCGTATCATCATGATAATATTTAGAGCAGATTGTTGAATTATAACAGATAAATTAGAATATTTATCTTGATTATTTCTAGGCGAAAAGTTATTTCAAAAATTTTATTTGCTAGAAACCTTCCAGTACTATACTAAATAACTTCCCAAAGTTTCATGGCGATCCAATGAGTGGTTTGGTCAAGCATAAAGGACAAACAAACAAACAAACAGACACACATACATTCATTTTTATATATATAGATAAATTAGAATATTTATCTTGATAAAATATTTTAATTTTTTCATATTTTAATATATGTAAATAGAGTCTCTTAAGAAAGACCACCTAAAAACATGAATCAACTTGTTTCTCCTGTTGGTGGTCTCTCATTGAAGATTCTAATTGCTATTAAAGAATCTCTAATAGATCTTTAATAAGAGACTGCCTCTTGGAGAGACGGGTTAAGCTACGAAATGGATATTCCCGGCTTCGCCCGGGTTTTACCCGAGTAAAGGTTTGTTTAACGAATCTCTCCATAAAGTGAACATTTTTTCCCGGTCCCTTGAAAAAATTCTCGATAAGTTGAATAAAATCAATATTAATTGGTTCCCTCGGTAATTGGAAGTTAAAGGAATAGTATCTTGCCTTTGAATTGTATCATTATTCTTGTCTCAAATAAATTGCCATGTCATCCTGAATTTTGTCTTTCCTAATTTTCTACATTACAAAATCATCGTATCATCATGATAATATTTAGAGCAGATTGTTGAATTATAACAGATAAATTAGAATATTTATCTTGATTATATCTAGGCGAAAAGTTATTTCAAAAATTTTATTTGCTAGAAACCTTCCCAGTACTATACTAAATAACTTCCCAAAGTTTCATGGCGATCCAATGAGTGGTTTGGTCAGGCATAAAGGACAAACAAACAGACATACATTCATTTTTATATATATAGACTAGCGGATGTACCCGGCTTCGCCCGTGTTTTACCCGAGTAAAGGTTTGTCTAACGAATCTCTCGATAAAGTGAACATTTTTTTCCCCCGTCCCTTGAAAAATACTCGATAAGTTGAATAAAATCAATATTAATCGGTACCTGAGTAAAGGTCTGTCTAACGAACATTTGTTAAAACAATTCTCTATAAACTTATAAAAAGAAATAGATATATTTTGATAATTTGAAACTGATAAAGTGATCATTTTTTCCCGGTCCCTTTGTGCCGTGTCATTCTGAATTTTGTCTCTCCTAATTTTCTACATTACAAAATCATCGTTTTATCTAGTGAACATTTTTCCCGGTCCCTTGAAAAATACTCGATAAGGTTGAATAAATTCATGGTCGTTTATGGAAGATGGACGAAGTTCCCAGAGGTCATCTTGGGCAAGCTCCCGCGAGGCTTTTTTTCTTGTCTATTTGGCACAGCTGTGTCACCAACTCTGCCCTGATTGGTCGGTGGGTACTTGGACTGTCGGCGGGCGGCCGGACGGATCCTCTCACGGGGTGGGGCAGACATAAGCTTATCTACGTCGCAAGGTGGCGCTGCTTGCGAGTTAAAGCTACAAATCTGCAAATAACTCTAAGAATATTAAAGATATTAAAGATATTATTTTTCGTAAACCTTTCCGGGATACACCTAATAATATCCCAAAATTTCACGGCGATTGGATGTATGGTTTTTGAATCCATAGAGGACACACACACAGACATTCATTTTTATATATATATAGATATATATAATCAAACATGATACAGCAATATCGTCATCATCATTTTCTGAATAAAAATATATAGTTTTAATAATTAATCTATATATATAAAAATGAATGTATGTCTGTTTGTCCTTTATGCCTGACCAAACCACTCATTGGATCGCCATGAAACTTTGGGAAGTTATTTAGTATAGTACTGGGAAGGTTTCTAGCAAATAAAATTTTTGAAATAATTTTTCGCCTAGATATAATCAAGATAAATATTCTAATTTATCTGTTATAATTCAACAATCTGCTCTAAATATTATCATGATGATACGATGATTTTGTAATGTAGAAAATTAGGAAAGACAAAATTCAGGATGACACGGCAATCTATTTGAGACAAGAATAATGATACAATTCCAAGGCAAGATACTATTCCTTTAACTTCCAATTACGGAGGGAACCAATTAATAATGATTTTATTCAACTTATCGAGTATTTTTCAAGGGACCGGGAAAAAATGTTCACTTTATCGAGAGATTCGTTAGACAAACCTTTACTCGGGTAAAATCCGGGCGAAGCCGGGAATATCCATTTCGTAGCTACACCGTCTCTCCAAGAGGCAGTCTCTTATTAAAGGTCTATTAGAGATTCTTTAATAGCAATTAGAATCTTCAATGAGAGACCACCAACAGGAGAAACAAGGTGATTCATGTTTTTAGGTGGTCTTTATTAAGAGACTCTATTTACATATTTAAAATATGAAAAAATTAAAATATTTTAAAATTAAAATATTTTAAAATCAACATTTTCTTACTGTTACGTTTAATTACTGTTAATATCTATATATATATAAATTAATGTATGTCTGTTTGTTTGTCCTTTATGCCTGACCAAACCACTCATTGGATCGCCATGAAACTTTGGGAAGTTATTTAGTATAGTACTGGGAAGGTTTCTAGCAAATAAAATTTTTGAAATAACTTTTCGCCTAGAAATAATCAAGATAATTATTCTAATTTATCTGTTATAATTCAACAATCTGCTCTAAATATTATCATGATGATACGATGATTTTGTAATGTAGAAAATTAGGAAAGACAAAATTCAGGATGACACGGCAATTTATTTGAGACAAGAATAATGATACAATTCCAAGGCAAGATACTATTCCTTTAACTTCCAATTACGGAGGGAACCAATTAATAATGATTTTATTCAACTTATCGAGTATTTTTCAAGGGACCGGGAAAAAATGTTCACTTTATCGAGAGATTCGTTAGACAAACCTTTACTCGGGTAAAATCCGGGCGAAGCCGGGAATATCCATTTCGTAGCTACACCGTCCTCTCCAAGAGGCAGTCTCTTATTAAAGGTCTATTAGAGATTCTTTAATAGCAATTAGAATCTTCAATGAGAGACCACCAACAGGAGAAACAAGGTGATTCATGTTTTTAGGTGGTCTTTCTTAAGAGACTCTATTTACATATTTAAAATATGAAAAAATTAAAATATTTTAAAATTAAAATATTTTAAAATCAACATTTTCTTACTGTTACGTTTAATTACTGTTAATATATATATATATAAAAATGAATGTATGTCTGTTTGTTTGTCCTTTATGCCTGACCAAACCACTCATTGGATCGCCATGAAACTTTGGGAAGTTATTTAGTATAATACTGGGAAGGTTTCTAGCAAATAAAATTTTTGAAATAACTTTTCGCCTAGAAATAATTAAGATAATTATTCTAATTTATCTGTTATAATTCAACAATCTGCTCTAAATATTATCATGATGATACGATGATTTTGTAATGTAGAAAATTAGGAAAGACAAAATTCAGGATGACACGGCAATTTATTTGAGACAAGAATAATGATACAATTCAAAGGCAAGATACTATTCCTTTAACTTCCAATTACCGAGGGAACCAATTAATATTGATTTTATTCAACTTATCGAGTATTTTTTCAAGGGACCGGGAAAAAATGTTCACTTTATCGAGATATTCGTTAAACAAACCTTTACTCGGGTAAAACCCGGGCGAAGCCGGGTACATCCATACAAGAATAATGATACAATTCCAAGGCAAGATACTATTCCTTTAACTTCCAATTACCGAGGGAACCAATTAATATTGATTTTATTCAACTTATCAAGTATTTTTCAAGGGACCGGGAAAAAATGTTCACTTTATCGAGATATTCGTTAAACAAACCTTTACTCGGGTAAAACCCGGGCGAAGCCGGGTACATCCATACAAGAATAATGATACAATTCCAAGGCAAGATACTATTCCTTTAACTTCCAATTACCGAGGGAACCAATTAATATTGATTTTATTCAACTTATCGAGTATTTTTTCAAGGGACCGGGAAAAAAATGTTCACTTTATCGAGAGATTCGTTAGACAAACTTTTACTCGGGTAAAACCCGGGCGAAGCCGGGCGGGTCCGCTAGTATAATATAAATGAACACAAAGCAATAACGCGCCATCTATACATATAAAATGAAACGATTTAAAAGCGCGAATGTTTCATTTATACATAAAACGAACTTCTACTGTCCTTACTGCGATGAAAAAATATATTGAGGGGGCTTGGCTCATCAGTGGTGAACCCTCCCAGCGGTTTTCGCCAATTTAATCCACCAGACCGCTTCTCAGAGCTCTAATACTGTATTGGATCATTCTGCGTTTATATTCTACACTGAAGGATGGAATCTTAGAAATGGTTTCAAGTAAACTATGGACATAAGCTTATAGGACAGTAGAATTACATTCAAATATTTGCTTCGAGCAATGCTCTTCAGCAAACTATAAAGACAAGGCCAACTAGGAATAAATTAACACAAAGCAATAACGCGCCATCTATACATATAAAATGAAACGATTTAAAAGCGCGAATGTTTCATTTATACATAAAACGAACTTCTACTGTCCTTACTGCGATGAAAAAATATATTGAGGGGGCTTGGCTCATCAGTGGTGAACCCTCCCAGCGGTTTCGCCAATTTAATCCACCAGACCGCTTCTCAGAGCTCTAATACTGTATTGGATCATTCTGCGTTTATATGCTACACTGAAGGATGGAATCTTAGAAATGGTTTCAAGTAAACTATGGACATAAGCTTATAGGACAGTAGAATTACATTCAAATATTTGCTTCGAGCAATGCTCTTCAGCAAACTATAAAGACAAGGCCAACTAGGAATAAATTAACACAAAGCAATAACAGCAAAGCCCCCTCAATATATTTTTTCATCGCAGTAAGGACAGTAGAAGTTCGTTTTATGTATAAATGAAACATTCGCGCTTTTAAATCGTTTCATTTTATATAATATAAATGAGTTTTAAAAATTGTAAAAAAAAATGCATCGGCCGGGAATCGAACCCGGGCCGCCCGCGTGGCAGGCGAGCATTCTACCACTGAACCACCGATGCTTAAAAAAATGGCCATATTTAGGTATTCATTCCATTCCGATTAGTCCGCGTAAAAAAAAGTTCTTCAAATGAAAAAAAGAAATAGCCAAAAATACTAATCAAAATGCAGCCGAAAATTTTCCTCAGGTTTGTAAAAAGCGACATGCAAAATTTGGTACAATTGGTTCAGTAGTTTTTGAGTTTATCGCGAAACAGACAGACAGACAGAAATTGACTTTTATATATATATATATAGAGATATATAGAGATATAGAGATATAGAGATAATAAATTGGTAAGAATATGTCATTCATTAAATTTTAAACTCTTCATTTCATATAAATGATTATCGTTCCTTTACTTATATTTTTACTCTTATTAACCCTGTTGTATAGTTATTATTTAATTAAACATTACTCACCAGATGAAATTATTATTACAAATTGTTTATTACACTTATATTTATATTTTTACATCAACAGGTTGTTTACATTATACATCGTATATTATTGTTTATGATGATGATCTATTATATATTTTTTAAACACAGAATACTACATTCCCTCCTTCCTTCAGATGAAAGGAATCATGTCTTTATATCTTGATGATGGCTTGATGACTCTTCCACTCCTGGTGATCACGGGTTCCTTGGTAGTCGGCAAGGGTGGAGAAACCTCTGGTGGCAACTGGTGAAGAGCCTCGGCATCAAGTCTATCTGAAACAACTGGGTTAAATGTAGACCCTGTTCTACTTGAACTTGGTCGGTTTAAAGAAGTGTCTTTGTCTTGGTTTAAGGAATTATCATCTGGTATTTGTACATCAGAAGAGTTGAGGTGTTCTATTCTTGTTGAATCTGAACTAAGATTTTCCTGGCTCTCTTCTGGAATCAAGTCAGAAATGCCTTGATTGGTCTCTTGAGTAGGAACATGTTTCAAATGTTTAGCATTTCTATGAATTATTTTCCCATTTTTAGTGTTGACTAATTTAAAAGAATTTATTGAAGTGTTTTCAAGATGACATGATGTTCTGATCTGAAATTTGAATCAAGTTTTCCATTATTTGGATTTGCCACATAAACTAAATTTCCAATTTCAAAATTATGAGGACTAGCTTTCCGAATTATATCATTATATGTTTTCATTTTTTCTTTGTAGACCATATTGAATTCTTTGATGTTGGATTCATCTTCTTCTGCATCATTAACAAGTGAGCTTAATTTAGTTTTGATTTCTTTTGAAAATAATAGGAATGCTGGAGTCTTTCCTGTAGATCTGTTTGGAGTAGTTCGGTAAGACATTAAAATTCTGGATAAATCTTCTTTCCAATCTTTCCCTTCTTCAGAACTTGAATTAAATTGTTTCTTTAGAAATCTATGGAATCTTTCTATCTTCCCATTACTTTTTGGGTAATAGGGTGAGGCTTTGATGTGCCCGATTCCACATTCTTTTAAAAATCTTTCCATTGATGTACTTACAAACTGTAAGCCATTATCTGTTACAACTTCATGTGGATAACCATGTCTTGCAAAAATCTCCATCAATTTTTTAATAATTGTCTTGCTGGAAATGTCTTCTATTATCATTGCTTCAGGATATGAAGAATAGTCGATCACTGTTAAAACATAATGATGGCCAATTGACCAACTATGTCAATTCCAAGTTTCATCCAAGGTTTTGATGGTAACGGAACTATTTGCAATGGTTGATCATTTATCAATGGTTGATTCCTTACACAAATTGGACAGTTTCTTATCAAATTTTCATGTCAAAGTCCATGTTTATCCAAAAATATTTTTCTCTTAACAGTTGTTTGGTTCTTGTCATTCCTTGATGTGTTTCATGTGCAATTCTCAAGACTCTCTTTATTAGTTTTGAAGGTAGCAAAATTCTACTTCCTTTTAAGATAAGATTATCAAAAATTGAGAGTTCATCTTTAAACTTATAAAAACATTTGAATTCTTCATTCAAAGGATATGGCCAAACTCCCTTTTGAACCATATCTTTCAGTTTTTGAAACAAAGGATCTTGCTCTGTACAAAACTTTTATCTCTTTCAAAGACAGTGCTTGAAGCTCTTCAGAAGTGATGGATAAGACTTTATGAACATAGTCCTCCAGCCATTTTCATCACTTGTGTTAGAAAGAGGTTGTCTTGAAAATATATCTGCAATATTTTGCTTTCCTTGAATGAATTCAATTTCAAAGTCATATGGTTGTAATCTCCAACTCAATCTTTGAATTCTTGGAGGCAAAACAGCTCCATTTTTAGGATTCAGCATATATATTAGAGGTTTGTGATCTGTTTTTAACACAAATTTCCTTCCCCAAATATAGGTGTTAAAATGTTCAATTGCCCATACACATCCCAATGTCTCTTTTTCTATTTGTGAATATCTTTTTTCTGTATCAGTTACGGATCTGCTGGCATATGCAATGGGTATTTTAATGCCATTTTGTTGTGTTTGTATTAATACTGCTCCAAGACCAATAGGGCTTGCATCTGTGATTAATTCAGTTGGTGAGTTCAAGTTGTAATATGCCAAGCATGGCTCTTTTGCTAGTGCCAATCTTTAAGATCCTGAAATGCTTTATTTGTTTTCAAATCCCAATTCCACCTAACATTTTTTTCTAGTCAAATTATTTAGAGGTTCTGCCAATTTAGAAAAATTGGGTATGAATTTTCTTAAAAACCCACAAGTTCCTAAGAATGACCTTAACATCTCAATATTTTTTGGTATTGGAAAATTTAAGACTGCTTCTATTTTCCTATCATCAGGTTTAATACCTTCACTACTAACAATGTGACCTAAAATATCCAATTCTTCCATGGCAAATTTGCACTTATTCCTGTTGAGGCCCAATGCCTACTTTATCAAATCTTTGTAAGACTTTTCTAAGCCTTTCTTCTAGTTCTTGTCTATCTTTGGCGTAAACTACGACATCGTCCAAGTAACAAATTACACCTTTCAAATCAAGCAAAATTGAATCCATTCCTTTCTGATATGCCTCTGGAGCACTTGATAGACCAAAAGGAACTTTACAAAATCTGTAATAACCACGGTGCGTGATGAAAGTTGTAAGGGGTCTTGATTGAGGGTCTAAGTCAACCTGCCAAAACCCTTTTTTTGCATCCAGCTTTGCAAATACTTTAGCACCTTTAAGGGCATGTAACATATTGTCAATTGTAGGAATTGGATGTCTTTCTCTCAATATTGCTTTATTCACTTCCCGAAGGTCTATGCATAGTCTAATTTCCTCACTATCCCTTTTTGGAACAACTATTATGTTAGAAACCCATTCAGAACCTTGATGCACTTCTTCAATGATTCCATTCTCTAGCATCTTATCAAGCTCTTGATTTACTGCTTCTACCATTGCATAAGGTATAGGCATCTCTGGGCAATGGGCCTATAGTTATCTTTCAATGTCACTTTATGACTATAGCCTTTTATAGTTCCAAGTCCATGGAAAAGATGTTCATGTTCTTGAACAAGAGTTTCTATATTAGTAGACATTGATTCATTTACATGATTTACCCTTTTAATTATACCTAGTTCAAAACTAGCCTTGCCTCCCAACAAAGATTCAACTTTTTTATCAATCACATAAATTTCTTCTGAAATTGAATTTTCTTTCCAAGAAATCACAGCATTGAAATAACCATAACATGGAAGAGGTCTATCTTGACCATAGGCAAAAAAAAGGTTCGGGTGGTGTCATGTAATTTTGGCATAATTTTATGGCCATATAATTCAAGCATCTTATTATAGCTTATGAAAGTTCTATCACTCCCTGTATCAATTATCATATTTATTTCACTACCATCTATTTGCACTTTTTCTTTATTTTCAGCACCTGTATAGTAGGTATATTCATCTGAACTTTCACCTACTTCAGTCTTATTTTCTTCTTGTATGGTCTTAACTTTAGTTTGATTGAAACTTTTGTGGTTTCTATTATTATTTTGATTTGGGCGGTTCCTGCAAGCTCTAAAAAGATGTCCTAATTTATTGCAATATGAACAAGTTATTTTTTAGCACCACATTCTTGTGCTTGTCGCATTCCCGATTTTAGACCAATGGGAATGGAGCATGTAAGGAGTGACCTAGTAAAATTTCCTTATTAAGATATACAAGTGTGACATAGGAATAGGCAAATATAGGACTTATACAGCTAAGGTTATACTTGAGGAGATGGAATATCAGATAATATACAAGGTACAGAAGGATTTGAGAATTGCAGCTCCAAGTAAAAACTTTCATCCATGCCAGGCGTGGGTGGAATTCCCCAAAGGAGGCCCAGGCGTCAGGGAGGCCCGTTGACAGGTCCTTCCTGGAATATATATAGGGCGTCGGGTGTCTTGGGCTAACAAGGTCTCTGGAATGTGGGGGTCCAACGTCCATTCTCCCCCTGCTTCTTCTTCCATGAAAGAGATAATGGCGGGGGCCCCCAAAGAGGGCTCAGCTATCCTTTTATGAGACTTCTGGGATAAAGTCCTCCCTCGACTTTATTCGCGAAATCTGGTACGACCTTATTCCTTACTATTCTCCCTCATCATCAGACAACCCATGAATCATTATTAAATTGGACAATCTATAAAGACACCTTCTGGCGATTTAGCAACCCACTGAAGACGCTGGGAACTATTTCATAGAGGGAAATTATAGCAATAGATCTCTATAATTTCTACAGATCAACTGTAAATAGATTCATATTAATACATTTTTATAACCCAAATAACACAAACAATAGTCAAACATACAAATCTATTTGCATCATACCGTACTCTCCTAACAGCGTAACAATAGCCCGAGGAATTAGGAAATATGGTATAAAGACATATTACGAAAACACACCCAACATAGGCGCAATAGTCAGAAATCCCATACAAAAAAAAAAAAACAATAGCCATAACTCACCAATATACAACAGTCAAGCAATATACTCAATAGAATGCAACCAATGCAATAGTATGTACATAGGCGAAACCGGCAGACAAGTAATAGATAGAATGAATGAGCACACCAGATCCATAAATAGAAAAGATAAAAATTCCCTTTTATTCCAACACACTCAAAATACAGGTCACACCTTCAACCTAAGTTAACCCAAAAACCTTTTATACCAATATAAACAACGAACAGAAAAGACTGTACTTAGAAGCTTTTTTATCATTAAAACACGCCAGCATCAATAGGCACATTGAAATTCCAGAATCATACACAGAACTCATAAATAGCAATTAAACGTACATTTCCCCATATTTAATACAGTAACTATTGTTTCATAACTCTGTTCCATAGCTAATTCAAATTTCATAAGTTAAATTATTATATAATAATTTTTACCTTAGTTTAGAAATATGTAAATAGTCTGGATACTTAGCATATATCAAGAAATTAATAGTTCTTTTATGAAAAATTTGTAAAGATGTAAATATATTAGGTAAATATATAGCAGCTACTAACGATTCACCACCATCGCGTTGCTCCTGTAGAAGGACCACCATACCCGAGAGCTAGAGCCTTATTAAGCGGTTAAAAAAAAGATACGCAACCTCGGAGTTTTATTATTTGTCATAAAGATTTCGCAGAGGTTAAAATATTGGAATTAGGTTACTATCTGGATATATATGGGAGGGACCCTACTTGTAAAGATTATACCAAAATCTAACAAATAAGCTATAAAGACAAGCAAACTATAGACTTAATAGTGGTCGGCTCTCCCATAAAAAAAAAAATAGACGCTGGAATGGATCGCCATCCATTGACCGCCTCTACAGCCCAACGGACTCGGGTCCGTGACACGCCTATTTTTGTGTCACGTTCTCTGGATCATCCAACAACTTTAAGGGATCTAAGATAAAGATGAACATGTTATTATTAGAAACTAAAAAAACCTGAATATAAGACCAAATTAACATTTCTATTGAAGTATAATAAGTTGAAATCAATATTTCAAATTAGATATCATGAAATACCAGGTTCAGATTTTATTGGTAGAAAAATCTGATTAAACATGCAGGTATCCTTTAATCCCGATTTTTATAACAAAGATCCAACAAAATGCGTTGAATTAGGTTACTATCTGGATATATGGAAAGGACTCTATTTGTAAAGATTATACCAAAATCCAACAAAATAAGCTATAAAACAAGCAAGACTATAGACTTATACTATTGACAATGACATTTGTAATATTTTTAAAACAAAAAGGGTTTCAATAACATCATGAGGGGATCAAAACCAATGAGTGATAAGGCAAGATGGGTCTTTACTAAGATTGAATAAACGAATAATATAATGGTAAGTATGATGGAAAAACACACTGAAACACAGGCAGGAGAACTGGCCTATTTAATCACTGAGGACATGACAGGCACTTTCGACAGTACATGTGGTCAGCAATTTATTGGAAGGCTTAATTTTATTAGTAGTATTCCCTCCAAATAGGTAAGAACCATACAATATTTCATTTAAACAGTGAAAGAAGGGTAAATTCCTCATATAAAAATACATGTTACTGAAACCTGACAAAGGGATACCCTCAAAGCGGGTAGAATCGTATTTACCGCTGTTCCTGTGTTAAAGTATCACAATAAGGTACAATACACAACTCCATTCCATTAGAGCCGGAAAGCTCTATATTTTACAATTTTTTATAATAAG